>JAESUZ010005346.1:0-600000 GCA_017311185.1 Proteles cristata cristata
AATATGTTATACTAATATCATTATAATGTTTTAAATGCCAGGAAACAGACTAAAAAAGATCTTTGACTTGCCTAGGACCTTGCAACTAGTAAGTAATAGAATCCAAACCTTAGTTTTCTGCTGTAAAAATAAACAGCCTTGCTGTTGCTTTGAGTTAATATGGGCTATGTCATATGTAGAAACAACCCATCAGTTTAGAATTTTGGTATGTTCAGGTTTAATGTTTATATACTTGTTGAAGTTAACTTTTGCTAACTTGTGAAAGAAATGTTAGAATAGTTTCTGTAAATACTATTGCATACCTTTTTCTTTGTATCATTTTAATTGCTAAATAAGGACACTGTACTCTACCACTGCCACACACAGACCTGGCTCATAGGGACTCTGTGAAGCTGAATGAATGAATGAATAAATGAATGAATGAAAAACAAAGATTTGGCAGATGTTTGTGTCTTGTAAGAGAAGTTGTTTGGGGACATAAAGATGATGGTGAAATATATAAAATAAATTAAGTAGAAAACTGTTAAGTGCCTAAATCATAAATGAAAATATTAATTTGTTTCTTCAGTTATGGAAGGATTCACTTCTGCATTCTTCCATAGGATCAGACCTCATTCTAGGTAGATTCTCCACTTTTTTCAGTTTCTTCCCTTTATACCCACAACTTTCATTGCTACCTGTGAAATTGATTTTTAACTATTGTCTGTGTGGTTCTACAGATTTTGTATACATGCTTTATAAATCAAATTTTACCTTCTAATGAAATCAAATTATAAAAATTAAGGGGAGGGGAAAAGGTCTAAGATGCAGATAGAGGATAAACTTTAAAAATGTATAAAAGCTTAATTTAACAAATATTTGTTAAATATTTGACCCTGCTATGTGCTAGGAGCATTCTCTTCCTTTTGTCACTAGCACGTGCCATCCCTTCTGGAGTTCCTTCACCTTCTCCTTATTTGGTCTTACTCTGACTACTGACGCTAAGGTGTGTCCAGAGATGGTACCTTGTAGAATTCATATATGTACCATGTGCTCTTTCCTTATTTTTTTTTTTCCTGTGTCACTTACATTGTTTCACCACTTAAAAAGAATGTGTGCAAACATCAGCAAAGAAAAAGAGGTTATCCCAACCCTGTCTTGACTCTGGCACTCACTTATGTCACTTGTCTCCAGGTACTCAGTATAAGGTAATATATAGTAGACAGTTCTTAAGATAACATCCAGGGATGTGGAATACATGCTTTTGTATAATCCCCCTTGAGCGTGGCCAGAATTTATTATTCACTTCTAATGAATAGGATATTTCTTAGCATGATGGAATGTCACTTCTAAGAACAGCAGTGTTACCAATATCCTGATTCTTGATACCTTTGTGCTGAAAGAACTTTGAATCCACTCCTGAGTCAGGGAAGGGATGAGGCCTGTGACTGCTTAGAAAGAGTTATCCAAAGGTATCTGGAAACTAAAGGGAACAGGTGAGAAAGGCACGGGGCCTTCCAAAGTCGGCTTGTCTTCCTTTCTGCTGACTACCTTCGTGGTCTTAGAGAAGATATTACATCTCTCTGAGCCATTAGTTTTTCATTTCTTCAATGGATGGAGTTAAACTTAAGGATTTTGATAAATCTCTTCAATTCACATTCTAGACATCCAAAAGTCTAACATTTTTCTTGTGATAAGGAGATTTCATTTAAAAGAGAAAGTCCCATCAGGTAGAGTGAAATAAATTTTTTCTTTCAGAAACCATGTTGTAGGTATGAAATTTATGTACCATCATAAAACTTTTGATATTGTTTTTCTAGATATTAGCATATCTGGGTTTCTCTTTTTTGAGTTCCTATTTTTAATAACTTCTTAAAGTTATACCTTTTATAGTTATGGGAGCAGTTTTAATGTGGTCACACTGTCATAATGTTTTTGAGTTTGTGTCCCTGACCCGCAAGTTTCTGAAACTAAAAGCTAACTTGCTAGGGGAAAATGATGTGTCACTTTCTCTAGGCCGCATTTATTTTTTCCTCTTGCAGGGTTGGTATGACATGCCTGAAATCCTCTGTCTTCTAAAATGTTCCTAGTATCTAATGATGGCACTCAAAATACTACATGGGGTTCCCTGACCCTTTGGCCTCCTGCGTTAGCTGGGTGTTTGTGATGGTTTTCTGCCAAGAGTCCTCTTTGCAGAGCCCTTCTCCCTTAGGTCTAAGGTTTATCAACTCTTCAAAGTGTAAGAAACTAAATTCTACTCACTCCATTTAAGCTCTGTCTTATTCATATGGTTTACAAAATTTTCTTGCCATTTGGACTCCATAGAAATAATTTTTAAAGCTATATCTGTCAAATGAGACAAATATATATATATATGTTAAAAATATAATTTTGTCTGGTAAAACTAACAAGGTATCTTAGGAGGGTACTGAGGTAGGTCTGGATTTCTCAGGTCTGGGTCTTGGGCTGGTGAGCTCTAAATCCCTCCCCACAGCCCTCCTCACCAGCCCACCCCACCCCTCACCCCAGCCTCTGAGAAAGCAACTAGGAATGTAAATCATGTTTCTTTAGCTGCTGGTCATTAAAGATTAACAGGGGAAATCTTAATCTCAAATTGTGTTTTTAAATGGACACATTAGAAAGACTAGATGAAACTGTTGGGTTTACTGAAAATATTTAAGTCCGTTTAAGGCTGTGCAAATCATTCATACCAGATGGCATCTACCTAGGATATTGGAAGGGTAAAATTGGGATACTTGTAGCCCAAATCTGTGAATTTAGCTTATGATCAGTTATTGTGCTAACAGATTGGTCAGTGCCAATGTGAACATACCAAGGCAAGGAGATTTAGGACATTAGTTATTCACTTTTCTTTCCATCTAGGCTTTTGGTACCTCTGTGATAACAGACATGGTTACCAAATCTAAAATTTAACTCTTTGAAGGGAAAGCAGATGTCATCATACAAGGGAAAGAAACATATTTACTAGAATTTTTGAGAGGGGTAAAAATACATAAGTAAAGTATATGTATTTTTTTTAGATTTTCAAATAATGGGTAAGAAATTTATGCTTTTTTAAAAAGTAGTCTCCATGCCAAATGTGGGGCTTGAACTCACAACCATGTGATCAAGAGTTGCATGCTCTTTGGGTGGCTTAGTCAGTTGAGCGTCCGACTTTCGCTTAGGTCATGATCTCGTGGTTTGTGGGTTCGAGCCCTGCATCCGGCTCTGTGCTGGCTGCCGGCTCAGAGCCTGGAGCCTGTTTCAGAGTCTGTCATTCCCTCTCTCTCTGACCCTCCCCTGCTCACGCTGTCTCTCTCTCTCTCCTAGAAATAAATAAAAATCTTAAAAAAAAAAAAAAAAGTTGCATGCTCTACCAACTGAGCCAGCCCAATGCCCCCAAATCTCTGCTTTTAATGATTGTTTTTAAAAATTGTTGTTGCGGGGTTCCTGGGTGGTTCAGTCAGGGTTGACTGCCCTGATTCCTGATTTAGGCTCAGGTCATGATGCCAGGGTCCTGGGATTGAGCCTCATGTTAGACTCTGTGCTGAGTGGAGAGTCTGCTTGAAATTCTCTCTCTCCCTCTCTCTCTCCTTCTGCCCTACTCACACTTGCTCACTGTCTCTCTTTCTCTCTCTCAAATTAAAAAAAAAAATTGCTGTTGGGCTTTAAATTGTGATAATAGCTTATTTGTCTTAGATGGTTGAAGTTTGGAAATGAGGAATAACAAGTTAGAATACAGAGGCATTCTCCTGAGGAAGAAGTGCAGACAGTAGTGTCCCTAGGAGTCCTTGCATGGAATGGTTTTAAACCTCTGACCCCTCTTGGGGTGCCTGGGTGGCTTAGTCGGTTGAGCGTCCGACTTTTGCTTAGGTCATGATCTCGCGGTTCGTGGGTTCGAGCCCCACGTCGGGCTCTGTGCTGACTGCCCGCTGGGAGCCTGGAGCCTGTTTCAAAGTCTGTGTCTCCCTCTCTCTCTGACCCTCCCCTGCTCACGCTGTCTCTCTCTCTCCTAGAAATAAAATAAAAATATTAAAAAAAAAAAACAAAAAAAAACCTCTGACCCCTCTTGAGGAGGGCATGCATTTCTGGGCTTTCTATAGTAAACACCCTAGAAGACTCCTGAAACTGCCTTATTGTCCTCCCTACTTCATTTATGTTGCTAATCTTTATTTTGTTAAAATTACTTAGTTGCACTGAAGTGAGGGTTGAGTTGTTCGTACATTTCAGTTGGTGACATTTTGTCTTCATTGGTCTGGGCCAAGGCAATGTTCTATTTATTAATTTCCTGTTATCGTCATCTCTTGCATATACCACCCCCCACTACCATAGGCACTTCTTCTAATGTGTTTAGTGTGGGGTTTTTTGTTTGTATGTACTCTTGTATATTTTATATTGTGTGAGTTGTTAGGTAAATGGTATTGTTCTCATTCAGTTAATGTAAAGAGCTGTCCCTGTGCCTGTGTGAATATCAGTTTGTTGGCTCTGACTGTAGTTAAATATTTCATGATATCCTTCCAGCTGTACATCTGCACTCCATCACCCCTTCCCACCATCATGAAGTGGGGTCAACATCCCTGGAGCCCTGTATGATCGTTTCCTTTAGAACTATGCCAGTCACTCTGTCCTACACTGTAAGTACATTTAATCTGCGTTAGCAGTACCCGATGGTCTCTGGAGTGGCTGCATCCATCTACATCCCCACAACCCACCAACATTTGCTGGGGTACAGCTCTCTCATTTATGCGAGCCTATCGGGTATAAAATAGCTTATTCTTTATTTGCATTTCTCTGACTTCTTGTGAACTTCATCTGTATGTTTTGTTGGCTATCCTTGTCTGTAAATTTTTTACTTATAGATTTTGTCCACTTCTCTGTTGAGGTTCTTATGTTGATTTGTGGGACATTGTCATATTCTGAATACTAGTCTCTTATCAAGACATTGCAAAAATCTTCTAATCTCTCTTCTATCTATGTAAATTTATCTATTGAAAAGAAATCCTTAAAATACACTATCAAAATAGGTGTGGGTTTTTTTTTTTTTTCTTTTTTTTGCCTCACCGCAAAGTAGGTACTAAGTCGTTTCCTATTCTTGGCTTTCAAAAATGTTCCCCAACAATTTTCTTCTTTTAACTTTATAGTTTTACATTTCACAATTTGGCTTTTTCCCATTGGCAGTCTGCGTTATGTCATGACCCTGATTAAAAACCTTCAAGTGGCCAAGGTTGTCTACAGAATAAAGCCAGAACACTCCGAGGGCATATGAAACCCCTCAACATCTGTGTCATATCTTTTCTTCCATTTGGATATGCCCACACTCCTCTTCCTCATCCTCGTAATACAAGTAACACAAAATCTGATGTTTTCTATACCATCCTGTAACAGAAAAGTGAGCACTGTGACATAATTCAATAGTATTTTCCCTATTGAAATAATTTTAAAACCTAAGAATGGGGCATTCCTTTTGTTAATTCTTTAACAGAAATACTTCTGTTTAAATTATAAAAGATAGGAGTGCCTGGGTGACTCAGTCTATTGAGTGTCCCACTCTTGATTTCAGCTCAGGTCATGATCCCAGGGCTGTGGGATTGAGCTTCGGATTATCTGTCCCCCTCTTCCCCTCTCCAGAGGGCACAGGCCATGGCCATGTTCCAGACCAAAAAAACCAGATTCGCTGGGGGTGGGACTAGGTATTTGTATTTTTAATAGCTCCCAAGGTGATCCTAATATGCAGCTAGTGTTAAAAATACTAATTCTTACGATACTTTAAAAAATAAATATGTCATACCAAACGTTTTTCAGCATCCTGCATATTTCATAAGTACTTGTTAAGTGAGATTTAAAACCCTACCTGTGGTTAAAATTTAACCATAATAAAACACTATTTTGAAACTGTTACCAAGTATGCCAGCACTGTTAATCACCTGAGCAGCATTATAGAGTAATTATTTTAAAGTGGTTATGTTTTCTTGTGAATAATAGTAACTTTAAAACTTATTTAAATTCAAGTTAGTATACAATATAATATTGGTTAGGTAGAGTAGAGTAGAAACGGATTCAGGGGTGGAACCCAGGGATTTATCACTTCCATTGAGCACCCAGTACTCATCCCAAGTACTCTGCTTAATGCCCATCACCCATTTCGCCCATCGCCCCCTCAGAACCCCTCGAGCACCACTCAAGTTTGTTTTCTGTATATAACAAGTCTCCTATGGCTTGTCTCCCTCTCTGTTTTTATCTTATTTTTCCTTCCCTTCCCCTATGTTCATCTGTTGTGTTTCTTAAATTTCACATGAGTGAAATCATATGATACTTGTTTTTCTCTGCCTGGCTTATTTCGAATACCATAATCACTCTAGTTCCATCCACACTTTTGCAATGGCAAGATTTCATTATTTTGGATGGTCGAGTAGTATTCCATTGTATACACATACCACATCTTTTTTTTTTATCCATTCATCAGTTAATGGACATTTGGGTTCTTTCTGTACTTTGGCTATTGTCAATAGCACTGACGTAAACATGGGGATGCATGTGCCCATTTAAATCAACATTTTTGTGTCCTTTGGCTAAATACCTAGTAGTCCAATTGCTGGGTCATAGGGTAGTTCTATTTTTAACTTTCTGAGGAATCTCCATTTTGTTTTCCAGAGTGGCTACACCAGTTTGCATTCCCACCAACAGTGCAAAAGGATTCCTCTTTCTCCTCATCCTTGCCAACATCTCTTGTTTGAGTTGTTAATTTTAGCCATTCTGACAGGAGTGAGGTGGTATCTCATTGTGGTTTTGATTTGTATTTCCCTGATGATGAATGATGTTGAGCATCTTTTCATGGGTCTGTTAACCATATGGATGTCTTCTTTGGAAAAGTATCTGTTCATGTCTTCTGCCCATTTCTTCACTGGATAATAATGGTAAAATTTCACTTACATATTAGCAGTAGTATAAAATTCTTCCCATTTTACATTAGGATTCAGAGTTTGTCAATGCCAGTAATGAATGGCCAGAGTCCTTGTGGGTACTTTGATTTTATTGTGTCAATGGCAGAATATAATCAGGTCCTGAGTAGGAACTAAGGTTTGTAAAAATTACCCTCTTCCCAAAAAATTTTTACTCACACTTTTTTTAAAACTTGGATAACATCTTTTCTCCTATCCTCAGTAACTTCCTCTCTACTGTCTTTTCTTAAGCATCTCTTCCCATATGTTTAACAGCCAGAAATCTGCCTTCACCTCCTAAGAGCTAGCCTGGGCTTGCTCATACCTTTCCCAGCCAAGTGCCCGATGCTGTCCCCTCTTCCTTGGTCTCTTTTCTCTGCTCCGCTCTTGCAGCACTTACTGGTCCTCCCACCGCTCTGCTCCAGCTTTGCTCAGGAAGATTCCTTTCATCTCCTAACTGAAGTTTTTTATGCTTTGTCTTGCCCGGTGGCATTTGGTTCTATTGACTTCCCACTCCCTGATGAAATTTCTTGTTGTCCTTGTCTTTAGGATACTGTTTATTTTGTGTCTCCTTTTATCTTTCCAACTCCTATTTCTTAAGTTTCATTTCCTGCTGACCACTTTGCTACCACTTATTTTTTTAAATTACCTTTTTTCCTCCTTAAAAAAGTGTCAAACATGTTTACAGTAAAAAAATATGAAAAAAATTTAAAAGATTATCCAAGATCTCACCACTTAAAAATAACCTTTTGATTTTGATTTTTTATGAAAAACGGGATCCTGCTGCATATGAAGTCTTTATACCTAACCTTTTTTTCTTCCCTACCTAATAATATATATTTACCAAATAGTTTGTTTTTAAGTTGATTGCTGGTTACTGTTAAGTTGGAACTTGTGGGGCATCTGGGTGGCTCAGTCGGCTAAGGTCATGATCTCACGGTTTCATGAGTTTGAGCCCTGTATCACTCTCTGTGCTGATAATGTGGAGCCTCCTTGGAATTCTTGCTGTCCCTCCCCTGCTCACACTGTCTCTGTCTCTCTCAAAATTAATAAACTTAAGAAAAAATGGGATCATGCTGCATATGCAATCTTTTTTAAATTTTTTAAAATATTTATTTCTGAGAGAGAGACAACATGAGCGGGGGGTGGGGGGATGGTGGTCAGAGAGAGAGGGAGACACAGAATCCGAAATAGACTCCAGGCTCTGAGCTGTCAGCACAGCTAATTAGCCTTCCTAATAATACATATTTACCAGTTTGTTTTTAAAATTTTTTAATGTTTATTTTTGAGAGAGAGAGAGAGAGAGAGAGACTGGGTGAGTGGAGGAAGGGCAGAGAGAGAGAAGACATGAAATCTGAAGCAGGTTCCAGGCTCTGAACTGTCAACACAGAGCCCAAACACGGGGCTTGAACCCATGAGCTGTGAGATCATGACCTGAGACAAAGTCAGACGCTTTACCTACTGAGCCACCCTGGTGCTCCCCAAACCGTTTTTAATGTCATTTATTGTTTGAACTTTTAAAAATTCTCTTAAATAGTATGCATGTAATTAAATAAAATAATACCAAAAGGCATACAATAAATTACTGTAGTCCTTTTGCCTCATTCTTTTTCCCAGAGGCATATACTTTGAATGATTTTAGCTATTTTTCTGATATTTATCTCTTAATTTCTAAATGTGGTTCTACTATTTCTTGAATCATTAATATTAGACATGATTTACTTATATAGGTGAAAATTGCTGCCTTACACCTCTTTTAATTTTTCTAATACTGATAAATCACAAGTTTTTAAAATTAAATGACTTCACTGTTTGTATTATTTCCACTATGTAAATATCATTCATCAATGAGCCAAATAGTCTTTTGTCTGTCTTTTTGTACCAGTATTAATCCTCCAATGGAAATACTTTCCTCATTTTCCATTGCCTTAATTTTGTTTTGATTTATGGCTGAGTCTTTCCACACCCTCCTTTAGCCTCTTAGCACCATTTTCCATATGGTGGTCAATCTAGCAGTAAGTAAGTTTCATTGTTTTCTTTTGACCAACCCTCTTTCCCACAGGAAAGCCATGCCTGTCTTTCCTGCCACAGATTGGGCTGGTTGCTCCCCAGGTCTGCTTCACAATTGTATGTCACTGCATCTGAATAACTGTCACCCAGGGAGTGATTGGACCCCTGACCCTCCTGCATGTTAGGGGATAAATTCAGTGATACAGTGATGTTAGCATATGTGGGGATTTGAGAAGGTCTCAAAGTCTCTAGTCCCTGTAGGTGTCAAGCACTTGCTGCTGACAGCGAACAGTGGTTCACCCTGGTCTTATGATTTATGTGTGCCTGCTCATTTGTCAACACACTTTTTGATGTTTCAGGAATGCTAGTTAAGGTCTGACCGTTGATCTCCTTTTCCCTTTCCCCTTTCCTTGCTCCATTGACATTCCTTCTCTCAATCTTTCATGCTCTTGTGTGATCATTGATTGCACTGCTAACATTTTTGGGTCTTTGGGGAAGAAGAGAATGGAATCCAGGGGTGCAAGATTTTTTTAAAATAAGTCTGACATTTTCAAACTTAAGGAAGTAGGCAGACTCTTGCCATTATAAAAATTGGATGATTTTCTTTTTAAAATTTAGGAACTTTTAAATGATTCACTGACGAAGAGGGAAAAGTTTGCACTCAGCATATTTCTCATCATACTTCAACTCAAGATACTCATCTTTTTACTACTTTAGGGCATTTGTTCTGGTTTCAGCACTCTAGGAAAAGAGGTTATTTATTTTCATTATGTGCATCTTGAAAATCACTTCACCCTAGCACTAGAATTTTTTTTTAATGTTTATTTATTTTTGAGAGGGAGAGAGAGAGAGCACATGAGCAGGGCAAGGGCAGAGAGAGGGAGTCACAGAATTCAAAGCAGGGTCCAGGCTCTGAGCTGTCAGCACAGAGCCGGACACAGGGCTCCAACTTACAAACTGTGAGATCATGACCTGAGCCAAAGTTGGACACTTAATCAACTGAGCCACCCAGGTGCAAACCCCCTCCCCCCCCCAATTTTCTTTTAAAATTGTAAAGGGGGACATGAGTTCTGTTTAAAACAAAAAAGACTTCCTAGAAGCAAAAATTGTAACTTTTATACAGTCTTACGTGAAGTTCAGTTGAAATATCAACACTGCTAAAAATATACTGTGAACTAGAAAGTTACTTACAATAGTTTGAATAACTTAAAATATACCTTAGTTATTTGAAATTAGTTGAAATTATGAACGTGAGAAGTCTGAAGTGATGATTAGTAACATTAAGGGTAATTTGTTTTAGAACAAAATATTTGAACTAGGCAATCACAGAGAGTAAAAACACTTTAAAATATCATATATTACTTTCATTACTCAATTTTTTTAATTTAGATTTTTTAAATATGAAATTTTCTAAACCAAATGCAAAGGGTTTTTTGAGGTACTAAATATTCTCACTGTAGATAAAATGCATTTAATATTTCTTTTAATTTATAAGTAAAAAGTTAGGATTTTTTTAAAATCAGAAGTTTTCATTTTGCTCTTTGCTTGTCCATTAAATTTGAGCAAATATTTTAACTGGGTTGAACCTGTTTCCTTATCAGTGAATAATTCCTACCATTTGGGTTTTTGTGGGGTTTTTTATAAATCAGTGAGATGAAATAAACTAGGTGGTTGTTATTTAATCTTTTAGAAGTTCTGCCTTTTTAGAAGTAACTATTAAAAATATGGTGTCTTTTTTTTTTCCAGACTGGAAAGAACGATAGAACCTTGTACAGATGAGGCTCAGTGTGTTGAGCTCATGTCATCTCAACTGTTCTAGAAAGGAAGTTGGCACTAGGCATCAACATCCTTAAAAAATCTAAAAAGTACATTGGGTCCATCACTTCTAACATACTGTAGGCAATGATCACTCAAGTAAACAAAATTGTTTTCTGTTGAGTTGTTTAGAGTATTAAAAACTATTAATCTGAATACTAAGTTAATACATCAAATAGACTTCTGTATAGCCTTTACAGATAGTCCTATGTTTTGAAAATAAAAAGAGATTTATGTTTGTATTTTCAACCTTTCAGTATGGTAAATGGATATCACTTTAAACATATTTCTTAAACGATTACAGGATTGGCTAACTTTTGTTATTCTGTGTTGGGCTTTTGCATTTATGCATAATATTTGCATTTATGCATTTTTGAGTGCCCTTCCTTTTTCCCTTGGCTCCTTGCCTGGTTCTCTATTCCAAGTTTCCTTCCCTTTTGCCTGCCTTTTCTACTCCTCTTTAGTTTCTTTGCTTTTGCTTGCCCAGTGCTAGATATAAATCACACGGAGAAAATAAATACTGGTTGAGGAGGAGCTATTTTCTCTTAAAAAAAAATCTTTCAATTCTTTAATCTGTGACTTAAGAAAAATAGTCTTTTAGTTTTACTGGAAACTTACAGAAAGAGCTTAGGAGAAGTTAGACTTGGGCTTGAATCCAGACTGTGTCACTTGTTAGGTGTTTGACCTTAGGTAAGTTATTAATTTCTCTGGCTTCTGTATTTTCAACTGTCCTGAACCAGGGATGAGGTGTGACTCGGATTTGTCTTAAAGATTAAATGATAGTGTTTGTAAAGTGTTCAATACTGTTTGATAGTTATGGGAATTATTCAATAGATTGTTGCTGATGTTGCTATTGTAACATTAATTTTTCAGAGATGGAGGCCATCTTATTTCAAATGCTGTGTCAGTGTACAAAATGCCAGTAAACAAACATTACCTATTCAGTGTGTTTTCAAAACCTCCCCAAACAAATCAACAAAACAAAAAAGCATGGAATAGAGCTCACAAGTACATCTGATGTTTTACATATAAATATTATATAAACTTAGATGTGGAGTGTGGCAGAAAAGGATTATGGGTAGAGAGAAAAAAAATTCTTAGTCCCTGACTAGATTAAGGAAAAAATGATGATGAATGGATGACTGCCTTGAGGCAACGTGAGGATGGGCAGAAAGGGAGTGGGAGAAGATTCTAAGTTGTGCCACTTAGCACACGTTTTTATTTTTTTTATTTTTTTATTTTTTTTGCCAATTTTAAATACAGTTTATTTAAGACATTGCATTTTCCACTTCACAATACAGTGCTTATAAAGTGCAATGTTGTATTTCTTTCCCTGTGCACATATTCCATATTCAAGTATCAAGAATGCCCAGTTTATTAACTATAGCAGCTCCTTTAAAACTGCCATGGAATTTGCTACAAATTTGGGTCCTTCAAATGTTGTGTGGAACAATGCTAGACCTATTCTCAGGTTGGCTTAATCAACCTCCTCAATGGTGGGCCCGGAGGAGGCACCACCAGAGGGAGGAGCACCGCCACCAGGGAAGCCTCCGGGCATTCCTCCAGGCATGCCTCCTGCACTCTGGTACAGCTTTGTGATGATGGGGTTGCACACCTTCTCCAGCTCTTTCTGCTGATGTTCAAATTCTTCTTTTTCTGCAGTCTGGTTCTTATCCAGCCAGTTGATGATTTCATTACACTTGTCCAGAATCTTCTGTTTGTCCTCATCATTTATCTTGCCCTGAAGTTTCTCATCTTCAACAGTTGCTTTCATATTGAACGCATAGGATTCCAGGGAATTCTTGGAGGACACCTTGTCCCGCTGCTTCTCATCTTCAGCTTTGTACTTCTCAGCTTCCTGGACCATGCGCTCAATGTCTTCCTTGCTCAAACGACCTTTGTCGTTTGTGATGGTGATCTTGTTTTCTTTCCCTGTACTCTTATCCACAGCAGAGACATTAAGAATGCCATTAGCATCAATATCAAAAGTGACTTCAATATGAGGAACACCACGGGGGGCAGGAGGTATGCCTGTGAGTTCAAACTTGCCCAGTAGATTGTTATCCTTGGTCATGGCACGCTCACCTTCATAAACCTGAATGAGTACACCAGGCTGGTTGTCAGAGTAAGTAGTGAAGGTCTGGGTCTGTTTGGTAGGAATGGTAGTATTGCGCTTGATGAGAACGGTCATGACCCCACCAGCAGTCTCAATGCCAAGAGAAAGAGGAGTGACATCCAACAGCAGCAAATCTTGAACATTTTCAGATTTGTCTCCAGAAAGGATAGCTGCCTGGACAGCTGCACCATAAGCAACAGCCTCATCAGGGTTGATGCTCTTATTCAGTTCCTTCCCGTTGAAAAAGTCTTGTAGAAGTTTCTGGATCTTGGGGATACGAGCACACGTTTTTAAATAAATGTGAATATGAAATTAGAAAATAGGTAATTTAGAGTGGACCAAAAAACCCTACTCAGATATAAAAAACATTTTTACAGTCTTCACTGTATTCTCCTGATGGATTCTGTATTTTGGTACTTTGTTTCAGAATTTTATTAGTCAGTGTTGTTAGTTTTACCTAGAGTTCCAAAAATGTTACTTGTATTGTGAAAAGTAGTTTTGTGTCTTGGGTTACATATTTCTTTTCAACGTTCATTTAGTGGTAAAAAATAAATCATTGGGAATCTAGTCATGCTGATGTTGGCCATTGAGCCATCTTCCCCCAGGACATTTCTTTAATATCTGGGGACACTGTGGTGTTAAACCATGGAAATAAATTGGTAGGCCAGACAGTCTTAGGCTGTTCTGGAACTTACTCTTCTCTGCTTTGCTCTTAAATATACTCCTGCTCCTTTTGTTCAGATTATGCTGTTGCTCCTGTGCCAGCAGTGGGAGGGTTGTGAGTTTCTTCTCCAGAGCTGGGAGATTTCGGGGATCCTGTTGCTATGCCTCTCCTGACAGCATAGGGCTTTCCACAGCATAGCTGGCGATGGTAACATCATAACCAGAAAAGAACAGAGGTTGCTGCCGAGGGATTGAACCCGTGGGGCTAGTGCATCAGTTTAAGTGCTCCTGAATCCAAAATAAGTATGAAAGCATGTATAGTAAGAACAGTGAAACACCATACATGAAAGAGACTGCTATAAGGGTGCCTTGGGGGTCCAAAATAGCAATTACTTTAGATTCCTTACATGTTTGAGCAGTTTATTATGGGAGTTAGGAAAGAAGCCTTTGGACACTTCTTATTTGCTTATATTCATTTATTTTGAGAGAGCAAGCAGGCACTTAAGGGAGGGGTAGTTAAAGAGAGGGCAAGAGAACCCTAAGCAGGTTCCAAGCTGTTAGTGCAGAGCCCAAGGCAGAGCTCAAACCCATGAACCATGAGATTATGACTTGAGACAAAATCAAGACTTGAACACTTAACCAACTGAGCCAGCCAGGAGCCCAGGAGACTTTGCTTTAAATGCAGAAGATCAGGGAGCCTGATAATAGAAATGCTTAAGACCTCCAGTGTGAAGGCTGCTTGGGATTCTCTCTCTGCCCCTCGCCCATTTGTGCTGTCTTTGTCTCTCTCAAAATTAATAAATAAACTTTTTAAAAAATTTATAAGACCAATGACCTCTTTTATATCAACACTGAGGACTCATAACTCAAGTGTTTGGGGGTGAGGGTGACTTCTGCTGAATAAACTGCCCCAACCTTTATCTTCTGTCAGTGAAACATTGCTGTTGACCCACCTTGCTCAGTTTGTGAGCTTGTTCTTGAGAGAATTTAGCTCCTTGTGACCCAATTATGTCTCTAGCTCTGGAGAAATTATAACACCACTGAGTTTTAGCCAGGTAATATTTAACATGTCTTCATTTAAGTTAGAATAGCATAGTTCAGTGTTCTGATAATTCTAAAGGATAACTGGTCATGTGTCCATTGGCCTGAAGGAAAATTTGTATTTGTGTGGGTAGTACAACAGAGCACCACTGACCCACTACAGCTGGGAAGCTCAGTGGCCTGATGTAATGACAACAATGCGTTCTAAATCATGTCATTGCCTTCGTACTTATTCTTCAACCATTTAGTTAGAAATGAGGTCATTTAGGGGCGCCTGGGTGGCTTAGTTGGTTAAGCGTCCGACTTTTGCTTAGGTCATGATCTCGCGGTTTGTGGGTTCGAGCCCCGCGTCGGGCTCTGTGCTGACTGCCAGCTCAGAGCCTGGAGCCTGTTTCACAGTCTGTGTCTCCCTCTCTCTCTGACCCTCCCCTGTTCACGCTGTCTCTCTCTCTCCCCTAGAAATAAATAAAAAAAATATTAAAAAAATGAGGTCATTTATTTCTGAAAAGAAAATTGGTAATACTTGGACCAACTTGTAAAAAATTTCCTTGCCTATAGATTTGTCTAAGTTTTCTTGAATAAAATGAAGGATATCTGGACATGAGTGTAGAGATTCAGAGTTTAAAGAGCCATATACTTGAATTGATCAGTCTCACCTCTCCAGACTTGAATTTACAATTTCTGATTCTATTATTATGCACAGTTGTGTATATCAGAGTGAGATGTTAATTTTCCAGAAATGTTAGTAAGTTCAAATTATTGTACTCCTGCTCGAGAAAGCAGTCATGAAAGTCTTCCATAGTAAGTTGTTGGCACATTTGAGGATAGTATAGAAGGTAATTTAGTATGTTTTACATTCATGAATAATCAGGGCAGACTAATCTTGCATGTTTGTTTCCTAATTATTCTATTTTTAGTGCTCACATCAGTTCTCTTTCTGCCGCCAGAAGCTGGAACGTCCTAACCCGCAGTGCGGTGCACACACCCATAGCTCAGTGGCAAGTGTGAAGGTCCTAGTCAGCTTGCTTGCTACTGTAGAGAAAGCAATCATCCCAATAACTGCCAGTGATGACTACCTTGTTGATTATACCAAAGTCTATTATTAAGCAGCAGAAATTTTTATTTTTGCCTTACAAATGTGTTTTTCTTTTTTGGTAAATATGCATAATAGCAAAAAATAATAAAGATAATCCTTATTAAAATCTGAACTCATAAAGAAAAGGCACAGAAGGCTTTTGCAGGTATCTTCCCTGTTTGCAGATATTTTATTTCCTTGAGCAACAGAAAATGCAGTCCTTAGTTAACTTAGCAGCAATGCCATGGGAAAATAGAAGACTGCAGATGACAATGCCTCCATTTCCCCCCCACAGATGTGCATCAAGTCATAGTCTATGGCTTACTTCAACCATAGAGTCCATGATAGCATGCATGATGAGATTCAGCCAGCTCTCCTGTGTGGTTGCCCCAGAGGCCCCCTGGGCTGGGCTGTGGAGATACTCTTATAGAGTTGGCAAGTTTGGGCCCTGAGCCTGGCTGAGCAAAAGCAACCTGTAGCTGATGAAGTTGTGGTTCCAGATTAGGTCTTTTCTGGTTTTCTGCTGGCCGCCTCCCTCAGAGTGACCTCCCAGGCCTACAAACCTGGTGTGTATAAACTGCTCCTATCATATGCTCCTCCTCTTGTTTCCCCTAGTTTGTTAATGGTGCCAGCCTACCACCATTGCTCTTCCTGGAGTTGTCTCCTTCTCCTATGTCCGGTCAGCTATCAGTGATTGACTTAGCTGTAATATTTCTCACACCTAGAGTCTCAGTTCAATTCCCACTTTTATTTTTCTTCCTATCTGAACTGTTAGGATAAGCTCACAGCAAGGCCTCCTATCCCCTCTTTTTTCCAGCCAGCTTAACATAGAAGCTAAAGTCATCTTCCTGAAACTTGAAGATGATGCTATCAGTCTCCTGCTCTGATATTTCTATTGTAGCCCTGACGCCCATCATGTGGGGTCAAACTTCTTAGCCTCACCTGCATGACTAACCATCCTTATGTTTCCCAGAATTTATCACTGTCTCCCACCAGGGACCCTGTCATTCAGCTGAACCAGAGTGATCGTTTGATCTATACACGTCCTACAGTATGTTGCCCCCATTCTCTCTGACCATGCACTTTACTCTGCATTGAACTTTCTTCATGATTTTTGCTCACTGTCCCAGGGCTTTGCACCTTTCAAGGCCCTACTTGTGTATTGCTTCCTCGAAGGTGTTCATGGTCGATTACACCCTCCTTCCTCCTACACTCATGTGTGTATATATCATTATCAACTTGTACCTCTTTTAATGACCTCAAATACTTTTTCACAATGCGTTTATAGTTATGTCTTACTATTTACTTCTGAACTTAATTTTTTTGAACTAGGATTAGCTTCTGATTCACTGTACTCCATAGTACTGGGCATGGTCCCACACACATCAATAAATGGATCTACAGATCTTGATTTTTCAGATTCCTGCTTGTCTGTGTTTTGTTCTCTACAACTTGCCTTTGATATTTGGTAAATTTAATGAAATTGTGTAGGAACTAATGTTAAGAAAACTAATCCTTGGCCATTTATGAGAAAAATTCACATTCCTTTGGTTTTTAAGCAATGTTATGAGGGATTTTGTGGTAACATTTATTGTGCTGTGTAAGTAGGAAAAGGTAGACTTCTTGTAATAGAAGGAGGATAGAGATAACTCAGCCTTTTTATACTTTGAAGTAAACATCTATCAGTCAACCTGATAAGATGTTAATTCAATTTTTTAATATTTTTAACAGGCTGTGGGAGTTTGTATATTGGTGAAGTCATAAGGGTTGATTACCATAGAAAATGATTTCCATTCTTCTGTTAATTAGGAAAGGTTTCCTATAAAAGAGGACCTTTTAGACTCCCCAATATTAGAGGGAAAGAAAGTCAGAGAGGTACCTGGGAGAGGACCTAGACTAGCAGAAAGGTGTTTATATTCTGAGCTTCTATGACAACTGTGCCTTTAGGAGCTATCTAGTCATTCTGGTTTGCAGCTCAGGTCCAGGCAGAATGGGTACCAGAGAGCTCTGACAAATTCCAAATCACAGTGCCTAGCCTCCCCACTCTTACTGGACTGCTTAGACTGCCTCTAGCCAGGAGCCATTTTGTAGAACTATTGCTTTGTCTGAGATCTCAAAAGCCTGGTAAAATTTAGCATGGCTGCTAGCCCTGGACACAGATAGGTTTTAGATTGAACTTAGTAAAAGACAACAAGCATCTTCAAAACTCCCCAAGGAGGGGTCCAGGCTCAGCAGTAATCTGCCAACACTGTACTTCCTGGGGCAGGCTTCCTTACTTTGCTGCACCAGATCCCATTGCCTCATGGGCTGTGGCCTCAAATGGGCTATTTGACTTCTGAGGTATGTTACTAAAAAGCTAACATTACCAATGATAACATCTCATTTAATAAAGCAAAACAGTGGCAACCCCAATATTTATTGTTGCCTTGCAACTCTGTCTTCGTCCTTTCTAGGTATCCACTGATGTCACTTAAAATGAACCATTTTATTTCTAATTGCTACATGCCAGTTTGGTTTGTGTGCTTCATTTCTCAGCATTCCACAGATGCCACTTTACTCAAAGCTATGCTTTAGTGCATCTTCACAGATTTCTCCCTCCCTGCCTTGCACAACCTCCCTGCTTGAGGTTCTCATGTAGCAGCTGCTTGCATACCCTGCTGATAACCATCCACAGCACATGTCCAGCCAACTGAGCATGGAGTGAGCATGTTTTCAGTGCTGGTGAACTGGCCATGCTCTAGGACTTTGCCACTCTGTCTTGCCATCTGATATTGCTTTGCTGAAGAGCAGATTTAGATACCTGACTGAGGGCAGAATCAAGTTTATAGCTTTGTGAAAGATACATGATTACTATTTAAGTCTCTGTTAAAATGTGTGGTTTTGATTCATTTTCATACTGTCTTCTTAGCACATGCACAATATCATCAGGTAGAAGGTTTTCTTCCCTAAAATAGGTTGTTGCCTTGATCTTCCCACTTACTCTTCAGTTCTTAGTATCTTTAGACTACAGAATCATTTGTAGTCACTCAGGTTTGGCTTTCCCAAATACGTACTTTGGAAGCATGGGCATTGGGCATGTTCTGGAGAGTATTTGCAAAGCACATTTGGCTGTACTTTGGAGTCTCCTTGAGGTTTTCTGAGAGCTAAAGGCACTCAGCAGAGTTAAATGGAAACCATTTGACTTTGCGTTACTGCGTTCACGATGAACAGTTGACTGTACATGGAAGACTGTGAACATGAAACCTAAAGAACTTAGTGTGTTCATAAGAGCAATCACATTTTAGGAACTGGGATCATCCAGGTCGGCCGATGATGTAAACTTAGCAGATATCTTGATGTTGTTTCCTGGAAATAACGTACTGGACACATGAATGACCTCCAGGTCCATTAGAATCCAGATTCCTGCCTTTGTAGGCAGCTGGTCCATACCAACTCTGTTCCTAGTTTCTTCTGAGATTGATCTCTTCCTGTCCCTAGTGTGGGAGCTCCCCAAAAAGGCTTCAGAGATGTAAACCCCAAGCTAATGCCCTGGGTTGGAGTCCTTAGTTTGAATGGTCTCTCAAGTTCCTTTGAACTTTAAAATTCTATCACAGAATGCCCAACCTTCAGTTCCCTCTCCTGCTCTTTGCCTGCCATCTTACCTGTCTCAGGGTCTGCCACCAAGGTGTCTTCTGTTCACCCCTCACCTTCAGTGCACTCCTTTCTTGCCCACTCACCTTCCACGTGAATCACTGTGGTAGCTTCTAGCTGACCTCCAGCCACCACCGCACTTCTTTCTGGTCTCCACCCAGCTAGTCTCATGGCAAACAAAAAACATTTCCAAGGCACCACGGCCCTTTAGAGAAATACTCAAATGTGGTTGGTGAAGTTGGAGACAAAAAGTGTTTCACAAAGTTGTGTTACTTGTGGTAATAGGTGCTGATAGTGATACAGAATGTTTATGTGTGGTACAGCCTCTACAGTGTGCTTCAAATAGTTTTCATGAGAATAAAAGTAGACTTTCATAAAAGCAAAGAATAGTAAGCTCTCCTTGTTTTAAAATAAACTTTTGGCACAAATCCTTGAGACTTTCTGCTCCATGGTCTTCTATTTATGTATTTAAGAATGCTGTGGGAATTCTTGGTAAGAAGTGTTAAAGACTTCAGGCCTATCTTCTACCTCTCTTAGCTTTGCTATCCACATCTGTTTTGCATAAATCCACTCAGAACCTCCCCTCATAGGAATTCTTTAGCCTAATTGAAACTGAGCCATAACACATGTGAAGGAATTGGGAGAGCTCCTGGAAGCGACATTTGTCAGATGATACAAGCAATATCCAAATTTTTAACTATATTTGCTATATTCTTGATATCTCATAGATGCATGTCAACTCATTTAGAAGATAATGTCGAGAGGAATTTCAATGATGCTTTGTCTTTAATTTGTTTCATATTTAATTTAGTTGGTAGCAGACTCTAACAGCAGATGCCCTTGATTCTCCTTTTACTTCTAATTTCCTCCTTCTGTGATTCTGAAGTATTGTGATAGCTTATAAACAAATAGTTCGATGGCTTGACTAAATTTGCTACTAAAAGTAAATCCCAGGGGCACCTGGGTGGTTCAGTCGGTTAAGTGTCCCGACTTCAGCTCAGGGCATGATTTCACGGTATGTGGGTTCGAGCCCAGCGTCTGGCTCTGTGCTGACAGCTAGCTGGAGCCTGTCTTCCGATTCTGTGTCTCCCTCTCTCTCTGACCCTCCCCTGCTCATGCTGTCTCTATCTCTCTCTCAAAAAATAAATAAAACATTTTAAAAAGTAAATCCAATTAGTAATTTTATAAACAATATTTTTTAATAAAAGTATATCTTCATATATATAAACATTTTATCAAATCATATTTTCTTAGTAGGGATGCACTCCTAAGTTTTTGAAATTGTTCTTTTAAGACCTTATTATTGAAATTTTATGTTAAAATTTTGGATACTCCAGGCTTTTTAAACACTCACTATTTTTTAATTGAAAATTTTAGCAGCTGGGCATAGTTTATACCATTCATTTACTTAAAACAAATTTTAATTCCAAGCCCAGTAAATAGGTATAAATAGGTTTCTGTAGAGTACGTGGCCAAGTAGATGCTCAGTAAATGTTGGAATGAGCAGTGAGTATATAAGCAGCCTATTTTCCTTCAACGTAATGGAGTCACTCCTTGAAAACTTGGCTGATCCAGCTTTGAAAATCCAAGAGTTATCTGGTTACTGCCTTTACCATTTTTACCATCTTTGCTTCTTATGCTTGTATCCCTGGGGGATGATTATCTCACTGATAACTTAGCCTTTCTACTAGCAAGAGTGGGAGACAAGTTAAACGTAAAATTTAGCCTTCACTTTTACTTGTTAATAATACTTAATCACTGAAATAGGTAGTATTAACTTAAAGTTTCTTTGGGGATGATTTGGGTTCATTATTCAAATTGGCCTTATGGTCTTCTCAACATTTTTTTAAAACACTTTGTTAGCTAATCTGGAGTGGATAGCAAGTTAGATATTATTTTTGTGTCTTTCTTATGAATTCATAGGAATTTCCAATTCTTTATTATTGAATTCTAACCAAGTTTATTATGATAATTCCCAAAATATTGGATACATTGAATATCTTTGTAACATTCCATTTTCTAGTAATTTCAGTGCAGTTGCAGTGATGTTTTAGCTTTGTTTTTTGATAGCTGTCCTGCTGATTATAACAGGTAGACTGCTAACCTATGTGCTCCTACCAGTGTTGACAAAGATGCTTCTTCCACATGAAAAAATGGAGAAAAGAGCTTAATAGTGTTTTCAGGTGGAAATTAAGAGAAAGTTCCATTCCATAATTTCATGGACTTTCATAATTTCTATACTGCTCCTGCTTTGTTCATGAGGATATTATAAGAGTGAATTAAATAACTATTTTAATGGCTTATGATACTGATAGGAAAGGTACTTCATAAGCCACATAAATTCAGGAAAATGATGAATTTAGCTGTGGACGTGCTGAGTTTGGTTGACTGGAAGGACATCTTGTTGACGGCCAGGAAGCATGAAAATTGCAACTGAGCTCAGGGCTCCAGAATTATATTTTTAGTGTTTAGTCCAGAAGTGATCATCAAAGATTCCGCCCCATTCCCAGAAGTAGATCTACCAGGAAAACCAGACAAGCCCTTAGGAGCTACTGGAGCTTAGGAGGAATCAGGAATCATAACACTGAACCACAGTCATATGGTTTTTCCTCCTATACCGTGCTGCCTAAGGACAGCTGTTGCTTTTGATAAACTAGTGAACAAAGTCTCTACTATACTCCCGTTGCTTATATTTAAGGTGATGGAAGATGAGACAAACAGACCAGGTGGTAATAAGTGTTAGATGAGAAAGCAGAATGAGTGACAGGGAAAGGAGTGAGGGTCATAGGGTGACTGGGGGTAGGCCAAGGTCAAGGTCAGGAAAGTCTTAGCTGAAGTGAGTGACTCAGCAGTATGAAGTAAGGGACAAAGCGCTGAAAAAAGGGAGCATGCCAGGGCCTGGAAAAGCAAGTACAGAAGCCGTTTGAGGGGTGGAATGTTCCTGAAGTACAGGTACAGGCAGAGGGGCATGAAATGCAGCTTCCAGCCTCTGCCAGCCTTCACTTGTGAGGGAGACCTCCGTAATACTCTGGAGGCACATCCTTCAACTGTAAGTTTGCAAAGTCCTCCTTTTGAAACATTGAAACATTTGAAAAACAGTAAATCCCAACTTTTCCCCTCAAAGCTATATACTGTAAATTTTGAAATTTAAAAAGTTGTATAGTATTAAGAAAGTACCTTTGAGTTGGATGGCAACACACTCCTGTTCCTTTTAGGATTGCATTGCTATGGTTGCACCCTGCAGTGATAGAACTCTGCCCTGAGAACCAGCAGATCCATTAGCCAGACTGCAGGCAAGTTATGTCCCAGCTCTGAGCCTCTGGTCATCTGTCTAAAATGCCATCCTTGATGATGGTCCTCTTCAGGGAAGCTGTCTGGCTGGTTGTGGCTGAGAAGATGAAGCAAGTCCAGGAAGAGTAGCTCCTGCTTTTATGTTGTGGTGTTACTCTCCAGTTTATTTAGAGAAAAGGGTTAAGAAAATAAGGAGTTTGGAAAACCATGTAAGTAGATGATCTCCAAGGTCCTTCTGGTTTCCAGAGTTTGTTTTTTTTAATTTTTTAATGTTTTTTAAAATTTATTTCTAGGAGAGAGAGAGAGAGAGACAGCGTGAGCAGGGGAGGGTCAGAGAGAGAGATTGAGTCATAGAGTCTGAAACAGGCTCCAGGCTCTGAGCTGGCAGTCAGCACAGAGCCTGACGCGGGGCTTGAACCCACGAACCACGAGATCATGACCCAAGCGAAAGTCGGATGATTAACCGACTAAGCCACCCAGGCGCCCTTGGTTTCTAGAGTTCTGTGGAGCTGTTTTTGAGTCTTCAAGTGTATGTTGCTACCACATAATTTAACCACAGCATTGTTTGATATCTGTTGGTGGTCTCAGGCATTTCTGACAGAAGTGCTTGTTGACTAATCGTGTATTTGGTTAAAGGGCTTCCTTTAGTGGTAGTTTCTCCTATGTTTAATACTATTTGTTTTGTGACTATGTTTGAAATCTGACCAAGAATTGACACAGTTATCTCTTTAAAACTTATCCTTATGTCTACTTTTTCACCTTCTAGTAAAGTTTTATAAATTAGAATAATTATCTGAAGAGACTAGGAAAGGAACATTAGAGTGGAACTTTTCCCTGTTCTCTCTAAAATGCTTTTATGAACTATTGCCAAGAAATTTCTGTAGATATAATTTTGCCTTGTATACTTTTAGGATAGATGGGCCAGCCAGCTACTGGTCAAAATATTTTAGTTTTGACTAGGGAAGATAAATCCAAAGTAGTTAATAAAAACAAGGCTAAGTGTTTTCCACAAATACCATATTTAGTGAATGGTTATTCTTCGTGGTTGCACTCACTTTTGAAGACATGGTCTTGTCAGGTGCTACTACTACCTTGTCTCTCTTGAATGACAATATGGAATTACAGAAGGTCAGGGGTGAGAGGCAGTCCAGTGATTCCCCTGGTTAATGTAAAGGCTCTTCCATCCAGCCTTAGGCTGTTTTGTTCTTTCTTTTGCTTTGAAGGCTGAGACAACACGCCCATCACTGGTACATTTTCATATTTTGTACATTTATCACAATATGTATGTTTTGCAGTCATGCAGATATATTGATCCATAAATGATGGTATCACACAATGAATTAGAATACATGAATTTCAGTCAAGAGAGAGACCGGTGTGTTTCTCAATGTTTTTCTTCCATGTGACTGACTACTGTGAAGGTCTGAAGATGACTTTATACTGTTAATGGAGTCGCTTTGTTGTGATGTAATTTCAGTAGCTGCTCATGGCAGCTGTTAGTCGAAAGTACGTTGAAAGCCAGCCGGTTTAGGTAGCACAGTAGTGAGGATCAGCAGAGTACGGTGAAACTGGGACTCAGTTACGGCAACATGAGACCATGCCAACTAACTCTCAGATGTGTTTCATCTGACACTTTTCCTTCTCCATCTCTTTCCTGCCTTACTCCATTTGAGAAAGTCCACTTTTTTCAAGGAGTGAATTTGTAGGTCTTGATAGAAGAACAGACTTGGGGCTTCTTGATTAGCTTAGTCTTTTTCAGTTTTTTTTTGCGACTATCAGATTATTGGAGTTAATGTTGATGTATTCCTCAAACTTCATTTGTTTCTTTCACAGATATCAAAAGAGCAGAGGAGATATATTGTATTAAACAGCCATTAAGAAAATGATGTTTGGGGATCCCTGGGTGGCTCAGTCAGCTAATAAGTCTCCGACTTTGGCTCAGGTCATGATCTCACAGTTTATGAGTTTGAGCCCCACATCAGGCTCTGTGCTGAAAGCTCAGGCCTGGAGCCTGCTTCAGATTCTGTGTCTCCCTCTCTCTGCCTCTTCCTCACTTGTTCTCTCTCTCTGTCTCTCTTAAAAATAAAGTAAACATTAGAAAAATAAAAAAGAAAGTGATGTTTTGGGCCTTGGGAAGTCGATAGAATTCCCTGGACTACAACCAGAAAAAGCTCTCAAAATCTTTATTGCCAGTCGAATGTAGGGTAATGTGAACCCAGTGAGCTTTTGTCCATGACTGAAAAATTCTTGGATCTGTCCCCAGTAGCAGACCCTCTCCACTTCTGCTTATTGTGGCTCTACCACTAGAAGGCTGCTTTCCTAGGTACAGGCTTTCCTCACCCAAAGAGTACTTTATCCCTTAGACATTCCATAGACCATTGAAAACAGAAATGAAGATGCCGGTGAGGGAAAGTCAGAAACCACTGCAAGTCCCAGGCACTTCCTAATTCCCACTGACAATTCTTGCATGTGTTTTGTAATAGTTTATGGTTGATATATGGGTAGAAAATTGATACTGAGAGATCCAGCTGCTCTCGGAATAGTAGTAGTGACTCAGAAAGAGGAGAGAATTGTTGGGCTATAAAATGAGCAGATTGTCTTTTCAGTGTCTTTTTCTATTCCATCAAAGTGACAGCTCGCTCCATCTTCATCAAACGTTAAATTAAATGTCTAATTTATCATGGTACCTCTGATGTTCAAACTTATATTTGTTGCTGTAATTCTTAAGTTATGAGAGTACATACTTTCATTTGGACAGATGGTACTTTTGACACAGCTGTTATAATCCTGCTAGGCTGATTGGACATCAAAATTTTATATTCACACTATTACCTTAATTGTAGAGAGATTCTAGGGTGGCTGTGGAAAGTCGTCTGACATGTGTTCTCCTTCTTTGTACTGCCAGGGTTCTAAATATTTATCAGTCATTATTTATTTATACTCTGTAATGCCATTCTTTATTGGTGAATGTTCCACTTTTCAGAGGACATTAGGTAGGCTCTCTTCAGTATCTAAGAGAAATATGATCATATCCCTGTCAACCTGTCAGTGAACTTCAAATCATAGTTTATGATCTTCAGATTAATAAAAGCAAATCTCCCTCATCCTGAAAATTAAAATGAACATGAAAATGCATCTAGGGCACAACATTTTAATGTTTGTTTATTTTAGAGAGAGAGAGAGAGAGAGAGCAGGGGAGGGGCAGAGGCAGAGAGGGAGACACAGAATCTGAAGCAGGCTCCAGGCTCTGAGCTGTCAGCACAGAGCCCAATGGGAGGCTTGAACCCACAAACTGTGACCTGAGCCGAAGTTGCATGCTTAAACCCAGGTAGGACACAACATTTTAAACTCAAAATACTCATTTTTTGAGACTTGGTTATGTCACATTATTTAGATTTTAAATTTGTGATCAGTTTGATAGACTTGAGTTAGCTTTACATTCTGAATAAAAAAAAATATTAACCAAAGAAAAGTAAATTTTTTTAAAAGTAAAATTTTAAGAGATTTAGATGTGCTTAATCTTTGAGGTATTCTATCACACTGTTTTAGAATCACTAAATGCTGCTTTGGATCCATTCATTAAATCAGGGCACAGTTACCTATATTTTTAATAGCAGCAATAAAGTATGTTTTTATAATATGGAATAATCCAGTCCTTTCATTTTCCTGCTCATTTAATCTGAACAGGTAATATTTCAGTATATTGAGACAAAATCAAGACTTTGCTAACAGCTTTCTAGATTATTGTGGGAATCATAGCTCTGATTTCTAGGGTCTCATTTAAAGTACACTTTAGTTATACATGAAGATCTGCCACTGAGAATTTAGAAACAGCAAAGTGAGCACATAGTGACACGGAGTGTGTTATCTCCTGCAAATGGAATGTAGCTTCCTCGAGTTGTGGTTATTTTCCCTAAATTCTTTTTTTAAGGAAGTCAAAACACTCACCTAAAAAGAAATAAGTTACCTAACCAGGAAGATAGAAAATGAAATTTGATTCTTTTTGACATTTTTTATTGCCAGTTACTGAACAAAGGCCCTCTTTAAGGAAGTCCTTTGTTCAGGGTTTCTTTGCTTTTGAATAGGAGCCATCTAATATATTAGACATTTTTCAGCAAGTGCAGCAGTGAAGCGCCATTTTCTGTTTTCAGCTCCTCATGTAGTAAAACCAGTTCAGTCAGCAAGTATTGTAGGAAATGCCCCAGCATATGTGTTAGATACCAGAGAAAATACAGACATACCAGACATACACGACCGACTCCTGGTTTGAATACATTTAACTCTAACTAGGTGAGGGAGCATTTTAAGGAACAGATACAAGTGGGTGAAAATGAATATTATGTGTTGTTAAGATTCTAACTAGATTAGTTGGACTAGAGGGATGAGTCATCCCAAAAAAAAAAAAGCAATTCCAGAACACATTAAGGAATGCCTTCTTAAGGGTGAGGCACTGAGAAAGAATGTGTGTGGAAGGAAGAGATGGTTTGGTGAAGTAAAGGCAGGGAACTTGGTTTTACACTTGCTTGTGGAGTTAGACCAAGCAGAGGTGGAGGGGCCCTGCTCTGGAAATAGCTGCAGGAAGCGCAAGGGTGGAGCTCTGTGAGGGGATGGGAGCAGAGGGCTGAGTCAAAGGCTTGAGAATAGCACCCCACAGAGGCGCCGTGTTGAGAAGGAGCTGCTGCTAGCAAGGATGCCTGCAGTTTGGGGACAAGCAGACACAGAGGGGCCCCTTCCAAATTTCCACCTAACTTTGGCCTCTAATCTATCTGCTTCACCATTCTCTTAAAATTCTTCACCCTTCAGGTTCCTGTTTTCTCTTCAGGGTCCTGTCATCCCTTCAGTTCCCGTTGCCCTCAGGAGCACACCATGGTCAGGGAAGACCTGCGAACCTCCGAACCTCCCCCTCCCCTCCGAACCTCCCCCTCCCCTCCGTTAGTTGAGGGAGGAGTCCTAAGAGAAACATAGGGGAGAAGGAACATGCAAAGGCCTATAAAACCCATGCTAGAGTCCCCTACTGTGTTACTTACCCCACAGAACTTTTCCTCCAATCCTTTAAATTGATGATCTTTATTTTTTTATACATACTATGTTAGGTTGATTAAAAGTTTGCTTTTCAGTTAATTTGAGACACACAAGTTGATTTGAATGCTAAAATTTGCTGGTACTTCCAAACAAATGCTTGGAAGAAATTAGCAAATTGGAGAATTTGCTGTAACTTTTAACAATGTAATGTATTATTTATCTGATGAATAGCATTTGCTTAGTTAAGTGTGTCACCTGCTTGAATTTCCTTCTGGAAATTTGAGAGTGAGAACAAGGGAGACAGACACACTGAAGCCAGTCAGGAAGACATTTTCAAAGTGCTACATTTCTGCTGCGCAATTTAGTTTTTAAGTTTTCAAACAGAAAACACTACCTTTTCATCTGACTGAGACATGCCATTTAAAGTTTACACATGAAATAGGAGCATATGTAACAGCAGCTAGGCATAAGAGATACGCCTTCTGAATCAGTCCCATTGGGTGTTTAAAAAATCATGAATAAAGCATATTTTAGTCATAAAAGTGGGTAGCTTTCAAGCCAACAGAAATGGTATAGTATGAATTATATCATAATTTTAAAATCTGTTATGATACAGCTTATGTGGAAAGAACTTTTTCTGGTTGCTTATTGCAGGTTTGAAGACAGTTCTATGTTGTTATATATGTATTTGTATGCTTCCGTGCCTTGAGGTGACCAGACCAGAATCACAGAAAGCACTGTGTGTTTTAATGATAGGTTTTATTTAAAAATGTATAAAATAGACATAATTGCCCAGGTGCTTTCTGGATATCATGTTTGGAATACTGAACCAGGTTCTTGGTTTTGCAATTGTTTGCACTTCAGATAATGAAATGCACTTTTTTAAAAGCAAAATTTTTAAACAGATTATTAGACAAATGATATCTCAGAATTGAGGTATGGTTCTGCAAAAGGTAATTCAAGCTAATATTGAAAGAATCTAGTTTAGGTAACACACATACGTTGGCAACACAGTGCACAGGCATAGCAAATGCACAGCAGTGGGAGAGATTGGTGGAATAGTTGGCATGGACGACCTTCCGATATAGCTCTGTAAGTATGTAGCTGTTTTCATCCTGGTCTAGAGTGACTGACAGGTGTGTGTATGTGCATGGTGACTAGCCTCTTTATTTATGTGGGTTTTGTGTCCACCTTTCTTTAAGTTTCTGAATTAGAATGCGGGACCACCCAACTAGCTAGATTGTATTCTGGAGAGATCCATGAGTGGTAGAGAGGGGGTGTCTCCAAAATCACACCACAAAGCTATGAAGTCACTGCAGTTCTGAGCCTGTCCTCAGTTTGGTGGTTCTAAGAATTAGGACTAATATAGAAAGCAGAGTGCTAGGTTACTAATTCATGATTGCTAAAATGTCGATGTTTGCCAGATAGGCTTTTTTCTCCCTTTTGGCCATCAGAGTAGCTGTTGGAGTGGTGAAACTAGAGTCCTGTGAAGAAGTGGTTTCAAGAGAGAATTTATTTCAGGACCATCTCTATCCTTTATAGAGAAGATTCTCTCTCTCTCTCTCTCTCTCTTTTCTTTTTTTACTTCCTCAGAGCCAGAATCTAGGTTTTCCTTTCCTCTCTTTCATATCGACTCTTCTCCAGTTCTGATGGTAATTACACACGATGGATCATAATCACATTCTGATTTTGGTCTGGATGTTATGATCTTTTCCTTGATTATTTTATAAAGTTCTTTAAGAAAACACATTTACTGATTTTTAGTTTATTTCCACCCATATCAAATCTTCCCTGATTTTAGTGGTTTTTCTAAATTTTTTCTCCTGGGAGCAGCCCAATTTTCTTTCTCTCTGGATTTCAAGGAGATGCCCTGTTGCTTCTGAATGTGCCCTTGGAAGATATGGAAGCCTAGAAGGTAGTGAGGATTACTTTATGGTCTTCTTAAACAGACTGTCTGGACAAGTGAAGGACAGGGTTTCTAGAATTATATTTATCATTGTGTCCCCAGGACTTGGCCCATGAAGGAAAGAAGAATTGTTTTCTCTTATAGGTTCTGCATGGCATGGTCTTTTTTTAAAGTTTGTTTTTGAGAGAGAAAGCAGGCATGTGAGCATGGGCGGGGCAGGGAGAGAAGGGGCTAGAAGATACAAAGCGGGTTCTGTGCTGATAGCAGAGAGCCTAATGTGGGACTGGAACTCACGAACTATGAGATCATTACCTGAGCAGAAATCAAGAGTCAGACGCCTAACTGACTGAGCCACCCAGGTGTTCCTGCATGGCATGTTCTTTTTGAAGTTGTTTTAAGAGAAGTTGCTTCATTCCCCACAGTTGCTTTCTAGCTCTTCACTGGGCCTTGAGATGCTTTATCGCTACTCCAAGTGGATACCATCTAGCTTTTCCTCTCTTCTACTTCTCCTTATCCATGATATCTTACTACAGGCAGAGGCACCTGACTCAGTCAAACTCTTTCCACAACTTTCACCATCATATGAGGTAATCCATCACTCTCCTGCCCTCACTGGTTCCTTCATCTTCTCATGTTCAGAGCTTTCTCCCTCTTTTTCTAGTCTTGCTCCTCCTCCCCACCTCAAAGTTAGTCCGTTGGCATTCTCTGCACACAGCACATTGCGGTGTTTCTGTCTTTGCAGTAAGTGTCATCTTTCCTGATGGCCCTCCTACTGTGGTATGTTTGATGCATCTTTACTGTTGTATTTGTCACCTTGTTTTTATTCCTTTCTTTCATGGACTGTGAGCTCCTTTAGCATCTTGATGGTTATAAAACCTACATTACCTACCATATAAACGTTACTTCAGTGAAAACACTATACTGTCATTCTTTCCCTCAGTTCATTTCATTCTTACACTGCACAAACTGTTGAACACCTACTATGTGTCTGGCATTTGTATTGGTGCTGAGAATATGGCAGTGATGCAGATGGCAGTAGCCCCTGCTCTCACTGAACCTAGGTGTGTGGTTGAGGGACACAAAACAGTGGACTGGAAATTACAGTATGGTACATTGAAGCTCCTTCTGTAATCAACAAAATTCTAGAATCTTTGGTATTTTTTCTTGTGCTTTCTTTCAAAAGCTGTTTGGAGGTGTTAAGTGTGAAAATGTGTTTGTCTTCTTGAAAACAAAATATGACATTAAACATAATCTAAACTGAATAATTGAGACTGAAAGGTAACCATCAGTTTTCTAACTTCAGCTTGCTGAAGACAAGGACAGGTACAGTTGTTAATCTCTGGAACTTTATTTTTGATGCCTAGAATTTTCCCTTTTATGCTAAGGAGCTACTTAAGAAATTGGAAATCATTAGATGCATCATTGCTTAAATTAGCATTATTAAGAGTGATTTTAGGGGCACCTGGGTGGCTCAGTCAGTTGAGAATTGGATTCTTGATTTTGGCTCAGGCCATGGTCTTACAGTTCATGAAATCAAGCCCTACTTCAGGCTCTGTGCTGAGAGCACAGCAGAGCCTGTCTGAGACTCTCTCCCTCTCTCTCTCTCTCTCTCTCTCTCTCTCTCTCTCTCTGTGTCTCTCTCTGCCCCGCCCCCTCCTCTCTGAGAATAAACTTTTTAAAGTGATTTTAAACATGTATAAACTCAGTGTTTTTGTTGATACTCTAGAAAATGTTAACTTTTCTTTTTCACCTGTGCTTTCAGTAAGGCATTTTATAGATTAACATCTGCCCAAACTGGACATGTTTTAAGGAAACTGTTATATCCCAGATGGAGAGTTGATCTTTCCAACCAAAGCACCAGTATGCATTATATATACCTACTCTCTTTTCTACATGAGTGTTCATTCGTAGAGCATGAAAAACATAATTAAAACTCACACCTGGCCTGGACAGGCTGGGTTCTTCTGGAAAGTCATTTATTCCTTCACTTAAAAATTAAGTTTTCCAAGGAACTGGTTCCCAACTTACAGCCAAAACACAATTTCATGCTTAATTTTATTGGCAGGAATCTTTACTTAAAAGAGCTTAAATTTTTCTTTCCCATTTTCTTAAAAGTACTTAATTAATGTTTTTCTTTTGATAAACTGATGTCCCTGGAAAAGATGGGGAGAACTGAATTTTAATTGTAAAGGATGGAGCAGTTCCTCTTTCTAGCTATATTTGCTAATTAATAATAATGATTATTATATTGTGTAATATCTTAAAGTATGTTCTTCACAGTGTTACTAGGTGACACAAAAAGTAAGGGTCAAGTAAGTGTGTAAGATACTAAGATGAGATTAAACAGGTTCATTTACTTTAAGATTTTTCAAAGTCTTTAAAATGGTCTATGCTACTGCTTCTCAAACTTGAAGGTGTGTAGGAAACACTAGGGATCTTATTCACATGAAGATTCTGACTTAGTAGGTCTGGGGTGTGCCTTGAGATTCTGCATTTCTTACAAGCTCTAAAGTGCTGCCAGTATAACTGGTCCACAGATGACACTTGAGAAAACAACATTTTTAGGGATCTTCAAGAGGAACCATGTTCTATAGTATTCCCCAGACTTTTTAATCATAGGAACCTTCTTTCTGACATACTAGAAGTCATCTATGGAGCACACTTTGAGAATTTTAAATTTTAAATGGAATCTTTCGAATTATAAGTGAATGCATAATTTAACATAAAGTCTAATGTAGAACTTCTAAGAAATCTAATACAGAACTAGGTTATTCTCAGCTAGACAGCTTAGTATAAATTCCAAGACACTGAAAAATCATTTAGCTAATCCATGTAAAAAGAAAAATAAATATAATGAACTAAAAAGACAACCACTGTATAAGATAGCAGATTGTTACTAGGCTGTATACTTTTTATTTTTAATAGACCTTATAAATATTATTAAATGCCCAGGTCCTTAATTAAACAATTTTGCATTATTTTTATTACTTCTAGTAATTCGCTTCTAAATTACAGTATTTCTAAATCTCCATATGTGCTGTGTTACTGATTTCATTAGTTTTTAATCTTTGTTAACACTAGCTTTTGATAGGAAAAACTAATGATAAAAACAAATCTTTTATTTAAACAGCTTGAGATTTGATATGGCTTACCATATTCTTAACGGCAAATGAGCAGAAGCAATAGTCTAGGGAGATTTTTGAGAAATCTATTGAACCTAAAGCAAATGCTTAAATGCAAAAGCTTAATAAAATTAATTAATACATTATAGGTGGGCTTTCCCCCAGATAGGTCCTTCTGCCACACCTGGAATAGTGTTGCCATTTATACATGCATTTTGAAACACGTCTTTGAGCACCTGCCTTCTGTGTTTGAGTTCTTAGTGCCTCGTTTAGCTCAAACTGCATTGCATTGTAGTTTCCTTTTTTCTTTTTTGTCTTCCCTTTTAGACTGTAAATTGGATTGGAGGTCAGGGTATTATATGTCATCATACACTCAGCATCTAGTTTATAGTTTATACGTAATAAGTGGAAGATCACTAATGCATTAAATAAATTATATCCTTATAAGATAATTCAGTATTTAAAGTTTAATGTTTTAATCTTATGATACTTAAAAATATGTTAATTTTCTTCCTTATCCTCATTTCCTGTTTTGATGATTGTATTAGTGTTACATCATGTAGCAAGTCATCTTAAATCTCAGTGGCTCAAACAATGGTTTTTTAAATTTCTCACAACTCTAAGTTGGTAAAGAGGTTCTTCTGCTGGTCTTTCCTGGACTCACTCAGCTGGCTGCAGTAAGCTGATGAGTTGGTCAGGGTGGGACTTTCTAAGATGGCCTGTCTTATATGTTCCGAGATACTGCCCAGAGTGGCTGGGAGTGCTGGGCCTCTGACTCCACAGTATCTTTTTAATCCTGTGCTCTTCACAACATGGTGGTATCGAGGCTCCAGATGAAGAAGTTACAGGGCCTTTAAAACTTAGCCTCAAACCTTACGCAAGATCCACACTGGCCACACTGTGAGTCACAGGAGGCCAGCTCCACATTCAAGGGGCAGCAGTGGGGTCTGCCTCTTCTGGATAGGAGTAGCAAAGGCATGCTCACCCAGAATTACCCTGCATGTATTTCTTCTCACTAGGTTAAGTAAGAACATCTGTACAATTTTATTTTCCTCAGCTTTTCATCCTTCTCTTGCTGATATCATGGGGAGTATATTTAGACTTTAATCTTTAGTTGTTGGAATTACTTGCTAGAAGTAATTGTTTATGTTGTGTCCTAATCCTTCTATAATACGTTATTTGGTTCCAGAACTTTCTTTAAAGATTGTTGAAGCCAAACTCTCTTGAGTTCCGGTATGTCCTAACGTGCTCTTATTTTGTGTTCATATTTGAATCATAGTTTTTGATCAGTACCAGAAGCTATTGTTATATCCACTATAGTTGATAAGGGCTCTGATGCCAAATGGGCTTTTATTCATTAATAAGTGGTTTTTCCTCCCTGGTAACATTTACAATCTTTTCTTTATCCTCGGGACCTGGACATTTCAATGGATTTGGTCTACATGTAGTTCATTTCATTCATTTTGTTCACTTATTGGCCTATTTTAAATGATTAGTTTCAGCTCTGACAAATTTTCATTGCTATTTCCTTTAGTATTTTTCCTCCTTTTTTTTCTCTTCCTAGTACTCTTACTAGTAAATAAATGTAACCCTGGACTAGTCTATAGTTTCCAAACTTCTTTTAACTTCTTCATCTATTTTTCCTATCATTTTTTAAGTTTCTGAATTATTTTTTCTTAGTTTCTGAATTATTTATATCATTCTTATGAAATACTCTTTTTTAAAAGTTATCTTTATACCCATGTGGGACTTGAACTCACAATCCCATGATCAGGAGGTTCATGCTCTACTGGCTGAACCAGCCAGGCTCCCCTCTTATAAAATACTCTTTTTGAAAAAACATTATTCTGATATTTATTCTACTGATTGAGATTTTTATTTTTATCCTATAACTTTTTAAAAAATTTTAATGTTTATTTTTGAGAGAGAATATGAGTCGGGGAGGGACAGAGAGAGACAGAGACACAGAATCTGAAGCAGGCTCCAGGCTCTCAGCACAGAGCCCCATGAGGTGCCCCATGAGAGCCCCATGAACCACAAGATCATGTCTGAGCCGAAGTCCTGTTAACCAACTGAGCCACCCAGGTGCCCCTGTCTTATAACTTTTTATTTTAAGGTCACTGGCTGTTTCTCCTTCATGCATACAACTTTCGGTATAAAAACAACTTCATTCACTGTTACTCTGACATATGCCACTTTACTTTTCCTGTTTAGGGAATTGATTCCTTCTGGACATCAGTAGGTGACCGAGGCCCTGCTCTGTCTGGATCACTCCTTTGCCTGTGGCAGCTGTTGAAGCATGTCCAGGAAGAGGGCAGACCAGCCAGCTGCACTGGCTCTACCCTTGATCATCTATCTGATCTTGATCCTGACCTGAGAGCCTCGCATCTGCTATCTAGTACTCTGAGCCTGCAGCTCTCTCCATCCACCCCCAACCTCTCCCACCCCACCCCTCCTGCCCCACAACCTGCTTTCAAAGCAGGCCCTCTCCTGTTTGCTGTGGTTCCCTCGGGTATTTTGCCATAGGCTTACAGTCATTATTTTTGTGACTTTTTAGCACACTCATGACATTTTTCAAATTTCTAGACTCATTTTCTTTAAAAAATGGCTTTTCTGTCATTTCATGGTGTTTTGAGTTGGAAGAGTGGCCATGTATGCTCATTGTGCCTCTTGTTCAACCATTACCCCTCAGCTTTAATTACATTCTTACCCTTTTGATTTTCCTGATCCTATCTTTTTTTTTCCTCCTGTTAACATTCCAGGCTTGTCCTTTTTACTTACCTGTATGAATTTTTATATGTTTTATTTATTTTGAGAGAGACTGTGTGAGTGTGCACATGAGCAGGGGAGGGGCAGAGAGAATCCCAAGCAGCCTCCATGTTGTGAGCATGGAGTCCAGCGAGGGCTCCATCTCTCAAACCCTGAGATCATGACCTGAGCCGAAATCAGGAGTCAGACGCTTAGCCCACTCAGCCACCCAGGCATCCCTCTTTATCTGTATGTTATAACAGATCCCAAATCCTGCAAGGTGAGCCTGTAGGGCTTTCCAAAAAGAGACTTGCATTTCTCCTTCTTAGCTGTTCATAACAAGTAATATCTTTTTTGGTTTTAGGGCACCTGGGTGGCTCAGTCAGTTAAGCGTCCGACTCTTGATTTCGGCTCAGATATGGTCCCACGGTTTGTGAGGTCAACCCTGGCATTGGGCTGTGCACTGACAGTACAGAACCTACTTGGGATTCTCTCTCCCTTACCCTCTGCTCCTCACTTGTTCTAGAAAGAGAGAGAGTGTGTGTGCTTGAGCAGGTACTCTCTAAATAAATAAACAAACATTTAAAAACATTTTTGGGAGCATCTGGGTGGCTCAGTCAGTTAAGTGTCTGACTTCGGCTCAGGTCATGATCTCGTGGTTCGTAGGTTCTAGCTCCACGTCGGGCTCTGTGCTGACAGCTAGCTCAGAGACTGGAGTCTGCCTCTGATTCTGTGTCTCCCTCTCTCTCTGATCCTTCCTTTTTCACGCTGCCTCTCTCTCAGAAGTAAATAAAACATTAAAAAAATTTTTTTAAAAAGCTTTTTTGGTTTTATTAACAGATTTTCAGTGTTTACCTGTGTTACAGGGACTTTATCCATACTCTTCACAGTCTAGGGAGCGTTATTTGCATAGAACACAATGTAAACTGCTGCCATTGAGGTGTGAGCAATCTTGACCCTTATGTTATATGTTAACTATTTTTTATTTTCAGAAATTATTAGTGAATGATATATGAGGTTTCAGGCATTTTATTTTGTAATGTAAGGCCCTTTTTTGTATTGAAATAAATATCTTCGAGACATTTATGAGTTATATAATTATATTTAGTGGAGTTTTATAATCAGAAGTATAGCAGTTCTCTACTTCTTTAGTCTTTTTTTTTAAATGTTTTTATTTCTAGGAGAGAGAGAGAGAGACAGCGTGAGCAGGGGAGGGTCAGAGAGAGAGGGAGTCACAGATTGAAACAGACTCCAGGCTCTGAGCTGGCAGTCAGCACAGAGCCCGACGCGGGGCTCGAACTCATGAACCACGAGATCATGACCTAAGCAAAAGTCGGACGCTTAACCGACTAAGCCACCCAGGTGCCCCTCTACTTCTTTAGTCTGTAAGCTATTAAACACTATTGCATTCTATTTATAAATACTCTATATTTTTCTATTTATAGATCATATGTAATAAGAATTTATCATATGTTCTACTATATTAATATTTTTTCTTTTTCATGAAAAAACTATAGAAGAGCGCATAAAATATATATACAATTTAGAAACATTAAAAGGGGTGGCTGGTGGCTCAGTCAGTTAAGCATCTGACTTCAGCTCAGGTCATGATCTTGCAGTTTGCGAGTTTGAGCCCCATGTTGGGCTCTGTGCTAATAGCTCAGAACCTGGAGCCTGCTTCAGATTCTGTGTCTTCCTCTCTCTCTGCCCCTCTCCTGCTTGTGCTGTCTTCTCTGTCTCTCAAAAATAAATAAATGTTAAAAAATTAAAAAATATATTAAAAAGCACATATATCTATGGGTGCTTGGGTGGCTCAGTTGGTTAAGTATCAGACTTCACTTCGGCTCAGGTCATGATCTCACAGTGTGTGGGTTTGAGTCCTACATTGGGCTCTGCACTGACAGCACGAAGTCTTCTTGGGATCTTTCTCTCTCTCCCTCTGTCTCTGGCTCTCCCCCACTTCTTCTCTCTCCCTCTCTCTTGCTCTCTAAACAAACAAACAAATATTTTAGAAACTTAAAAATGTAAATATATCCATTAGTAATTCCCCATAGCAGTCTAGCTCTCCAAAAGTTTTTAATGTGCCCCTCTGAAATTACAGCCTGCCCCTTCTTTGCAGAAGTAACCACTTCTTTTACTTTGATAGTCATTTCCTTGGTACCTACAAATGCATCCCTAGTAAACAATTTTATCTTACCTATTTTTTAAACTTTACATGAATGGAATTCTACTGTTTTTATTCTTTTGTGACTTGCTTCTTTTATTCAACACTATGCTTGTGAGAGTCATTCTTAATATAGAGTTGTCATTCATTTGTTGTATGGGGCTATAAGTAAAATATAGTGCATGACTATACCAAAATATATTTACCTATTTCACTGTTAATTGTCATTTGGGTTGTTTGTGATTCATAGCCTCCACAGAGTGCTGCCATGACCCACTTAATACAGTTCTCCAGGAGCTTGTGCAAGAATGTCTCTGTATAATCAGGAATGGAATTACTGGACTGTGGAATATATGTATCAGTAGCTTGACTAGAGAGATGCCATAATGCATTCCCAAGTGATGGTCAGTACATACTGATCAGTAGCCTGTGTTACTTACCAGTGTTCTACATCTTTGCCAAGATTTGATATTGATAAATGTTTTGTCATTCTGGGGGTTGTGTATTGATCTCTCATTGTAGTATGAATTTACTTTTTTTTTAGTTACTAATGAGGTTGAGCACCTCATTTTGGCCATCCAGATTTCCTCCTTTCAGAAAGGCCTGTTTACACATTTTGCATTTTTTTAAATGTCAGGTTATCTTTCACTGATCTTTTGATTGTAAAATTAAATCTGTAAGTCAAAAAACACTTAACTGCTATACATAGTTTATTCTCCTAAATTACTATGCTGTTTGTCATATATCTCTCTTCTAAACAAATTCTTGCCAAGAAGTTTAAATTTTTTGAATAACTGTCTGATGAGAAGTTTAGTATGTAACTAACTATCTGTAAGCTTCCTAAGGAGTTGCAGATTTTAGTAATGCTTCTTACTTCCAGGATATTTTAATACTCTTAACTGTGAAAAGTTCATCTAGTACTCCTTTTAGAATTCTAGAATAGATTCCATATGGTTCTGAAGGTGTTTAACTTCTCAGGCATATTCCTGATTCCCCAGTACTTCATTCTTCCAGTTTTGTTGTAAGTGAAGCAAAGAAACTTGTCTACTACATAGGATACTCAGTAATTTATTCTGTTTTTACTGTTACAGTATTTTGTTCATCTAGCTTATTCAAAGATGTTTATTATCCCATATTATTAATATCTTAATTTAAATCAAATTTAAATATCCAGGCTTATTTTCTGTCCTTTATTATTTTTCTTCACCTGCTCTTAGGCATTATTATTTTATCCTATCAATTTTGAAATGGTTGTCGTCAATCATCATAACATTTTGTGAGTGTTCAAAATGAAGTCATCAGATATGTTATGGTCAAAAATACTAATGCAAAAGAGGAGAGGGCAAAAATATGTAGACTCCAATATATATCACTGGATAAGATAAAACAAAGTATACATAGTATACTCTGGCTAAAATTTACCAGTAAGGAGAGTAGAAATGAGTAAATGGAGGAAAATACAGGATCTAATTGATCTTCTATCCCAGAGAGGTTTAGCACAGAGATGATTTTGTGGATTAGTATTATCTGTGATATAAGAGATTATAGATATTGAGTTATGGATTGTATCCAAATATATTACATCCATAGCTGTATGTTACATCCTTATCCTGCCTATATTACATCCACTGCTTCAAGGCTCAATACTCACACTTGAATGTATGTGGCCTGCAACCTTGAGCAGAAAAATTTCCCATAGCTCACTCCCATAGTTCACTCTAAGATTGAGATACACACACGCACACAATTATACTATCAGTTTCACATGAAAACTTCTTTGTCTTCAATAAAGATTATAGTGAAAGCATATAGGCTGTCTTCCAGAAACTGTTTTTGCAAGGTGCAAAAGAATGCAGTTCAACAGAATAATAAAAATAGACCTGAGCAGAGATGAAATTTAGTAAGTAAAGACTGGAATAAAATGAGAAGTCACCTGTAAGAGTTGGCCAGAAACTCATCTCTGAGCTTTGTGCAACCAGCCAGAGAAACAAGACTAAGATTTTCAGTGTCCATCATTCCATCAGAAAAAGCACAATTTCCTGCCCTCCAGATGCCTTTTTACAGATAGCTGTGATATGATAGACAACATTCTGAAATCTGAGGAACACTCAAATCAGTTCAGATGTGGTTGTCTTATCTTAGTGTCTGCCTCAAGATTCAGAGAGGCAGAATTGTTTCCTATTTCTAATATATGCCTAGGGCAGGATCCCTTCTATACCATTCCTGCTGCTTGATGATCTGAACTGTGATTAATGACCTCTCATGAGAGGGACTGTACCAGCTTTAGAGGCAATGGATTCTTGAAATTTTGGACCCTTGACTGTATGTTTTAAAAGGAAACACCTTCTTGAGCTTGCCCTCATGGCTCCAGCCTTTAATTTTGAATAAAAATAATAAAACCATTAGCCAAGTTTGATTCAAGGTATAAAGACAGTAATGAAAGACAAATAGGAGTTTGTTACAAAACCGTTAGTTATCTAGTTCTTAGGGTCATAAACTGAAAGCGTCTAACCTTGTTTGTCCATAGGAGTCCTTCAGAGGTTTATAGACATCTGCTTGACTGCATAGTTCTTCTCTTCTTTTTCTTTTTGTTCCATTGCTGATCTTCCTGTCTCATCCTTCCCCCACTCCTGCACCTCCCCCCCATCATTAAGGTCTGAGTTTATAATGAGCAGGAGCTGTCATTTATTTTGTCCCTATTCCTGTGGCTTGAAAAAGTGACTGAATCCCTTCACCATCCTACACATAGTCGCCTGAACAGATAAATTTGTGTCCATTCCTGTAAATGTGCCATCTGTAACTGGATGTGGACATGTCCCAAGGAGCCTGAAGGAGAGATGTGCACTCACGTGTCTCCTTCTTCTTGTCATCTTGGTACTGACCTCAGTACAGCATAAGATCATCTTGGCTTCGGAACAGCTTTGTCTCATGCATGGTTCATTCATCCTGCTCTTGAACCTAAGTCTTGAGCCTAAATCATTTCCCCAATGTGTTGCTGAGGTAACCTTATATAAGGCCCCACATTTATTCCTGTTGTTTCTGTGTCATACAGGAAGCTCATTACTACAAGTATAACAGTGTTTTTGTATTTTAATTTTATCATATAGATTATTTCAGTATTCATAGTGATTGAAGAATTTGAGTATGCCTTGTGTGTTATCTTTACATTATAGCTAATGTTTTTGGTTAGGATTGGGTCAAGATCAAAGTTCTCTGGCATTGTATTAGAAAGCTTTATAGGATGATTTCCTATAGGTTTCTAAAGGTTTCCTTTAGCCATTTACAGACTTGAGAGAATCAGCAGTTGCCCTGTGCCAGCCCCATTTCTGTGCTGATTATAATATCATGGGGGACTTCTAATACACATGCCTCACTGGAGTCTAGACACACTGCATTTCCATGGTTACGCTGCCACAGACAGAAATTAGAACAGCTTAACATGACTTTTCTTTGGTGGGCCCCTTTTTGGTTCTCACAGATCATTTCTTGGATAAAATCCTTTTAAGAATCTCACCTAAGATCTATGTCTAGCTCTCTAGTTTATAATGTGAAGAGAGTCTACTTTCTTCTTTTCAAAAACAGCAATGGCATTTTCCTGCTTCCAGTTTTCTGTCACCTCTCCCATTCTCTGGTTCTCCAGAGAGCCCCACAACAGTTCCGTTTTCTCCGGTCCCTAGAACGTGATTGTCCAGATCAGGCGAGCTGAGATCATTGAAGGAAGCATGAACCCTAATTTCTCCCAGTCTCTTTGTTATATAATTACTCATTGGTGTTTTTTTTTTTTTTCTTTTCTTTGCTGATGGGAAGAAGTAATATCATTCTGTGACTCTAAGTTTGATTCCTACAACTCCTTACATTGTCATGAGAACTACAAGAAAGTGAACAGAAGACCATATTAGGTTTAGAACTTGTCAGTGCTGTGGCATCCTTCATCTGTCCAGTGTTGGTTGTGGTATTTGGAAACTGTTCCAGAGATGAGGGGCAGAGAAGTGTCTCACCCTCAGGTATGCGTGGGCACCATGGTTGTCATTCTTCAGGCCAGCAGTGTTAGCGGTGGCTTGCAATGCCTTCCAGACTTGAGGAATCTGAGAATAAAAAAACAACATCCCTGCCTAGGAAAATGTCTCTTGCTGAGTACTAGTTTCTTCTACGAATTTATTAGCTCTTCACAGCATCTTCCTGTGGACTTTGGTGTTGTTATTCCATCACTTGCATCTTGCTATATTTGGCCTTGATCTGATTCATATTTTGCTGCCTCAGCTGGGTGATGAAGCACTAATGGTCAATAACCCTGCCTTATGCCTGTATCCCCTTATGTGGGCAGAGTGGTATTCGGAAAATGCTCATCTAATATTGCTTCTGGACAGTCAGAATCATCAAAATAAATATTGTGAAATTGGGGCGCCTGGGTGGCTTAGTCGGTTAAGCGTCCGACTTTCGCTTTGGTCATGATCTCGCGGTTCGTGGGTTCGAGCCCCGCGTCGGGCTCTGTGCTGACTGCCAGCTCAGAGCCTGGAGCCTGTTTCAGTCTGTGACTCCCTCTCTCTGACCCTCCCCTGTTCATGCTGTCTCTCTCTCTCTCCTAGAAATAAATAAAACATTAAATAAATAAATAAATCAATAAATATTGTGAAATTAAGTATGGTGCACTTACAGTAATGTAATAAAATAGCAGTAATATAATTCTATGACTTTTGGGGCACCTGGGTGGCTCATTCGGTTAAGCATCCAACTTTGGCTAAGGTTCGTGGGTTTGAGCCCCATGTCAGGCTCTGCACTGACCACTTAGATCCTGGAGCCTGCTTCAGATTCTGTCACTCTTTCTGCTCTTCTCCTGTTCATGCTCTCTCTCTCAAAAACAAATTAAAAAAAAAATTCTATATCTTTCAGTAAGGCTCCTCCTATTTATATAAACAATTAAAGTTCCCCAGTGATGTTTCTTTTCTTTCCCCTTTTCTCAAATTCTCTTTGTTCATTGAATTTGTTTCTTTTTTCCTTACACATTGGTATTTCATGATATTTTACTCTTGACATTTAAAATTTTTGATTCTTGGCATTATTTGTTTCACTGTTGCATAGTAACATTTTTGTTCTCTGCAACCATCTGCTTATTTTAAGGTGTGTAGTTTTTCAGTGGCATAGAATACTTTCATATCTTTACTTGCCTTAAATGTTAATCTGAGATCTTTTGTGTGGCATTTGTTTCTTCATAGACTTCATATCTTGTTTTTAGTGAGTACTTGGTAAATATAGAAATGGGCTGTTTTATTCAGTTGAAGATGTCTTAAGTGTATTTTATAGTTCAGTGAGCCTACCACATATACTAAAAAATAAAGATTACCATAAAATCCTTCCATTGTGCTAAAGAAAGTATTAGTAAGCCCTTTTTTAATGAGGAAAGTGAGGCTCAACAAGGTGGTAACTTGTACAAGAGCATTTAGGTTTTGATCCTAGACCCACTTACTCTAAGACTGAAGGAATCTTCCTCTCATACTTGAGGAGGTCCTCCCACCTTGAAGGCGAGGCTCTACCCTGAGCCTTGGCCACCATAGAAATGAACGATAGAGAATTCACTTGCCAGAGCAGGCATGCAGATTCCTCAAGAAGCAGGTGTGCAGGAACATGCAGAGGCTCATCACATTCACTGCCCGTTTCTGCTTATTAATCTGACAACAATAAAACAAGCACTGTTAGAAGCCTGGAACTTAAATCTACCTTCACTTAATGTAAAAGTCAGAAGAGTGAAGATGAGAGACAGAGAGAGGCTCAGGTGACACACATATCTTCCTTTGACTTGCAGGTTATGATTTTAAATGTTTTTTTTTTTATTTATTTCTAGGAGAGAGAGAGACAGCGTGAGCAGGGGAGGGTCAGAGAGAGAGGGAGTCACAGACTGAAACAGGCTCCAGGCTCTGAGCTGGCAGTCAGCACAGAGCCCGACGCGGGGCCCGAACCCACGAACCGCGAGATCATGACCCAAGCAACAGTCGGACGCTTAACCGACTAAGCCACCCAGGCGCCCCTTGCAGGTTATGATTTTAGACAGAAACAGCAAGCTGATATTGAAATTTGAGGGAATGGGGGGGATCCCCAGATCATACTATGGAATTAAACATTGTGGAAGTTGATAAAAAAAAATTGAAATGTAACAGTAGTATAATTTTGAGGAGAAATCTTTGAAGAATATCAAGAATACTTTTTATGGTCTGAGACATCCATATATGATATACAGAGTAACACATTGAACAAATAAGGTCTCATGAGCATCATAGGACTTGGTGAGATTTGCTTAATGACTGGAATGAGATGTGGAAAACATGGTCAGTCCTTCATTTATATATTCATTTATTCAGCAAACATGTATTGAATACCTATTACATATGTCAAGCACTAGGCTAGTCTCATGGTATGAGAGACTGCTGTGTAATTAAGTTATTTAATAAGGTATAGCATTTTAGGTGGGAATCTTTTCCCAGTCTTTTCCAATTTATGAAAAGTCCATATCAGGTCAGGTAATTGGTCTGGCAAGCACACCACTCTCAGTGTGTTATCTAAGGAGAAGCACCCCATCTCTTGCCAAGAACTCATTCTTCTGTTGGAAGCTATGAGTCTAAAAAATAGATCCTTTTTTTAAACACCATCTCCATAGCCATTGTCATTTTGGATAATCAGATTCTTTTAAGGAAACCAAATTAGCCATAATACTCCACCAAAGATATCCTTGTTCTAGCCATTAATGCCTTCCGTTTCTTTTAAATACAGGAGACTTTTGTTTATTTTCAAGCCCAAGATTTAAACCCTTTTTTTCCTATTACATATGCCTCTTCTGTAATCAGCACTTGCCTACTTGTAGATGTCTTGTGTGTACTTTATAAATAATAGTATTTATTATTATCTGTTTCATGATATAATCATATTTACTTTTTGGCTCTCTGATTAGAATATTTAGCGATTCAACAGGCTTCTAAAACCTTTATTGTCCTTAGTATATTTTTAATTAACAGTCCTCCTCCTCAACACTTTTATGTCATCTTTCCTATGATGTTGTTTATATATTTGTTTAGTATTCATTATTATTATTATTATTATTTTAGTTTTTAGTAGGACTAGCTGCTGTACTTTTGGCCCTAAATGTCACTTTTAAAAATCCAATAGCTCTAAGGAGCTGTGATCTTTGTATGTAGAAGCCTGTGGTATTTCCCAGGAGCCGTCTGCAAATCCTCAGCCACTGCCTGTTCTGCACAGGAGCCTGTGAGCGCGTGTTAACTCTTTGCCTGCTTGCTTGCAGGAGGAATGCCCGCTCCTGAGCAGGCCTCACTGGTGGAGGAGGGCCAACCACAGACCCGCCAGGAAGCTGCCTCCACGGGCCCAGGCATGGAACCCGAGACCACAGCCACCACTATTCTAGCTTCCGTCAAGGAGCAGGTACATCCTATTACTGGAATTTGCAATCAATTATTTCTTCAATGCCTTTAAAAATTAATCTTTAGATGTGTTTTAAATTTGTCTAACGTCCTTGATGCCTTCACGTTTTTTAATTATAAGGTGTTTACATCCCTGAGTACATTGGGATGACTGGCATGTAGAGCCGCTCCAGGTGCCAGTCAGAATCGGAACATGCAGGATACTTGTGCGTCTGCAAGTAAGGACAACATCGATGGTGATTGGTGTCTCTGTCTCCCCCACATTGCAGAGTGTGTGCATGCGTGCCAAGCTTTGTGCAGCATAGTTTACACCGCTGACTTTTCTGTCAGGGCTCTGGCGTCCCGAGGCCTGCAGTATACTTAGATATGTCCAACATTCTAACATTTTAATGTAGGTATTCTATAGGGTTGTCTCTGTATTTTTTGGATAAAGGCTATTATTTGTTGTGTTTGTCTGAATTGAAGTATATTCATTTTGTGAGCCAGTGTTCTAAAACCTGTCAAACTGTGCCAGTTTGCTTCAATGTCATGTTTATGTTGAGTTGTTAATAAAGGATACTATTTATCCTTCAAATACAAGTAGCCTTCTAAATTAGATCTTAGCTGTTGTGCTTAGAGAAATTGGAACTTCTGAATTTAATTTCTTCAGATTTAAAAGTTTAATGAGGCAAATGTAAATTTGAAGCTCCACAGATAGCTTTCTTTTCTACCCCCTCCTTCAAAAATAAGACTTTTTCGAGGTGCCTAGGTGGCTTAGTCAGTTAAGCCTCTGACTTTGGCTCAGGTCATGATCTCATGGTTCATGGGTTCGAGCCCCACGTCGGGCTCTGTGCTGACAGCCAGCTAAGATCCTGGAGCCTGTTTCAGATTCTGTGTCTCCCTCTCTCTCTGACCCTCCCCTGCTCACACTGTCTGTCTCTCTCTCACGCGCGCTCTCTCTCTCAGAAATAAATAAAACATTAAAAAAATTTTAAAAATTAAGACTCTTTCTGTTGGATATAATTGAATAGTAATTTTTTTTTTAACAACCTTACAGTTAAAGCATTGGTTCTTCTCAAAAATTATAAACTTAGAAGTATATTTGCTGGAATATTTTTTTAAAAAAACTCAGCAGTTCAGATGACTGATTATGACAGAGAGAAAAAGAATATTCAATACCTCATTGTTTTACTGTTTTCTATAACTTAAAGCTAGTATGTAGAGTAAAAGAATATTCCAGAATGATATCTGACATTAGAGCTATGTTTTCAAGAAGAATGATTTCACAGCTTATTCTGGTAGCAAGATATCAAAATATTTTCCATTCCCTCACTAAAATTTGAGGTTTTTATTTTATTTTATTTTTTATTTATTTTTGAGAGAGACAGAGACAGATAGCGTGAGCAGGGGAGGGTCGGAGAGAGAGGGAGATACAGAATCTGAAACAGGCTCCAGGCTCTCAGCTGGCTGTCAGCACAGAGCCTGATGCGGAACTCGAATCCACAAACCGTGAGATCATGACCTGAGCCGAAGTCGGACACTTAACTGACTGAGCCACCCAGGCGCCCCTAAAATTTGAGGTTTTTAAAACATTCCACAAACTAATCTGAGAATACACAAAAAATTGTAGTCCGTATTGTTTTCATTTTCTACCGAACTCTAGGTTATCCAAGCTTCTCTCACCTTTGAGGAGGGAAAGAAAAAGGACTCTTCATATTTTACTTCATAGATGTCAAGGTCTGACCCAAAGAGCTGTAAACTGAGAAGAGTGATTTATTGGGAGCTGTTAGTGTATACCACATTTTGGTGGACATGACATTAAGTTTATCAACATGCCCAGAACTCACTTAAAGCTAGAAACTGTGTTCCATAAATGTAGCTATAGGAACTTAGCATTTGTACCTTGAGACCATGTACCTTACATGATGAAGAAAATTAAAAGCCTGTTATGATGTTGACACTGGAATTTCTTGATGGCCTCAGATGACTTCAGCATTTTATCTTTTGGTGATAGTGTTCTGAATGGCTATTTTGTAGGATATAGCAAGAAGGGTGCCTCCTTCTGAAGATAGCCAGAGGAATACAGATATTTGTTATTTATTAGAAGATTTAAAATACATATTCCAGGTTATTTAATTAGTAGGAGGATATACTATACCCTTTTCTTCTATTCTTGTTCTAAGAATTTGAAGCCATTAATTTGTGTTTGCAGTTTTCATTCTTAGTTTCTTGTAAAATTGTTTATCAGTGCTCAGCATTCAGCATTTTGTTCAATCCAAGATACCATCTCTATCTCTTGTTCCAAGATACTTACCTGATTTTAAATAGCTAACTCAAGCTTCCGCAGGATTTTTGTGCTATCAAGCAATATACTCTAATTCCTTTATAGTTGGGGTAGAAATTTCATAAGACCTTCCTGAAATGTCACTCCTTATCAACTGCCCATTGAGACAGAGAACAGAAAAATTAGGAATAAGAAGGCCAGTTACCATTCAACTTATATATTTGATTTGAAAATAACTAGTCAGAATCGGACATTCTTAATTGTGTTAGACTCAAATGAAACAGCTAATGTTAGATTATGTCCTTGATAATGTTTTATATCAAAAGAATATGGGGCGCCTGGGTGGCTTAGTCGGTTAAGCGTCCGACTTTCGCTTAGGTCATGATCTCGCAGTTCGTGGGTTCGAGCCCCGCGTCGGGCTCTGTGCTGACTGCCAGCTCAGAGCCTGGAGCCTGTTTCAGTCTGTGACTCCCTCTCTCTCTGACCCTCCCCTGCTCACGCTGTCTCTCTCTCTCCTAAAAATAAACATTAAAAAAAATTAAAAAAAAAAAAAAAAAAAAAGAATATTCCTGGGTGGGATGTAAAATTATTTAAAAAATTAAAGCCTCACTACCATGCAACGTTCATAGCCATGGAGTAATAACATCAGCTTCTCTGCTGTCAAAGAAAAGACCTTGTTTGGTGGCAGCCGTGTCTCAGGAAGAATGTTTCCTTAGGGCCCAGAAGGAAGAGACACTTCAGTGCAACTGAGTAAGTGGCCTTGGTTCCTTTCACTACTTTCTGTGTGATCTTAGGAAGATTTCTTAATCTCTCTGTGTCTCAGATTCTCATCTATAAAGTGGTGATAATGATAACGATTGAGGGCATTGAAGTAACTATTGTAAAATGTTCATAGTGGTGCCTGGCACTTTATAGTAAGTACTCATGGTAAAGGCTAATATTAGTACTTTAATCAGCATTTCTACCTAAGAAGAAAAGCTTTCTCTTAGGAGGATGTGGTGGGTCTACTCTTAGGTATATATCAGGCGGGTGCCTGGGTGGCTCAGTCAGTTGGGTACCCGACTTCAGCCTAGGTCGTGATCTCTCGGCCTGTGACTTTAGGCCCCTCATTGGACTCTGTGCTGACAGCTTAGAACCTGGAGCCTGCTTTGGATTCTGTGTCTCCCTGTCTCTCTCAGCCCCACTCCCTCTCTCTCTCTCTCTCTCAAAAATAAATAAACATTTTTTTAAAAAGTACATATCAGGATTCAGGGAACCTTCTTTGGATATTAAATTGAAGACAGAACAACTTTCTGAATATTGAGCTCTATTTATACTGTGGTAGTGTTTTACTCCTACATGGCATTAAACTTTCAAAACTTCACCATGCTGGTCTCACAAACTAGAACAGCTTTATGTATATTATCAGAAATAGAACATATGAAAATAAATTTTATCTACATGCTGATTTAGTGCAACCCAGACATAATGTCAAGGTGTTTGGATAAAGAACTAGAGTAGTACCTCTTAACACACACCTGAATATTGAGAGGGAAAGTCTGGGTTTTTGAGTAAAGTATATCCAGGCCACTAAAATACCTCAGAAGTACTTCCCCTGGACCATTCACAGTAAGTAGTATGGAAGGAAATAGCAAGCAACCAAAGCAGTCTTGTTAACCAAGCATTAGTCAGTTAATACCCAAAATTGGATTTTGGGTGTATAAAAGCATTTAAATCTTCCTCTGCAGGGCCACCCTTTCCCTAGGGTTCCAAAGACAATAACTGTTCCTTATTACTTGACAGAATGCTAAGGTGCAGGTTATCTCCTTTTTGTGAACTGATAACCTTTTCCATTGATTCTGTCACTTAGGTGCATACTTGTGCAGTTCTAAAAAAAATCCTTGCTCTTTGACAGATAGAAAGAAGGAACCTACTTCTGTTCAAGTGCTGCCTCTTTTGTGAAGCTATTTGTACCCTAGCCTGAGGTCAGATCTCTCTCCTCCTCTCTAGCACTTTATCCCACTGCTTTGACTCTTACTGTATGCTTCTTTGGATTGTACAGTCAGCTACCTGAGGAGAGAGCCATGTTTTACATAGTGTTTCATGCGTATTACAGGCTCGTCTCCCAGCCCCTTTACTATATTAGACTTGTAATAAATGATTGCTCGGGAAGGGAGTGAATGAATAATACTGACTCTCAGATTACTTTGGCACCAGCTAATTGTCCTGTGAACATAATGGAACCTGTGGCCACATTCATAGAACACTACTAAGCCAGAGGATCTCACAGGCAGCACTTAGAAAACTAGTTACTCACCAGTGTATTTTTATCCCTCAGACAATTTGTATGTATCCATATTTATCTAGGAATTAAATCTGATCTCTGCATGGAACAAACTAAAATTTTATTTCCTGTTAATGGTTAGATAATGACATACGTGTTATAAATTTCATCTCCCATCTGTCCAACTTAGCTGAAAATTAAGTGTAGGGAATAGGAGGATATGGTTTTCTTGGTAATGTCACAAAATATCCACCACCGTCATGTGTACCTGGTCATACAGAAAGAAATGAAGAAATCTCTTTAAGGATCATGTTTTAAAAGAAATAAAAATCATCCCATGGGAATGTGATCCTTGAACTCAAACTGAAATTACATGAAGAGCCAGGTAAACTTAAGCCACCAGTTGGCAGTAATCAGGATCAGCATGGGACAGGTTCTCCTACTCAACTCGACTCCCTCTAAGGATCCAGGAGTCCACAAGGACTGTAGATGTTGAAAACAAGGAATTTTTTTGTATCTTGTAGAGTTTTCAAATGTTTGGCAGATTTAAGAATGGTCTGGTGCCTAGCTTAAGATCTTACCCATAGTAAGATAGAGAAATATGGCCAAATGTGGTACCCTCTCAGGGTCCTGCCTCCTCCCATGAAAAGCTTAGACCTAAATGATTGATTTCTTTTTGAAGTGGGTGGTACATATTTGGATGCAAAAGAACTGGAATTTGATAAGACACTGGCTGCTCATTTAGAACTTTGCTGCCACCCCCTGCAACTTAGATGGGTCAGTGTGCTAACCTCACAGGCACAAAGAAAACAGTGAGCCAAGGATCATGTACAGGCTGTTGATAAGAGTATATTGTAGGGTTTTTAAAAATATTTTATTTATTTTTGAGGTGTGGGGGACAGGGTGAGCATGGGAGGGTCAGAGAGAGAAGGAGACACAGAATCTGAAGACAGGCTCCAGGCTCTGAGCTAGCTGTCAGCACAGAACCCAACACGGGGCTCGAACCCATGAACCATGGAATCATGACCTGAGCTGAAGTCGGATGCCTAACTGACTGAGCCACCCAGGTGCCCCTATAGTTTTTATAATTGATAGAATTTGATCTGGATTGTAGAAACACTCTTTAAAAGACCATATGGCCAATCATAGGGTTAACAATGATATTTCATGGCTCTATATAGGATGCAAGTTGATTTGCATTCTGTAGATCACACATAATTACATTACTACATTCTTTCATCTTCTGTCATATAGTTGCTTGCATAATTGAGACCTCTGTTTGAACTTGGCCATACTCAGGCTCTCTAACTTCCATTCTACTGTTTCCTCAAACCACAGTCTTTTATTTTTGGCTTCTGATTTAAGAAGTTTGAAAACCACATATAAGGTTGAGACCAATCCAGATAGCATGAAATTGTAAGCACAGAATATATTTGGTAAAACATGCTCATTTTACATATATTTTTCTTACTCTGGTAAAGTCCTAAATTAGTGTGTATACTTCTTTTGTTATCTTTGATGAGTGAAAATTGCAATGTTCTTTACTTGTGAGACTCTCCGAACCCTCAAGACTGTATTTTCTGACTTTAGTGAAAATTTCAATTCTACTTTCAGTGTGTCCGTATTAACTTAAGTGATATTTAAATATCAAAGAGAGAAATGAGAGTCATTAAAAATCCTTAATTTTTGAAGATAAAATAAGGAAATTTGAAGCCAACTGTGCCCTATTGATATTACTTCATTTTTACATGGATATGTTAGCTTCAGTAATTACACACCCTTCCTGTATGGCAGAATGCCCAGAACTGAACAAATTCCATTGCAATTATTTACTTTATTCCTCCGAAACTGAAACAACTCAACTGTTGTGCACCTGCCTTTGCAGTTTCCTTTTATTTGGTTCCTAAGTTTATTTACAATAAAATCATTCTCTGACACACCTCATCCACATGCAGAAGACGGAATTTTTATTTCAGTTGTAAACAAGCATAGTTTTTTGCTTAGCTAAAAGCACTATAAGAACAATGCCCAAAACTTGGCATTTTTCCTATGGTAACTTAGTAATTTTTCCTACTGGTAACTGAATTATCCTGGCGATTGTAATTACTGTGTAATGTATAGTGAAGTCTTCCATGCCTAAACTGCATCATCAAACACAAGGTAAGATTGGATCTTTTCTTCATGATTTCTGTGGGATCATCAAACTTTACAGCTTTATCTCCTTAATATTATGGCAGTGTGGTTCAAGATGAGGTCAGGTGGTCGAGTTCTGTGATACTATTTGGCCTGGATTCAAAAATTCTGAGACTTGGTTCTCAGATCAGTCTTCTTTAAGTTTTGTGTGCTGTGGTCAGAATGTAACATTTCTCTTCCATGTGTTCATGGTGTAAGATATCGGCTATCTTCCACTTCAGGTATCTCTGTGTTTAAGGAATACAACAGAGTATGGCCAACAGGCTTATTCAGTATGTGAATGTATACGAAATATTGTCTACAAAAACATAAAAAATTAGATTGCCAAGTTAGCTAGTAACAATTATATCCCTTTTGCGATAAAATGACCACCTGGGCCTGTTAGCAAAGTTCCCCAGTCTTCTGTGTCCCAGGAGTGCATCCCGAATAACTGAGTATTTGTTCTAGTTGATTCAGTTGGAGGTATCTTTTTAGGTTTATTGGGTGCAGCTTATTTTTGTGTTTGTTTTGTTTTGATCTGAAGAGCTCTTAAATTTCAGGAATTTGAACAGACTCAGTCTGGCTTTGCACACATAGCTATGTTACATATGTAGACATGAAATACTTAGGAGGTGCCCAAAAATATTTATTGTATTAATGAACTGGGAATGTAAAAATGCTTAAGATCCCCTGTAGTTAGTTTTAGTCCTTGCTTTTAACTAAGTAAAGAATATTGATGGAAAGCCTCCTGTAAACCAAGCTCTCTGTCCAGAGAAGGGAGGGAGGGATGGTAAGAAGATTTACAAAGGTGATCTGTTCTGCACAGTTGCCACCTCAGAAGAGTGCAGAGACACAAACCATATTATATACTTTTATGTGCAGTAATTGGCATGGTATGAATATTCATTTATGGAACTACAAAATACAAGAATATGTACTTTTGCCCCCTTTTTATTTAAGCACTTTATAGATATGTATTCTGTTGTATCAGCTTTATGTAAATTTGTTACTTGGGCATCTTTAACTTCAGTTTTTACCATTGAATTCCTATTACCTTTCGTTTACATTTGAAAGTAGCGGAGTATTTTTCCTTTATTAAAACTTAAAGCTAACTCTGATTTTGTATGTTTAAAATGATAATTTCGTTTTCAGTTGAATAACAGTTCCTGTTAAGAGTTAAATTATGAATATGTGGAATAATTTTTCCCCTGTACATGCAAAGTTGATGCTATTAAAGTTGAAATGAGTGACTGCTGAGTTGGTGAGATTAAATGGATGACAGGATCATTCAGCATTGAATTCCCTGCACTGTGTGATCGTTTTTCTTTTTAGAATCATTTCTGGAGAGAAAAATATTTTAGAAACATTCTTTTCCCCTCAGGTCTAACCCTGCAGTTACTCCATAGCTGTAGCAAAACAGTCTGTCTTCGTGTTGAGGTGCTCTCGATTTCTAAATTGCCATTTTTGTTACTTTTGCAGAAATGGGTCCATATGGTCTTGCTGCATCTGTTTATATGTTAGGGATGTATTGTTTCCAAAGTGATCAGATCTGCTTGTACCTCAGCAAAGTAATCTAGGTTATGATTATTGCATTTTAGGCATTCCGAAGGAAAATCATTTAAAATATAAAGGTTTTTTTCCAAGTAGTTCAAAAACAAATCTGTCTTAGCTTAGAGAATCTTACGAGTTTTTATGCACTCAAACCTTAATACAGGGGTTGCATGTAATAGAAACAATCTGCAAGCAAATTGAAAGATCACATTATTGAAACTTGGAGACAAATGCATGTTATGCAATTCTATAGAAGTCATATTTCAGATATGAATGTGACTATCATAAATTGAAAGATAGTTTTGAAATCTCTTGGCCTTTGAAAGAAAACGTAATTTTCCTTTAACAATTGGAGTTCAAGACATTTTTTAATGTATAGGCTATTAAATTTATATTTTAATTTGCAGAATTGTATATATGAAAATTCCCACAGAGCATGACATCAGAAACGTATTCATCATGTGCTATCATTCTCCATACTACGAATAGGCCTGATTTGCAAGTTTTCCTAAGATCATTCCTAAAAGCCTAAGTCAAGGTAAAGGTACATAGCCACTGAATAAGGCCTTGATTAAGCTATTCTAGGGGAATTAATGCTTACTATTTTAATTTTTATTTAGCATTTTCGCATTCTGTTATTCCTAGTTCTCTCCTTTGCAAGTATTTTCATAAAGTATTTCATTTAAAAACTAAAGAGGGGCACCTGGGTGGCTTAGTCGGTTAAGCGTCCGACTTTTGCTTAGGTCATAATCTCACGGTTCGTGGGTTCGAGCCCCACATCGGGCTCTGTGCTGACTGCCAGCTCAGAGCCTGGAACCTGTTTCACTCTGTGACACCCTCTCTCTCTGACCCTCCCCTGCTCATGCTGTCTCTCTCTCTCTCTCTCCTAGAAATTAAAAAAATAAATTAATTAAAAAACAAAAACAAAAACTAAAGAGTCGGGCACCTGGGTTGCCCAGTCGGTTAAGTGTCCGTTCAGCTTTGGCTTTGGTCATGATCTCGTGGTCTGTGAGTTTGAGCCCTGAGTCAGGTTCTGTGCTGATGGCTCAGAGCCTGGAACCTGCTTCAGATTCTGTGTCTTCTTGTTGCTCTACCCCTCCCTGGCTCGTGCCCTGTCTCTCTCACTCGCAAAAATAAATGAACATTAAGATAATAATAATAATAATGATAAACTAAAGAGTAGTCTTGCCTTGCCCAAGTGCAGAGTAAATACGCACCTCCTTATTTTATTCATGATCTTAGTTACCTCGTATGTTTCTTGCTTTAAAGCTATAATTGTTGTAAGGTGAGAAGTTTACTGGAGTTTTCCTATTGTCCCATTTTCTCATCTGTTTCTTAATAAGATGAATATTGTTTTCTTTATATAATGTAAGCTCTTAACAGCAGAATCTTGATTTTTATTTTAGTTAGCAAAGTATAATGAAAACAGTGAATTCTTACTAAATTATTTTGTAGAAAAATGTATCTTAGTAATTGCTGCTGTTATTTTTATTTTTTACTTTTTTTAATGTTTTATTTATTTTTAGGAGAGAGAGAGAGACAGCGTGAGCAGGGGAGGGTCAGAGAGAGAGGGAGTCACAGGCTGAAACAGGCTCCAGGCTCTGAGCCAGAAGTCAGCACAGAGCCCGACGCGGGGCTCGAACCCACGAACCGTGAGATCGTGACCTAAGCGAAAGTCGGATGCTTAACCGACTAAGCCACCCAGGCGCCCCTGCTGTTGACATTTTAAAAAAATTTTTTAAATGTTTGTTTATTTTTGAAAGAGAGAACACAGCAGGGAAGGGGCAGAGAGAGAGAAAGACAGAGAATTTGAAATAGGATCCAGGCTCTGAGATGTCAACACAGAGCCTGACACAGGGCTCAAACTCACAAACTGCGAGACCATGACTTAACCGACTGAGCCACCCAGGTGCCCTTGCTGTTGGCATTATTTTAAGCTGATTGATTAGAAGATTTGATGGTCTGTAGGTAAGAATAGGAAACATATTTGTATAATTATGCATACATGTAGCTTATTTGATTTGCAGTACAGAATAAGAAAACCCATTTTACTAATGTGGAACCATTTTATTTGGTTGATTTTTTTTTTTTTAATTTCTGAATCCTTAATAAAATGTTTGATTTCCCATTGAAAGGGATGAAGAACTCACCTTGTTGTCAGAGTTGGAGAGTTCTCCTAACATAAGGCCAGTAGAACAAGTTTGAGAAGAATAGTCAATGGATCATCCATACCGGGTCTGCCCTTTGTGATCACAGAGACCAACCCCACATTGCTTTACCCAGTTTGCCACTTGTTAGTATAGCCAGACTGCTATTTCTTCTCTGCATACCATCACCACTACTACCACCACTACAGCTGGAAACCAGTGAAAATTTTAGAAAAGCTCTTGTCATAAGGATAGGTTATAAGAGGGGCACCTGGGTTGCTCAGTCAATTAAGTGTCCGACTTCGGCTCAGGTCATGATCTCATGGCCTGTGGGTTCAAGCCCCGTGTCAAGCTCTGTGCTGACAGCTCAGAGCCTGGAGCCTGCTTTGGATTCTGTGTCTCCCTCTCTCTGCTCCTACCGCATTCATGCTGTCTCTCAAAAATAAAAGTTAAAAAAAAATTTTAAAAAGGATAGGTTATAAGAATCTATAAACTCTATGGAATAGAAATCTATTAGGAGACTAATAGCTAGCATTATTACTTCCTATGTGCCTTGTGCTAAGTGCTTTTCATGGAAGATCTCCTATACTCCTTAGTACATCTATTTTCTTTTTTTTACAAATAGTTTATTATCAAATTAGTTTCCACATAACACCAAGTGTTCATCTCCACAAGTGCCCTCCTCTGTGCCCACCCGCCTTCCCTCCCACATCCATCAGTCCTCAGTTTTTGTCAGCGTTCAAGAGTCTCTCATGGTTTGCCTCTCTCCCTTTCCCCCACCATTTCCCCCCTTCTTCTCCCCCTTGCTCCTCAGTTAAGTTCCTCCTAATACTCCTATACGTGCAAACATATGATATTTGTCCTTCTCTGCCTGACTTATTTCTCTCAGCATAACACCCTCAAGGTCCATCCATGTTGCTACAAAAGGCCAGATTTCATTGTTTCTCATTGCCATGTAGTACTCCATTGTATAGATGAACCACATCTTCTTGATCCATTCATCAGTTGATGGACACTTAGGCTCTTTCCAGGTTTTGGCTATTGTTGAGAGTGCTGCTATGAACATTGGGGTACATGTGCCCCTATGCATCAGCACTCCTGTATCCCTTGGGTAAATTCCTAGCAGTGCTGTTGCTTGGTCATAGGGCAGTTCTATTGTTAGTTTCCTGAGGAACCTCCACACTGTTTTCCAGAAGGGCTGTACCAGTTTACATTCCCACCAACAGTGTAGGAGGGTGCCCATTTCTCCACATCGTCACCAGCATCTAGAGTTCTCTGATTTGCTCATTTCAGCCACTCTTGCTGGCGTGAGGTGGTATCTCAGTGTGGTTTTGATTTGTATTTCCCTGATGAGGAGGGATGCTGAGCATCGTTTCCTGTGTCTGTTGGCCATCTGGATGTCCTCTTTGGAGAAGTGTCTGTTCATATCTTCTGCCCATTTCTTCACTGGGTTGTTTGTTTTTAGGGTGTGGACTTTGGTGAGTTTCTTATAGATTATGGATATGAACCCTTTATCTGATATGACATTTGCAACTATCTTTTCCCATTTCGTTGGTTGTCTATTAGTTTTGTGGGTTGTTTCCTTTGCTGTGCAGACGCTTTTAATCTTGATGAGGTCCCAATACTTTATTTTTGCTCTTGATTCCCTTGCTTTTGGGGATGTGTCAAGCAAGAAGTTGCTGCGGTGGAGGTCAAGGAGGTTGTTTCCTGCTTTCTCCTCTAGGGTGTTGATAGTTTCCTGTCTCACATTCAGGTCCTTTACCCATTTTGAGTTTATTTTTGTGCATGGTGTGAGAAAATGATCTAGTTTGATTCTTCTGCATGTTGCTGTCCAGTTCTCCCAACACCATCTGTTAAAAAGGCTGTCTTTTTTCCATTGGATATTCTTTCCTGCTTTGTCAAAGATTAGTTGGTTGTATACTTTTGGGTCCACTTCTGAGTTCTCAATTCTGTTCCATTGGTCTACGTGTCTGTTTTTGTGCCAACACCATACTGTCTTGATGATGACAGCTTTGTAGTAGAGGCTAAAGTCTGGGATGGTGATACCTCCCATTTTAGTTTTATTTTTCAGTATTACTTTGGCTATTCGGGGTCTTTTGTGGTTCTATACAAATTTTAGGATAGTTTGTTCTAGTTTTGAGAAGTATGCTGGTGCAATTTTGATGGGAATTGCATTGAATGTGTAGATAGCTTTGGGTAGTAATAACATTTTAACTCTATTCTTCCAATCCATGAGCATGGAATGTTTTTCCATTTCTTTGTGTCTTCTTCAATTTCCTTCATAAGTTTTCTATAGTTTTCCTCATACAGATCCCTTGTATCCTTGGTTAGGTTTATTCCGAGGTATTTTATGGTTTTTTGTGCAATTGTGAATGGGATCATCTTCATGAGTTGATGCTTTGAAAATATCTTTTTTTTTTACTGAACATCTAATCCCCGTTTCTTTGTCCCATGCATTTTCCCACCTCAGGAGATGTGGTGGGAAATATATATAGTCTTACACGATACAGGTAAATTGTTTTAGTAAATTGTTCTTAATCCTTAAATTAGCCACGACATTTTCTGTTGCTTTTAACCTAAAGCCCTGAATTATTTAGATAGCTGTTATTATTGCCCCTGTTTACAGGGAAACTGAAACTCAGGAAAGTTAATTAATTTGCCCAAACTTACACAGTGAATAAGTAGGGAATCTAGGATTCATATCTAGGCAGTTATGTTATAGAGATGTTTACCAAACTATTAAAATCTGCAGTGGAGTCAAGAAAGAGAAGAGTGGATACAGAGGACAAGTGAATCACTGGCAGTGGCAGAATTGAGAAGTTATCTTGGAATATGAAGGAAAGGAATGAAAAGGATATGATAAATGTTACTAGACATGGAGCCTGTAGAAAATAAATCTAACTTGGGGCACCTGGGTGGCTTAGTCGGTTAAGTGTCCGACTTTCGCTTAGGTCATGATCTCATGGTTCGTGGGTTCGAGCCCCGCGTCGGGCTCTGTGCTGACTGCCAGCTCAGAGCCTGGAGCCTATTTCAAGTCTGTGTCTCCCTCTCTCTCTGACTCTCCCCTGCTCACGCTGTCTCTCTCTCTCTCCTAGAAATAAATAAAACATTAAAAAAATTTTAAAAAAATGAAAAGAAATCTAACATAAGCATTATGAATGTTCTCAGTAAAGAATTTAGAGTAGCTAGAACAGAAGTAATATTTAACTATAATTTTCAAATGTACTTTTTAACCAGAAAATAAAGCTGTGAGTGTACTCAGGGTCATCACATTCCAGGTATCACATATGGAAAAGAGATTAATCTAGGAATAACCTTGACAAAATTTTGTATTTACAAACACATAGAAGGAAAAAAACACTATAAGAATCCAGATTTTTAAAAAATTATCTGTAGATGATAAAATCAGCTTTGCTGAAACAGTAGATAGATAATAAGAAAAGCAATGTGTTTAGAGTGTTGAAGAAAAATTTTTATGATTTAAGAGTTTTACACCTGGCTAAATTATCTGATGTTGGAAGGATTAAACAGATATACTCAGACATTCAGGGTCTCATGAGATACAGTCACCCTAGTACCCTGGTATCCTTTTTGATAATTGAAAGTATGTTTTCTTCACAAAGTTACCAAATTTAAGACTCAGGAATAAGAAATTCATGTTACAAAATATCTAGTGCATCTTTCCTTACTTGATTAAGATTCCAAACCAAGAATCAAGGGTTATTACATGTTATCAATTCGATTTTGCAGTTACTCGCTTGTACTCTCCTGCTTCCTATGGTTCACAAGCCACATACTCCTTTAAGTAGTTCATATGGATGTGTTAATCTGGTGACCACCACTATTGGCTATTGTTTATTCTGATTCACTTGTGATAATAGCAGGTAAACAGCTTACATGTTTTAGACACTCCACAGGGAAAATGACCAGTCACTGCAGAGTTTCATTTAGAAATTCAGTGACGGTTGCCTGGGGAGCTCAGTTGGTTAAACGCTTGTCTCTCTCTCTCTCTTTTTTAAATTTATTTCTGAGAGAGAGAGAGAGAAAGAGACAGTGTGAGAAGGGGAGAGGGGGATAAGGAATCTGAAGCAGGCTCCAGGCTCTGAGCTAGCTCTCAGCACAGAGCCCATCTTGGGGCTCGATCTCACAAACTGTGAGATCAAGACCTGAGCCAAAGTTGGATGCTTAACCGACTGAGCCACCCAGATGCCCCAGCTTTTTTTTTTGTAAGTTTATTTATTTATTTTGAGAGCTAGAGAAAGACAGACAGACAGACACACGGAGGATTCCAAGCAGGCTCCGCATGGGCAGTGAAGAGCCCAAGGCAGGGCTTGAACTCAAAACCCTGAAATCACAACCTGAACTGAAAGCAATAGTCAAGACCTTTACCTGACTGACCTTCCCAGGTTCCCTAAACATCTAGCTCTTGATTTCAGCTCAGATCATGATTTCACAGTCCTGAGATCCTTAGGCTATCGCACTGGGGATGGAGCCTGCTTGAGATTCTCTTTCCCTCTTTCTCTGCCCCTCCCCCATTTTTGCGTGTATATACATGCGCTTTCTCAGTTAAAAAACAAAAAAAGAATTAAAATAAAATTCAGTGACACTTTTCATTGTCCCAGCACTTAAGATGTTTTGCAACCTGTAAATTTGTATCAAATAATTGGAGTCATGGTTTGTTGGCTTATTGAATTTGCAGAGACTCAAAAAAAAAAAAAAAAGTTTGAGCTGGAAACAAATTCCTGGCCCTATGATCATCTTCCATGGACCTACGAATATTATTCTAATTGTGCTTAAAATATCAATGTTGGTAGTATACTCTTAGTTATATTAAGATACAAACATACTCAGAAAAGTCTTGTAAGGAAATTCCCAAAGGTGTTCTGGAGTACGAAGGGTAGGATTTATATCATTAGCACCGGAGAAGATAAACAACAGGAGTTTAACAGATAACCTGTTGAATAAGTAAATAAAATGAATGTGATCTGTGCCAAGTAATTACAAATGAGTAAGAAAAAACAATAGCTACCTAGGAAATGGGAGTATTTGATATTAACAGATAATTGTCAACAGAAGGAAGGAATATAAATGATAAATACACATATGTATAATTTTCTTACCTCACTAGTAATCACAGAAATATGAATTAAAATAATGGGAATATATCTGCCTATTATATTGGCAACAGTTAAACCAAAGAGAAAACAGTGTGAGTGTTGAGATGTTGGCAATTTCATGTAGTATTGGTGAGAGTAAATTGGCACAACCATTTTGGAAAGCACTTTAAATATCTGTAGTAAAGGCCTTAAAAATGGTTGTATCTTTGGCTCAGTAATTCCAATTCTAGGGAATTCCAATTCCTAGATCTAGGGATCTAGACTAAAGAAATATTTACTGTTAACACAAAGACATTAATCATAGTGATGTTTCTAATATCTAAAAATTGGCAACAAACTAATTACCCAATATGAGTAGAATGATTACATAATAGTGTGTGTGTGTGTGTGTGTGTGTGTGTGTGTATATGATGGGGTTTACACAACCATAAAAAATGACGTTTTTAAAGAATTTTTACATTGGTGGACAGAGTGTACAGTACAACTATATGTTGTAGAATCTTGCTGTGTAAATGTATACTCATGTATATAAACACACGTGCACTCATTAATAAAACAGGAGATACTCCTAAATCTTTTGTATCTTCAGATGCTTTTCCCTTTGTATTTTCCATATTTCTTACAGAACACATATTGTGCTTAATAAAAATTCTAAAGCCACAAAATAATAGAATGTAGGAGGGAGAATGCCTTCATAAAAATTATAATAAAAAGTTACTACAGACTATGGTTGACAGAGAAGGAAATAAAAGATGTTTATATAAGTTGTAAAATGTGGAAAACTTGTCATATGAAGCATGGTTGAAATGGAAAATTTTGCATGACTAGCATTCTTCAGATCCCAAAGAGTATAATGGCAGTGATCAAGAGCAGGAGCTCCCACTTCTATGCCTGGCTATGTTGTGTGACTTTGAACTTTGGGTGAAGGCTCCTATGTCCTCATAATGGTTCCAATCTTCCTAAAATAGAAACTACTCAAAATAACATTTACTACAGTTGTTGTCCTTGAGAAGGTAGAAACATTGTGGAAGCACAGTGTTCTTGCCTGGGGCCACTTAGGAGGGACCTGGATCCAGAGTGAGAAATATTTAAACAGAAGAACCGAGGCTAAGACTTGGCCCATGGAAGGGGTTCTGAGCAGAGGACCAGGCTGTGGTTACATGCCTAAAAGCCCTTATGTCATCATGCTGATGAAGCTAATTGGAGGGGTCAATGTGTGTCTGGATCCGTGGAGATCTAGGTTGTGTTACCTTAAAATAGTCTTACAGATTCAACTCTTTGCAGCTATCTTTACAGTATATTCAGAAATCTCATTAAGAAATTCCTCAGCTATATCTTTACCAATTGTCTCCCAAGTATCATTAAGTAAGAGAAGGAAGATGCAAAGAAGTATAAAAAATACCCATTGTTTGGACTGCCTCCCCCCCCCCCCAAATATAAATCCCAAGGATGCTTTCCACTATATTCCAGAGTTTTAGAATAGTGTCTGGTACTAATCAGTTCTCAGTACTTGTAAAAAATACATACTTGTTGAAAATGTTTGACCATTCATGGAAAACTAGTAGGGAACAAAACACAAGTACACTAGTGTACATCATCACATTAATTACCTAGAAAAGGTGAGGGAGGAAGTAAGAACCCCTCCCTAGAACTAGAGTAGCAGGAGCATATCCAAAGTAAGTAGTTTCTTCATGATGCGTTTTGACAGCTTGTACCTGATTACTTTTTCCTTGCTGCTAGGAAAATCAATCTTGCAGGAAATTAGTAGTCCAAAGAGATTGTTCAGAAATGAGGTTTTCTTCTAACGTGTAATGGTGGTCCTTGCATCTTAACTGGAGCTACGTGACACTTTGGGTTCTCCTGTGTGTATAGGTAGATATCCGCTCCTCCACCCCAACAGCCTAGTGACAGAAGACTAACTATATCTTGAAATGAGGTCATACATTTTTGTGGGGGGTGGGGGTCAGTCTCTACTGACATATTTTCTAGCTTTTAAATGCCTCCAGCTATATTTTCATTGAAAATGTAGCTAAATGAGTCATGTCTAAACCTGAAGAAATCTTGTGCTTTTATGAAGGAGTTGAGAGTTTGTCACTGCTATGATGGTCCATACCCCTAATCTATTCTCACCTTCCATAACCCAGACATATTCCAAAACGTTGTAATCACTTGGACTGATTTATTTAACCTGGCAGAACTCACATTGGTATACTCTTAACATTCCCTTATGTTAAGGGAATAATGGTACATTATTGGTACCATATTCTGGCACAAATGGTAAATATAATAATTATGACTGTCTTTATGACTAGAACAAAAAAATAAGGAGCCACATCTAATACAGTTCTTGTGTCTGACAAATACCAACCCAATTTCAAAGTTCTTTACCCCAGGCAGAGTAGAAATGTACGAGAAATGAGTGCAGTGGTCACAAAATATTGCAAAGCACAATATCCAGTTTTAGCGAGATCCAGTCTAGCATGTTGACTGGTTTTTAAACATCTTGAAGAAACCACGGTCATCATTACAAGTACCTTGACAGCTCAAAAAAAAAAAAAAAAAAGGCAAATGGCCACCTAAGAGCCCAGGCCACACAGTGGGTCTGAGGTACCAGCAGGAGAACTGAGCCAAGAAAGAGAGCCAAGGAGAAAAGAGAGCCAAGGAGAACTGAGCCAAGAAAGCACGGGTCCCTCCTGTTACCTTCACTAGGCTATTTTGGAAAATGTTCCAAGTAGGCTGATCGTTATCAGCTCATCAGTCAAGGCATCCTCCCAGCCAGCAAGCTCGTACCTAGGATCCTCTAGAAGAGGCACACTGAGCCCTGTGAGCTTTGTTTTGTCCTGAGGACATCACTGTACCATGGTAAATATTTTTACATGAGGTTATCCTCATTATCGCTTATGGTAATAGTCTGATAATCCTAACTCATCAGGAAGCTCTTACAGAATTTCAGTGTACTCTTCTAAAGATTCCAGTTGTTTAAAAATTCATCTTGGTACAGTGGGAAGAATGTAGGTATTGATGTCCAACCAAGCCAGTTCACCTCCAAACTCCTACAAATAACTTTATGATATTGGTTGGGTAGGCCCTCATAGCCTGTTGCCTCCTCTGAAATATTACAATAATAATGTTTAGTTTATTGGTTGTATATTTAAAATGCTGATAATGCTTGGTACTTAGTAGGTGGTCAAGTCCCTATTCAGAAGCAGAGCTATCTCAGGTGTTTTATGAATAATGACACTTTCTCTTTTGGAGGGTTTTTCAGTGATAAAGCTGACATTCAAATCTAATTGCTCTTGAAATTGCTATAGCAAAATGAAGCCCTCTCCCCCCTGTTCCCCTCAGGTGGAGTATTGTTTACTCTGTTGCTCTTTATTTCCTACAGAGCATTAAATTTATTTTCCATCTTTATCTACCAGAAATCTTTAACTCCCAGTCTTCCAATTTTGTTTGGTGAACTGAGAAAAACCCCCATTTGTTTGCTATTAGAACCTGCCTTAGGACTCCTCCTTACTTGAAATGCATTTGAACATTATGTAGTCTAAAATGATGTAATGTGATTATTCCACAAGAGCTCTCTGCCGGATCTGAAAAACCATTAATTGTTTTGAGAATATAAGCTGTGGCTGGGCAGAAGCAGTAGGTTCTGATTCAGAGTGCAGGATGATGTGCTCAGGCAATCTGGTGTGCTCCAGGTACTAAAACCATTAGAGGGAGATGGATAATGTTCTGTTTTGAACCCCTTAAAGATGATTCCAAAGTTGTCATATTGAAAAGAATCCAGAGGAATTATTTCTTGAAATTTTTTTAATATTTCCAGCTTTTAATATTAGGTCACAAGTGCTCTGTAATATATTCAGTAAGTATTTGTAAGACATGTCCACAATTCCTGGGAGACAGATGGCAGAGATAAGAAAAGATAAAACACTACAAATAAAATGAACACTAAACTGATTGGACATAACAATTCTGAATTGTGTTTCTTACTGAGCGCTAGAGAATAGAGCTCTGATGCTGTGGCATTTAGTGAGTATGGTCTATTCACCGACCATAAGTTATTGGCAGTTCCTAATTGTCGTTAATATTTATTGAGTACAGTGTGTGTGATATTAAGTACTTTGTACATAATATCTCACCTATCCTCACAGCCATTGTATAATAAGTCTCTTGCTGTTGTTTGTTGCTATTACCAACAAGGAAGCTGAGTCATAAGGGATTTTGTGAAACACAAGTCCTCCAGAATGTTTTCATTCACAGCAGAATCCTTTGTTCCTAGAATGGGACCTGCTGCATAACAGGTACTCAGTTGATATTTGTTTGATACCAGTCTGGTTAGAATCCAGAGACTGGCAGGGGCGCCTGGGTGGCTTAGTCGGTTAAGCGTCCGACTTTCGCTTGGGTCACGATCTCGCGGTTCGTGGGTTCGAGCCCCGCGTCGGGCTCTGTGCTGACTGCCAGCTCAGAGCCTGGAGCCTATTTCAGAGTCTGTCTCTCTCTCTCTCTCACCCTCCCCTGCTCACGCTGTCTCTCTCTCTCCTAGAAATAAAATAAAAAAAAACATTAAAAAAAAAAAAAAGAATCCAGAGACTGGCAAAAGATTCAGTTCCAGGAAAATATTTGACCCTAAAGCCTACAACTTGAATTATTTCATTTTTCTGCTCCTCTCCTTCTTCAGTCAGCCCTGTATTAGACCAGAATTGAAGACATGACCCCAGCCCTCCAGATGCACAATTCAGTGAAGATGCCTACAACCCAATAAAGGTGTTCAGCATATACTTGCTAAACTTAAGAATAAGAGTTGAGGAAGGTAGGCACTAAAACAGTTAGCTATGTTGTAAATATGTGTTCCCTCAGCTTCAAGTTTAGCTGCTATAATGAGATATCATAATAGTGTGACCTAAACAAGATGGAAATCAATGTCTCTCATCAAACATTCCAGAGAGTAGTGGTCCCAAGCTAGCCAAGGTAGCTTTGCCATGTGCTTGCCTTGTCCGGGTCTGAGATGTTTCAATTCTCGTTAGGACCTGGCTGGCAAGTAGCATCAAGAACCACTGGCAAGTAGCATCAAGAACCAGTAGAACATGCACACATTTCTTTTGGAAAATAGGTTCTAGAAGACACTTGTGCTTCACAGCAAGCTGCCACCAAAGCTGGGAATGCATGCTGCTGTCAAGCAACAATGAGATCAGTGAAAATGATTGTTAACAACCAGCAGTCTACTTGGGAAGAGTGTGGGTGCTTTGGCCCTGGGCCTTCTTGTTGTTCCTCAGCTCTTTTCTACCTGCCTTACTGTAATCTCCTTTAGATTACCATTAGACTGGCCTGTGCTATACTGGATATTTCATGGCAGGTCCATAAAGGACCAGAATCAGAATCATTACACTGATTTTTATATTTCTTGACAGATGTTTTTTTTCTCTATTTAACATTAGTAACAAAGAGGTGCTATGGAGAATATGGTTCCCTTGTATTCTCAATAACTTTTTATTTTAAAATGCTTCTTCAAGTTCATTTCTCCTACAGATACTACTTAAATTTTTAAAAATCCTCATATTGAACTTTCTGTGACATTGCCATCTTATAAAATGATCATGGAAATTAAATTTTTGAAAAATGCTTGAATTGAGCTTTTTATGTATTGTAAGAGTTTTCTTTTTTTTCTTTAAGATTCTTCCAGCCAGCTTAGGAATTAAGCTGACATGAGACAAATTAATAGGAGGAAAATGCCCAACTTGTATTAAATGTGCATGGGGGCCCAGTAATGAAATAGAGATCCAAAGAAATGACCAAGGCAGGCAGTTTTTACACATTTTAGACAAAAAGACAGCACAGTAGTGAGGAATTATCAGGATAAAGAAGGCAGATGCCTGGGAACTTCAGTTAGTAAGGAATTTTAAATAGAATTTGGGTGGAGATAGTAGATTAGTAAAAAAGTAACAAAGTTTGTTTCTACAGCTTTCACAGTTTCAAAGTCCCTATCTCTTTATTTAATACAGGGTGATACCTTTCGTATGGAAGATCTGTTTCCTGCTTTTGAGGGGACAGAGAAGAGTGAGTGTTCTTGCACTGTTTCCCAAGTAGCTTCAATTCAGAATGGTCAATATGCCACTGTGGCACGTTTGGGGTGACCTGCCCTGGGCCCTCAAGCATGCTGTTACCATCTTGGAAAATAGGAATGGAAATTGCTGAATATGCCCGGTATAATAATTGATATTGCTATAAGATCCTAAGTTTTGTTTCTATTTTTTACTTCTCATTTCCTGCATTTGGCAAACTCTTTGCATTACCCCTAAGGTCTTAAATTTAAGTATTTTTTATAATATGATCAGATTTCTCTCCAAGGACTCCAAGGCTCAATTTATAATTGTAAGCATATTGATGGCAGATAATTCCCCCCATTACCTGAAAACTTTTTCCTTTACAGTTTATAACTAGAAATAGTAAATTTCAAAATATAATCTTAACTAACGCAGAGCCTGACACAGGGCTCAAACTCACAGACTGCGAGATTATGACCTGAGCTGAAGTTGCACACTCAACCGACTGAGCCACTCAGGTGCCCTGGGATTATTTAACTTTACATATGATGGGACTGAGGCATAAATGGGTTGAGTTGCTGTTCATGGTCACACAATTCATATGCAGTTAACAAGAATCTTCCCCCTTGTCCCTCCACCCCCATTCCACCACCAGTTTCTGAGCTTGTGCTCTTGGCCAGGGTTCAGGAGAGAGGTGAAGCAAAACCACTCTCTAGTTGTGTCACTTTTCCTAGCCCAGCCACATAGTGTTTCCAAGCCTCAGTCTCTGGTGTATGATGGGGATAACAGTAATTACTTGACTGACTATTGCATGAGGGCATTGTTGAGACTCATCATGAGAATACAAGTATATAGAAATCCTCTAAGTTGTAAAAATTATTGTTTTGAAGCATTGTTATGACATCCTTATAGTTAGCAAAATGACCTAGTTATTTCCTTTTAGGAAGCTGTATAATATAGCATTGTGGACTAAGAAACAAGGGTTAATTTAGGCCTCAAATATTTTCAAGTTAGAAATCTTAAATTGGTTCTTCCTACCATAAATATTCTCTTATTCTACCCTCACCACCCACCCCCAGCTTAAAAAAAAAAAAAGAGTCCTGGTTATGTTATGTTTGTTTCATCCCATTGATATGTAGGCTGCATAAAGGAGACAATGACAATGATGAAGAATTTGTTTGATTGGTGATTCCTTTTGCTCTGATTAGAGAATGTGGTCTGAATTGAACATGCCACACAAGCCAAAAGGTCCTGTATTCACATGCAGTCATCCATCCAACTCAGTATATGCACATCTATTTTCCATGTATAAATAAATGTCAGACAACTTCACATTCATCATCTGTTGAAACTTCAGGACAGCAGAAACCATGTCAAGAGAAAGCCGTCTTTATCTGCCAGTGGAAACAGGGAATGGTAATAGTGAAGAGACATTTAAGGAAGGTAGAGCTTATGAGTGAAACTCGGCTGTCTCACCTAGTACCTTCTACCCTCAAGGCTCTTCATTGAAAAGACCAGGATCTGGTTCTGTCCTCTGTACATGAATACATAGTGTTATTCACTGGGCACCAGTGATCCAGCATTTGTAGTTTTTAGTAAAGAGCATGAAAGAGAGAAGGTCTGGCTTCCACATTTATATGGGAGCCACAGGGCACAAGACAGTTGAGAATTACTTCTGATCAGCTTTGTTTCCTCTGGAGGAAGTCTTTCTCTGAGGGCTTGGCCTCCTCACTCTCCCTCTGTATTCCCTTACTTTAACAGCTGCTTCCTTTTCCTGCTTCCACAGCTTTGTCCTTTTTGCTCTTCCTACAGTCCCACCAGCAGCAATGTTTCTATTGTTTGTTCAAAGAAAGGGAGGTGAAGAAAGGTTTTTAAAATTTAAGGTATGGGTAAGTGTTCTTTTAAGTTGTAAACTGATGGAGGGTAATGTGTATGCCTTTGTTACACCTTGCAGAGCATTGGTAGAATCTCATGAGTTTAAATGCACAACTATTATGGGGTCTAAGCAAATGTAGAAGTTAAGATTATTCTAATACCTGTATTCAGTTTATAGTCTTCGTACTTAAACACACTTCCAATAGGTTTCTATCATATCAATGAACAATTGTAGCTATTCATGTATATATACCTACATAGCTACTTATATGTATTTTATAGCTGTTCATATTCTATATATAAATATATTTAATATATTTAATATATGACTATTATAATATATTGTTTTGTTTAATATATTTATATATAAATATATTCATATTGGTGTATGAATATATTAGATATATATTTATCTATTCATTCATGCACATACATATATAAATAAAATATATATACGTATGTATATATGTGTGTATATATGTGTATATATGTGTGTGTGTATATATATATATAGTGTCATGTTTGGTTCAAATCTGGTACTATAGTTTTTCGTGTCTGTAAACCATTAATGAAATTTTACAAGTGAATTTTATGATTTAATTAATGTTTATAAAAATTCTTTGAAGGTAAAATCTCTAGATAAATGCAAGAATTATAATTGCTTTCTTCATGTAATTCCCAGGACTCAATTTCTCTTACATACAGTTTCTCACATGGTCAATCAACAAGGGTTTATATGTAACATCTTTCACAGTATTTTAACTTAGAAGCATATTTTTGGGTGAGGTAGATACTGGATTATTCCTACTGGTTTTACTTTTGGAAAATATGAACTACAAACTAAGATTAAATTGATAACTCTTTAGTCATTTATACCTGGAATACCTTTTGACATTTGAATACTACCCATCAAACTCTGCATTAGACTGTCAGATTATTTTTTAAGCATATACTGAATTGTGTCAGTATTTTGGGATTTCTTGAACTGAATTTTGTTTAAGTAGAGAATTCTGTATGATATACTCTAAATGATATTAAATAAGATTTCAAAATCAGTCTTTTTATTTTTTTTATTTATTTATTTTTTATTTCTAGGAGACAGAGAGAGAGAGACAGCATGAGCAGGGGAGGGTCAGAGGGAGTGACAGACTCTGAAACAGGCTCCAGGCTCTGAGCTGGCAGTCAGCACAGAGCCCGACGCAGGGCTCGAACCCACAAACTGCGAGATCATGACCTAAGTGAAAGTCGGACGCTTAACCGACTAAGCCACCCAGGCGCCCCAAAATCAGTCTTTTTAGATTCCTTTGCTATATGAAGTTCTTTCCCCAGTTTATTTTCTGATTTTTCAAACATCATGTTTCTCCAAATTTTTACTTCTCTCCTTTAAAGATTTTAAGAACTGTCTCTTTTATTATTGAATTCAGAGAAACCTGCTAATAAGAAATGCTTAGGTAAAGATGGTTAGATGGAAACAATAGGCATTGCACGTTTTAACCTGTTGCTTAGGGATCTTCCTTTTCTAGATAGTCACAAGATATTTTGGGATTTTGTTGACCGCAGTATGCAGGAAAGAAAAGTGAAATTTTTGTTGGGACAAATAGCAGCATAGGTAGGGCATAAGCCAAAACATGTAGCAGTAGGCAGCCCAAGTGAGGATCAGATTTAACCTAATTTCACTTTTGAAAAAATTTCAAAAGATTCCTTCTTAGACAATGCAGTTTGGTGGATAGAAGATAGGCACAGAAAAACAGCATGGGGAGCATTAAGGTAGGTACATATTATGAATAAAAAGCAATGGGGTATAATTTATGAATAGATTACAAAAAATAAACCTGGGCAGAAATGGAGAAAAGCAGAAATGGCTGAAAAATCAAATTTCTGTTGGTTAAAGGAAAGAATGAGTTGGAATCGCAATGCACAGGGCTACAGTAAGCCATGGGCTACTTTAGTAAGCCATGGGCTACTTTATTTTTTACTTATTTATTAATGTTCATTTTATCACTGGACACTGAGTGATTTTATAGAAGACACCTGACTTCTTAGCATTGCAACTTCCTAACTGACAAGGTAACTAGGGATGATATGGCATGACAGTTCAGAGAATGGCCTTTGGAGTTTGGCCAGTCTTGAACTTTGAACTCATTTTTAAATGGTAAGTATTAAATCAGGGTGGTAACTTATATGTAGCAAGTATGTTTCAAGAATTTTATCCAGAGAACTGCTTGTAGAATTCAAATTTGTATTCCTTTGCGTATTTTAAAGAAAAACATTAAGTTAAGAAGAGCTCCAAATGTATCTTAACTTTAAATAGTACATGTAACATCACTCTTAGAGCAAAGTCAGCAAACATTACAAGAAAACTACAAATCACTATCTCACATAAATATAAATGCAAAATCTTTTACAGAATATTACGAAGTCTAATCCAACAATATATAAAAAGTTAATTCATATGACTAAGTATGGTTTATCCTAAGAATGCAAGCTTGGTTTAGAATTTGAAAATTAAGCAACGTAATTCACCACATTAATATAAAGTGGGAGAAAATCCATGGTGTTAACTTAATAGATAAAGAAAAAGCATTTGGTAAAATTCAACTTCCAATTATATTGAAGTCTTTCACCAAACTATGATAAAAGGTGTCTATGGAAAATCTAAAGCTAATAAATTTAGTGATGAAATACCAATGACCTTACCTTTTAAGATTTAGCCAGTGTTGTAAGGCAAGAATAAGAAATAAGAGGCACACAGATAGGAAAGCGAAAGTAAGACTTTTTTTCACAGAAGGTATGATTTTATATGTATAAACTCCAGAATGGTCAGCCAAATTTGGTCTATCACTTATTTTAGTGTGACCTGTGCCTAAGGTGGATATTATACTTTTGTTGCTGGTGCAGGTATAAAATGGATACAACCATGTTGGAAAACAGCTTGGCAATTTCTTCTGAAATTACCTGTATGCTTATCATATGACCCAGCAATTCTTATGGGTACAACCCAAGAATGAATGAAATATGTCCACATAAAAACTTGTATATGAATGTTCATAGCACCATTATTTACAGTACCTCCATATTAAAGTTTTGATTGCTTACTAGTAGGTGAATGAATAAACAAAGTATCTTATGTTCATACTACTCCACAACAAGAACAAAAAAATCACTGATACAACATGGATAATATTTCAAAAATGTGCTGAGTTAAAGGAGTCAGACCTAAAAGAGTATATACTGCAATTATTTCATTTACATAAAATTTTAGAACAGATGAAATTCACCTATAGTGACAGAAAGCAAATCAGGTTGCCATCAAGCAGGAGGAGGAGTAGTTCTACTAAAGAGGTAAGACCATGTTTGGAGGGTAATGGAATTAAATGTGTTGAGGTGTGGTTTATTTGTGTATACAGTTAGTAAAATCCATCAAACTACACCTTTAAAATGGATATGTTTTATTGTATGTAAGTTATCTCAACATAATTGGCTTTAAAGTTAAAAAAATATTAACAGTCTTTCTAAATCCCATATAATTTGGCTTAAACTAGATAGCTTCAGCAAAGCGCAGATCCTTTGGTAGACATTTTTGTTTGCCTCCAGCATCCAGCTTGGTAATAGGCACCGGATAAATATTTTTGAGTAAATGCCTGAGTGAGAAATAGAAACAAGGTGACATACTGGGGTAGGAATAGAAGAACAGGGTGCCCTGGAGTTCAGCCAGCAAGACTCCAGGGCCAGAGTTCAAGTGTAGGAGAGACTGGGTGAAGCTATTGGATATAAAATTTTTTGTTTTAGATTTGTTCATCCTAACATTTACTTTTCTGTTGGAGAGGAATGTGTGCAATGTAATCTGCCATGGCTGGAATTACAGATAAAGTCTTTTGGATGGTAGACAGGGATTCAGACGATTAACTGTGGAGTACTTTATGTAGGAAATGATTTTATTGAAATAACGTAAGGAAGACTGTGTTGGTAGTTTTAATGAAATTGAGACTGACTCATCCTGTTTGAGGGCCAAAATTATGGAAATAACACCTTATGCTTCAGGAGTAGTTTAAGATTGAAACAGATATAACTGTTTGTATTTACTTCGAAAGGAACAGAATTGGTAGATAAGTAAAACTTTAACCCTGTGGAAAAATTTAATATTTGAATTTAGCTTCTCTGTGTTAACACTGAAGAAATTGCTTTAGGTTATACAACTCCATAAATGTTATGTATTCATTGTTACCAGAAGGGTACTTTTGCAGGGGAGGATCATGTTTTATTTCATGTTTGAAAAATTAACTTGAATCATTGTATTCTACTTTTTAATCCTTTAAAACTTTATTGCAGTATTTTTCAGAGTTTTGGGGGAAATTCTCAGTGACCTTCTACCTACATCCCTGGAAGGGATGAGTGCTTTGGTTGAAGTCATTTATATTTCATTCTATTTATTTATTTATTCATTCATTCATTTATTTATTTACTTACTTATTTTACCCTAATAACTCATTGGCTCATCTCTGCCTCTTGTGAAGAGTTCACATATTTGGTTTTGTGGTCTTGTTTGTGAGTCAACAAATGTGGTTAATCCACGGAAAGCATCGTGGTGTTCTACTTAAACGCCTCTTGTAACTGAACATACATGTGTCCTTGGAGATAGAAGAAAATTAACCCCACGCCAAGTCCATTCATTTACCTACAATTTTCCTATGAAATGTTTACAGGCATTTGATACTTAATACATCCCAAGCCTGGTATTTTGACAGAGAGGATTGTATCCTTCTGGTAGAGGTCTTAATGAGGTTGGTCTAGCCTTTCTCTGGCAGCCTTACGTTCAGGTAGTAAAAACCAGATCCAGATTTCTTAGAGTGTGTTTGATAGACTGTCTTTTTCAGAATCATCCAGTGTATCTGCTTGTGAAAAACTAATCTTACAATGATAGAAATGGGGGGAGGGGGGTACAGTTAGCAGTCACCACAGTAGTAACTGTTTCAAGCAAGGATCATCCGTGGCTGCTAAAACTAGTGGCTTAGTATGAGAAACAGGGTTTTATTTACATAATCTGTTACACAATCTCAAGGTGACTCCCACCAAGATATTATTAATTACAAAGGGGAAATAAGTAGTTTAACATGGAAAAACCTGGCACAAACCCTCTAAACCGTGAAGCAAATCAATATTTGCCTTCTCCCACTTTCCCCTCCCCCTTAGTTTAACGTATATAGATGAATTTAAATAAGCTAAAATTTAGGTCTAGTTTTCTTGTCTTTGGTCCTTTCTGTGCATAAAATATCCTAACTAGTATCTCTGGACCATGATCTCCATGATAAAGCAAAAGCTTTGGTTGCTCTTCAGACTATACTATATGCCAGACTGTTTCAACACTCTGGTGTATTTTTGTGCCTTTATTCTTGCAAGCCTACAGAAGCCTTTGATCTCTTATCTAGCATGGTGTTTGGTTCTCTGTAAATATACCTGTTTAAAAGTTTTGAACAGTTGCATTTTTGGTCCCCAGATGGGGTTCTTGGAGGGAACACAGTCCACAGATAGCCATACAGACTTACATAGGATTTGTTAAGGTAACTGGCAGCACTCCTGTATTGCTGTAAGACCTACATGTCTCTCAGGATATATTATTCATCACCAACACTTGATCCATTTCCTTCATGAGCTTACTGTGCAAACATCAGTGCTTCCATTGGTCCAGTGCTCAGTGTGAGATTCTGCAGTAATGATCTGTTAGCTCCCTGTTCCTAGAAGGGGAAGGCCAGTGTCCTCTCCCCTCTGAGTGACCCTACATACAAGACTTTGACAGAATCACCAGTGACTAGCTCAGAGACCTTTTAGCTTTTTACGGGTAGATGAACATCTTTTAACCTCTTAGGAAACTCATTTTACATTGACACATTTGGAATTGGAAACAGGCAACTTGGTTTTTTTCCCCCTCCTTAATGTGTTACTAAGCAGAGGGAGAAGGTAGATTCATTTAACTACACAGTCCAGTACTTTAATCTTTCATGTTAGCCAGTTCGGAAAGAGTCGTTAATATGCCAGTGCCCATCTTTGCACTTATTAGCAAAATTTAAGATTAAAAAGTTTCCTCGATTTAATTACAATGATTTTATTGAAGATAGAGTTAGCTTATTTTGATAAAATTTCTTTCAATTATTGTTTAGAAAATTGTATGAATTTATAGAAACAAAACATCAAAGTTGTGAAAAATATTTATGAGTATGTCTAATAAATAAGGTTATGGTCTTTTACAAGGGTTTTAAAATGATTCAACCTAACGTAAATGATATTTTACCTCAGAGTGGTGTAGCTAATGGTAATTAGTATCTTTCTAGCATCTTGGAAACGAAAACACCAGAAGGGTCAGGGACACTTAGAAGACCCAAACCCCACTCTCTGGTGGCCCTTTCTATGGCTCTGCTCCAAAAATAACATTTATAGATTTCTCAGGAAAAAAGTATTCTATTGCCCAGCAGAAGTTAAATTGGACGATGTATTAATGAGGACAAATGTTTCCTAAAACATAACGTGTATCAAGGTAGATTAGTGAGTGAATCTGCAGAAGTATTGCCAGGAACATAAGAAAGGCACCTGTAGGATAAAATGTCATACCTTAATGAAAAGAAAATAGAACGGTGTGTGTTAATGGTTTTGAGGAAAGTTTATCAAGGTGTAATTTACATGCAATAAAATGCACCCTTTCAGTAATAGTTCTATGAATCTTGACAAATGAGTACAGCTATATAACCATGATCAAAATACAGAAATTGCCATCACCCCATGATGTTCTGTAGACAGTTTTCCAAAAGTGGCTATAGTCTTTGAACGAACACAGTGTGACACTGTAATCACTTGCCACTGCGGCTGTGACTCTGATTAGGTGATCTCTAGTCCTTCCTTATGGCTGCACACTCTGCAAGGGGGACAGCTTGAGATCTTCTCAGCATTAGACCTTTCCAATTTGCCAGATTCCATGAGTCTGTCCCCTTTCAGACCCAGTGGAGAATTACTGGCACTCTGTTCCAGTGAAAACCAGTGCTTTAAACTGCTCTCATTACTAAAGTTCTACAGCTGTAGATTTTTGAGTTTATACAGGACTGGGCATTTATACTCTAAGTAATCAATATTTATTGTTATTTTGTTAGTTTAGATTTGCAAAATAAGTACTCTAAGAGAAAGCTTATAAACTTTTGGGAAACAAATGGCGTGCTCTACCAGGGAACTCGTGGACTAAGCAATCTGGTTTTTTATAGACAGTGAGTAACAGAAAAGAGATTAGGTTGCTTTGCTGCTTATTTATGCTCTTTAACATCAAAAATACAACTATATACTCAAAGTGACTTGCACAAATCACTGTTTTTTAGAATACTATTTTACAAATGCAAATGCAGTTATTTGGTGATCGTTATTTTCTTACTGTTAAGTATCAATGGTCATTCTCTAACGTAACTCTGGTTTGCCTGCGAGGCTTAAATGGAAAGAACAATCTCCTTTCTTAGTGTTCAGATTTGCACTAGGCCTCTGGCCTTGGGGTCAACTTTACCAAAGCAATTTAAACTATTAATAAGAACACAGTTTTTATTTGGCAGTCAACAGCTCTAGATGGAAAATCCCAAACTATTTGCTTCTACGTTAGAGAAAAGGCATTAATTTGTTTAGCACTACCAGTGCTTGTGTAAATCTTTCCTTCTCTCCTATGGCAGCAAATACAGTTAGGGAGCCAGTTTCTTGGCTGTGAAGCCACTCCTGGGATTATTGATCAAATTGGCAACCTACCTGCTTCTCTACCAAAACCATCTCAGCCAGTGTTCTCCCATCTGGTATGTGATCACCCTTGGCCCTTCTTTATCCAAAAGAATGAAAGTATAATCTGGATATAACTAAGTTTTAAAGAGAGGTCAGCCATTTATTTACCCACCCCTAAGGGAAATAATTTTTTTCCTAAAGAGTAGTTTCCTAGAATAAAGGTTTATCTGATCCTAAAATCTTTTGACCCTCTGCAGTTTTTTTTTTAATCTTTGCAACTGCTTTTGTTTGCTAATTTAGCAGTGCTTACTCTATTTAGCTGTACTATCAATTTCATTTTAGAATTATGTTTGTAAAGTTAATTACACTTACCTGTATATGAAAAAATCTAAGTATTTCACATTAACATAATAGCCTTGGAAAAGTAATTTTTGCAGCTTTTTATTGCAATATTAAGTAACAAATGGTCACTTTGAAAGAGCCAAAGTCAATTTTAACACACTTGTACACATGGTAGACTTGTAGTAAATTAATATTCTGTGCCTCTATATTGTGATTCTGGTAGGCAAGATAATGCTTCCCTCCCCAAATATATGAGGTCCTAATACCTATAGCCTGTAAATGTTACTTTATTTTGAAAAGAGCTCTTTATGTGTATATTAAGAGCATTGAAAGTAGGAGATTATCCTGGATTATCTAGGTCAGTTCTAAATGCCTTCACCACTGGCCATAGAAGAGAGAGGCAGAGGGTCATTTGATACATATACAGAGGAGAATGCAGTGTGAAGGTGGAGACAAATTCCAGTGATGTGGCCATAAGCCCAGTATGCCAGTAGCCATCAGAAGCTGTCGGAGGCAAAGACCAAATTCCTTCAACTTCTGGAATGAGTATATCCCATTTATAACCTGATTTTAGCCAAGTGACACTCATTTCAAGTTTCTGGTCTCCAGAACTGTGAGAGTATAAATTTCCATCATTACAATCCACCAGAGTTGTGGTGATTTATTATAGGAGGCATAGGATGCTAATACAGGTTTTGATATCAGGAGGTGGGATGCCGATGTAACAAATACCTAAAAGTTGTAAGTGGCTTTGGAACCAGACAACAGGTAGAAACCAGAGAAATTTTGAGGGACAGAGTACAAAAAGCCTTAAACACACTTTGGGAGAAAGATGGAGTTTAAGGTTACTTCTAGTGATCACTAAGAAGGAAATGAGGAAGATGTAGTTGGAAACCAGGGGAAAAGTGATCACTAAGAAGGAAATGAGGAAGATGTAGTTGGAAACCAGGGGAAAACTATATATACACATATAGTGGGAGAAAACTTAGCTGAATTGTCTACCACAGTTACATAGAAAGCAGATAAGCAACTTACTTGGATATTTAGCTAAACATTTCCAACCAAAATGCTGTAGGTGCAGCCTCATTTGTTCTTGCTGCTCGTGGTAATAAAATGTGAGCCGCAAAATAAAAATTGAGGGGGAAACTTCAAGCAAAAATGAGCTATAACTTGATGATTTGGAAAATTTCCAGTCTATCCAGATTGCAAAAGACATGAAAATTAGGAAATTCATTGTTAGGAAAGTGTGCTCTGCAGAGTAGGCCAAATGTGTAACTGGACAATCTTTAATGCTGGCAGAATTAGGTGTGTGACTCATGGATCCCCTCAACCATCTCAACAGGAAACAGGAATGCAGATGGGATTTTCCAGGAAGGATCTGTAGAGGTCTTCTTTAATGGCATGAATACACACAAGAGTCCCACGTGGTTTTGGGGAATATTAAACTAGCAGAAACAATGCCAGCTTGACTGAAAGGGACAGAGGATGAAATTTAGAAGGCTGTTGGACCTCCAAAATTCTATAGGCAGAAAACAGCCTTATAAAACTGCTCAGGGGCAAATATGTGCTACCCTTTAAGAGAAAGGAAAAATGACTCCAAGGACTTCTGGAGTTCTACTTCCAGGCCTGGAAACTTTGCTCCACTGGATTTTGAAATTACTTGGGCTGCATGGCTTCCGTTTTCTCCCTTGTGGAGTTGGAAATGTCATAAATATTATCCTATGCCTGCCTCACCATCTTATTTTGGAAGCAGATAACTTGCCTTCTAGTTTCACAGATCAGCAGATGGAGAGGAATTGTGCTCTAGGGTGGATCATATCCAGAATCTTACCCATACCTGATTTAGATGTTTAGATGATGAGATTTGGGACTTTTAAGCCAGTGAGGTTTACATCATGAGATATGGCTCTTGTGGTTGATCCTATAATGGACTGGAACAGGATCCACCTATTTTGCACATGAGACAGAAATCTTTGATGGCCAGAGGATGGACTATGGTAGACATAATAATGCAGTATCCCATCTCCTGCCCCACCTCCCACTCCAGCTCTGAAGATATCCAGTCCTTATTCTTGGACCTATCAAGGTATCTTTGTTTGGAAAATGTCTTTACAGATGTGAATAAAGATCCTGAGATGGGGAAATTGTCCTGGATTATCCAGGTGAGGCCTCAATGCCATCCCAAGTGTCCTTATAAAAGAAAGGCAAAGGGCGAGTGAACACAGAGGAAAGGCAGTATGAGGTGGAGGCAGATTATCAGAGCATTGAAGCCACAGGAATATTGCAGCAACCAGAAGCTATAAGAGGCAAAGAACAGATTCTCCTCTAGAGAGTCCACAGGTAGCATGGCCCTGTGGGCACCATGATTTTGGCTTACCGAAATTGATCCTTAAATTCTGGCCTTTAGAACTGTGAGATAATAAGGTTTTGTTCTTGTAAGGCATCAAGTCTGTGGTAATTTGTTAAAACAGATGCAAGAAACTAATATGGTAACGCTTTTACATTTAGCCCTCAAGAAATGTTCACTTTATTTTCCATTTTGATTTGATTTATCCCAGGTTTTTGCTAGGAATCATCAAACACTTTAAGGAAACACTTGATTGTACTGTTAGGTATTTTTTCCTTTTTGTAAACAAAATACGGTATTTGCTGTATTGATTTTTTAAAAATATGCTTGGTTTTGATACACATATATTGCTTTACCTGATGATCTTTATTCATTTTGTAAGGAATTCTTCCTGTTATTTTTCCTGTATCTTGGGTAGAGATAATTTTTAACAATCTTGATTCATATTTATCTTATGAGTTTTTCAGATGTATGTGACAAAAGAAGAGCTTTAAAAGACAATGAAATTATCTTAGCTGTTTTAATCTGATGTGGTCTTCAGTTATTAGGACCTAAAACAATTGTAGTTAAATAGCAATGTTAGGCAGTATTTTGGGGTTAAAAAGTATACTGACAAAGAACGATACATTCATTTTTTCAATGTATGATGAGTAGAATGAGTCCTGGAAAGAATGCAGTGATGAAGAAAAATTTTAAATGCATAGCCCCCTCCCCTCATGTAGCTTATGTGTCCTTGTACGCAGAATCAACCATTCTTAATCATTAGACTTTATCCTGCTATCTACTTTAATGATGGTCCCCTTCTCACTTCTCTTTTCAGAGTTTTTGATCATGTTGGAATTAGAATCTGATGAGGGAAGGTACACATTAAGCACATAAACTCAAAACACTTTATATCTGTGGATTGATTTTGAGAAGTGCTGTAAATGAAAAGAGTGCATATCACAGGAAAATATCTAGGGGGACCTACTTTAAATGGTTGTTCAGATAAGGTCTTTTTCAAAGAGGTGGCATTGAAGCTAACACATGAAGAATGGATATTCTTTTCTTCATGTTTCCCACTGCTGCCTCTGTGCTAGGTAGAATGGTCTCTTGAACTAGAAGAAGACCCATGGACTTCTATCATCAAAATCTGTCCAGAATCCAGCTACTCCTTATCTGCATTATCCAGCCACTCCATGGTCCACACACCACCCTCATCAAATTTCAGCCTAGACTTCCAGAAGCCTTCTGACTGGTTCTCCTGTTTTTACTATTTCTTGTCTGATCTAGTCTCAACAGAGGGATGCTGTTAAAGGGGAAATCAGGTTGGTCACCCTTCTGTGCAAATCTTGCAATGAGTTCCCAATCTCAGAGTAGAAGCCAAATATCTTTTCAAGGACCTCTGAAGACCTCAATGATCAGATCCATGGTTTCTCCTTTTTATCAGCCACTGCTTGAGATGAAGTTTCCTCAGTGAACCCATGCCAGGCACATCATGACCTTTCTACTTGTCCTTTCCTCTGCCTAGAATACTCTTCCTTCGGGTCTTTCTGCCCTGATTTTTTTCATTTCCTTCCAATTGTGATATTATTTGGTAATTCTCCTATCTGGTTTCCCCTTAGCTGCCAGTCCCCTATCCTCATCTTTCTGTTTATTCTCTTGCCCAGTCTAACCAACCCCCATCCTCCCCATGCTGTCTCCCAAACTCTTCTGTGTTCTCTGGAACTCTTGCTGTAACCACTAACCCCACATTCTCAACCTCCTCACTATCTTTCCTTCCCCACTTCTTGCCTTTGATAGCAGTCTAGCTGTCCTCTAGGGAGACTCCATATACCTTAAAACTCACTCTAAGGACATCTGGTTATTCTTTTAACCTCTGAGTTGCTCAAGCTCAAGAAATAAGACCATTATTCTCCTCCATCCCATATCATTTACATATGTGCACCCTGCTCCTTTGAGACTTCCATGCCTGGTGGTATCACCCTTTACTTGTTACTGTCCTTCAGCAGCCTTCTGGTTATTCAGTTTCATTCACTGAAGACTCAACTCTCAGTTCATAGCCACTTCTCCAATTCACCTCTGCCATGTGTCTCTAGGTGACTTCAGTATCCACCCAGATAGCCCATCCAATCTCTGGTAAATCAGTCCTTTGGCATCCTTATCTTGGGTGGCCTATTCCTTTAAACATTGTATTCTTAGACCAAAAACTATGTCCTTTAGCTCACCTCCAAAAATAATTCTTCGTCTTCATTAGAAGCTCCTATGCATTGGTCTTGCCTTGACCAACTCTAATCTTGATATACCAAACTCATATAGTGCAAGAATAGGGAAGACAGGAAAATCAGAATGCTGTATCTACAAGAAAAATAAAAAAAGATGCTGGAGCGCCTGGGTGGCTTAGTCGGTTGGCGTCTGACTTTGGCTCAGGTCATGATCTCAGGGTTCGTGGGTTAGAGCCCTGCATCGGGCTCTGTGCTGACAGTTCAGAGCCTGGAGCCTGCTTCGGATTCTTTGTTCCTCCCCTGCTCTTGCACTGTCTCTCTCTCTCACAAATATAAATAAACATTAAAAAAAAAAAAAAAGCTAAGTGACAAATCAACAAGTGTACACTACATAATACTTGCATCATCGCATGTTTCCGTTGTATTGTGGTTTATTTTTTATCTTGCTTGAAATAAATAGTCTTGAATATTCTGATTACATAAACATTCAAAGGAAATTCTCTTGAAAACCACGTCTAATCAGTTAAAGATGAGTACATGTTTAGTGAAGTGATAATTTCTAATTGTGCTATAGGTGTTTAAGGTACTTCCCAGTCTCCTAAGAGGAAGGTCAAATACAACATCAGCAAAAATGGAAGAAACAAATAGCTTATACTAACCTTATGTAAACTTTAAGTGTTTATAAAATAATTAAGGTCTGAAATTGTTTGGCCAGCTTTCTTCTCTGGAACCTGTCTGGTGTATTTGAAATTGTGAACCAGCTTTCCTCCTGCCCAGTAGGCTTCTGGGACAACATCTTTCCCATACAGCAGGTATATATTAAGGACATGTAAACTGATTTTTAATAATAAAGCAAAATGTAATTAGAAAGGCAAGTCTGCCACCCGAAGCATTATACTATGCATTACAAAACCAAATGTAAATAATTTGGATTATATCCACACCATTGGGTGTTTCTAGTAGCATAAATAACAGAATTGGTTGTATGAAAATAACTCACCACAAATGCTCTTCAGTCCTTTGATTTGAATATTTGTAAAATGTTTTACTCTGTCTCCAGCACCCTTTACAGCCAATTGTGGAGAAAGTTAAGTGTGTTCTGTTTGGACATGAAGATGGATGGTAATAATTCACACTCATCTGGACTTTTGCTTTGAGTTGATTTTCTGGTGGTTATGATGGATTTTGCCCAGGCCGTCTGTATCTTCACCTGGTCTTACTTTGAATCATGACATTATTTGTAGGGTGGCTGACATTCTGTAGTAAAGATAGATGTAAACTTCTTTTTTTACTCTGCAGCCTATTTTTTGTTATCAGTGTATTATCCCAGCTGGGCCATTGGCTCAATAAAGTCTATGAGACTAAGGTAGTTTTAATGTCAGACTTTTTCTATAGTTATTTTGGCCACTGTTTACCTAACTCAAGGTACTTTAATACTCCTGATTAAATTATAAGGATAATACCTTTATATTCTGTCATAATAACAGTGAAGGATTAAACACATATTTATGAACCAGAATAAGAATTCAATATTTACCTGTGATAAAGGGTAATGCCTTATTTATCACATTACTACACTATGACATTGGCAACTTCTGAAATTAAACAGTTTAAAGATGTCTCTCTTGTTTTCCCCAAATAAAAGAGAAATGGGCTATGTGCAATTAAACACATATCAGTGTGAATGTATGTGTGAAAAATATCTTCGTACAGGGTAGTTTATTTTTTAAAGTTCCTTCAATACACTAATGACACACAATTTAGTTTAACAGCTCCATGTGTTGTAATCAAGAGTGTGAATAGGCAATCAAATACTTGTGTGAAACTCTTCTCCCCAAAGAATTCATGGCAAGCCTGTTGCTATGGTGCATTCTCACCTGGGACTTGTTTAGCTTCTTTCTCAATCAGATATATTGACAATAATGAGCTAAAAAACAAAAATCCTCACAGCAAATTCAGAATGGAGAAATCCAGGTAGATGAATGAAGCAATGTGGCTCTTCCTTCTTTTTCTGCATGCAGTTAGGAGTTTTTATTTATGATCCCAAGAGTTAAGATCCAGTGAAGGCATTACTGTCTCACTGTAAAGGGAGCTGGGTGCCATAGAAGGCACTGTGTATCAGATGGAAACCATGGAGAAGGTCATCTCTGAAAACTGCAAACTCGATATTCTCCATCAGCAGCTGTTTCCCTGGAACTTTAGAAACTGTTCACTGTCTGAGAGCATCAGGGTACTATTTAGTAGTGCCATTGTATTTAGATAATGTCAAAGTAGAGCTTATGAATGGCAGTTATTAAATGGAAGGAAATGATCACATCAGAGTTAAGTAATAAGCTGGGCAGTGAGACCTTTGATGGATTACTTAGGCTTGTGTTGTTTTTCAGAGATTATTGTCTTCCTCTCCCCACCTTGAAATCTGCTTCATTGCCATGCTCTGTAGGTCATGGTATGAGTCTGAAAGTGATATAAAGAGAACTGATTCTGGAGTCACACCTCTTAGCTTCCTATCCTTCTCTGCCATCTACCAGGTGTATGACCTTAGACGCTTAGGACCCACATCTCAAATATGAGAATAATAGTACATACCTCATGGGGTGGTTATAGAAATTAAATAAGAGGTGCTTAGTGCATAAAAATCATTCGTTGGGGATTGATTGTAGAGAAAGCATATAGTATAGAGAAGTTATACTCATAGTAAATACATAATAGCCAATAATACTAGTTGTCATTATAACCTCTTAAATGAATCTGTGCCAGATATAGTCATATTAAAAATAGGAGGAAATATAAGAGAGTGGTAAAATTTGATGTAATTCTGTCATAAAAAAAATTTTAGTCATGTGAGTGAGTTGGGATAGGGAGCCAGAAAACATCCAAGCCATTCTATATACTGGTTCAGAGTTGCAAGCCTGCTGGGACTGGAGTCCTCAACCCTGCAGCCTTTGAAATGAGTATTCTTAAGTTAAATCCATTCACCTAAGTATGTTCTGTTCTAAACCAACTTGGTGTATACTACAGAGAAAACGCTGATTTGCCAAATCATGTATTTTTGCCTACTCTTTTTTTTTTTTAATGTTTTATTTATTTCTAGGAGAGAGAGAGAGAGAGCGAGCATGAGCAGGGGAGGTCATGAGAGAGAGGGAGTCACAGACTGAAACAGGCTCCAGGCTCTGAGATGGCAGTCAGCACAGAGCCCGATGTGGGGCTCGAAACCCACGAACCGTGAGATCATGACCTAAGCGAAAGACGGACGCTTAACCAACTAAGCCACCCAGGCGCCCCATTGCCTACTCTTTTCTAATCCTTACATTAATTACCCAATATTATAATAATGTGTCATTTTAATTATACATACTTTATTTTAAAAGATAAATGTTACAGATGTTGATTGATGATTTAGGTTTGGATTCAAGGAGAGTGAGGAATAGCCATCGCCTAACCACAGGCAGGCAGGCACAGTCCCAGAACCTAAGGATCCTCTCACAGCCCTTTTGTTCATTCTGCTGGTAGATTTCAGGGTTCCTGTAGCCAAGTGTATTATCCCTTCTGTCTGGTGGGACCCAGTCTCCTCATCCTCACTCACACACTTGGAGGCTGGCAAGGTCCCGAAACCTAAGGATGGCGCCTCTGGGGCAGGTGCAGGCCAGCATGCTGGCCTCTGGTTACCTGAACCTAAGGTCCTGGACAGGAGCACTGGCTGACCTGATTGGCTGCTGACCATTTACACCAAGCATTCAGGTCAGAGGAGGCATCCTTTTGCCACATAAACTTCCTGCTTTTAGAAGGAGAGAAGACAGTTACAGAATCAAGCTTGATTGTTTCATGTCTCTCAACTGGAGGTATGAGTTTTTGGCATGAAAGTTACTGGCCAAGATAGCGTCAGAAAACAAGAGGAAAACAGGTTTTTCTGTTTATTTTCTGTGCCTTTTAAAAATATTTTCATAAAATAGACAAAAATTTTTTGATTGAAATTTAATTGACATAACATTATATTAGTTTCAGGTGTGCAGTGTAATGAGTCATATATATTTGGCAAAATGATCACCACAGTAAGTCTAGTTAAGGACTTTCTGAATGGAGTAAGATGATGAAAGGTATGAATCAAGACTTTCTGCCTTAACTCAGTCTCTGAATAAAGAACAATGTAATATATTTACCCACCATCACCGTACTGGTTTTTCTTAATGTTGTTGTTGTTTTTTTTTAATTTATTTTGAGAGAGAGAGTGGGGGAGGGACAGAGAGAAAGGGAGAGGGAGAATCCAACCCACTGCTCAATCCCATGACCATGAAGTCATGACCTGAGCTGAAATCAGGATTTGGACACTCAACTGATGGAGCCATCCAGGTGCCCCCTCACCCACCCACCCCATACTGTTTATTGGCATTGATATTTTGGTATCTTCAAGCTGGCTATATAAAGAAATTATGCATTTTAATTTTGTGAGAGTCATGAGAGTCCCTAAGTTTACTGAGATTGATTGCTCTGAAATTTAAGAAATAGAAAGTAGAGCATATGATAGTAGGAAGAAGCAACCTCTTTAAGTCATTTATTATGAGAGGTGCTTCAGCCAGCATTTTCTTCTTGTGATTTTATGTATAAAATTGGGTCCTCTTAAATGAAGATTAAGAAGGGAGAACACAAAATGACAAAGCAGAGATGTTGAGAACACCATATGATTAGACGATGAAGGGAAGATAAATTATTAACTGAGTGGTATAATAACTCTACAATGCTAATAGCTTAGTGAATATGGAATCCAAGACATCTGTCTACACTCCAAATTACTTCATCTTTTCTTCTATGTAGGAATTGAAAATATATTCCCAAATTTTTGGCAAATTTCAGAAGAGAACATGGTACATTATTAAATGTGTATTTTCACTTTTTAATGCTTAATTCTTTAAAAACAGCTTGACAGTTTACACAGCACTTGGCATCTTGTTCATATACGAATACCAACTCCTAGGTGATATAGGTGTTATCCCATTTGACATGATTAAACTAGGGTTTATAAATGTTAAAGTGACTTGTCCAATATTACACAGCTAGTAAGTGACAGAGCCTAGATTCAGATCTACATTGGACCCCGAATTTTATAATCCTTCCATCTTTGTTTCTCAAATCACATGCCTTTAAAGAAGCTTATGAGCTTTTAAACTGTTGGGCTCAGGTTAACAAAATCTGATGCGCAGGCCAAATCTGGCCCTCCACCTGTTTTGGGGTTTTATTTGTTTGTTTTTATAGCCTTTTTTCTTTTACATTTTTAGTAATTAAAAAATAATCAGAAGAATATTTCATGACATCTGAAAATGAGATGAAATTCAAGTTTTGGTGTTCATAAATAAAAATAACCACACTCATTTTATATTTCTATGGTTTCTGTCATACTGCCAGGACTGAGGTGGCCAATTGTGATAGAGACCTAACTTATTGTCCACAATGCCTAAAATATTACTGTCCGGTCCTTTATAGAAAAAGTTGGCCAACTCCTGCTCTAGAAATTTAGAACCAAAATCTGTGATTAGAAGTTTTTTATGGAACATGAAAATTCATTAAGACTTTCACACACCTTAGGTCTTTTGATGGTCCCAACAGCTAGTTAAAGCAGATGGTGTTTGCCATCTTGTACCAGGCAACCAGGAAATGGATGCCAAACCATGTGCTCTCCTCAGCACCACACAGCTTTTCATGTTCACTAGCTTTCTAGGTACTTAATTTTATTCGGCATCTTAAAGTGCGGGTTTATTTTGACATTTCATCTCGAATATTTTAATCCAGTTTCTCACTGTCATGAAGAGAAACTTCATGTCAGATTTTGTCTGTTCTACTCCTACTGCTGTGACCCCCAAACAGACCTCCTGGGGGGGTCAATTGTGACCCCATATTCTGTCTCTTTCCCCTTCCCTCTCCTCCCTTCTTCCTCACTTCCTTTCTGCCCACCACAGTTCGTGGCACATAGTAGGCACTCAAATGAGTGAGTATGAATGAATGAATATTTAGCCAAGTCAGTCTTTTAAATTACATAAAGAAAGGCCATAATACTAGTTTTATCCTTGTAAATAAAGCCTTTCACTACTGAATTTTGTGGAAGTTAGTAGAATCTTGACAGAGAAGCTTAGTAGGGGGAGAGGGGGGAAGAAATGTAAATTTCAAGTTATTTTGATTGCAGAATTTAGCCTAAATTTTATATAGAATTTTGGGTTTTTAAAAATATATAGAAGCAACCCACATATCCACCAACAGATGAATGTATAAACAAAAGGTGGTATATAGATATGATAGAACATTATTCAGCCTTAAATAGAAAGGAAATTCTGACACATGCCACAACACAGATGAACTTTGAAAACACTGTATTAAATGAAATGGGCCAGTCACAAAAGAAGGAATACTGTACGATTCCATGTATGTGAGATACCTAGAGTGCTCAAATTCATGGAGACAGAAAATAAAGTGCTGGTTGTCAGGGGCTGGTTGAAGGTAAGAATTAGGAATTATTATTTAATGGGCACAGTTTGAGTTTGGGAAGATGAGTCAGTCAGGATTTGGATGGGGTGATGGCTGCACTGCCTTGTGAATGTACTTAATGCCACTGAACTGCACTCAAAAATTGTTAAAGTGGTAAATTTTTACATTTTATATATTTATCACAATAGAAAAAGACTAATGTAAACAATCAACTATTATTTAAATAGAACCATTTCAGCTTAGAATACCTATAAATTATATGATATAATAAAATGACTACCCTTTCAAACTAATATTTAGTTTATCAAGTGAAAAGTTTACCATCTGGTATCCTATTTCATTTATAAAATTAATAGCAAATGAAAATCCAAGCTAAAATTAAATATTCATCAGAAATGTACAAAATTACAAAATGAGTTTATATAAAAGTACATATAAAGCACATACATAAATATATATTTATAAAGAGTATAAATGCAAGCTATCTACTAATGGAGAAATTCTCCTTCCCAAACATTAAAACTTTCCCTCCAAATTGTTTCTTGGGTAGATGTTAAGAAAAAAAATTTTTTTTGCATAGTCCAATTGTTTTTAAAAACAACTGTGTGGCTCTGCTTTCCTGAGTAATCTTTCTTGGAAATGATTCCACATTAATGCATGTGGATTTACTTCAATCCTCTGTAGTGACTGCATGCGGTCCTATTACATAGTTTTATGTAATGTGTTGAATCAGTCCTTTGTTGATGGATGTTGGATTGTTTCCAGTTTTATTTAGTCAGTTTTGTGTACCTTCCCAAGTATATCCAGAGTCTCAGCCTTTGAACTGGTGGGCTAATGGGTAGCCACATTGTTTATTCTTGTTAAATTACCCTCCATGAGTTTGCACCAAACTCACATTCTCAAAGCATCTTTCTGCCACACCCTTCCCAGTACTGTGTACTGTGCAATGTGGTGGTAAGCCCCATTCCTCATGGTTAGAGGCCTCTGTAGGTCATTGGACTATTATTAAACCCCTAGACTACTTTAATTGCTTCAGAAAAGCAAAAATACCTGGTTTCCTCTCCATTAGAATACCATTTTCCAGGAATTGGATTGATCAAATAATACTTCATTCTTTCACCCTCTTACTCTTTTAATTTTGTTAATTAGATTTTAATTAAAGAAGTCATAGGCTAGTTGTAAAAAGTGAAACAATATAAAGAGATGAGATAAAGATATAAATAGTATCTCAATCCCTTTCTCAATACTACATGCCTGAAGTAACCAATCTTACTGACCTACATTTCTATCAGTTTTCTCCATGCTCAGACAAACTTGTAGAGGATTTTTTATCTTATTGTGTTTTACTCACCTCTCCAACAAATGGCTTTTTCACTTAATCATATATAGCCATTCTGAGGCAGCAGATAAAGGTTCAGCTCATTCTTTTTAATAACTACAAAGTTATTAAATCCCACACATGTAGTGTGGGGATGCCATAGTATGTTAAAATATTGACATGTAGATCAACATTCATAATTTTCTGACAATGCTGCACTTAAAATTTCATATATATGGTTGCTTTTATTTCTGTAGAATAGATGTCCAAAAGTGGAATTGCAAGGTCATAGGGATTTTTTAAAATTTATTTTTAATTTACTTCCAAGTTAGTATAAAGTACAACAATGGTTTCAGGAGTAGATTCCTGAATGCTCCTTATTCATTTAGCCCATTCCCCCTCCCACAACCCCTCCAGCAACCCTCTGTTCTCCATATTTAAGAGTCTCTTACATTTTGTCTCCCTTCTTGTTTTTATATTATTTTTGTTTCCTTTCCCTTATGTTCATCTGTTTTATATCTTAAAGTTCTCATATGACTGAAGTCATATGATATTTGTCTTTCTCTGACTAATTTCCTTTAGCATATACCCTCTAGGTTCCATCCACGTAGTTGGAAATGGCAAGATTTCATTCTTTTTGATTGCCAGGTAATACTCCATTGTGTGTGTGTATGTATGTATGTCTTTATACACATACACACATATATACATACATACACACACACACCACATCTTCTTTACCCATTCATCCATAGATGGACATTTGGGCTCTTTCCATACTTTGACTATTGTCGATAGTGCAGCTATAAAAATTGGAGTGCATGTGCCCCTTTGAAACAGCATACCTGTATCCCTTGGATAAATGCCTAGTAGTGCAATTGCTGGGTCGTAGGATAGTTCTACTTTTAATTTTTTGAGGAACCTCCATACTGTTTTCCAGAGTGGCTGCACCAGTTTGCATTCCCACCAGTGGTGCAAAAGAGATCCTCTTTCTCCACATCCTCACCAACATCTGTTGTTGCCCGAGTTATTGCTAGCTGTTCTGACAGGTGTGAGGTGGTATCTCATTGTGGATTTGATTTGTATTTCCCTGATGATGAGTGATGTTGAACATCTTTTCATGTGTCAGTTGGCCATTTGGTTGTCTTCTTTGGAGAAGTGTCTATTTATGTATTTTACCCATTTCCTCACTAGATTATTGGGGGGGGGATATTTTTAATTTTAGTAAATGTTATCAGGTTGTTTTCCAAAAGTGTTACAACAAATCACACTAACATGAATAGTATATGCCTTTTTGTTCCTGGCTCCTCCCCAGACCTGGATGTTACCATTGTTAAAATGTTTGCTAATATGATGCAAATGGCATCTCATTGTTACTTGATTTTCTTTTTCCATACAAAATGAAATTGAGCAATTTTTTCTGATAATTTAATTAGCATTTACATTTCATCTTAGATTTACATTACTTCTTACATTTCTACATTTAGTACTTAATGTTTCTACATTTGCTACTTACATTTCTTCACTTGTGCTTGACACTCTGCCTATTTTTACTATGTTTTTGTAAAATTTGTTTATATGAGATTTTAAATGTTATCTTACAAATTTATTTCACTTTTCTGGTCACTTGACTTTGTGTGATCTTTTGACAGATGAAGTTTTACTTTTATGTAATAGCTGTCTTACCCCGTACAATTTCGGGGTTTCTGATCTTCTTATGGATGTCTTTGTCATCCTAAGGTTATAAACATATTCTCTTAGTTCATCTTTTCATATTTTTGGGGTTTTTTCTACATTGATTATAAAGTGTGTGTGTGTGTGTGTGTGTGTGGTTTGAGATACTAATCTAGCTTCGTTTTTTGGTGATTATACCAGGCGTTCTCTTCTCATTGAATGAAATTCTACCTTTGTCATAATTAGTAAGTTCCCATACATACCAGCATCTGGCTCTTTAATTCTTATTACATTCCAGGGCTTTATTTGATTTGGGAAGAAAGTTTTGAAGCAGTAAAATCTATTACAGTTCTAAATATAACCTTCAGGAATAGAAAATGAAACAACCTCAATGTGTTCAGCTTCCTGTAATGGCAGGAGCAAGAATTTAGAATTCCATTCCTAGTTCTTCACTTACTAATTATGTGACCTTGAGCAAGTCATTTATTTTTCCTCTCCCACCCTGAGATTGCTCAACTCTATGGCCTATACTGTTCTAAGGATTAGAGAAAATATATGTGGAGTGACTGACCCCACAGTTGGCCATCATTCATTGGTGCCTACTATTATTATCGGTGTTATGATTTAATAAGAAATAAGGAAGTAAGACCTTTAATATCAGATGGTACCTGTTCTAAACACAAGCAGATACATTGCTTGATGAATATATATTATATGTAAGAGAAAAAGAATTCTAAGGTGCACCTAGCTGGCCATGTGGGTAGAGCATGTGACTCTTGATCTTGGGGTCTTGAGTTCAAGCCCCACATTGAGAATGGAGCCTACTTAAAAATATTTTAAAAACTAAAATATTCTTTCAAATATATTAATCTGGACAACAAAAATAGCATGTTCAAACCTGGCACTTTTGTTTTTCTAAAAATGTTCCTTTTTTTTTTATCTTTTGTTTTTCCTTTTTTTTCTAGTGAGAATCATATAGGCCATACAAGTAAAAAGCAACATTATCTGTTCACTTTTTTAGATAAGTGGAGGAGATACAGCTAAATAATGGTAAAAAAGAGCAAATTAAAATTGCTTTTATAAGTAGCTAACTGGTGGAAGGAGTAGGGTGTCAGAGGAGAAAGCAGGAGAAGCAGAGGAAGAGAGACAGTATGGAACAGCACAGAGTGGCACACAGAGGACCTGAAGATTGCAGTGGGCAGGAGTTTGCATGCAGGCAGATTGAAGTTGGACTCAGTCTATTGCTAGACATGCCCCAGTTCTGTCCTCAGGCTGTAGTGCTCTTTGTAGGTTAGATATATCCTATGGTTATCAATAATACATGATTGTCTTAACCTTATTTCTCTAGAATCCCAGGACAATTTCTGGAGGTTCAGAAAGGAAAGATAATGTTAGCAGAGCCATACAGATAACATGTAAAATTAAGAAGTTCAAAAGTTGAACACCTCTTCTACCTCTTGAGCCAGGTAACAAGCCTTCACAAGGAACCATTTAATTGGCTAGGTCCCAACTAATAAATGTACATTCTAATTCTAATTCCCTATACACTATGGCCATAAAATATCTGCAAAACAGAAAGAACAGCCATAAACTAAGTTTAGTAATTGAAAAAGGAAAGAAGAGACCTACCTGTGTTAGTTGGTATTTGTTTTCTTTCCCCATTACATTTCATTAAGTTACTAACCAAATCTTAAATTAATCATTTCTTGAATTAACTGTATTCCCTAGTGTTATTTATTAGACCTACTGAAGAAAGGGAGATTACATTTAGGCTTGATATTGTTTCTCCTATCATTTTTATGGTTTATACTATGCTTCAGAAACTAGCATTCCACATGGAGGAAGTAGAAGATTGGTCATTTATTCTTCCCAATTTTCCATTTCAGCAAATAATGATTTATTTGCATTATCATCATCTACTATGCAGTCAATTAACTCTCAAATATGCATCTTACATTACGTGACATGCATCATTGATCTCACTAATTTTGAAATATTTATATAGTAGAAAACCAGATTGTTAATGTTAAGTCATTATTATTTTTCAAAATTTGTTAATGAATTTTAAAGTAATAGGTAATAAAATTTTCAAGGTATTACATTTTGAAGAAAAACTTCCTTGTTTTTTTTGACATTAATTCTACCAAAGAACTGCCTTGTTAGAAGAATGACAGCAACAGTTATTGACACCTGCAACTGACACTGGTGTCATTTTCCATGTTGTAGGCCCTCCTCCATATTTACTTTAATTCTAGGACTTCTCCAAGTGTATGTAGTTTTAAGCATTAGTAAAACCTCAACTAGTAGTAGATAACTAGAATTATTTGTTTACACACACACACACGAACACACACACGTATTCATTCTTTTTTTTTTTTAGGGGAGAAAGTAAATGAAAATAAAAGAAGGCATTGCTAGTTCAGCAACTTAAAAGGTCAGTAGATTGGTGGGCAGGATTTCAAAAATGGCCTGCCGCCACTGGGAAACTCAGAGGCAGGGTATGAAGCCTGAGTGATCAGAGAATTCAGCAGGTGGAAACAGGTGTAAGTAGGGGTGGGGGTGGCCCAGTGGGTTAAGTAGCCAACTTCAGCTCTGGTCGTGATCACACAGTTTGTGAGTTCAACCCCACATTGGGCTCTGTGCTGACAGTGAGGAGCCTGCTTGGAATTCTCTCTCTCCCTCACTCTCCTTCTGCCCCTCACCCTCCATCCTTCTCTCTCTTTCTCAAAGTAAGACTTAAAAAAAAAACAGGTATAGGGGCGCCTGGGTGGCTTAGTCGGTTAAGCGTCTGACTTCACTTAGGTCATGATCTCGTGGTTCGTGGGTTCGAGCCCCGCGTCGGCCTCTGTGCTGACTGCCAGTTCAGAGCCTGGAGCCTGTTTCAGTCTGTGACTCCTCTCTCTCTGACCCTCCCCTGCTCTCGCTGTCTCTCTCTCTCTCTCTCTCCTAGAAATAAATAAAACATTTAAAAAAAAAAAGGAAAGAAAACAGGTATAAGTAATTGGGATGGGGTAGAGGTAAGCAGTGGAATGGAGTAAGGCATATTAATGGCAATAAACCACTGTGCCACTAAAATTATGCACACATTGTTTTAAAAAATATAACCTTATTTTGCCCATGTCACCATGAGTAATAGGAAATTCTTGATAGAGCTAATTTGTTAAAAGAGCAGTCAACAAAATTATGGGAAACCCTGATTCTAGTCCCAAGTCTGCCTCCACATCTCCCTTTGACTTTAAATAAAAGTGGAACATTATTTTGCACCACTAATTACCTGCGTTGTAAGGATATGATCACTATTACATCAGAAATGCTTTAAGACCCTAAAAAAGAATCAGCCATAATATATTATGCCTTTCTCTGGTACAGATACTCAGGAATCAGTTAGTTTAAAAATCTATGCAATCAATTATAACATACAAATATGCTATATAAAATTAACCCTGAATGAATTAGCAGGGTTTTATTGTTTTGCTTTTGCAGGGAGCTAGAAAGATGCTGAGATTAATGAAATAGAATTCAGCTTAGTATTGCATACATGTAATGGGCCAAGCTCTTTGCCCAAGGGCTAAAGGACTGCAGGCATTCATGGGAAAGTAATATTTCAGGTGGATGTTGCAGCATGAGGAAAAGCTTTGAGTGGCATGCAAAGAAAACCATAAATAGTTCATTTTAGGTGCCTGAAGGAGACTGACAAGAAACCATGAAAAAGTATTGGGGAGGCACGCTACCTTGGGTCTTAAAGTACAGCTGAGCTCGGGGCGCCTGGGTGGCTTAGTTGGTTAAGTGTCAGACTTACACTTGGGTCATGATCTCGCGGTTCGTGGGTTCGAGCCCCGCGTCGGGCTCTGTGCTGACTGCCAGCTCAGAGCTTGGAGCCTATTTCAGAGTCTGTGTCTCCCTCTCTCTCTGACCCTCCCCTGCTCATGCTGTCTCTCTCTCTCTCTCCTAGAAATAAATTTTAAAAATATTAAAAAAAATAATAAAGTACAGCTGAGCTGACTTCATAAGTTCTATTATGGAAGGGGTGGGAAGGACATGGTGCACAATGATTAACACTATGGGATTAGGAGTCAGGCTGATCTGATTTCAAATCTTGGTTTTGAAAGACCTTAGGCAAGTCATCCTGTATGGAATGAGGTTAACCCTGACTACCTTGCTGGCTGACTGGAGGAGTTAACCAAGTAGAGCATTTAAAGCACTTAGCAGAGAGGGGCGCCTGGGTGGCTTAGTCGGTTAAGCGTCCGACTTTCGCTTAGGTCATGATCTCGCGGTTCGTGGGTTCGAGCCCTGCGTCGGGCTCTGTGCTGACTGCCAGCTCAGAGCCTGGAGCCTGTTTCAGTCTGTGACTCCCTCTCTCTCTGACCCTCCCCTGCTCACACTGCCTCTCTGTCTCTCCTAGAAATAAAAACATTAAAAAAAATAAAAAAAAATAAAGCACTTAGCAGAGAGCCTGCAGCCCAGACAGCCATCAGTATAGGATAGAGATTATTGATTAGAATTGTGCCTTCAGCAGACATGGCTAGAAGAAAGGTGAAAGCAAAGGCAAGGTCCCTGACCACCATGGTGGGGACAAGACTGAGGGCGGGGTCACTGCAGTAGTCCAAAGCTAATGTGAGCCTGAACTAGGGGAAATGGCAGAAATGGTGAGGAAGGGAATGGATTCAATCCCTGTTAGAGAGCAAGAGTAACCAGATTTGGGAAAGCCTTTACCATGAGAGGTATGGGGAGTGCGAGAAAGGAGGAATATGGAGAAAACACTTGTGGTTTGAGCCTGGGTGAGAGGAAAGGGTGGCTTCATTAGCACACTAGTCCTTGAACTCCTGCATGCATGAGAATCTCCTGGAGGACTTGTTCTAGCACTGGTGGCTGGACCCCACCCCCTTCTGATTCAAAGAAGTTTCCAGGTAGTGTGACGCTAATGCTGCTGATTCAGAGCATGTGCTTTGTAAACCACGGCAGTGGAGAAACAGAAAACACAGGAGGAAGAGGCAGTGTAGCAGGGTGGAGGATACGTGTGCAAGTGCAGCCATTTAGCCAGACGTTGAATCTGATTAGAAATAATTTGTGTATCACAGGTGTATATGGACCTGTGTGATGGTCACATTGCCAGGTAGGAGACTGAAGAACCACTAGCCATGAGTTACCATTAAGGAGACGGTTTTTTTAAAAGCAATCAGTGGTACTATAAAAAGTGGCTGGACTTTAACCTATTTACCTTGACGTTCTCATCTGTACCTGGTTTGAGGCAAAAAGCTTTCCTTGTATGTTAGAATATATACCTCTCTCCCTTTATTTTGATTTCTAATAAAGGAGCTTTGATGACAGAATTACAGATAAGAGCCTGAGCTTTAGAATAAAAATTTAGAGCATCAGGTAAACTTCTGCTGTTTTCTCTCTGCCTCATTAAAACTGAAGGCTAAGAGATCAATGCTAGAAGATGGTATAATCCTATGTGGTTTGGTAGGAGGATAAAACAATAAGATCTAAATGTTGCTCTTCCTTTTTGGAATGTTAGCTAATATAAAAAAAATCTGGCTGGTAATTGTGTCTTGTATTTTTCTTTCATCTTAAACAATATCTAAATGCAAGAAGCAGTGGGCATAGTGTAGGGTGGCCTGTCCAGCAGAGGTGCCCTAATCATGTGCATCTTCATATCTTCAGAGTGGGATGAGGTCAGCAGTTTCCATTTGAAGGTTAACCTTTGTGGTACCCTGCCTTTTGTAAATATTCTGTCTGGACAAAAGTAATTAAAATTTTGTTTTCCAGTATATATTTCTAGTGTAGAATACAGGATAATACCCCTTACTTACACATCCCAAAATACAATAAATTGAGCTTTATTTTTCAGTATTGCCTAAGTTGTGTTTTGCAAGACAATATTGTTTTTTGAGATGTTAATAGTTGTTCCTTGAAAAAGTGTGCTTAGTCTCAGTAAATCAAAGAATTGCTAGGTTATACAAAGGTAAACTCATTTCCTGTCAGTAGGTGTCTTAGAACTTTTAAAATGCTAGTTTTACCACGAATCCCCAAGATTTGGACCCAAATCTAGTTGACCTGGAGCCCCTTCCTTTCAGAGCATATTTTGTGGGACACTGATGTTCTCAGAACACAGTGTGAGAAAGGCATTGTTCATTGTTTAAGTCTTGTTAATTTTGAATTTCCTTTTAACAAAGAGAACTAGCCAGTACAGAGGAGATGGCCGTAATATGCCTAGCACTTCTATAATTAATTATGGATGGTTTAGGGACTGCCAAGCAGACTAATAATGATTTGTAAGATTTTTTAAAAATGTATTTATTTTGAGAGAGAGAGTGTGCACACACATGCAAGAATCAGGGAGGGGCAGAGAGAGAGAGAGAGAGAGAGAGAGAGAGAGAATCCCAAGCAGGCTCCACTGGAGCCTGTCTTGGGGCTTATTCTCATGAACCATGACGACATGACCTGAGCAGAAACCAAGAGTTGATGCTCAACTGACTGAGGCACCCAGGTGCCCCTGTCAGTTTTTAAACTATGATAATAAGTCAGGACATTTAATTTCCTCTACATTACTAACTGGTTATATTGAGGCTGAGAAGTCAAGAACCATTTGAAAATATGGCTGCTTTGGTTTAGTGCCAGCCTAGGTTAAAGAATGGCATTGAGGATGCTTTTGAGGATTTCTTACTCGCTTTTAAAGAATCACTTTTAACATTGGTCCCTAGGCCTGGCTCAGGAGCCCCAAAGACATGATCATGACCCTAATTTGCTCATATTTTGAACAGAGAAAGAAAAAAATTGCTTTCGTATGTATATCCTGAGAGCAGGACATATTCATCACCAACCTCTGTACTTTAAAAATTTAACATATTATTATTTGGTGATAATTGGTCTCTTAGTGATATAAAACTCTTCAGCATACTAAGGCAGAAAAGTAAATTTTACGGGAAACTTTTTAAGCAAAAATGATTGAAATAAAAATGCTTTCTTGCTTAACCACTGATTGCACCACATGATTACCATGTATCAGCTTTTTTCTTTCAGTATAACCAGTACACAGTACTCGCCCGCTGAGATTTATAGGCATGGACAGGCATGTCTGCCTCCTGGTGTGTTACACATGTTCTGCTGATGTGAAGTAGGAGTTTTAGTACACAGATGAACATCTGTAAGAATTACTGTGTACTTTAGTTTATATTAGGAAAATTGTAAAATGCATTAAGAACCAGGATTTTAATTATTTTAATATCTGAGATACCATGTTTTAAAAAAAACAAGTCATCTTAAAGAAAAATATTTACCAAAAGTTAGTAGAGATCAAAGAGGAAGGAAGCAGAGATTGAATCCTGAGACCGAGAAGGTGCTTTCTGATGAGAAAGACTTGAACGTTAAACTGAGAGGAAACTCTTCAGAGTCAGGAAAAAGAAGCAAAATCCTGGAAGAGGCCAGAGGGTGTGGAGACTAGTGATAGACAGGAAGGGGCCACTCCCTCCACTAAGCCTGGAAGAGACTGAAGATTAGTTGAGTGTAGGGACAGGAAGTTGAGGGCATCATGTCTAATGGCCTGCTGTGATGCCCACCTCTCTTGTCATCATTACAGCAGTAATAACTATTGTAGGTACTCCTGAAGCAGTAAATCAGGCAAAATAACTAGAAGTAAATATAGATAGTAGTGATAGAAGCGGATTGCATGAGTCTCAAAGCACAGTGAGCTTTTTGTACATATTTGGAGGAATAATGTTTTTTATCAATTAAGGAAAAAAAGAGCATACTGATACCAGGAATGTAAGAGGAAATGTAATTACTGATCCTATTGGCAGGAGGACCATGAGGAATAGTATAAACAACTTTACTAGTAAGTAGAGGTAGTAAGGAGACAGGACTTTTGGGTTCTTCAGGTATGGACAGTGAAGACTGTATAGTCTTCACCAGAGAGAGTGTTCAGAAAAAGCACTATTTTTAGGAAAGATCTGCATTTCACTCTAAGCCTGCAGAGCCTTCTTAGTAACTCAGAGATGGAAAATACTCTGAATAAATAATGAAGAGTTTATAAGGAGAGAATTTGCAAACTGGAGTAAGGCTTCCATAGGGCACAGATAGAAAGGGCCAGGAGATCTGTCACCACTGGCCATCAGTGAGGATTTTAAAAGGGTAAGAGAGACTAAGAGGCCCACAGGAAAATAAAGTATGCCCTGTTTTCAGTGCCAACACGAGTCCTTGAAGCTAAGGTGGAGCTCTTCCTGCTTATTAAAGGAGATGAGAATGGAAGTACCTAATGCTGAAGGCTTCCCGGGGTTTCTGGAAACCAGAGGAAGGAGACAATAGCCTCGTGACTATATGTGCAGGATCTGTAGTGTTTCTGTCTGAAAGGAACACTGAATCACCAATTTAAGGCCTCATTTAGGACTGAGGTGCCTGGGAGTTTAGGTAAAGAAAGATAAACCTAAATAAGAAGGGAGAAAGATTTCACTCGCAGTGAACCAACGAGAAGTCTCAGAAATGGAAAATATTGTCATTAAAATAGATGTGATAAACCCCTAACAAGGCACATAGAGAAATAGTGAATTGAAGGTAATACTCAGAACTTTCCCCTGAATAGAACTCAGAGAAATTAAGAGAAAATATGAAAAATCTGTTAAGACTCTTCATTCCTGACATACCCTAACCAGTCTTTTCCCTGAAGGAAACTAAATACGCTGAGTAAAATATTTACATTGTTTTTGTAAAAGCAGGGCTAAGCTGGAAGGAAAGTAAAGAATTCACAGAAACCAAAACTGAAATGAAAGTGGGAATCTTAAGCTAAGGAGGCAGTAAGTAAAGCTGGCTTTCACCTTGAAGGTACTTGCTGCCAAACCTAGATAATCTTGAGCATGCCATTTGACAGCTACGTGCTACAAGCCAAATGAAGGCTCCCTAATGTGGCAAGTCTAATGGGAAATCCGTTGCCCAAAGCTACAACTTGACAAAACTACCTTAGTAGAAGGGTAATAAGAAACCTGTCCCACACAAAAGAACAAGCATAGGTACTGGAAGTAGGGAAAATTCTCCCCCTGAGAATTCATGATACCTATGATTTTCTAAAATCTCAATGGCCAATAAACATATGAAAAGATGTTGGTTATCAGGGAAATACAAATTAAAACAAATGCAAGGTAGCTGCCCATATTTATCAGATTACCTGAAAGGGAGGGGGGATTTAAGCCCCCAAATGCAAACTGATGTCTGGGAGAATGTGGAGAAACTGGAATTCTCTTACACTGCTGATTGGAATATAAATTGGTACAACTAGTTGGGAAAGTAATTTGACAGTCATTATCCAGTAAAGTTAAAGATGTGCATAACCTTCAGCCCAGCAAGTGCACATCTAGGTCTTTACTCTGGAGAAGTCAAACACACGCACACAAGATAGTTTGTATACAAAGATGCTTGCTTTGCAGCATCCTTATAATTGCACACAATTGAAAACAACCCAAGGTTTCATCATGATGAAAACATATAATACATTGCACTATAGCTGTACAATTGAATACTAATTGAGATCTGCGTACTGCTATTTATAAATCTCAAAGTCTGCACAGTGTCCCACTGATGTAAGCTGTGTGAACATGCAAGGCAATACTATGTATCATTTATGGATCTGTAAATATAAAATAATAATAATGTAAAATATTCATGTGATTATTAAACACCAAATTGAGGTTAACGGTCTCTTCCTAAGAGGGAAGAAGGGAGGGAGAGAAATAGGATCCATGAGAAGGAAACCAGGATTTCAATGTATCTGTAGTATTTTATTTCTCAAAAAACCTGAAGCAAATGTAGTAAAGCTTTAAGATTTGCTACAGCTGGGTCAGGTCATCCAAAATTCACTGTGTTACTGTCTATACTTTTTTTTTACATTCAGAGTGTCTCACAGTATTTAAAGAGTGAGAGAGTAAATTTCTATCCTTGTGTAAAAGGAAGCCAAAAACCAATATTGTCTCATGTTGGGTACTCACTGAGTTGGAGTTTTGGGCATGGAGTATCTCTTACAGATCAACACTTGTGGGGCAGAGGGGAAGTTCCAAATACTTAGCAGCCTGGCCCAGCCAGGTGAGGAGCTCTGGAGCAAATCTGGGCTCTACCTATATACTCCCATCTCAATCAGTGATTGGCTTTAGCTTGCCCAGAAGGGCACGCCCTTGGGCAAGGAGATTCTCTGCAGCTGAGGCACCCCAGTAGTGGCTGATGCCTGGGACCGCAAGTCTTTCCTCATTCATCCTGCCCAGCTCTGTCTACCATATAAAACATGAAAATGAAGTTTGTTTTTCTTCTATTCCTTTGGCTTACTTTCAGAGAATATTAATCGGTGTATTTACCTGAGAGAGAGGAAGTAAACATAAAGAAAAACTTTCAAACACATGTAGAGTCCATTGTATAGCATATTAGTAGCCTTGACTTTCTAAGTTTGTTTATGGTCTTGTTTGCCAGAATTTAAGAGGAAACTGTCACATGCTAAATCATTGGCAAATGCTTTTAACATTATTTTCCATGTCTTCTCAAAGGAGAACAAATACAGGGTCCCCTTATATTTCATTTGCCCAGTTTTGGATACTGATTTAAGTGTTAGCTTTCACAATGTCAGTTTAGAGGATAAAATATAAAATTTTTAATTTATACATGGTATCTCTGTGTAATCATCTTAATGAGTGTTAATTTAGAAATGATTAGGTGTGTTTTTATATGACTGTGTAATACTAGCTTACTCATCAGGCAGTCTAAGAAGCTGGTAGAGACAGAATTGCCAAATATTTATATCCTGCTCACCCATCTTGGTGGCAGTCCCATGTGGGTGTTCGATTTATATTCTATAGGGGTAATATGAATGCTTTTGCAATAAGGGATATATTTTTACTTGTAAATATTCACAAGTATTAGGTAACCTCTACAAATTTCATGTTTTATAGCTTCCTGATAGTCCGCTTTCAGGACTTTAATGACATTCTGCTAAAGAGAAGCATGAGCAAATACTAGGCAGAATGGTTTTGATAAAGGTAGCTGGTGATGTTCAGTATATAGGTCCATGGCCAGTAGGGATATAATTTGGACATTACTCAGTCTGTATGAAAGTTGAAAGAATTACCCAATTTTTCAATGAAAAATGTAGTTACCTCATGGGACATAGTTCATCTAGCAACTTGACTACTGTAAATGTTTTCTATAGGTGCTTCAGTCAAGATTTCTAGTTGCAAGTGGGGTGCCTGGGTGGCTCAGTTGGTTGGGCATCTGACTTCAGCTCAGGTCATGATCTCATAGCTCGTGCTCAAGTCATGATCTTACAGCTTGTAGGTTCGAGCCCTGCTTAGGGCTCTGTGCTGACAGCTCAGAGTCTGGAGCCTGCTTCAGATTCTGTATCTCCCTGTTTCTCTGACCCTCCCCTGCTCACGCTGTCTCTCTGTCTCTCAGAAATAAATAAAACATTAAAATTTTTTTTAAAGATTTATAGTTGTAAGAAACAGACTCACATGGGTAATTATGCAGAAAAAGGCATTTAAATTAAGTGAGTATTTTTGTCAGGGGCTGGAGAACAAGCCTTGAGATGTAACTTCTAGAAACAGTGTCTTGATCTGTAACACAAATTGGTTTTAAAAAAAAAAAAAAGCCACCAACATTGCCACCAGGCATAAACATAGGAGTTTTTGTGGAGGTCATTTCTATAATAGGAATTTGACCTTGACACCTATCACAGAGATTGCAGCAAGAAGGTGAAAGGGAAAGGAAATAAGCTTTGTGTTTTCTGATTCAAAATCTTAGTTACAGGGGTACCTGGGTGGCTCAGTCAGTTGAGTGTTCACTCTTGATTTAGGCTCAGGTCATGATCTCATGGTTCATGATATCCAGCCCTGCATCTGGCTCCATGCTGACAGCATAGAGCCTGCTTGAGATCCGTTCTCTTTCTTTCTTTCTCTTAAAAGTAAATAAACGTTTTAAAAAACTAAATAAAAGTCTTAGTTTCAGTACCTGAGTCACAGTCTGACATCTTCTTGGCAGAGTCAAAGTTACCATATCTGATTCTGAGGGAAGGAGTTATAGGACAGTAACTTCCAACTTCTGCCTTCAAGTGGGAAATATCTCAACCATTTCCTTGAAAGAATGCTCAAAAAGTTTTAGGGAACCTCAAACATGATAAAAATCCACTGAATTGGAATTTTCTTGTATGAATGAAGATTTTTTTTAATGTTTTATTTATTTCTGAGAGAGACAGTATGAGCAGGGGAGGGTCAGAGAGAGTGAGAGAGAGGGAGACACAGAATCTGAAGCAGGCTCCAGGCTCTGAGCTAGCTGTCAGCACAGAGCCTGATGCAGGGCTTGAACCCATAAACCATGAGATCATGACCTGAGCTAAAGTCGGACACTTAACCAACTGAGCCACCTAGGTGCCCCTGAATGAAGATTTTTTTAATTTTCTAATTTGAAACATACTTCACTCCTATCCTGGTAACTTTTAGCCATCCCCAAGTGAAGAAAACACTGCAGCCCTCCATCCCTAGTAGCCACTGAACTCAGAACACAAAGTTAATGTGATGACTCTGGGAATATTTTTGAATTCACAGATGGTCCTTTCTGGCCCAGCTTGATATAAGCAACCAGTCTTCTGGGATAAGAGGTGTATAATAAATCACTGAGTAAAATAATTGAAAGGATAGAAGTATGTCACAAGGAATGTGCTGTTTAAGGGCAAAGAGAAACCAAGTGTGGGATACATATAATACTTTTTGTCCTTAAAATCAATTTTCTTAGCTTGATACTGAATGTTGTACAGTTATTATGTATCAGGTCTTTTGTTGCTAAACAAACAGGTCTAGGAAATGCTGAGCAGAGGTAGGGCAACTTCCCACTTTGATCATGTTGTATAGCATTACTGAGCGAACGATTATTCATTCAGGCCCTGCCTTATGTACCCACACCAACTGGGCTCATTAGAAAAGTATTCTCCATATCAGAAAGCAGTAAAGAGTTCAGGGACTGTATTTTTAAAAATTACTCTAGGAATAGTTTGTAGAATTTACAATGCCAGAGCTGTCAAGTAATAGCATGTTTTCCTGACTCCACAGGACACTAATACATTTTTCAGTTAAATTGTTTTAAATTTTTGCATGGCAAACAAATATGTATATATTTTCATAAATAATATTTAAGATGGTTTTATTTCAGATTAGTTTCTAGGCTTACGGTTCATAAGCTGGTATTCTGAATTAGCAGTCATTGCCCAATTAAACTACTTTGAGTTCAGCATTTGCTCTGGGTAAACTTGTAAGAAGATAATATGGCACAGGGGAGCTTGAGGTGTTATTGGAGATGTTATTTGTAGCTTAGAGCCTTTGGAGTATACTTGATTTGATCTATTGATATTATAGCATGGCATGCTTCCTGTTTATTCAAATCTTGTCAAGGTAACAAAGAGATAAGCACAAGTGAAATTAAAGCATCTTCTCCTATGATAGAACTTCCTTGCCTTCATAATGCAGCATAGAATGAATAATACAGTATCTTTAGACAACTTTTAAGTATAGTTTTACATTCGATATTATGGCTCAGCCTTCATTTTTTTTTTCTGCCCTTCACACAGTTACACATGAATTCATTTGTAACAGTAGAAAAATTTTCTTGCTTATATTGCAGATAAATATAGCAAGATTTTTTTCTGTGGGAATGGAATGATTTTTTTCCCCTCACAATTAAAAGACTCTGTATAAAACATGATAAAGTGATTTTCATCAGGGATGTTTAGGCTTCTTCAATATAGAATGAAGGATATAAAAATTGCTCTTGAGGCTGAAGAGCTTACTTACATTGGCTGGCGGGCACCTGATGTAGACATAACAAGTAAGGACTCTGCAAACCTTACATTTAATATAGCACCGTGACAGAAATACTGTTTGCAAACCTCAGTTGAAAGAACACAAACCAGGGGCATCTGCGTGGCTAGGTTGTTAAGCGTCCATCTGGATTTCGGCCCAGGTCATAATGTCACAGTTTGTGATTTCGAGTCCTGAGTTGAAAATCCCACAGAGCCTGTGTGGGATTCTGTCTCTCTGCCCCTCCCCCATTTACTCTCTCTCAAAATAAATAAACCTTTAAAAATGTTAAAAAAAAAAAAAAAAAGATAAATATCCACATGTTTCCCATTCCTAACAAAGGCTAATATTCTAATGCCTTTAGGTTTGAAACATGTACAAATCAGTATGTTATCTAGGCCCACAATTCCATCCAAAACTCTTAATTTCACAAAGCCACACTGTATACAGTGCTATGTTATGGGTATGTTCCTGTGTTTCCTGTGACACTCATTAATTCACGTATCTGTCTTGGCGCCTTATATACCTTTTATTTCCTTGAATCACAGGAGCTTCAGTTTCAACGACTCACCCGAGAACTGGAAGTGGAAAGGCAGATCGTTGCCAGTCAGCTAGAAAGATGTAGGCTTGGAGCAGAATCCCCAAGTATCGCCAGCACCAGGTACAGGGCTAATGGCTCTATCTTTTTATATGCCTTCAAGTTACATGCCTTATTAAGTTGTTCTAGATGCAGCAAATGATTGTTAGTGTTGTCACTGTTTACTTGCCTTTTTGAATTTGACACCAAAAATGTCAATTTATTCTAATTTGAGAAGCCTCTTGCAATATTGATTATCCTTCAGTCCTGTGCTTAAAATGTTTTATGTGGCATCAGTAAGTTTCTGTTAGCAAAAGCTGCTATGCTGCCTTTAGATATTTGATTTCTCATATGTAGACACAGTTAATGCATGTTTTGCACAGTTAATTACTAATTATTTGGTGGAGCTAATAGGCTCTGAGAACCTGGTATTGATTTTTTTCAACTAAGACATATTTCTAAAGGATAACATTTAAGTAGCTTTTAAAAATGTCTCCAGTTGACCTTGAGGTTTTCTACAACTGAAAAACTGCTTTACAAAATAATTACTATATGAAATAATTTAGTGTATTCACATAATAAATTCAAAACCAGCATATTACTGGAAAAAAAGCATGTTTAATCAGAATTACTGTTTTATGTTTAAATAGCCTCTTAGGCTATGTAAAAACATCATGACTATAAAAAAATTACTGCCATAAAAATGAAGTGGTGAAATCACTGCTTATCCTATTTGTGTATTTCTTTCTTGTTAATTACATATTCTAGTACAGCCTACCATAAAATTACTTCTATTACTTACATTTTTAAGCTTGGTTTGTTTACTCTTGCATAGATATGTACCCACAGTAACTTGTCTCATAAGTTATTTCTAACATCATCATTGTTCTACTTCTCAGTATCTTCTATTACTCATAGCCAAGAAATCCTTTTTGGTGAAAGAGTGCTATCTGTAGTTTCTCCTTTCTGGCTCATTGTTGCTATGGATTTAAAAAATATCAGGCTGATAAATTGTGTGCTTATGAATTTTTTGATCTTTGACCATTAACATTTTTGTATACTGGTATGCTTAGTAAGGCATAAAGTATACAAATAAGATTAATAAAACTTTTAAAATACAAATATCAAACTATATGTTCATGTTTTAGTTATCCAGATAGTTATTTTTATAAGAAGAGAAATTATAAGCAAGATGTAAAAATGTAAATCAAATATTTCTAACTCTGGCTTTGTGGTAGTCATTGAAATAATTGTGAAGTTAAAATTGTGAAAAATTAATTTTAACTCTATTCAGTATTGTTAAAAAGCCATCTGTATCTTTCCCACCAAAAAAGAGCAATTCACAAACTCAATAATACAGCACTGTATATTTCCAAAATGTACAGGCCAAAAGATTTTAAAATATATAATTTTATATGAATAGAAAATTTAATTCAACATTTAACAAATTCATTTAGGACTTTTATTCTGGTGATACAGCTATTTAAACTAACATAGAATTTCTCATGATTAACCCCTAGAAATAATTGATATATCATTAAAGCAAGTCAATACCTAGAGGAAAGGGCAAAATAGAAAGGAAAATCCTCAGGTACTAGAAATAGAAAAGAAACTGAAAGCCAGAGCCAGAAGCATTTGAGCTGTCTCTCTCTAAAGGAGGCCTAGGGACAGTCCAATCCCACCCCACTTCCACATAAAAGTACCAGAGTCTTAGATTTAATAGAATCCTGGAATAAGAATGTGGCCTGCTATAATTTCAAGGTGGTACACGTGAACTCAAGATAACTGCATTCAGCAAGCTATGACCATTTGGCTTCACCCATGGCAGACTCCAAGCTTGTACTGCATGTGCATTTGGAGGCCAGGTGTAAAATTCTTCACATTGTTCAGGAATCCTCAGCTGAGAAATTGACATCACTAAAGATGAGCTTGCAGTCAGATACTATAAAACTTGAGTCCAAAAATACCCCCCAAAACCCAAAAACCTCAACTACGAATGAGAATCAACTGGCAGAAGAGTAAAATTTACAACTTCAAGAATATTCTGTCATTGGAGAAAGTCTGATAGGTGTGCATAGGACAACAGGTATAAGGATGTTCACTATAGCATTATTTGCAAAAGTAAAATATTAGGAAGAACATAATTATCCATGAGGACAGAAGTGGGAAGTAAACCATGGGTAAGTAAATGCAAGAACAGTTAAAATAATTAGATTGCATATATCAACATGGACATCTTTTTAAAACAGGCTCCTAAGTGAAAACTACAAATTGTAAAAGAATAGATATAAGATGATGTCATTATGAACATTTAAAAAATATATGCAGTAATATGAAATATTCAGAAAGTATTTGAACTGTATATGGATGTATGCATGTGTAGTAAAAGTATAAGAAATATTTGAGAATGACACCAATTTAAGATGGTATTTCTCAGAAGCAAGGGAGCAAGAAGCTATCAGAAATTAGGCTTTAGCCAAATCTGTAACATGTTACTTAAAATTGCCATCTATAGGGGCGCTTGGGTGGCTCAGTCGGATAAGCATCTGGCTTTGGCTCAGGTCGTGATCTTGCAGTTTTTGAGTTTGAGCCCTGCATCAGGCTCTGTGCTGACAGCTCAGAGCTTAGAGCCTGCTTTGGATTCTTTGTCTCCCTCTCTCTCTCTCTGCCCCTCCCCTGCTCATGCACTGTCTCTCTTTCCTTGAAAAATAGATAAACATTTAAAAAAATAAAATAAGTTGCCATCTATAGCAAACATGACACAATATTAACATATATTAAGTAAGGGAGTGGATATGTGCATGACTATTAGTTTTCTGCACTTGAAGTTTTAAAATATTAAATCTAAGATTGTGTAGTTGAATTAGCTAATTCCATAGTTTTTTTTTAAATCTTTTAGTAAAAATACATATTATAATATTTACTCTCTGGGATTTTCGCACTTTGTGTCTGGATCTCAGTGCCTAGTGGTGGTGTGTGGCATGTCACTGGGCTTGGTTGGTGACTTTTGGGTGAATGAATGGATCCTGCAGAAAGGGAAGCTTATTTGGCTTGAGAAAGGGGGAAAGCATGCACAGAGGTATATAACCACACTGTGGTTATAGTAGAACACCAAGAGGCTCAGGTGTCTAGGATGTGTCCTAAAAAGACCTACTGGCTTCTGAGGTTGGCAGGGTTATGCTGGCATTTGATCGTGGAGAACTAGGAAAGAGGGTGATGAGAAACTTAAACTTCATTAGGTGTATAAATGAGACCTGTGGAAAGTTGTTTTGGGAGGTAATTGTCCTGGTAGTAAGGGCATACATATTTCAGAATGAAGAGAAGTCCAGACAATAGGATAGGAATCTCTTGTGGAATCTTAAGGGTTCTGAGTAAGGCTGGTTATGTCACTCAGTGAGCACTGCTTAGAATCATAAATGATCCATTTTGATTGCCCTACTCTAATCTCACACTATTTTCATGTATTGTTCATGCCCCCAATGTAAGGCTAATCCTTCCCTACAACTTTTCCCAGTGTTCTCCAGGAAAGTCATCTCTTTTCATCTGAACTCTTAACTGTGCCTTTGTTAGCTTTCCTGTGAGGTGGTAAAGCCTACCCTATCCCCACAGCCCTGGCACAGTACCTGGCGCTCAGCAGGTGGGCACCCAGACAGATACTCACTACTCATACCCAGAATGAGTAGTGAAACTTAGTGAAACCCAATATTTTTTAAGCTCATCAAGTTAAGGATGCTTTTACCATGAGGTTATCTAGTTGGCATCTTTGAAAGATTTCTCCTGCCCTTTTTCAGTGTGCTTTTCAGTGGACCTCGGGAATACTATTGACATAATTACTTTGCTCTGTGACCACTAGGTTTACACACTAGCAAGGAGCCCATTAGAGAACAATGTTGGTGAAGGGAGCATAGGTTATGGTCACTTGAGAGATTCCCTTGTGTCTTCCAGTCTCTACCAGCTGTCCATCTCAGAACAAGATTTTAAAGAAAAACAGAAATTATCTCTCAGACCCAAACCCTCTTTTCCATCACCCATTTCTGATTTGCTCAAAGGAAATTAAAAGTGGGACCACAACTTGTGAAGCTTCATTTAGATTCAGGTCATTCTTACATGAATTGGGTCTAGTAAGCAATATGGGGAATTTGATAGCCAGTTGTCTTTCATATTGTTTTATTTAGATCCTGTGTCAGAGTTGGTGAGGTAATTTTCTTATGTTTCTTAGTCCAGAGATGACATCATAATAACTCAAAGAGAAATGAAAGGAGTATTTTTGTTTACTGTTTCTGTTGTTCAAAGCATTTGCCATTATTGACTTCACCCTGGTGATGTCATGAGGCTGTATTTAATAAATGGCTCCTCTGTTGTGCCAAATATAGTATACCACGGCACCCTCTCCCAGAGGAGCAGCTCTCCAAGTGAGCTGTTTGGTTTCCATATACTTGCAGGACCAAAGATCAGTTTTTAACCCATGCTTTGAGATGTTCTCATTTCATAGGTGGAGAAACTGAGCCTCTGCTTATTTTTATTTAGGCAGTGTTCTAAAAAAGTGAACAGTTGCTATTGATGGATTACTTGTAGTATGCCTTCATGAGAACTTAAAAATCATTAAAAATCATTTTTAAAGCTTAATGATTAAACTAATTGCTCAGTTTTTCTATTAATGCCCCTTTGGAAATCTAGTTCTAAGCACAGTTAACAAAACCCCCATTTCTGGTAGGATTTCTCATTTGCTTTATTTACTACAAAAATGTGTTAATAACCCAAGTGGTAGAAACACAGAATGATCTTTTATCTGGAATTGATGGTGCTTATATCCTAAGATGATGTGTGAAACCAAAACTAATCATTGTGACTTTGAAAGGCCTAAAGTGACTTATGAGATTAGTTAATAGAGAAGTTACAGGCTCTCTACATTGTGCCCAAGTACACTACAGTTACCTATGCGTTTACTATTAACTATGAACTATGTGTTTAGTATTTCACCTCACAGAAGGCAGGCTATGGAAATAGTTAAGGAAGTTAGAACTTTTCTCCATTTATACTGAGTATAGTGTACTTCTTTATATATTTAATATACACTTCATTTGAAGTGGGCTGTGGGGGGTGCCTGGGTGGCTCAGTCGGTTGAGTGTCTGACTTTGGCTTGGGTCATGATCTCACGGTTCGTGGGTTCGAGCCCCACGTCGGGCTCTGTGCTGACAGCTAGCTCAAAGCCTGGAGCCTGTTTCAGATTCTGTGTCTCCCTCTCTCTCTGACCCTCCCCTGCTCACACTCTCTCTCGCTCTCTCAGAAATAAATAAAACATTAAAAAAAAAAAAGAATTTGAAGTGGGCTGTGGAATCAGATAATAGAGAATGATGTTTTGAGTATACCATAGTTATCTATGTATTTAGTATTTTGCCTTATTCCAAAAGCATTTGAAACATCTTTTAAAAATACAGAAACCAAAGATGGAGTGAGGACATTTTAGCAAATGCAAGATAATGATTAGAAAAGCAAAGATGAAATCAGGGTTAAAATAGTATAAAAATGTATGTTGCTAACATTCCATGCATTTGCTAAAAGTAGGGAGCCACCTTGGCTCTGGGTGATCTAGTACCCATCCTAAAGAGAAAAACACTAATGAATTATATGATTCAAAATGTCTATAATATAAAAATAAACCAGGTTGCTCAGGAAAATATGGCATTCCTGGATCCAGGACTTGAGTGGTTTCTCCTCTGAGTCACCATTGAGGGGCCAATAGTGTCTCCTGGTAGTCTCTCTCTGAATGACAAAATCAGACTCCTACGTCTCTTTCTTCCATTGCTAAAGGGATAGAATAGCACCTTACCTGGAAGTAGTTCTCTAGGAGGCCAGTGGTGACACTGACAGTTTGGCTCCAAGCTGACATGTATAGATGGAAGGGTTAATTTCATGTCCTCCAAGTAGGCAACATGCCACCATGTCTTGTTTGTGCCTGCCATACCTTTTATGGTCATGGGTGACAGTGGGTGCTGAGGTGTGAGATGTCCTGTGTTAAAGGTCACTGTGCAAGTACATGGTGTGCATGCCTTAACAAGGGACATGGCCCTCATGGGATGCTAAAGTGTGTACAGCTCATCTCAGGAGAATCTCAGCACAGGGTACCTTAGAAATCTGCCCTTTAAACCTCTTGCCTCCCATGGGCTAAGCAACAACTTTCCAATCCAAATTTTGATGAGCATGGAATTTATTATTTTTCACTTTGCAACATCATCAATGGGGTTTCATTCTAACACTAGTCTAGCTTATATTTCACTGGATAAAGTGACAGTAAAAGGTCCCAGTGGCCCACAGTGAGCTCCTCACCCTGGGATTTCCCCTGCCCACCTATATTCCCAAGGGCATAGAAAGGAGCAGGAGTGGACAAAATATTATTATCAACTCTTCTTTGGGGTTTGGTTTGGTTTTTTACAGCCTGTGGAGTTAAATAATGCTCACTTTATACAATTTGTAAAATTCAGGAAAGCATAAAGAGAAAAATCCATAATTCTGCCATTCAGAGATAACCATTTTATTTACTTTTTAAAAGTTTATTTATTTATTTATTTTGAGAGAGACAGGAACAGTGCAGATGGGGGAGGAACACAGAGAGAGGGAGAGAGAGAATTCCTCTGCTCAGGCAGAGCAGAACCTGACTCAGGGCTCAAACTCACTAAACCGCAAGGTTTCAGTGAGCTGAAACCAAGAGTCAGAGACTTAACCAACTGAGCCAACCAGGCACTGCACAATTTTGTTTTTAAGTTAGTTTATTGAAGTATAATTTACTTACAGTAAAAGTCAGCCTTTGTAATATACAGCTTTATGATTTTTGAGAGTTTTGACTTGTTGTTTTATAACCATCACCATATAGAACATCTCCACTAACCCCAAAAAAGAAACAACCACTTTTAAATATTTGTTCATTCTTTTGAAAAAAAATTTTCTTAAATTTAAGGCTGAGATAATTCTCTTAACTTTTTGTTTTGTCTTTTTTCCAAAGTCTCATTTTGACATGCTGGGCCTAACTTTTAATGGCGCTCTCTGCCTTATAGCTTGAGGCTAAACTGATGACCTAGGGATGCTAATTCAGCAGCAGTCGAGATCATTACAGCCCAACAGTGGCCCGTGACACAGTGTGGGTGGAAGACTTTACCAGGGCAAATACAAGGCAAATTGAGCCTTCAAGTGTACAAGCATGTTTCATGTTTCACATTTCTTTTTTTTTTTTTTTTTAATGTTTTTATTTCTGAGAGAGACAGAGAGAGAGAGCGCGCGCAGCATGAGCAGGGGAGGGTCAGAGAGAGAGGGAGACACAAAATCCAAAGACAGGCCCCAGGCTCTGAGCTGTCAGCATAGAGCCCAACGTAGGGCTCGAACCCATAAACCGTGAGATCATGACCTGAGCCGAAGTCGGACGCCTAACCGACTGAGCCACCCAGGTGCCCCTCATCTTTCACATATCATGCAAGCAAAGAAATTACACAAGTGGTTCAACTTGTGTAACACAACTGTGTAAGTTTTGTTACCACAGTAACAAAACTGTGTAAGGAGAAGACAATGGCATTGAAATTGAAAGTCAGTAAATGAAAATAGGATCATCTTCGACTTGAACAAACTATTTCTGAGATTTTGTTGTACAGAATTTCAAAACAATCCCTGACTGCACACTTGGGATCTTCCCATTCATTGCCCCAAAACAAAGTTACTTCTAGACAAGTTGTAGATAGTGAAAGATAGTTGTTTCTTCAGGGCACATAAACTAGGTCCACATATTTTATTTGTACATCATAGTTTGTCCACTTATTGAGACGAAACACTAACTTTTCATTTATATTGATGTCAAAAAAAAATAGATTCTTAAAAAATGGACCTTTTGATAATTGTAGGAAACATTAATGGCAACTTTTAGAATCAAAATAATTTTCAGTTTGATATTTATACATTGTCTTAAACTTTGATGATCCTTTGATGACCCCATTTGGTCCTTTCACATTGTGTGTCCTTTAACTGGCTACTTGTGGTGTCAGGTAGTTACTCTAGATTGAGAAAAATCCTGTCCATATCAACTGAATGAGGGGGGAAATGGGTGGCAATATTGAAATTAAATAACTTCACACTCTTCCCAAGATTATCTCTCCCTTTCAGTTAGTTTAAAGCCCTGCTAAAATAGAATTCTTTATGGTTTCAAAAAGGTCATATATTCTTGACAAATAGTCTTCTTATCGCCATTTAAGAAAAGAACTGTGTTATTTTTTAATGAAAAGATTGGATTCCCCACAGCCATTCAGATTTTTTTTTTTTTACACTTTATAGGGTTATCTGCTAGTGCCCATCAGGCTTCCATTGATACTATTAAAAATTCTGAAAATGTTTTAGGCTGACAGTAGCAAAAAGGGCCTTTTCATGGTTCAAGTCTTTTCTTCAGCGAATATTTTCAAGTTCAATGTGAACTAAACCTCTTCAAATGATACATTCTTTAAAAATGAAGGGTCTTTGAAAAGATTGAATGTTTGTGCCTTGACAGTTTATTACATGTTTAATGCACCACTTCAAGAAGATGCTTGATAAAGTTCTGCCCCTTTGACCTTCAGAGCTCTCACCAGTCAAAACCTGAGTTTTTTAAATAATAGTTTTATTTAGATATATTTTTAGACCCTAAAATTCATATTTTCAAGGGTATAGTTTTCACAGAGTTGTTCACCCATTACCATTGTTTCATTAGAACATTTTCATCACCCCAAAAAGAAACCCTCTAACCGTTAGCACTCCTTTCCCATTCTCACTTCCCCATGGCCCCTGGAAACTACTCCTTATTTACTGTGTCTCTGGATTTGCCCATTGGGCATTTCCTGTATACGGTATCATGCAATATATATGGCCTTTTGTGACTTGATTTCTTTCACCCACCATGCTGTTTTCAAGTTTCATCCATGTTGTAAGCATGTATCAGTACTTAACCCCTTTTTATTCCAAATAATGTTCCACCGTATAAATAGATACACCACCTTCTGTTTAATTGTTCACCAGTTAATAGACATCTGGGTTGTTTCTACTTTCTGACTGTCATTAAATAATGCTACTATTGTCTTGAGTGTTAAGAGGGGAAGATCCCAAGGGTTTTGCTCTAGGCATTCTTCATTTGGGGGTCAGGGAGAGGCAGGGAGTGGCAGAAGTTTTCCTTAGCTCTTCACCTGTCCTCCCACTCCCTCATGAGAACCCGTCCTTTCTCTTCTGCTTTCTGTTGCGGTAAATCCTTGTGTACTGCTGAGCTAGTAGTCTGTGTTGTTACTTTAAGTGTGTAGTAGGTAAAGCTATTTGGGAATCCTGTGATATTCATTAGAATATAGTTCACCTAATTCCATTCCTAAACGTTTTGGTCACTAGTGTCTCTCTCTTTCAATGGTCAAACAAATAAAAGTTCTCTGATTTTGTTTCTAATTCAGACCAAATGAAGAGTAAACTATTTGGTATTGGAATGTAATTATCAGAAACTCTCTTGGGGATCTCTGCAGTGAATATTTATTAAATGGATGCTCTTATGAGCAGATTTAGTAACAATGAATTTTTATGATGCAACTGCTATTATAAACAGAGTAAAGAGTACCACATCTGAAAGATATAAATGAGTCTGTGGCTGACTTGCCGCTCTACAGAAGCCATTTATCTGGAGCAGTTTACTTAAGCACAGTTCTTCCAGAAGACATTTTAATTATTACTTCTCATTGACAATCTAGTCACAAGCCAGTTTCATCTGGGGCATACAAGTCAAAGTGGCAACTATTTCTACTGATTTGAATTAAACTTGTATACACTAGGTCTTCTGCAGGGCATGTGAGCCCAAGGTACTTCAGCAGTATTCCATTAAGCTAACCTATTTTAACTTAAGAATGTGACCATGTAGAATGTGGATCTTAAACCAAGTCATTTTTATAAGAGAGTCTTTTATAGACCTAGAACATTATACAACAAAATGTTTTAATCACAGTAAATAAATATTTAAAAATGAACTACCTATTTCTTAGACTGAACATTTATAAATGTTAAGTGGGTGATACGGTTAGAAGGAACGACAAAAAGAAATCAAGTTTTTAGTTAGCATCACAGATTCAGATTATCTTTTTTTTTTAATTTATTTATTTTGAGAGAGAGAAAGCATGAGTGGGGGATTGGCAGAGAGAGAAGAGAGAGCGAGAATCCCAAGCAGGCACATTGGCAGCACAGAGCCCAACATGGGGCCCAAACCCACGAACCATGAAATCATGACTTGAACCAAAGTCAGATACTTAACTGACTGAACCACCTGGCACCCCAAAGTTTCAGATTATCTTGATTCTTTCACTGGATTTGGTTAAATATGGAGGCACCCCAAGTGTATCAATTTTTCTAATTAATGAAGAAGAAAATACTTTTTAAAATTCAGGAGCCCATGCTTCTAAAATATATGTATAATGCCATGACTTAATTGTCTTTTAAAGTACCATTTTGGGGTGCCTGGGTGGCTTAGTCAGTTAAGCGTCCGACTTTCGCTTAGGTCATGATCTCGCAGTTCGTGGGTTCGAGTCCCGCGTCGGGCCCTGTGCTGACTGCCAGCTCAGAGCCTGGAGCCTGTTTCAGTCTGTAACTCCCTCTCTCTCTGACCCTCCCCTGCTCAGGCTGTCTCTCTCTCTCTTCTAGAAATAAATTTAAAAAAAACATTAAAAAATTTAAAAAAAAAAAAAAGTACCATTTTAATTAAAATAACATTATTTCATTTTCTGTAATTTTTCATAGTTCACATTCTGTAATTACTATTCTCAAAATACATGATTAATTATTCAATTTGTACATTAATTATATTACCCACCCCCACTCTCAGTCATTAGTTTTTTAACTATGTACATATATTGATAAATTATTTCATAATTTTTTTTTCAAATTAGTAATGTCCTTTATTCACTTACAGCATTGTATTTTTATAATGTAATTTAAATAGGCCATATATACATAGTATATTTCAGTATACTTCCTGAAAATGAAAATTACCTTTACTGCTTCATAGGAATTAATAATTACTTTAATCATATATCTTCTTTTTACTATCGTTTTGGGTTTTATCTGCATCTTTTAATCTTTACCTTGAAAAATGTTAGAAGTACTAAGAAGTACAGAAAATAATATAACAAGAACTCAAGTACTCACATCCCAGAATTGAAAATTGTTGATAATTCATCACATTGGCCATTTTTATTTAAAATTATTTTTAAATCCAAGCCCTCTTTGACCCATTCTCTCTTCCCAATAGCTAACCACTAGTATATACTCTTCCAGTTTACTTTACGTACATTTATATCCTATACATCCTTGGCCAGTGTTGTGTGTTGCTTTTTTAACCTACACAAAATGGCATAGGATATGTATCATTGTGTACTCAGTGTTTTTCTGCTCGGTGTTTAAGATCCATCCATGCTGGTGTACATAGATCTAGTTTATGTTTTTAACTATTATTGTTATATATATTTCATAGAATAATAATCTGGCCATTTCCTTATTGAAGAACATTTAACTTCCACTTCTCAGTACTTTAAATCATGAAACAATGATATGTCTTGGTTTACACATATAGGGTTCTGGAAAATATTATAACTATAATATTTGGGTTAAAATAAAAGTACATTTTCAATTTTTCTAGATCTTCCTGAATTACTTTCCAAAGTAGCACAACAACTTTACCCTCTAAAGCAGTATATGGAAACGTTCCAGGGTATGTGTGTGTGTGTGTGTGTGTCTCTCTCCTCTTTTCCCCTTCGTTTCTTCCTTTCCTTCCTCCCTCCCTCCTTCCTTCCTTCCCACATTTAATAATAGGCAGACTCTTTACATTGCACCAATCTAACATTAGCTTAATTTACTTAGCTTTTCTTGATGATTAATGGAATTGAGTATTTTCATATCTTTATGATCCATTTGAGTTTCCTATTCTATTCATATTCTTTGCCCACTTTTCTAATGAGTGATTTGGCTTTTCTCTTTGGTTCTATCACTAATTTTTGTGCACAGAAATAACTCTGAAATGTACATGTTAAAATAATATAGTTCTTAATACATCACAACACTAAGAGTACACTATATTAAACTATTTTTACAATACAAGTTCCCTTGTATCATTACAGGTATGTAGGAGTTACATACTCTGTATATGATATGTAATAATTTATATGTGCTAATGTAAATATTAAATATGTATTAATAATGTAAATATTAAAGATGTAAATGTATAATAATAGATACCTAATTACCCAAATTTATAGTTTAGGGTAGGAGACAGCCCAAACAGATGATACTAACATTAATTTCTGTTACCAGATTTCCTTTCATGATTTTGCATTTTTTGGTTTTTGGTTTTTGGGTTTTGAGTTTTTTTTTTTTTTTGCAAATATTTACAATGTCTTCTCTAAACTCTCTGAGTAAATATGTATATTATTGCTTTATTGTAGAGATACAAAGATCTAAAAGTCTGGAAATTCCCAATGCAGAAGGGACCATTGTTTATAACCAGCAATATGACAAAGCACCTTAATAGCAGCATAAAATATAGGTTTATGTTCTATTCCTTTTAATTTTGTAAAGAGCTCTGTGATGATCAGATTACATTCTCTGTCCTATCTCTATCCCAGAAGGATTTACCTGAGTGTCTTTGATTCTCATACAAAGTACTTCTTTATATTATAGGGAAGAGAACAATAGCCATTGGGCACCTATTGTGTAATAGACACACCCATGATCCTCTTTTTTTTTTTGTTTTGTTTTGTTTTATTTATTTTTGACAGCAAGAGAGACAGAACAGGAGCAGGGGAGGGGCAGATAGAGAGGGAGTTAGAGAATCTGAAATAAGCTCCAGGCTCTGAGCTGTCAACACAGGGCCTGACATGGGGCTCAAACTCACAGACCAAGAGATCATGACCTGAGACGAAGTCAGAGTCAGAAGCTTAACTAACTAAGCCTCCCAGGTGCCCCATAGACACACCCAGTATCTTAACTGTTCAGCAGCGTTTCTTTTTTGGTGTTTGTGTTTTAGTTTGCTTTGGTTTTAATTATTACTATATACCTGAATTTATCATTAGGATGATATTTTCCCCTAAAGATAGCATTGTTCTATTGGTTTTTCCCCTGGGGTGTCCATAAGTGGTGTGAGAAGACTTAAGCATTCCACTTAAATACACTCTTCCACTCCAAAGAGTCAAAGCCTATATAAAATGGTACCCCCAGCCACTGCCACTATTTTGTCTCTCTTTTATGGAAATTGCAGTGGTTACCATTTATAGTCTGGTCGATCACAAACATATTAAAAGAAGTCATGTAGATATTAATGATTCTAGAAAACATTCTTGAAAAACATATTCCCACTGATGTACTCTCTAAAGTTCATTATTTTAGGAGGAAAAGTTTGGTATTTCTTCATCTAATCATTTTAATCTCTGATGAAATAAAGGAAGTTTAGTGTTAAGTTCACATCTCATTACCATTTGGCAGGTTAAGGATATGGAGCAGAAAAACTGCTATAAGTAATAAGATGTTCCTTTAACCCTTCAGAGAATTACTACTATATATAGCTCTAAGCCAGTGATGTATGGAAAAGGAAGTAGAAAATGTGATTATCTACCTAAAAGTGAGTGCCATCCATTAGTGCATTTTCAGCAGTTAATCAGCTTGCCCTAAAACTGAGTATGACTTGTCTGGCCCCAGTGGGGAGAGAGGGAGACAACCAAAGAGTTTGCCAGACTTTGTAGTGACTGAATTGTCATTATGGCTGTACTCCCCGAGGCTTCAGTCTATTTCATAACAAATCAGTCTAATCCGCATGTTGCATGGGTTTGTCTATTCTCCAGTTGTGTTACTCCACTATTAAATAGGGGGAGAAAACACTCTTGAAAGTGAAGAGAAGAAAAAGCCTGTAGGCTACAGATTTTCACAGGTAAATTTTATATTAAATAATTACACATTTTTAACCACTGTTACATAGTTTAGATACAACGTTTGGCTTGCATTAATAGACTCCCATAATCCAAGGACAAATGTCTTTAGAGTATATGTGTGTGTGTATTTCTTTTAGCTTTGTTTTTATTGGAAAAAAACAAATAACAGTCAGTTATTTGACGATCCTACGATGTTTCATCTCTGCTTTAGAACATGTCAATTAAAGGTTGATCTAACCCCAGCTTTAGTTACCTTATCTTTAAATGGAGCTGTTTGCGGCACAGAGAAAATTCAAGTAAAATTATCAACCATGATACAAGAATTTAGGTGCTTTGGAAAGACCACACACAGATCTGTATCTATTTTCTCAGTGGTATTAGCAAAATGCTTTTCAGTAAAGACTTACTGGTAAGTAGTGAGTGATCTGTGAACATAAATACAAAGGTAGAATTTATGTTATTTAGAGAAGTAGTACATTAAGAGTATGTCCATAAGTTAAGGGACTTCTGGGTGGCTCAGTCGGTTGAGCATCTGACTTTGGCTCCGGTCGTGATCTCACTGTTTGTGGGTTTGAGGCCCACATCAGGCTCTATGCTGACAGCTCAAAGCCTGGAGCCTGCTTGGGATTCTGTGTCTCCCTCTCTCTCTGTGCCTCCCCCACTCATACTCTGTCTCTCTCAAACATAAGTAAACATTTAAAATAAAAATTAAAAAAAAAAGAATATGTCCATAAATTAAAACTTGGGTGAACTTTGCAACCACTAACATAAATAATATATCTAGATCAGTGATTCTGGACAGCAGTTAAAATCATTAGCTAAAACAGTGATGGGAAACTTTACACTGAATGGATCCGGCTGACAGCATCTGAACCCATCAAATTTTTCTTATGGCAATGAGTAAAAATGAAATCTGGCCATGTGTAGCAACATGGATGGACCTTGAGGGTGTTATGCTGAGCGAAATAAGTCAGGCAGAGAAGGACAAATATATGTTTGCACGTATAGGAGGATTAGGAGGAACTGAACTGAGGAACAAAGGGGAGAAGAAGGGGGGAAATGATAGGGGAAGGGGGAGAGGCAAACCATGAGAGATTCTTGAATGCTGACAAAGATTGAGGACTGATGGATGTGGGGGGGGGAGGGGAGGATGGGCACGGAGAGGGGCACTTGTGGGGATGAGCACTGGGTGTTATATGGAAACCAACTTGACAATAAACTATTTGTAAAATAAATAAATAAACTTAAAATTTTTTTTCTTATGTTAATATTGCAAAATGGGAGATGGTCAGAAATTGTGCCCTTCTGAGGTGAGGAAATGGGAAGAACATAACGTCACTTGTGACATATTTTCTTGCCCCAAAATTGTTCACTCATCTAAATATAAATACGGAGTCATAGGAAATCGGGAGCCGAGAGAACATGTTAAATGACAATGTGCTGATGCATCAGCCAGATCCAGTCTGTTAGGCAAATGAAATAATTTCAAACAGAAAAAAGGAAGAGAGAGGGAAGATGAAAATTAGACATTAAGAGAGTTGTGTTTTAGAGACCTAGCTTCCAGATACAATGTGCGGACCTTGTTTTGGTTAGATTCAAAGAAACCAACTGTGTTAAAAAATTGAAACAGGAGGGACTCCTGGATGGCTCAGTTGGTTATGCATCTGACTCGTGATTTCGGCTCAGGTCATGATTCCAGGGTTGTGTGATTAAGCCCCTTGTCCATGCTCAGCATAGAGCCTGTTTAGGATTCTCCGAATCTTGCTCTCCCTTACCCCCTACCCCTCTCCCCTGCTTACATGCTTTTTCTCTCTCTAAAATAAAATTTTTTAAAAAATTCAAACAGGGAATTTGAATATGACTGATATTTGTTGATATTAAGTATTTTACTATTAATATTTTAGGTGTGATAATGTTATTGTGGTTATAATCTCTTCATCTAAAGGTATTTATTACAGAAGTGATGTCTGAGAGACTTGCTTCAAAATAATCTAGTAATATGAAGAAAATAATAGGTGAAGCTATAGATGAAATAAGCATGACTACATGTTCCCTTTCTTGTTGAAGCTGGGTCATGAATATATAAGGGATTTATTATAATCTGTTTTCTTCTTTATACACGTGTGTGTGTGTTAAATATTGCAAAAAAAGTTTTGTAAATGTTGAGTGAGCTCTTTATTTTCTGTCTGAAGTTATGGTTAAAATGTATGTTTCAGTTTTACAAAATTGAGATGGTTATGATGGATGTTCTCTCTAATAGTTTAAATAAAGACATTTAAATTGAATAGATTATGAATCTTCACATAATGCACCACACACTTCCTGCTGCCTTTTCCATCAATACTGTTGTCTTTTTATGGCAATGAATGGGAGGGCACTGAAAGGAAGAAGGAAAGGTAAAGCTAATCAGTCATTTCTTCTGTCATTCTACAAACCATTGTTGTCCTTTTCATTCATATCTCTCACAAGAAGAATGCTAGGGGTGCCTGGGTGGCTCAGTCAGTTAAGCATCCAACTTCAGCTCATGTCATGATCTCACTGTGGGTTCACGCCCCATGTCAGGCTCTGTGCTGACAGCTCAGAGCCTGGAGCCTGCTTCAGATTCTGTGTCTCCCTCTCTCTCTGCCCCTCCCCGGCTCACTCTGTCTCTCTCTCAAAATAAAATAAAGACATAAAAATTTAAAATAAAATTTTAAAAAAGAATAACACTAGACATGAAAGCTAGAAATTTAACACAGTCTCTCCCAAACACCTGCCTTATCTGTTTGCCATGGAGATTGCCTGTTCAACCACTGAACAGTCTATATCCAGAATACTGTTTTAAGAGACTTTACTCTGACCCTCCATTATCATTATTGTCATTCCTTCTATTCTTTTTTAAAATTTTAAAAAAAATTTTTAAGGTTTATTTATTTTTGGAGAGACAGAGTGTGAGTGGTGGAGGGACAGAGAGAGAGGAAGACACAGAATCCAAAGCAGGGTCCAGGCTCTGAGCTGTCCATACAGAGCACGATGCAGGGTTTGAACCCATGAACTGCAAGGTCATTACCTGAGCTGGAGTCTGATGCTCAACCAACTGAGCCACCAAGGCAGCCCTACTTCTCATTTGTTTAATGGGCTTTTTTCTTTTTATTCCCGTTTGGTAGTTTGGAAACCCCGCACACTTACCTGTGAGGGATAGAGGAGAGGAGATAGATAGAGGGGATGTGTGACAAGTTAGGGATCTATGAGGGCTTTTAGAAGATTTTTAAGCATTCTAGAACCACTTTCCTAAGTTCCATAGGTCTTACTATATAGAAACATAGCATATATTATGCCAAATGTTGACTGTATTCGTGTCCATTCTTTTTCCAGAACCGTTATTGACAATCCTGGGTCTGTACTGTATCCCACATGTGAATTCATTCCTCCTTCAGCACTAAAACATCTATTTATGCTGCTTGTCCGTGAATTAAGAACTGAAAATTCTGTTACCGTGAGAAACATAATTTTTTTCTTAAAAAGCAAAGGAGAAATTTAAGAAATAGGTTGTGTCCTGTCTTTTTACACTCATTGAAAATAAAAGTTTTTTTCAGAATTTAAAGAAACTGTACTGTTTATGAAAATTAAAAAAACAAATCCTTTGGCTGGTCAAAGGAAAGAAAATGAATATCATTCTTTAGACATATGCCAGATTTGATAGTGTCTTTATATGAGTATAAAGAATTGTATGTGAATATATCATTTGCTTTTGAATGTCTGAGTAGGATTATCAGGGGAGTACATGCTTAATAAAAAATTTAGGTTTTTATAATTTAAAATTCCTTGTAAGTAAACTTTTCTATTGGCCTTTCAAGACATTTTAAACCCTAAAGTAAAAAATGAAATTGTGTGCATCATAAACAAAACTGTTTATAATGATGAGTTTTCAGGAATTTGGAAGCCAGCCAGTGCATCTTACTACACATCTCCACAGCTCAGTTCTGTGTTAACTCTGTTCAAGCTCATGCAGAGCAAGTAGAAAAACAGGACCCTTCCCCTGCCCCTACCAGTGCCAGCTTTTTTTGTTGTTAATATAAGCTTTAAGTTGTCTTATATGTTTCTAAAACGAGTGTGTTTTAGTGTGTTCTTTCTTTTTTATTTTCAGTCTTTAAAAATGTGTTTTATTTCTGTTTTTTCACCTTTGGAGAGTTTTGGGAAGAACAGATGTGAGGGAGGCAATAGCAGTTTTTAGACCATGGGCACAAACCATTCTCAGTAGTCCATATATTCCAAGGCTGACCCTTCGCCTAAATAATACCCTAAGTTATGGCACAATACTTAGGAAAGAGAGTCTGGTATTGTGTTTAGCCATTTTTCTATTTTCAGTTGCTTTCACTCTTTCAAATGTCAACTGAAATGTTAGAAAACCCTTCTGATTTCTACTTTTACTGGTTGGAACACCTGTTGTGGGATGGGCTTAAACAGAAGTCATGCTTCCTGTATAATTTATGGGGATACCAGAGGGAACTGTTTGTCTCATTTTTGTCTAGTACTACATCCTTTTTGATCTTCCCCTTCCCATATGGTCTTCTGGATCTTTTATTCATAGATTCAAAGCACTAACACAAAATGCTTTTGTCAAAGAATATTTAACATCTTCTAAAATGTGTTTACCTCCAGTCCCTATGAAAGTTACTTGAATTGTTAAAAGGACTAGTATTTCCTGTTCCCTAATGTTTTTGCTCTGCATCAAATACATAATTTTCTCTTTACGAGACTGGTCGGAATGTTATTTATTTATATCTTACTTCTTCCTGGAATTCATTTCACACAGCCATTATAGTCTAAAACTATAGCTATTGTAGAGTAGCATGGGGAAAAGTGGAAGGAAGAATTAAAACAAGGGTGAGTACGAATAGAGCCAGTAATGAGACCACAAATGTTGACAACAGTGACTGGTTATACATTTTGCTTTAAACTTGCTAACAGCCAATGAAAAGCAAGACTTTGCCATCCCTAATACTCATGATTTTTTTAAGACTAACATTGTAAAGGACATTTGGAGAGTATGGCCAGTTTTATCAGGTAAAGTGTCACTGAGAGGAAATATATGGGTCAGACTGTAAGTCTTAGATCTTTCCCAGAATCCTTGAAGTATCAGTCCTGCCCTTCTACAACCATCTTGTTTATACCTTCTGTTGGCTATACAGGTGACTTGGTGTAGATTGCAGATGGATCAGCCCAAATCTATCCACACTAGTGAAAGGTGACTCAGGGCTCGTGTCCTGGTACTGATGGGTCAGGAACAGCTGCATCCTACCAGAAGCACATCATTTTTCATGCAAGTGCTCTTTCTTTTCTCTAACCTCAATATCAGCCTCAGGTCATATAAACAATTATGGAAAAAGATCCTTTGCTCTTTCTCATATGTTGTGCCTTGCTTAGCCCAAATTATAGGCATATACCATTTCAGGAGCAATTCAGAGCCATAATACACAAAAACATTAATAAACTACCATGATGAGCATGTTGTCATGGTTTCTCTTTTCCTGGCTGCTGAGATCATGTGGTCCTTTCTTAGGAAAAAAGGAAATCAGTCTTCATCCAATAGAGAATTGTCCAGGGTCTGATACCATGATAAAAACACAGAAAGGAACGTGAGTCCTGGAAAAATCATCAATTTAGAGGAAGAGTTTTTCTTTTTGTTGAGATTGATCATGAGTAGAGAAAGAAATTTCAAAGAGCCTCCTAAAAATGTGGTTAGATGCTAAGAAAGATTGCTTTCTGAGAGTTACTGTTAAGATAACCTTTTGTGTATAGGCTAGTAACTTTTCAAACTAGGATCCTCAGAACCCCTTAAAAACAGTGTCACGGATGGGGATAGCTGTTTGCCTTCTAGCTCCCTACCTCTGCTGTAGCCAGGCAAAGCAGTTCACCTTCATTATCTGTTCTACATATTGGCCTTCCTATCTTTGACTTCTTGAAATAGTCTAGTGGAAGAATGAAGATACCCATACCTATCAGAGCAGAATAATCGTGTTTAATCTTGTCTAACTGATCTTGCTGTTCTGGTAGTAGGACAGAGATTAAGTCTCTTTTTAATGTAAAGGATCTGTTTCCTCATTAGTTATTATCTATCTAAAAGTGACAGGTGAGGTCCTTGTTTCCCAAACAGGGAAAGTGAAAACTAGTTCCAACCTAACAGTTCCCTGTTGGTAGGTGGTATGAGTTCATGGAACATCAGAAGCTGGTTTATAGCATTAAGGAGGTCTTGATTCCATCTCAGTCTTCTAGATCCCACTTCTATCCTTGATAATCATGAGCATAAAATAAGTTCAAGGGTATTCTTGCTGAGGGTGAGGAGAAATTCGACCTGCTTATATGGTAAATGTTTTTAAGACTTCCCAAATGTTTGGGACTTCCACAGACATTGTATTCAAGAAGTAGCATTCTCAAGCTTATTCAAAAGCACTCAAGATTAAGCTAAAGCACAGAATGAGGTCTACCTAGCTAAGAACTCAGAAAGAACTAGTAGAATATTTTATAAATGTGTTAAGAGAAACAGGGTTAAATTTTAAATGTACTAACTAAAAGGGATGTCAAAGCGATACTAAATAGAAATAAAAAATGATAAAATATGATATGCTCTCCATATCATAATTGATTATTACAATTAACGAAGATACAGAAATTTATGCTTAAAATGGTTACTCAGTTAAGGAATTTGTTTTAAATTTATCTTGTAACACTCCCTAGTAGAGACAAAAACTTAAGAATCACTAGTAGTTATTTTGCCAGACTCCTTGGGTAGAAAATCCGAGGTGCGTATTAGGAAATACGAAGTGACCTGGGAACTGTGGAGCCCAAAGTCCATATCTAAGAAGATTATGATGCACTTCATTAAAAAGCAATTTGTAATGCCTAGAGGATAACAAGGCGCTAAGTAATTGCAATATGAATTCATTGCCAAAAAATAAAAACCCAAACAAACCACCTTTTTTAAAAATTTTTATTTTTTTATAGTTTATTGTCAAGTTGGTTTCCATAGAACACCCAGTGCTCATCCCCACAAGTGCCCTCCTCCATGCCCATCACCCCCTTTCCTTCCCCCCTAACCCCATCAGCCCTGTTTATTCTTGACATTCAAGAGTTTCTCATGATTTGCCTCCCTCCCTCTTCCCAACTGTTTTTCCCCTTCTCCACCCCCATGGTCCTCCATTAAGTTCCTCCTAATCCTCCTATACACGCAAACATGATATCTGTCCTTCTCTGCCTGACTTATTTTGCTCAGCATAACACCCTCAAGGTCCATCCATGTTGCTACAAAAGGCCAGATTTCATTGTTTCTCATTGCCATGTAGTATTCCATGGTATAGATGAACCACATCTTCTTGATCCATTCATCAGTTGGTGGACGCTTAGGCTCTTTCCATGTTTTGTCTATTGTTGAGAGTGCTGCTATGAACATTGGGGTACATGTGCCCCTATGCATCAGCACTCCTGTATCCCTTGGGTAAATTCCTAGCAGTGCTATTGCTGGGTCATAGGGGAGTTCTATTGTTAATTTTTTGAGGAATCTCCACACTGTTTTCCAGAGAGGCTGCACCAGTTTGCATTCCCACCAATAGTGTAGGAGGGTATCCGTTTCTCCACATCCTTGCCAGCATCTAGAGTCCTCTGATTTGCTTATTTTAGCCATTCTGACCGGCATGAAATGGTATCTCAGTGTGGTTTTGATTTGTATTTCCCTGATGAGGAGGGATGCTGAGCATTGTTTCATGTGTCTATTGGCTATCTAGAGAGAGGAGAGCATAGGAGGCGCTGAGGGAGAGGAAGAGAGAGAATCTGAAGCAGGCTGTACAAGCTTGACACAGGGCTTGATCCTACAAATCTGGTATCATGACCTGAGCTGAAACAAGAGTCTGTCGCTCAACTGACTGACCACCCAGGTACCCCTCTTTTTTTTTTTTTTTTTTTTAAGATTTATTTATTTTTGAAAGTGAGTATAAACAGGGAAGGGACAGCAAGAGAGAGGGATAGAAGATCTGAGTGGGTTCTGCGCTGAAAACAGCAAGCTTGATGCAGGGCTTGAACTCACAAGCCCTGAGATCATGACCAGAGCCAAAATCAAGAGTTGGTCACCCAATCAGCTGAGCCACCCAGATGTCCCCCCACCCCTCCACTTTTTTATTTTTAACCGAGAAATGGACCTTGGAATCAGTTAACAAGTAGACTTATAAATATTAGAGCAATGGATTATAGAGGAAATTACAACAAACTAAAATAGAGAGTCACCAGAAGTTTTCACAGTGGATTTAGAATCTAGGAGGGGTGCCTGGGTGGCTCAGTCAGTTAAGCATCTGACTTTGGTTCAGGTCATGATCTCACAGTTCATGGGTTCGAGCACCATGTCAGGCTCTGTGCTGACAGCTAGCTCAGAGCCTGGAGCCTGCTTCAGATTCTGTATCTCCCTCTCTCTCTGACCCTCCCCTGCTCGTTCTCTCTCTCTCTCTCTCTCTCTCTCTCTCTCTCTCTCTGTCTCTCTCTCTCAGAAGTAAATAAAACATTAAAATTTTTTTAAAAATAAGAAAAAATAGAATCTAGGAAACCTACATACTTGCTAATAGAATAACTCCAATTAGTAGAATAATAAAGCCCACCAATAACAAGAAAAAAATTGAAAGTTAACTTTTAAAAGCAGTGAATCATAAATTGAAAATAATACAGTAATGAATTGTTAGGGAAAGAGAGATACTCAGTTTGGAATTCATTTGAGCCACTGAGATGTCATCTGTAAATGTGATAATTTTTTAATTTAGGAGTTAACATCCTACAGAAGAAATACAGAACTTTTGTACAGGACTCACAACTTACAGTAAGAACTCAAAATAGTAAAACTAATAGTAAAAATAGCCAGTGAACATATGATTGATGAGTGTTCATCTGTTAATTACCTCTGTTCAGTACAGGAAGATTATCTAAGAGTAATTTTAAAAACATTGTGGAAGAATATGTTGTAATAGTGAAATAAATAGATGATATAATGCTATCAAATTGGGATGATTTAAGCAACCATTTGAAGACACTATCATAATACAAAAGGGAGAAATATTTGTTTTATTCAGACATGTAGAATATTATGTTGTTCTCCCAAACTGGCTGATTCCTAGCCCTTTACAATTTTTGAGCTCTGGGAATTGAAGTGAACTCTAGAATCTGGCAGTACATTTCATATTGCTACATTTCTCTCCCACTGGAGCCTTCATGTTCAAATTTCTACCTGATGGGTCCCAATACTAATTTACCATCTCTTGATGTGAGTAGAAAGAAAGAGAGCTAGATCTTGTGTTTTTGTCGTAAAAGACAAATGTTTCATACTTTGAGTTGTTATAGATAGGTGAATGCTTCTTCCTTCAAACACTGCTGGGCCCATCAGAGTCCTCTCTTAAAGATTTCTGTCCTTAAGAACAGCCTTTCCAAAGTCTCTTGACTCCTTCTTGCCTTTGGACATATGATCCAGTGGGGGTGTCACACAAGTACTGTAATGAGTAATTCTAAGACAGTCAAGCATTGGAAGACAAGGACTTTGTGTCTTTTGACCTTTACAGCTTCTAGTAATGTCTTACACTCAAGTAGATAATAAGCAAATATTTATTAATTGGATTCATGTTAGATGTACAATAAATATCTCTTCTATAATAGAGCCGAATCAAGGCAGGGGAATTCTGATTCCTTCATAGCATAATTGAAACAATTTCTGGTGCTCCTGGGCGGCTCAGTTGGTTAAGCATCCGACTTTGGCTCGAATCATGATCTACAGGTTCGTGAGTTCAAACCCCATGTCAGGCTCTGTGCTGACATCTCGGAGCCTGAAGCCGGCTTCAGATTCTGTGTCTCCCTCTCTCTGCTTCTTTCTCTCTCTCTCAGAAATAAACACTTTTAAAAATTTTTAAGAAAAGAAAGAATTTCTAAAATTACATAGAATTAACTTTAAAAGAAAAATGAATCCAAAGAGTTAAGGTTAAGATCACCTATCATTTATGTAGTATCCTACTCAATGCTCGTTAGTTGATACAGACAGAATTAAGACACAATCTTTACCATCAAGAAGATGGTAGTTGAAACAGGTAAACAACTACTACAATTAAAATCATACAAAAAGACCTAAAATTGAGATGGGTTATTGGGCACATTCTTCACTTAAAGAAGAAAGTGATCAAATTTCATTAATTCTTTTTTTTTTAAATTCTTGAAGGATAATTGGTGATCACCAGGGAGAATGCTGTAAAGAGTATATAGTCTAGACAGTGCCACACACCCATACTCTCATAAATTAAAGTTTCTTAAATAATTCATTCCAGTGATTCTGTTCCATTAATACAAGTGAAATTTAACTTATTGACTATACTCAAATTTTAAACTATTAATGAGTGTTCTCTGTATACACATATATGTATGTGTGTATAAAGTTTCCTAACGCAGTGATATTTTTTTTCTTTTCTATTCCCCTTCTCCCATTTTGCCCATCTTCTTACCCTCTTCCTCTCTGGTAACCATCAGTTTGTTCTCCATATTTATGAGTCTGTTTCTACTTTTTGTTTCTTTGGGGTTTTTTTTAGATTCCATATATAAGTGAAATCATATGGTGTTTGTCTCTCAGACTTACATCACTTAGCATAATACCTCTGTGTTCCTCCATGTTATCACACATGGCAACCTCTCTTTTTTTATAGCTGAGTAGTATTCCTTTGTGTATTTATACACATTTTCTTTATCTCTCAATGGACATTTAGGCTGCTTCCATAATTTGACTATCGTAAATAATGTTGCAGTAAACATAAGGGAATATACACATTTTCAAATTAGTGTGTTTATTTTCTTGAGGTAAGACCCAGGAGAGGAATGACCGAGTTGTATAGTAGTTGTATTAGTTTTTTGAGGAACCTCCATCCTGTTTTTAACAGTTGCTGTACCAATTTACATTCCTACTAACAGTGCATGAGGGTAACTTCTTATTCACATCTTCACTAACACTTGTCTTTTTTTTTTTTTGTAATTTTAGCCATATTGGCAGATGTAGGGTTTTATTTTGATAGTGATGTTGAACATCTTTTCACATGTCTCTTGACCATCTGGATGTCATCTTCGGAAAAATGTCTATTAGGGTCCTCTGCCCATTTTAATCGGCATAATTGGGGGGGCTTTTTAGTGTTGAGTTGATAAATTTTCTCTTATTTTTTGCATATTAACCCCTTATCAGATACATCATTTGCAGACATCTCCTTCCATTCAGGAGTTTGCCTTTTTGTCTTATTGACGGTTTCCTTCACTGTTAATACAGAGATTTTGTTTTCCATAAAACAATGTAGTAAATTTTACAGCTTCACCATGTTCTAGTCTCGGGCTGTGGCCTGACTTTTCAACAGAAAAATAACTCTTGGGTTCTATTTAATTCAGTGTGTCTTGTAGGAGAATAATGACAGTATCCTGAAGTACTACTAATGGAATGAACCCCATCTAGACCTAGGAGAGAGAGAGAAATGATATGGTAACATTACTATGTGGCTCCATCAAATTCTCCACTGGCCCCTCCAAAATGCTTACCTACTAGTGTCCATTAATGGAAGCTAGCCCACGCCAGACATATGAGAATTGGAAGGAAATTGGGTACAGACTTAAGTTTACCATTTTTCAAAAATATGCCTGTTTTAACTGATAAGGAGTAAAGTTTACTTTATTAGCATGTTCAGTTTCATGGGTATATAACATATATACATATATATATTGTAACAGGGTACCTGCATTTGCCATTCTAGAATTTGTGTAATTCTGAAAGAGCTTCCAGACTGTGTTTCTGCACATTCTATCCCAAACATTCTATCCCAAAATAGCACTGGAAGCGTGAAACAGCATGGTATGTGGGGGAACTGCAAGTAATTAGAAGTGCCTAGAATGTAGGTTTGTGTGGAAAAGGGCAGACTAGAAGGACCTGTGTGGTGGAGGGCCATCTGGGGCATATGAAGATGTTTGAGTTGTTTCCTCTGTGGGTCTGTTATGCATTAGCATCACGTGACAGCTGTCAGATATCCAAGGGTTTGAAAAATCACTGAAGCAGCAGTGTGAAGGAGAGCCTGGAAGGATGATCCAGCCACAACACACTGAGAAGATGAAGGTCCGAACTGTGGCTGTGATAGTAGGGATGAATTCAAAAGATATATGTTTTATGTGACTGCTATGTGCCAGGGACTGTCTTAGTTTCAGGAAATACATCTGTGAATAAGGCAGACTTTCCTGCCCTCACAGAGACTGCACACTAGTGGGTGGAAAACAAACGATTCCATGTTCTTCACTTTGAGTGACTAGATGGTAATGATTGGGCGGGAGTTAGTTTGTGGGGGAAAAAGTTTCAAGATATTGAATACAAGTGTGTTCTATCCGAGATGCATTTGGAAGTACAGCACTAGGGTTAGAGTCTGGTTTTGGCCCTGAAATTTTCGGAGGGCCTGTTTGTATTGGTTTTCAGTCATAGTACTGTACTTAGTTTTATGATAATGTCAGTCAAGGCTTTTGGTTGCAAATAGAATCCTCTCTGGCTTGTGTGAGCCTGTGGGTATCAATTTGATGGAATCTCTAAGATGGCCAGAGAATCTTGTTCTAAGTCTGGGTGTCCAGAAACAGTGGGTCACTGTAGATGCCCCCCACTGTGCCATTGCCACCCTCTCCCATGGCTTCTTATAGAACCCCCCCCGGCCCCCAGTCACTGGCCCACCCGCCCTGAGAGGAACAGGAGCAAGCTAGTTTTCTGACTCATAGAACAATACCAGAATCAGGAGAGTTTTGAAGACATTGCATAACCCAGCCATACACCTCTAGCAAAGATATTTTTGCCTCCATTTATGTCTGTGAAATGAAAAAGAAAACATTAAATTTTACAATGCTTTACTACATATTTTTTATATAACATTGTGATGAAAGCATGGTGTCTTCTTTGAAACAAAACTAATATTGTCCACATTAAAATGAACTGCCTTATTTTATTAATTTGCTAATGAACTTGCTTCTAATTGTTCACTGTGTGACTAGACAGTCTCAGAGTTAAGAATTTCATTCTAGAAGATTGTTGATAATTAGGTTATTAGAAATTGTGACTGCGTCTTTCCGTTGAAACAAAGTTATCATGGATGATTCAATCTTGTATTTGAAAATGTGTTTTACATTCCAGAGGAATCTCCTAAAGCACAAGTTACATGGCATCTTTGGATAAGAAGTGAAAAGGAATAAGATGGAATCATTTGTGGGCACAGTGCCTATAGACACATTGTAGACAGTCAATAAAAGTTTGGGAAGTGCTTCTAGGATTAGATGGTTGGAGAGAGGAAGGGAAGAAGGCAAGAATAATAAACCTATGTGTCTAATATGGGGCTGCTTCTAATTATTCTGATAAAAGCAGGTTACATTCAGTGATTTAAAATAGCATTTCGAAATTGCACGTATTTATTGTCTGATCCCTGAATCCCAGAGTAGCGAACAATTTAAGAATCATTTACAGTGAGCGATTCAAGGCAAAATAGACCATTCTGAATAACACACAGTGAACAGTTATAACAGAATTGCAAGATTAGCCTGAAGTCATTTGGCTGAATACACAGGTCTTCAAAAAAATACCATGGAACATTTTGCTTGTTTTTAATCCTAATATTAGCTTCTTTTCCTAATGATTTTTGTCTTTTACTTAAAATAGGGAAAAATATTAACTGAGGCTTCCTGTCACCTTCACCTTGTTGTATTTTGAGGACGAAAGGCTATTTGCTACCGGAATTTCCTACCTAGAGTAGGAAGTGGCAAGTGGCAAGAATAAGTCCACTGAGCAAAGTAATAACTGATAGTTTATATATCCCTGGTTAGTCAGGACAGTTAAGAACTTGATATTCTATACAATCTGTTGTAACAACAACATATATTAAGCATCTGCTATGTGTGAGACAGTATGGCAGGCACTTGACATAAAAAAATGAGCAAAATAGCCACATCCCTTGCCCATTTTGAGGAATTAACCTGAATTACATCCCATGATCTATAATTATGAGAAAAAAAAATCTTGTAAAAGTATTTCATTAAAGTTTATGTAAGTTTCAAACTCTGAAGATGATAATTTTCATGATATTCCCAAGAAACTTGAGGTATATTAAACAATGCTAGGTGGCAGTTTTTAATTTATCACATATTTTAATATTGACAAAAATATGGACATTTTGAAAGGAACACAGTTGGCTAATATCAACCTCAGTATTTAGAAAACTAATTTAGATGGCAGAATGAAATAAAAACAGATTCAAGAGAAGTTGAAATTGAGTGTAGAAAACCACTTTTGGAGTCACAGATTGTGATAACATTCCCTCAGGAGCAAGAAAACACATGTGCCCTTACTTATATCTGACCAAATGTTCATCGTTTCCTGTCCCTTCAGCCCCTTCTGAAATCAGTTAGTAGTCCATCAGATAAAGGAACATCAGCAGAGTGCTAAAGGTAGGCGTTAACTGATTGACTCCATTCACTGGGAGCATGCCCCCACTGCTTGCTGCTAGTTCAAGGTCCTAGAATGTAAAATGCTAGGGCTCTGGCCAAAGTAAAGGCAAATCACACACAAAGATGAAGTTCAGGGAGTTCTTTTTTTTTTTTAATCTTTTTTTTTTTTTTTCTAGAAGAGAGAGAGAGACAGCATGAACAGGGGAGGGTCAGAGAGAGAGGGAGATACAGACTCTGAAATAGGCTCCAGGCTCCGAGCTTGCAGTCAGCACAGAGCCTGATGCGGGGCTCGAACCCACGAACCGCGAGATCGTGATCTGAGCTGAAGTCGGACGCTTAATCGACTAAGCCACCCAGGCGCACCTAGGGAGTTCTTATTAAATCTAGAGTTTCATTAACCACTTCATGAACTGCAGAAATATCAGGGGATTAACAAGAACTTTAAATCTTAGAACTGTAGCACTAAAAACACTATTCCCTTCTTCTGTTCATTCCAGGTCCTTTATTTTTTAGTGTTTCCTTAACCCCAAAGTCACATACCTTTTTCTTAAATAAACACTCCAAAAATATGTCAATATGCTTTTTTCCTGATTTCAAAAAAGTAACAAGTGTTTAAGAAGGGAAGAAAAAGACATTTTAATTGTACTCCACAGAAATGATAGCTAACACTTCGGTTTTTATTTTTCCAGACTTCTTTCTAAGCATACTGTGTGTGTGTATATACATGTTTAATGCAAAAATGGGATCATAAGGCATTCTGACGTGTATAGTAGTGAGAAGCCCTGATTTTGGAATCAGATCATCGTGGGTTTGAATCCCAGCCAATTCTGGTTACTGACATAAGACTTTGGCCAGTTTCTTTACCTGTAAAATAAGGATGATGATGTATCTTTTCATAAGGATGCTGTGGATAATAAAAAGGAGATAATGTATGTAAAGTACTTCATCAAGGATTTAATAAGTGCTTCGTAATCCAGCCTCTTGTTCCTGTGATCTACTGCATTGTCCCCTTAGCACCATGCTTTCTTGTATTTGACAAAGGGTGGTAGGGAGACACAGATATGTTTTTATGAAGAAATGTATTAAATTGGTACTCTATAAACTAAAAGACATCTATAACTAAAATAGTCTCCTGATTTTTAAAACCTTATATATGTTTTAAAGTTTTTTTAATGTTTATCTTTGAGAGAGAGAGACAGAGACAGACAGGGCATGAGCAGGGAAGGGGCAGAGAGACACAGAATCCAAAGCAGGCTCTAGGCTCCAGCCATGAGCACAGAGCTCGAACCCAGGAACCATGAGATCATGACCTGAGCTGAAGTCAATAGCTTAACTCACTGAGCCACTCAGGTGCCCCTAAAACCTTATGTTTTTTATATGAAGGTTTATTGTATGGTTTAAGTTTCATAAGGTTAACATCCAGTTCAAACTAACCATTAAATTTGGTGTCGATTCTAGACATTTATGTTTGTATGTATTATGTGTTTATGTATTTATTTTTAGTTTCTGGGGTTTCTTTTAAAAAGAATTAGAATGAAGTTCTTAACAACCCTTTGAGTCCTTTTTAATGTGTTATATTCAATGTATACATGTGTAAGTACTTTGTATATAACATATATGTGCTTTTTAATGAATACATAGTTTTCATATCACAAAAAGCAACATTAACACATGATATAAGTACCATGAATATCATGCATAATTGTGCTATTTTATTTGTCTTATCCAAGAAGAATCTTCTGTCACTTTATAATTTTCCTTAATTTCCAAGTAAAACTACAGTTTTATCCCCAAATTGATATGGAAAGTCTAAAATTAACTTGGTTAAAAGAGTGGCTTTAAATTTTTTTGAGATTTTTATACTTTCATGTAATGAAATGTGAAAATTAAATGTTTATGTACAAAATAGGTCCATAGTTAAATTTTATGACAAAGGAAGTAAATTTTCCATTTTTTTTCCCCTTTTTTCTCTAGCTCAACTGAGAAGTCATTTCCTTGGAGATCAACAGGTATGAGTTTTTATCACATAAGGAAAATCTTTCTTGGGTTTTGCACACACAAAAAGAGTGGTTTCATGGCCTGCTGTCTCTGTTTACTGCCTCTTGGTGAAACAGGCTAAGCAGAGCCCTTACTAGGGACACTGCTGAGCCACTTTACTTTCAAATAGTTCTTACTTTGCTTGATTTGTTTGAACATCATTGAGCAGATTCGTACATGTCAGCTGTAAAGAAAGTTAAAGCTTTGGACAGCACCATGTCCATTATTAACATCACTGGACATTTTAAATATCAGCACATATCACCTGGATATTTTCCTTCTATCATAAGAAAGTATGGGGATGCCCTCACAAAATTCACTCCATAATCTGGGAAAGTTGGCTAATCATTTCTATAAATCAAAATTTTTCCTTTCATACGGTTTCCCACACTCAAGAGAAGAGTTGGCTAAAACATTCATATCCTTTATGTATGGAGATGCAGAATATTTGGTAGCTTCTAATATAATCCAGAAGCTTCTAATGTAATTTTCTTATCTTTTTATTCCAAATTCACTTCATAGAAAGGATGAAGTACATTAAAGATAGTATCTACCATCTTCACAAATATTCACTGGCTTTGTACTCAGTGTTTCGCTAAATGTTGAGCACCTACGTCGTGGACCCAGTACTATACACATTGCTCATCACATAGTGATTGGCACAACACGTACATGTTTCTGCATCTTCCATGGAGCTTGTAACATAAAGGACAATGTCATCAATATGTAAATACTAGAATAGGCCTTGATATCTAAATACTTCGACAATTTTTAGACAAGCTTTGATCTTGAATAAAACTCAGATCACCAAAGGTCTGATATCTGAGTTTACCAGAACCTGGTATTAGGATTCCACTGTTATATATAGGGCATACATGGTGCTCTCCTCTTTTATAAAGAAGCTGTTTCCAATTCCCAAGAATTGCAGTGTTCACTCAAGCCATAGACTAGGCAAAGACGTATGAAAAGCTACTTAACAAAAGACTCACAAATGATAGCTTAATACAAGGAAAATCATGCCATGAAATAATATGTGGTTAGATGCCAAATATATATTGTGTGGGTAACATCGTTGTAAATGGACAGCTCACTCCTGAGATAGCTTTGCAGAGAAGATGGGCCTAAGAGCCTAGGGCCTGACAGGTGGCCAAGTTCTAGAGACCACTTTGTCATTAGGCAGCAAAAGCAACAACAGAAATGTCACATACAAACATTTAAAACTGGCTTGAGACATGGTAAAGTGTACAAAGTCTAGATAGCCACACTGGGTCAAATTATAGAGATCTGTAAATACTAGTGACTTTGAACTCTCCCACAGGTCATGGAGAGCCACTGAAAATCCTTTGAGCAAAAAAGTCACCTGATTTAGATATTCCTCAGGAGAAACAGAACCATAAACTATTAAAAAGTGATTTGAAAAATGTAAAGAAAAATACTAAGTACATAGTAGTGCATTTAGTACTTGTTTGTGGCAAAAATTTACCATTTCATATAAAATTATTCTGTAAGTTTATCTTTAATAGTACATCATTAATTTATTCCAGAAATATTTCTTGGGAGCCTTAAACAGTTGTCTTGTACATAGCTATCAATGTTGAAAACAAATATCCATGTCCTCTTAAAGTGCTTCAGGTCTAGTGAAGGTATATAATGCTATACACTTGAAATTGGAGGCAGGGGAGCTATAAAGGAAAACTACAGGTATATACCATATTTACTGATATCTCTATTTCTGGACATTAAGGTTGTTTCTAATTTTTATTATAAATAGAGTTATGGTAGACATTCCTGTACATAAGATTATATCCGCACTTTGATTTACCTTAGGCTAGACTTTTAAAGAAAAAAATATTATTTAGAGCATATGAACCTTTTTAAGGCTCTTGATATGTGTAACTAAGTTGTTTTCCTGAAAAGATTATATTATTTTTCCCACCCTTTAGGAATGTGAGGTTGATCCTCTTATACTTCCTCATTGGTATCATCATTTATATTTCTAGTCTATCTACAAAATAGTAAAGTTTCTTGCCCTTTTTTGCTGGAGTGGTAGTGTTTGATAGGTGCAAGATCTTTATAGTCTGAGGATGATAGCTATATCCATCAGGGTCAAGTCAGGAAAACCAAGCCCATTTCAGCTAGTTCCTTTTGGGGATTTGATTCAGGGAGGTTATAGTTCAAGGGCAGATTAGGTTTGGGAGAATTAAACAGCATGCTCAAACGCCCAAGAGCTTTGATCATACCGAAGCTGCTACTATTTCTAGGACTGAGGGGCCAATAGATTAGGTGCTTTTGTTTCCAAACTGGAGCAGTGGTGGAAGGTGGGACAGGGGAAGATTTCCAGTATTAGCTGGAACCAGGAAGGAGATAGAGCCAAGCCAGAAATACTGCCTAGAGCAGAGCTGGAGAACATCCTGAATCTTCTCAGTGCAGTTCCCCTCCTGACACACACCAGTCTGCCCTGGTTGAGCTGAGCTGGAAAAGGCAGTTTGGTGGTTTCTGACTACCAAAAGCCAGCCTGGTGGAGTATAACTGTGTTGATTTACCTATAGAGAGAATGAACTTTGATTAGGAAGGCATGTAATAGAGAATGAAATATTTGGGGCCTTTCTACCTCCCCTCTCCTCTAGTACATTTACTCAGCTTTAGTCATTCAGCCACCATCTTCATGACTTACTAATGAGTTAAATATAGATAAAATGTGTGTGTGTGTGTGTGTGTGGTCTGAGTTGTTCCCCAAATACTTTAATGTTAGGGAAATACAACTCCAGTAATTCATCTGTCTTCACCACAGCTACATTTGTAATTCACACCTAATAACTAGACTTCATCCCATACTTTTGTTAGCGTATACTCGTACCAAACTCCTAGTCACATCTGGCAGGTGTTAGTTATATTTACTGACCCTTTTTTCTCTTTTGGGGGGAGAAGAAGTATATTAATCTTCACACACTGCAGTCACAACTGCTATTTACTCCACTTTCTATTGCCTTAACTATGAGAATGTTACTTGTGTACTTTCTTAAATTTGCCTACTTTTCAGCCACAGTTATGACATTTAAGTTGTAACCACAACAGTAAGCTACAGAGATAAGGGTAGAAAACTGAATTTGATTGTATGCACAAAAGAACAAAATCTGATTTGTTTCATGTTTCTTTTTCTAAGTAGTGATAGATGTCTTTAGAAGTTCGGTTGCAAGTAAATAATGGCATAAAATGTCAGTTTTGCTGCTTTTTCTGTTAAGTTTAACTGTTATCTTCTCTTTACCACGTTGCAGACAAAAATACTAAATGTAGTATAAAAACCATTTCATTTTTAGAATTTGGTAATCCTGACCAGAATTAGGTCAGGGGTGACTTAAAATTTAATATATAATACATATATATTATATATATAATTTATTATTTAAATGTTATAATGTTTAACATATATATTTAAAAGGTCTTCTTCTTTGACTAGATCTTGACAAAAGTAACATCGTTATTCAATTTTCTTTCCTGAATAACAAAGGGTTACATGAAAAGATTTAGAATTAAAAGTCTCTTATTGTACCTCATTTTTCTTCAGTATTTTCAACATCTTCTTGCAGACAGTTGTTGTACCTTTATATACATATTACAAATTTGAGTTGAAAAGCTTGGAACATAAAAAGTCTTTTAGCAGCAAGGCAGGTGAATTGTTAACAGGCCAGTGGTTTGATCACTACCTGGGAGAGATCTCTGCCTACTCAGGTGTTTTCAGGATATTACACACTCTGTTAAAATGCAGAACCTGAGACCAGCTGCTGAATTTTGTTTTTAAATAGCTGACTTACTGCAGAGTCATTTTCTAAGGAAGAGCTCAGGATGCCCCAGGCTGAAAAGATTTCCATTTCTTTATGATTCAGTTCAGCAAAATCCCTCTGCTGGGGTTGGTTGGTCCTTTGGTCTGTCAGTCGTTTAGTTGGTTTTTTGTATGAGGGATAGTAGACTAGTTAAAAGTGAAAAGCCAAAGCTTTTTAAGTTTCGGGCTCAACGATTTTTGTATGAGGGATAGTAGACTAGTTAAAAGTGAAAAGCCAAAGCTTTTTAAGTTTCGGGCTCAACGAGATTACTTCCCAAAGCAAAAGGAAGAACCATCCCCTCTACAATTTGTCAGGCTGGTTGGGAAGGAGTCTTAAGGAGAAGCTTCCCCAGAAGTAATAAAGTTGTTTTGAAGCAGTTATGCTTTATTGTTATCTTGCTTTTCTGTTCCCCTCTCTTCATTATTCTGTATTTTCTAGCTTACCAGCATTACGTATCTACTCGTTAAAAACATAAAATGCACATTCTTTTGTCTTTTATGAAGAGAGTTCATCATTTTGTTTTGGCTTTGTCTTTTCCTTAGCCTTGAATTCCTTATAACCTTCCGTTTTTTGTTTTTTGTGTATGTTCTGCTAAAAAGGAGTGAGGAGAGAATGTTGTCTTAATGTTCCTCTCTGTTTTCTCTTTTATTAGTGTTCCATTTTTCCATTGTTCACATCTTCCTCCCTCTTAAAACTTTATGCATTTGTACAATCTCTCATGTTCTGCCAAAATCCGAGGTAGCTTTTAAGAGTACATTCAATAAGATAGAGAATAAACACCATAATCACAAACATATATAATAGAATAATAGGTAAAGGCCTGAGGAAAGTGAGAATACAAATATATGTATATGTGATTATAATTCTTCTTGATGGAAAATATTATGCAAAAGAGTTTTTAAAGAAAAGTGGGGAAAACCCGTTGGGCTCACTTCTCTTTTAAGAAAAAGCACACCAACTCACTCACAAAAACCCACAAAACAAAAAACAACCATACATAGTGTGTTTTGCTCACCAGAAAGAAGCTGTTGGAGCCACACATTGAGTCCTTTTGTCAAAATGTTCATTGGTTGTTACTTAAATCCTCCAGCCATATCCTGTAAAATGAATTGTGCCACAAGTCACAATTTCACAGTTTTTCTGTTCCAGGAAAAAAAATACTAGATTCTAGGCAATTTCCAGCTTTAGTACTTACGTGTTAAATGAGGGGAGGAGAGTGGCATGGCATCAACCTGAGAATCCTAGCCTTCTCCTGGCATCCCCCCAGCCTGCCCTTCCCTGCACGTGAGGAGAAGGGGTCTCCTGAACCTGAGCACACCCATCTGTACCCACAGGCCAAGGAATCCAGCTCCTTTTCACGTGAAGGAAGTGCTCAAGAAATAGTCGCATGAGCAGATATTAATGTATGTTAAATAAATAACTAAGAATTACCACAACTACGGAAGTAAAGAAGCCACAGATTAGAGTCTTTCCTAAAGCAACAAGTTAGCAAAGGACACAGGAGAATAAAAGTAAGGGACATTTCTGGTTGACCCAGAAGACGTTCAGTGGTAGAGAGACTTGGTTGGGGCTTTTATAATTAATGAGTAAGGGAGAAAATATTAATGATTTCATGCAGTTGAAATAGTTGTTGTTTGACAATGAGTATGAAAGGGACTGAAAAAGATAGTGATAAAACAAAATTTAAACTGATAAGGTTATTTAACTTCACAGTGCCACATCCATTTATTGTGGAGTACGTTATTTAAGTGCCATAATTTTAATATATTGTCCATTAAATCATTATTGTGTGGTACATAGTGACATGAATAGCTAATGTATACTACTAAATTTAAGATTTTATAGGGGTTAGGTTTTGCATTTTGTTTATGTATTTAAATTTTGTTCCTAAAATATATGGACACAACTTTCTTCCACTGCAGTGGGTTAAAAAAAATAAATACTGAAGATAAAAGATAAATGAGAGACTAGCTCTAAGTCAATTTATCTTTCTTTTTTCCTCCATCTGGAGCAAGTAATTTACAATACAAAAAAGCATCAGCACATCATGAAATAGGATGCAAACTTAAATGGGAACACTTTATGCCTCAGTAGAAATGTGCCGGATTTATAAAGGAGATAGATTGGGAAGTTATATTATACATGTTCATAAATAGAATATTAGATTAGCATTCATGTATAAAGAACCATTATTTTATTGAGGATTTTGGATGTTATGATTTATTATGGCTATAAATTGTACAAATGACAAAATTTCATCATATATTCATTCCTATCTGTTTCTCTTCTAAATAACAGGAGGAATATGGCTTTCTGTTAAAACCAGGCAAGTTTTTCCTCCCTTATTTTTTCAGGCCTTTTTAGCCACATAGTAATCATATATTCTTCCTACCACAGCTTCAGCACTATAACTTCCTGATCACAAAAATTTAACTTTCTAATCTTTTATTACAAAAGGCCTTCTTATATTTTACAAAAATTAAGTCCTTAAGAACTTGGAGTAAAGGTAAAATTTCCTTCATTTCCACATCTTTCTATACCATGGCATTGCCCCCACACACCTATATACACACCTATACACACACACCTACACACACACACACACACACTCTCACCTTTGGATTGTTTTGTTTTTAATTCAATGAGGATATACAGTGTTCTATGATGTAGATTTTTTCTTTAACAGCATAGCAGAAACCAAGCATATGTTTCTGTTATCAGTATATAAAGAACCACCTTTCTTAATGGTTACATACCCATGGTTTAGAGAATTTATGTAAGCAGTCCCTTATTAGTAAATATTTTGGTTTTTTCCAATTTTTACTTTGACAAACAATGGTAAAAGGTTTCTCTGCACATCTGAGTATCTTGTCAATTACATTTTTTGTTAAGTGGAACTGCCTGGGCAGGGGTGTGGCTTTGGGGGCACATACTGTCAAACTGTCCACCCAAAATGCTTACCGGTATGGGGGAGGGGTAAGACTTTTCCTCTGCCTTCTTAGGTTAAGTGACTTGAGGGAGCCAGTGAATTTAACTGACAATTGTTAAATTAATAGAAAAATAATCCCAAAGTATTCAGATGCACATGGGGGCTCACAAAAGTAGTTTACCTAAGAGACCACAGTTAGAGGTTATCTCCCTAGCTTAATGGGGGAGAAGAAGTGAGCAGAAAAGGCTTCTGGGGAAAAAACAAATGGGTTTCTAGAGGAATAAAGGGGATATAAGAAATTCTGCGATAATGTTTGTATGCAGGTACAAGTGGTCCTCACTCTTTTTTTTCCCCCATGCCATAAATCTCCCTCAGAAGGGATCCATGGCAGCCTCACTCCCAGAAGTTTCTGCTTTTAGTGAAATATGGGGACACTCCAAGAAGGCTTCTTTCTACATTTGTTGAATTTCAAGTGTCTTTACTTTAAAAGAACCTTCATGCCAACTGTCAGAGCCCGAGGGGGTCCTCACAAATATATATATTTCTACCTATACCAATTGTTATGCCTATTCCTGTTTACTATGTTGCCAGAGTATAGGAGGATACATTTTTATGAATATATAAAATTTTAGTGAGTTTCTTAGGATTTAAAAAGCTACTTGTTTCCAAATGCCCTTTATCATAAGCTTTATAGACAGATTTAATAGTAAAACCACTTAAAGAAATAATTCTTAAATGTTCATTAAATCAGAACATTATGTAGAGACTAGCATACCGCTGACCCTTCTATCATTTGATTAGTTCTTATGAAATTTGGAGATCAGCCCAATCTTGGAATATAATAAAACTGTCATGTTTCCTGTCAGCTTTTCTTTCTTTTCTTTTTATATCTGGCTCAAAATGATCACATACATTTTTCTGTCAGCAAAAATGCAACAACCACTACTAGAACAAACAAACAATAAAGTTTTCTTTATCACCATTGGAGGTAATTCAGATACCAACACCTTACTCCAGAGGTTCCCAACTTTGTTGCTCATTAAAATTGCCTGCAGGGCTGTTGAAGCCTGGGGCCGGAACCAGGCATCAACTTTTTTAATCTGCCCTGGTGATCACACCCTGCAGTGTGAGACTCACTGCCTTCCTCAAAATATAAAATAATTTAATTACTGGTAATTAAAGAGAAGAATTAAAAGTTTATCCTACTGTCCTGTGCAGATTATTATTAGGGTAACCAAATAACCCTGGCCATTAATAGCTATCTAAAGATCTCTAAAATACTCAAAAGGAATTCCTGCTGATAAATGTAGAAAGAACAGTAAAATTAGAAAAAGCACCAGTTTGTATCCTCTAATGAAATAATTGATTCAAGCAAAGATTGTCAGTGTATGGAAAAGCCTCTGTATTTTTTATCCTGACTGCACATGAGAATCATATTGGGAGTTTTTAAACTCCTAATATTCAGAACACAGCTTAGGCTAATTGAATTGGAATCTCTGAGCATGGGACTCAGTCAGCAATAGTTTATAAACTCTGTACCCCCCATCCCATCCCAGGTGATTGCAGTATGCAGCCAACATTGGAAACCATTGCACTAGGAGAGAGGTTGATGATGAACTTGAAAATATGGAAAGATCAGGCTGCCATCATCTGAATTGGCTGACTGATCCTAGCTATTGTAAACCCTACATACAGTATGACAAGATGTAAAGTACATAGCACCATCCGTAAAGTATTCTAACCACAGAAGTTTGACCTAAAAGCTTCTAGCTCTAACTTTCTGTTTATAAGTCATACTGAGGTTAGAGGATGTTTAAATGCCACCATGAGAACGTGGAACATCCTATGAGTTTGTTGCTGTGGTTCCCTCAGTGAGTCAAGAACATGAAAATGAGGATATGGGATCCTCTTTTTAGATTTAAGGTACTTAAGTAACAGTCATAGTCCGGTGCCATCAGTAAATCTTATTTCAGCCCAACTAATACAAGCCAGATGAAGAAAGAAATATTTGAGACATCAGGAAAATTTGACTGTGAACTCATTATATGGCATGATGTAATAAATGTAGTTTTGCAAAGTCCTTATTTTACAGAGCTACATATGGAAGTATTTAGAGTTGAAATGATCTGATGTGAGGGATCTGTTTTAAAATTCTATAAGAGAAGAAAAGAAAAAGAAATAAATGGAGCATAAAAAGTATGGCATAGTGTGGTAACTATATAAATTCAGAAGGTTGTTGATCTCTCTACTTTTATGAAAGTTTGAAAACTTAAATTTTAAAATACTTGAATACAAATTCTTTAAACAAAGGGTTCAGCATACTGTGGGTTAAAATAATACATCAAAGTTGCACATGTTAAAGCCAGCCAACTGTTGGCCATACTCCCAAGGTTAGCCCTGACACAAATGAAACCACTCTGAGGTAGATGAGAGTTTCCCGGCCACTGGGTGTTATTTAATGTGTATTTACACATAGTTGGGATTTTGTTAACTGAGTCCTAATTTAAGCAAAATTTTCTGTTACGTGCTGGACATCAGTCTTTATGCTAGTTTAGAGTGCTACATTTATCGCTCTGTTTGTGCGGTTGTAGGTAGTTTCACTGTACACATCTCAGCCACAGACACTTTCAGAGCATAACTAGCCATAAGGCGGTTGTGCTGTAAAGATAAAATCACAAAAAATAAAAGAGGGACATTCACTCAAAGGATATAATGAAATATGAGAAATGAATAGCAAAATGTAAAAGACGATGCAAAATACAAAATATTTGAATACATTCAAAATGTGGAATGTAGAATGATGGCAATACTGATTCTATTTTGTCTTTCAAGCCATTTTTTGATAGTATTAAACATTTTTTTTTTCTTTTTGATGTGTCTCCTTGTTTGGCATCACACTTTTTCTTTATTCACTAAAATTTCTTCATTAAGAGAGGTATCAAATTTCAAGTGCTAGGATGCATATTTGAAACTGAATTTTGTGTTGTGCTGTGGTAATCCTTGTTTGTTCTTAGCATATTCTCACATCTGTTGATAGATGTTCCAAAGTTCTGTGGGAAATGTGGGTGCAAAACTCTACACCACTGTACAATCCATTATGAAGGCTATAGTTTATGTAATATAAAAATAGGACTAGTGCATCACTGGAGAAAAACCAGACTGTCAACCAGTTTTGTTCTGTTTTTCTAATCTTTTGTGGCAAGATTGCCTTATGGCCAATTAGTTAAATAATGATAATGCTTGTGTTGAAAATGCTTATGGTAAAGTAATGTACAGCAAAGATAATTACAACAGTAAAAATATTGGACATGGTTCACAGATGTGTGGCAACCTCCAAATAAAAATATTTGGAGCATTTTACTTTAGCAAATAATGTATCTGAACATTCCAATACCATTTACACATAATATATGGGGGTGTATGTTAATACATAAAGGACTTATGTATTAAATACAAGGATTTAAATACGGTGATTTAGGACTTTGTATGAAAATCTCATATTCAGTTCTAGCTTCTACCCTTTTATGCTTAATATAAACATATTAAATATTTAAGTGTTCTCATGCTCTTAGTGATATGTGAAGAAATATTCTATTAACTACCTAAAATGAAAAAGAAATTATCAAGTTTAAAAGCTCCTTTTTTCTATTAGCATCTATCTCTACAACACACAGAGCCATACTTGCTCAGTAGAGTTATTGCTTTGGGAAATATCAGAAAGGCTATCATCTTTAACCTCACATTTCATTCTTATACCAGAAAGCTAGTCTGCATTTAGGTTTATCTTGATAATCTTTACCAAAAAAGATAACCCAATAGAAAATTATAGAAAAACCTAGTTTCATATTACCCATTCATTTCTTTTAGTAGTGAATATTCTTCTTTGCAGATTTGTCTGGGTCTTTTTAGATTTTTTTTTTAAGCAGAGGGAATCTGTCTTCTATCTCTGGCTATCAAATATATCCACTATTATATTTGGTAACACTTTTTCCCTAAAAGGAATAAAGTGTGTCTGTGGAAAAACATCTGAATGATTTTGAGCACTTATTTTTCATAGACATTATGGCAAATCCTTTATTCCTTTTTTAGCTTTCTCTACAGGAAGCAAGAGGCCCATGGCCTTTTACGAGTACCTACCTGTAAACTCAGTGTTGGTAACCTGACATTTGTGATCCATATCTTTTCATTCTTATATTTCTAAACTCCTTGTTTTTTAGTTTTCCTCTTATACATATAAATTCCTTATGGTAAGTATAACACCCACATTTTAATTCACATATCTAGACTAAAAATACTTGATAAATACTCATTTTAATATGACAAATTGCAGAAATTCCTTTTTTTTTTTTTCATAAAAATACTTTTAATAATTTTGTATTCCTGAACGGAATTCAGGAATTTTACAATATTATGAACAAAAGATCTCTCTGGTAACATATAAAACTCTAAAATACAGACGTATCATTATAGAAATTAAAGAAAGTGCTTTATACTAGCTTGTGTAGATATAAAGTTTGCTTATACCATGAAATTGAATCTAGACAGAAGAGCTCTTACAGTGGCTTTCAAGGCAGATTAATTGATGTTTAGAGTAAAGTGAACTAGAAGATACTTTGTTTAATGGTTTCCATTTTCCAAGACTTTTCATTCAACATTTTATAGATGAGTAAAATTTGTGGAGTCATTGTCTTAATGTTTAAAAGTTAGGTATAAGCATGTATAAGACCCCAAATCCTGGATACACTCAAGAGAGCCAGACTACAAATAATTTCTGTAAACATGATCTTCTGCCCATTCTTATAAGTTTTTACTTCCTTTAAAGCCCAGCTATCATATATATCATATATAGGGGCACCTCGGTGGCTCAGTCGTTTGGGTATCCGACTTCGGCTCAGGTCATGATCTTGTGGTTCATGAGTTTGAGCCCCATGTAGGGCTTCTGTGCTGATAGCTCTGAGCCTGGAGCCTGCTTTGAATTCTGTGTCTTCCTCTTTCTCTGACCCTCCCTGCACTTGCTCGCTCTCTCTCAATAGTAAGTAAACATTAAAAAAAATTTTTTAAATAAGTATATAAAAGATATATATATATATATATATATATATATATATATATATATATATACAGTAACTTATATTTGATTCAACAGACTTTGCATATCTGTAATATTCTTAAATATCAGTCAACATCTATGTCTTTTATGAACCAAGGAATGCTTTTATGATTTTTGTTTCCATTACCCTATTTACATTTTTACTCTGCAACAGAATTTCCCAATGATCTCATTTCCTCCAGTAATTGGGTTACCTCCTGTAGAAGTGAATCATGTACATCAAAAAAGTTACTAAAGAGAAGTCTATTCAAGACCGTCTTCCATGTTCTCTTCCAGAATTTGGTGTAGAGCTTTACTTCTTAGCCATAGTAGGCACTGCAACATTTCTACAGCTCTGTGAATAGACTCCTTTCTGAGCCTGTAGCCCTACAGGAAGCCACACAGTACCATAGCCAAACAGGAAGTTGAGTCCCCATAAGACAAAATTTTCTATCCTTATTTTTCATAAAGTGTTGTCACTCTGAATATGAAAGCCTAATCTCAATGCAGAGTCCACAGTTGGAAGAAAAGTGAGCTACTCCATTCTCTTAATTGTCAAAGAATCATCTGCGTGCATTCTATCACCATCACAGGAGTCCTGCCTAAACTCACATTACATATCTTTCATGTAAGGGCAAACCTCTAGATACCGAAGCAACTCAGAGCATGCACAAACAAGGAGACTCTAGCCTAAAGTTATAGTATGCTGGACTAAGAAAGACTAGTTACAGCACTGTATACACTAAAAATCTCCTTACTGATCTCTGGGTTCCTGTTTCCATGGTGATTTTATACCTACCCTAGACCTCTCTCTGTTTCATATACTATGAACAGTAAGACACATAGATTAACAAAACAGAGGGATTTCAGTAATTTCAAGTTTTTAGAGAGACTTTATCCTGTTTCCTGAGCATATTTTTATGCACACTTGGTGTGTATTGGGGACATACATCACAGAAAAGATAATACACTTTGTAGTTTATCTTTCACTGTGAGGTTAATGGTGCGGATAATACATGAGATTTACGTAGCCCTACAGTGTTATTGTCCCTTACCCACTAGTATTTTTCCTAGCTACAACCTTCTACTTTTCCTTCCTTCCTTCCTTCCTTGCTTCCTTCCTTGCTTCCTTCCTTCCTTCCTTCCTTCCTTCCTGATATTGGAGCATTCAAAAGAAGTGTAATAGGAAAGAAGGACCATGTTTCCAGTAATCTTCTTGTCATAAACACAAATTGAGATTGTTTCAGTTCACCTTGAAGCTTGTTCAAGTTCTACATTTTTTTTATTTTAATTTTCTTTTTTTCCTGAGACAGACAGCGTGAGCAGGGGAGGGTCGGAGAGAGGGAGACACAGAATCTGAAGGAGGCTCCAGGCTCTGAGCTGTCAGCACAGAGCCTGACATGGGGCTCAAACCCATGAACCATGGGATCATGACCCAAGCCGAAGTTGGACGTTTAACCAACTGAGCCACCTAGGCACCCCAAGTTCTACATTTTTAGACATGCATTTTCATGGAAGATGCTAAATTCATGTTTGAGAATGTCCTATATTTGTGATGTCTCACAAAACATGTTGGTGAAAAAATACATGCTCTTCAGTACACAGATTAAAGAAGTAGCATGGACATTCTGTTTGTCATTATTTTTGTACAGAAAAATGTCTCTCAGTTGCATGTTCTAATATTGCTAAATCATATGCCAATTATTTACTTTTTTTTTTTTAATTTTTTAAAATGTTTTTTTATTTATTTCTAGGAGAGAAAGAGACGGCGTGAGCAAGAGAGGGTCAGAGAGAGAGGGAGTCACAGACTGAAACAGGCTCCAGACTCTGAGCTGGCAGTCAGCACAGAGCCCGATGCGGGACCCAAACCCACGAACTGCGAGATCATGACCAGAGCCCAAGTCGGACACCTAACTGACTAAGCCACCCAGGCACCCCGCCAATTATTTAATTTTAGTTTATAGCAATGATTATGAAGTGAGCCCATCCTGTGATGCTCTGTGGTTTATCTGGTAAATTTCACTCGTGTCTTCTTTCATTCCTCTAGCACATATTTTTTAAAAACATTCATTTTCGGGGTGCCTGGGCATCTCAGTTAAACATCTGACTTCGGCTCAGGTCATGATCTCATGGTTCGTGAGTTTGAGCCCAGCATCAGGCCCCACACTGACCATGTGGAACCTGCTTGGGGTTCTCATTCTGTCCCTCTCTCTGCCCCTCCCCTCCCCCCCTCAAAATAAATAAATAAACTAAAAAGAAAAAGACAATTATTTTAAAGTAAGATTGCATAAATAGTGCATAATTAATAATTTCAAGCCTTACCTGGGTGCCTGAGTGGCTCAGTTTGTTAAGGATCTGGCTCTTGATTTCAGCTTAGGTCATGATCTCAGAGTTTGTGAGGTTGGACTCTATGCTGGCAGCATTGAGCCTGCTTGGGATTCTCTCCTCTCTACCCCTCCCCGACATGTGTGCTCGTTTGCTCTCTCAAAATTAATAAACTTAAAAAAATAATAATTTTGAGGTTTATCATACTACAATAAGGATGCCTTATTCAGTAATTAGGAAATGAGTCTTCTTACCTTAAGTATAGCATCTCTGCATATATACATTTATATATGTGCATATAATTTGTGAATTATAAGTTTTCAATAAAACAGTATATAATAATAAAAGTTTGAAAATAGTTTAACTTCTAATGATTAAGATATCAGTATCTTTTTGTCTTTGCAGATATACATTACATTGGGCTTCATTATAGAAGTAGAAAAATGATTGAAACCTCATTTGTTGTTTAGAATTTGGCTGTTTTATACTTCATATTAGATTAATCTCATTTATATATTAACTTCTTAAAACTTACTTAAACATAAAAAATAGGGGTGCTTGTCTCAACAATAGCTAAAACACGGAAAGAGTCTAAGTGTCCATCAACAGACGAATGGATCAAGAAGATGTGGTTTATCTATACCATGGAATACTACATGGCAATGAGAAACAATGAAATCTGGCCATGTGTAGCAACAGGGATGGACCTTGAGGGTGTTATACTGGGCGAAATAAGTCAGGCAGAGAAGGACAGATACCATATGTTTGCACGTATAGGAGGATTAAGAGGAACTTAACTGAGGAACAAAGGGGAGAAAAAGGGGGGAAATGGTAGGAGAAAGGGAGAGAGGCAAACCATGAGAGACTCTTGAATGCTGAGAAATAAACTGAGGACTGATGGATGGGGGTTGGGGATAGGCATGGAGGAGGGCACTTGTGGGGATGAGCACTGGGTGTTATGTGGAAACTAATTTGACAATAAACTATTTGTTAAAAAAAAAAGTAGGGGTGCTTGGTTGTCTCGATTGGTGACGTGTGCAGCTCTTGATCTCAAGTTTGTGGGTTTGAGTCCCAAGTTAGGTGTATAGATTACTTAAAAATAAAATCCTTAAAATTAAGTTTATATCCTGTTCTCTAAACCCAATTATTTAGATCTTCAAATTGGATTTGGGGCACATAGGAATTTAGTATTTTAAATCTAGTTACCATCTTAGTGTCCTTCTCTATATTCTATTTTTTGAGGCACTGCATTTCAGAGTATAAGAAATGTTAGTATAAGAAGCTAACATTGAGAGGGTACATGGTTATATTACTTTCAGGGTAATTATGTTTATTTTGTTTTTGTATTTTTTGAGATATTAATTCTGTTAAGTTTGATTATTAGAGTGATCAGTATGGGATCCAGTATATCACAATATGTGCTTGTTCTGTTTAAGATTTATTTTATCTCCTCTTATTTTTAGAGAAAGCAGGGGAGAGAGGCAAGGAGAGAGAGCGACAGAATCCCAAGCAGGCCCCTTGCTCAGCACAGAGCCACACATGGGGCCAGATCCCACAACCCTGGGATCATGACCTGAGCTAAAATCAAGAGACGCACAACCTACTGAGCTGTCCAGGTGCCCCAAGATTATTTTAAATGGCTTCTCTTAAACAAGAGTTTAAATGAGCACAATTATTTGCCACATGGTTTGTGAGAAAATGTTCTACTGGGTGAAGGGACACAATTGCTGAGGTACAGGTTTGTAGGGTGCCTCTTTCTCTTTTTCTATTTAAATAATAGCTCATATTAGTTTTAAAAAAAAATGAAGAGCATCCATGAAACTCTAATGGGTTTTGGTTTCCATGGTGATAAGTTCCCGATCCTGACACTGCATGCCACCCAGTGTTTCCAAGCCAAAAGTTTTGATGTATTGGTGTCCCACATTTTATCTTGTACTAAAGCAGAAGCTAAGAATGATCTAAACCTCTTTTCCTTTTGAAAATGGTGCACTTTCCATGTCTGAGAAATCTTGGAGCTACCGCAGAGGTGCTTCCATGTCTGTTGCCGTTTCGTAGTCGATATCTCGGGGCTCCATTTTGGACAAAGCCAGGGTGGACTGCAGCACAGCCCTGCCTTCAGGCCAACCGTTGCATCACTATTCCCAGGCACTCCGATTCCATGTAAAACTCCTCTAGCCTAGCAAACTACATATTTTATTCAGTCCTTAATAAAATTCTGTCATGAAGTGCTATGTAAGAATGTGTGGAACCGTGGAAACTCGTAACAGAAGACTTACAAATGAGGCAGATCACTCTCCAGAATTGTCAGCCTGACAGAGACTCAGATCATGTTTCAGTGTGTACCAGGGAAACATACACAATCTGAAATCTTTAGTGAAATTCCAGACCTAGAAATTCAGAACTGTCACAGAATTCTACCACCTAGCAGTGTACTGTCAAATAATAAATCAGGAGACAGGTCGTTAAAAGCCTATATTAAGAATGTGAGTGAATCTTTCTAGAGGCTAAGAAACAAAACCTTGGATTGAATTCAGTGTCAAGCTAAAGATTTCAAATGCAGTGGGGCTCCTGGCTCTCCTATAAACCTTGTATTTGCTTTCCAAACTAGCTTGATCAGCAGTTCCTAAAAGTTTAACTTTGCTTTACATAGATGTACTTTATTGAACATACTAAAGCCGCAGCACAATGCCAGGCATGAATCTGCACTCCATAAAGACAGATTGCTCTTCTTACTAGGAATGTGTTTGTTCCCCAAATATTTACTGGTCACCTGCTGAGTGCAATGTGCCTATCCTAGGCACTGAGGAAATAACAGTAAACATACCAGATGAGAGTCCCTGCTCGCACTGAGCTTATATTCTAGTGGAGAAAGGTACAAGTGTGCTAAAGAAGGGGCAAGCTGGCCTCCTGTGGTAAGATATTACTTCCTTAAGGAAATTTTTCCTAAGCTCCTTTCCCCCAGACACTCCCTCTTTCTCTCTCACACACACCTGTCTTTTCACATAGCTCATTCTTAGGGTCTTTTCACATAGCTCATTCTTAGGGCCTTAAAAAATAGAGGAAGAAAGTCCGAAAGGAAACACAAATGAAGACACTGAAATCCTTAGGATTCTATGTTGGACTCAGAATGTGATACAGACTTCATATAAATCTTTGAAGAGACAGTGAAGCAGTATTCCTAAAAATAAATGTTAGCAATCTGAGAGTTAATTTTGAGGAAGGACAGACTTGTGAAGATAGTAATAACATGGGCAAATATATTTTGAAGGTAATGGAGAAAACAGGTCATATTTGAATGGAAATGGGGAAAGGCAGTATAATTTATACCACCTCAGTTTACAGCATACAAAACAGAAGTAGGAATAGGAAAGGAAATAAATAGTTTTGATACAGTTGGAAGGAAAACAAGATCATGGAAGAGACCGATTTGGCTAGAGGAAACAAGGATCAGGTTATATTTGTCTGTATTCTTTTGAAAAAGTCTTTAAAAAGTCAGATAAGCAAATTGATAAATGGATAAATATCTTTCTCAAATAAAACTTTAAAAATTTTTAAATTTAAATATATTAATAAAATGAATATATGGGATACTTCCACATAGAAAGGAATCTAAATCATTTTGCAGTTTACAATGAAAATAGTCATTTACTAACATATAGATTATAAGAAGATACACATATCTGAACCTCTTTTAGCAAGTTTTTATATAATACTGTCATTAGATTTCTCTGATTAAACTTCTTTTCTTACAGATGTGCCAAATACTGGTGTAAACAAACCTAGAGTTTCTGACGCTGTCCATCCTAACAACTATCTCATCAGGACAGAGCCAGAACAAGGGACCCTCTACTCACCAGAGCAGACATCTCTCCATGAAAGTGAGGGTCTGTTGTATTATCTTTTAAGTACTTGATTTGCTTTTCATATATGCTTTTTGAAAATGAGCATCAGAAGTGTAAAGTAAAGGTGTTTCCTGCTGGTTTCATTCCTGCAGGATCATTGGGTAACTCAAGAAGTTCAACACAAATGAATTCTTATTCTGACAGTGGATACCAGGAAGCAGGGAGTTTCCACAACAGCCAGAATTTGAGTAAAGCAGATAATAGACCACAGCATTCATTCATAGGATCAACTAATAACCATTTGGTGAGGAATTCAAGAGCTGAAGGACAAACACTGGTTCAGGTAAGCCAAGCACATGGATGCTTGTGAAGAAATAATCCCCCTAATGGAATATCTGTCATAAATATTCTTTCTGGATTGATTTTATAGAATGGATAAAGTAGCAATATCATTTTAACACTATTAGAGTCTGTGATAGTAAAAAAAAAAAAAAAAAAAAAAAAAACTTTTAGGAATTATTAATTAGCTCCTATTAGTGAATTCTAATAAATTCCAGATACAGGAGAATAATTCTTCTAGAAGAAGCAAGTTTGGCATGAGAGGAAGAATATGGGGGAGTAAGGGGGAAGTAGGAGAAAACTGGGTGGAATGTTGCAGTCCCTTGGGGGTTACATGTTCCTAAAAATACTAGAGCTAGGATATGTTCTAAAGAGTCATAGAGGGTAGAGCACTAGTCCCACACCTGAACAAAATGGCACTGGCCTGTTGTAATCAAAGTGTTTTGCCTTCATCTTTGGTATTGTTCCCTAAAATCACATTTCTTTGCTAGAATATAGATATTCTTGCCTATGGCAAGTTATTGTTCAGAGGTGTAGCCATTCTGTTAAGTTAGGGTTTTCTAACCTGTTGATCAAAAACAGATTGCCTATGTATGTATTTGTAAAAGCTCCTTAGCTCCACACTCCATCACTTCACTGACACCGATCCACCAGCGTAGACCAAAATTCATGGAAGCAGTAGGATCCTGAGTGGTGGTAACCAGTGAGGATAACAATCTGTCCAAGTACCCAGTGATTTCTCTGGAGCTGAAAAATGCCAGATGATCAGGAAGTTAGGCAGAAACCAATCCTCTCGTAATGTAACAGAAGAAGCCCTGAGGGTAACAAGGCGAGGCTTCCCAGTGCCGAAGGAGAATTATGAGAGGACTTTGGCACTTTGGCTCAACAGTTTAGAAAAGAATTTTAAGTAATGAGAAGCATTTCTATATTAAACAGAAATATAATGCATGATTTTCTTTTCTTCTTCAATCATATTTCTAGTGCATGAATTTTTAAGTCAAGCTTTTCACCCCCAGTCCTTAGATTATACATTTATTCCTTTGCCTTTAGGGATGCTTTGATGGGACAGTTTGAGAAGCTTTGGACTAAGTGTTTTTAAGAGTTTATCTGCTTAGGTGAATTTTTATGTCAGCTGGTTTGAAGTCACACTTTTGAATAATAATTATCTTAACTACAGACATTCATTGATCTCCCTAGAAGTGGGCATGTTACCTCTTTTTTTTTTTTTTAAACTTAAGGTAAGTTGATTTTGTTCCTAGAGCTGAAGAATTAGGTTGCAAGGGGGTCTCTAAAACTTGATTTGCATGCATTCTGGGCAATGCATTTTCTAGCTCTTGGGCCAAGTATCCCATTTTGGTAGTAAACAGCTCATATGTGAGATCTTCCTTACTTATTTTTAGCATTATTTATAAACCTCAACCACAGACTTTAATTTTCCAACTGTCTACTAATTTGCAAATCCCCTCTTTTCTTTCCTTATTGTTTATTTACAGTCACTTTCCCACCCCAGATCATCTCTCCTTGGCTCTTGCCTTCCCAAGAATGTTGAGTTTGAGCACACATTAGGTCTTAGAGCAGGTATTTTAGCTAGTCCAGTTGCTTGTGATGCCTGGAGACTTAGCATTCTTCCTCTTATGACATCTAGGAGTAGAAAAAGCCCTTATTTATTCCTATTTTTTCCCTGAGTGCCCCAACTAAAAGTGAGATGGGTTGGTGAGAACTGTAGTCTAACAGCCTGGTCCTGGGTTTGTAACCCAGTCCTCTAGTGTCTGACCGTGTTCCTCCCAGATAAGTGCTCCACCTGCCATCCTTCTTCCCTGTTGTACTGCATCAGGAAAGGGATCTGACACCCAGTGTTTGCACAAGTCTCCAGATTCATAGAGGGACCAGCGATGGCAGAAATATTCTTCATTTCCCATTCTGGTCTTTTCCAGCTGGTTGACCAAGAACCCAGCAGAGACTTTGAGCATTCCTCCTGCTGCATCAGATTTGGGGGTACTCTATTGCATCTCTTTAAATCTGGCTACAGATAAGGCCTCATACATAGATCAAAGGAGGTAGAAAGAAATGGTCAAAAACACTAGAAGCCATTCTTGAGCTGAAAGAAGAAAAAATTTGGCTAGAGCACCTGTGCAACTAAGCTGCCCCTTGAGAATAGATTCACAAAAGAGAGCTTTGGACCTCAGGCCCTATCCAAACGTTCATTTATTCCACATTTGATCGCATTCCTTTTGTTAATAGGGCCAATCCCTAAAGGCAAAAAAATTACAGACACTCCTCTAGCTACATTTAGATTGGTACATGCACATTTTGTTTTGTTTTACACAAATGCCTTATGGTGGCCAAAAACATTCACTCACAGGGAGCAAAATAAGTACATTGCTCCAGTAATGCTGGCAATGCAGCATTTTTTATTATTATAGTATAATAATAATTTTTTATTATAGTATAATTAACATACAGTATTTTGTTTTACATGGACAATATACTGATTCAACAATTCTATATATTACTCTGTGCTCATCGTTATAAGTGTTTTCTTAATTCCCTTTATTTATTTCACCCATCATCCCATCCAACTCCCCTCTGGCAACTACCAGTTTGTTCTCTGTATTTAAGAGTCTGTTCTTTCTTTGTGTGTTTCTTTTTTCTTTGTTTCCTCATTTGTTTTGTTTCTTAAATTCCACATATGAATGAAATCATATGGTGTTGGTCTTTCTCTAACTTATTCCACTTAGCATTATACCCTCTTAGTCCATCCATGTTGTTGCAGATGGCAACATGACATTTTATCTGTTGTGAAAAATGCATAGGCAGGAAGGAAAAAAATATAAAGACAAAAGAACAAGGAATACTAATGTCTTCAGATCTTTCTTTATTGGTTGATTCTAGTATTCTGAAGGGGAAAAGGCAGAGGTTAAACTACCAAAAACGAGTAGACCAGGAGAAGCACAATAAGAACAAATTAATACCCAGCTCTAAAGCATAAAAAGGAAAGAAACTCAGATGCCTAAAATGAACAGTGAATTCATGTTCTGTAGTGAGCTGTGTGCATTTTTGTTCTGTAATGACAGTGAATACAAAACCATGGATAAACCCATTCTCTTTTTTCCCCCTTTCATCAGCCATCAGTAGCCAATCGGGCCATGAGAAGAGTTAGTTCAGTTCCATCTAGAGCACAGTCTCCTTCTTATGTTATCAGCACAGGCGTGTCTCCTTCAAGGGGGTCACTGAGAACTTCTCTGGGTAGTGGATTTGGCTCTCCATCAGTGACCGACTCCCGACCACTGAACCCCAGTGCATATTCCTCAACCACATTACCTGCTCAGCGGGCGGCATCTCCATACTCTGCACAGAGACCTGCGTCCCCAACAGCTGTACGTCGGATTGGGTCAGTCACCTCCCGGCAGAGCTCCAATCCCAACGGACCAACCCCTCAGTACCAAACCACCACCAGAGTAGGGTCCCCACTGACCCTGATGGATGCACAGACTCGAGTAGCTTCCCCATCCCAAGGCCAGGTGGGGTCGTCGTCCCCCAAACGCTCAGGGATGACTGCCGTACCACAACATCTGGGACCTTCACTGCAAAGGACTGTTCATGACATGGAACAGTTTGGACAGCAGCAGTTTGAAGTCTATGAGAGAATGGTTCCACCTCGGCCAGACAGCCTGACAGGTGAGTGCAAGGTGTCAGCACTACATAAAGCCCGGTGAGGAAGTCTTCTGTGCAGTCGTCATCGAAACAGAGCATGATAAAGTGGAAAATGCTCAGGGTTTTATTTCAAAATTTACACTGCTGACTTCAAGTGACTTGTCTTTCAGGCTCTATAATTCTTAATGCATGAAACTATTTACATTCATATCAACCAGAAACCTTTTGCAATGAATACATTCTTCCCCTTCCCAATATTAGGATATAAAAAAATACCTTTTTGCATTTTAGAAACATTGATTGGAATTCTAAACTGTTTGTTGGGTTTTGTTTTTGTTTTTTTAATGAAAAATTTTTCACCAGCTAGGCCTACCTATATCCAAACCTCTAAGTTATGTTAAAAGATGGTATCAGGATATCTCATGAAATATTTAGCTTTTTAAAAAGAAATGCTTTAATGATACAGAATATGGATTTTTTTCCCTACTGCCTTGATTTTAGCATCCCAGTGGGAAATGCACCAAGCTCCTTTGATTACCTTCAAATGCCACTGGGATTAAATCAGAAAGACCCCAGCAAGGTGCCTGATATTATAGCCATTTCCTCCACGGTATTTTCATGGAGGATTTCCCACATAATGTATAGGGATTGTTCTTTTTATCAAAATGAAATTTATCTTTAGTTAGTGTTTTAAAATACATTTTTAACGTAAGATATGCACAGTGGTAAAAAAAAAAATAAAGAATGTGTGTTTACATATATATGCATTACGAATGTGCACACTGTTCTTTTATACTAATGGGATTCTATTGTATATATATTATATATCTTATACTATGTAAATATGTATATCTTCTTTTTGTTAATATGTCTGAGAGTGCCATTCTGTCAATAGATGCCTAGGACCCCATTTTTATAGTTGCATTATAATATATTTTATCTCTTATTAATGGACATTTAGATTTTTTCATATATAGGCATTAGAGACAACAATACAACATATATGTAGTTAGTTCTGTATTGGTCTTGCATATTTGCGCATAGATACTAAGATAACTGTGGGATGCATTTCTTGAAGTAGAATTGCTGGATCAAATTACATACTTATTTGTTCTTAAAGAAATATTATCCTACCTCATGCCTTCCAGGGAAGTGGCACAGATTTTTTTTTTCCACCAATAGGTCTGATCATATCTGTTCTCCTAAACCTTCACTAGCACTGCATATTGTCACAGTGATTCATCTTTACCAGTATGGTAGATTAAAAGCTGTACCTCATTGTTTTACGTGCCCTTTATTGAGTTATGACTGAGATTGAAGATTTTACATGTTTATCAGCCATTGTTATTTCTTTTCTCCAAAACACAAGTTTAGGTTTTTGGTCTATTTGTATAGCTTATAAAAGCTTTTTATTCTTGAGTAATTTAACTTCTTGTAATATACTTCTCAGGTATTTTTTTCTGTTTTGTAACTTCTCTTTTGACTTTGTTTTTGGTATTTCTTATTTACAGAAGTTTTTAATATTGTATATAGTAAAATTAATATCCTTCTGGCTTCTGGGAAAGGTATTTTCTAATTGAATAATTTTGCATGAAGAATTAATATTGAACTAGATTTTGAGCTCAAAAGAAATTCCTAGTGGAGAAACCACCTCTTTTTCATTCAGTCATCAGAGAAGTGTACTTGGCTTAGATATTTTCTGGCATGCCTCTGAAAGTATGCAACAAAGTGAGGTAGGAATCATTTATGAAATACTGTCTCCCAAGGAAACCTTAAAAGATAAATAGTTCTGAGGATTTCTGTATCCCCCCCCTCCCCCAGCCCAGTGTATGCATAGAATTAGCTATACAGAAATCTCTGTTTGTAGTAGAGTGAAGTGGAAACCCAGGAAGGAAGTGAGCATATCAGTTACTGTCTCTATGTTTAACCCTGAGAGGGATGATCGCCTTTGGTCTAAAAAGCCTGCCTTCTGCCATCGCAGGTGAAAGTAGACTTTATGTTTAGAGTTGGCCTATCATAGATTTTTTTCCTCTAGTCTACTACAGTCTTCAAAAGAAGCAAAGGGTTTCCTTATAAAGGTTCTAAGGAAGCTCTGCTTCCCATCATCTTACTGCCCATTTATTCTGAATGTGGATCCTAATTTGCGAATTCCTTTCTTTCATTCTTACTTCCAAAAGCCATGTGCTTACCATATTTACTATGGTTCTTGATCTCAAAGGATTAATAACCTGTTAATTGATAAGCCTGAAGCAATATTTTTTAATAGATTCAGACGCTTGGATATTTGGTGATCATAATTTACGTGATGATACAATATGTGTATTGATTACTTCCTACAACAGAAAAATACTTCTGCCCTAACATATTCATTTCAGTAGAATCATAGCATGTCAAGAAAAATTTTGAGAATACAAAGAATATTGTTTGGAAGATAAATTTATGTTTATTTCCAGTGTCTTAAATACAAAGATTTTCAATCACAGGGAATATGAACATGTCATTGTAATAGGTAAACTAATATGTATTTGTGGAATTGCAAATAGAAACTTGGTTAGATAAATAATATTGTAGAAGAACAGCAGTTTCCATTATTTGGAGGCAGAGATAAGTTAGGAAAAATTTTTATAAATGCTTCTGGAAAAGTAATATATAATAACAATTATAGACCATAATTACTTACCTGCCAGTTTAAAAGATACTAAGTTATAGTGAACCTTCTACACTTAATCATTTTAATTAATCTATAGAGGCTATGTAATTTTGTAATGTTTTTGAATGTAAATCTGTAAGATTGTTTTGTTTGTAGGTGAACAAAAGTAACTATCACTATTATGTTACTCACAAAGATTCCTAATATCAAAAAGTGCTACATTTCAGTCTGTCACATACAGTCATTTCATCTCACTAATAATCTTATTCCAAATGAATATTTGCTAGATCCTTTTCATAGTTCTCAACAAGCTCAGTTGGTTACCTTTCCCATGAAATTATAGTAAATACTTCCAAATATTTATAAATCGTATCATATTGCATGGTTTCCAGTCCAGCCAGATTCTTGCATAGGGAGAATAGAACATTCTGACAGTATGCAAAGTGCTTTGTTTGGGGGGATGGCTGTTCAGCCAACTTCATGAGCATCTGGTGTTCAGCTTGCCTGTGCCCAGCTGCTGAGTGATCTACAGAGTATCGCAGCAAATCACTGATTTGTGCCTTTACTGAATGTTAAGAGAGCACCTCATATTGAAAAGATTACCAAGGACCGGGTACATTTACCTGCCACTTTATATCACCATTAACAAATACAGTGCCTGCACTTTTATTCAGAATACTCCTGGATCCCATAAAGAAATGGAGTTTATCATCTGCTAAGAAGAAGAGAAATCTGCCAGTGAATAAAAAGCTGAAATCTCCAAATGAGAGCCTTATCATAACATAATATCGTCTTTAGAGTTACACTGGCTTCCATGGACCCCTGGTGGGCCAACTTCATGGAGGGCTCTGTCAAATTCAAGATTTCTCAGACCACATCTCATTGAACCGTGAAGGTTCACTGTGTCCAGTGTTGGGTTCCTCTCAGCCCTACCAGGAAGTAGTTCTCCGATGAAGACAAATCACATTTCCTTTTGGGCTCTCCCTTTCCTTGGTTTTGAAAGGAGGTTAGGCTGGATCATCTCCCAATTACATGATTGTTTAGGCCTATGGTCTTTTTAGCCATTTTAGTAAGTGAATAGCCAGTAGCTAAAGCCCACATTGGTTCTTTTAGTTTCTTACCAATTCACATTGCTGTCCACGATAGGTAATAATCATTCATTTCAGAAGCTCTGCGTATTAAACTTCTTGCTACTCCTCACTAAGCGACATTATCACTCAACGCTCAGGCCCATTTGCTTTTTGTTGTGATATGATTAACCGAGCTAATGGGATGTGAATGAACCTATGTTTTTGTAATTAGATACTGTGTTAATTATTTGCAATCTTTTTAAAAGCAAGTAAGTGCTGACTTTAGATATGTTTGTGCTTTCTCATGTTCATATTTGGAATGTAACCTTAGTTACTATTCTTACCAAGTGATAGATTTTACTTACTAATGATGACAAATCACAGACTTCTAAGCATCCTAATATAGAATGTACCAATTAACTTTCTTTAAGAAAATAAAATGTTTGAGTTTGAACTGTACTTTTTTTAAGTCACAAATCCCATGTGTAAATCTTAGTTATTAGCAATTTGAATGAATGAGTATTTCAAGTGATTTAGTGTTAATGTACTAACTTTGTATTTTTCCTTTGCACTAGAAAGAAGGTAAACAAGAATCTGGTATGTGGGTTCCTGCAAAAACAACCATTTTTAATGAAAATTACAGTGATAACAAATAGTAAAATAATACCTCATAATACTAAGTAAATGTTATTACTTCATTGACAATAGTCCAAATTTTGTAACATAAAATTTCATGTTTTACTGTAAAACATGTAAAAATTTACTCTCAATTCATATGGGTGAATTGAGAGACATGTCAAAAGTATTCTTGAACCTCAGTCTTTACTAAGCACTATTACATAGGCACTGTCTTAGATGTTGAGATTTAAAGAGGTGTGGGACGTGGTGGGCCCTGCCCCCAAAGAACTGGTCTTTCAGTTCTGCAGAGCAGGAGACGAGAATGGCATGAGCCATTGTTTTTATGTTTTAACTGTGAAAATCATGTAACAGCAGAAGAGGGCATTCTCTCTGACCACCATGATAAAATAGCTTGGAGTTGGGGGAATGAATTTCAGAGTATCAGACCACTTAATAATTTTTTCTTACAAAAATGACCTTTATTTTGCCACGAAGAGAAAGTTTATCTCTAAAAATGTATATAGCATCCGTTTCATATCTGGCATCCTTCTTCTGTAAAGCTCACTAGGTTCAGTGTTTAGTCTTAACATTGGGTCCTATTGGTTACGTCCTATGAATTAAGGCTTTTAACCTCTCCACAGTTTTCTCAGTTTCTTAATGATGTAATTTTCCTGCCTCTAGGCTTACGGAGTTCCTATGCTAGTCAGCACAGCCAGCTTGGGCAAGACCTTCGTTCAGCTGTGTCTCCTGACTTGCACATCACTCCTATATATGAGGGGAGGACCTACTACAGCCCCGTGTACCGCAGCCCAAACCACGGGACCGTGGAGCTCCAAGGATCACAGACAGCATTGTATCGCACAGGCTCAGGTGGGCCTTGGTGCTGTTTAGCTGCTCTTCCCAAATGCGAAGGCCCAAGAGCAGCAGGATTTTGTTGAGACTGGTACCCTGTTAGAACAAAATCATGTCCATTCAGCTGTCAGATCAACAGCTGTCACAGCAGATCAATTATAAGTGATATATTTTTACCTTCGTTTAATCAATGAATTCAGTGATTATTTTGTTAATTCACAAATAAGTCTGCAAAGCTATACATCTGATTCTCCTTGGGTTAGATACATATTAGATATAGAAAGGAAAACCTGAGTTGAGATATTTCTTTGTGGTTTTTGTTGCCTGGAACATGTAGTTAGAGAAGATCCCTTTATGAGTTATTTGGCTATCTTTCTTTCAGTGTGTATATAGCCCAGGTATATTTGGTATTACTTTTCTTCAGATACTAGATTTCCTCTGATTGTCTATGTGTAGAATGTGAAATATTCCTCATGATGGACATGGTCTGAGGCAGAATACAATCACTGCATTAATAAAAACAGGGGCAAGTGCATCACACCCTTGCACCCCCACTCTCACATTTATGCCATCCCATAGTGGCTGATAGAGCAGAAACTGGCCCATGGCCACGTGAGCTGCTAGATTGTGCTGCTGGTCTGGGTCATGGAATCCCAAAAGGTGTCTTCTTCTTCTTCTTTCTTTCTTGTATTTTTTTAAGATACTACAGATCTATGAACTTGCCCACATGGTAACCCCACAAAGGCACAGCTCTAGGATGCATGCCTCCCAGAATACCAAGATGGAGACGACTATATTTGAATTGGTTCTTTGCCAAAAACTGACAGTTTGGTCTGCTGCAGGGTATTTCCTCTAATAGAATGTACCAATTTTTAATAGATGTTAGTAAAGAAATATTTCATTTGTTACATTCTCTAAGGGATTTTTTAAAAGATCTAATTGGCTATGTTAAATGATTTGTGATTCAGCCTCCTATCTAGAAATAGAAGGGAATTCCCAAGGAATTTCTTTCATAGGATTAAGAAACAAATGTTATTAAAATCTTTTAACTGGGGGAAGAACATGTCTGCAATTATTGGTGAAATAGCTTCTGGAGTAATTAAGAAAGAAATGTTATATATTGTGTACAGTACTTCTATATATAGCATCATCCAAAAATTTAAGGGACTACCCAGAGAAGAATTTAATATATCAGCCTTCTTATGAAATAAATTTTCCAATACTATCAAAATCCAAAGTTCTATAATTAAAATGTGGATAAAAATAAGTAACCTCTGTACACTAAGTGCACAAAGTTTGACGGTTTCAATTATCTACAGGTTTGAATAATTATCTTGCTTTTTATTGCTAAAATGAAATTATGGCACAATTGTAATAGTTTCATTCTTTTCCTATATTTCTCTTGCATTTTTTTTTTAAGTTTAGTATTTTGAGAAAGAGGGAGAGAGAGAATCCCAAGTAGGCTTCATGCTGTCAACACAGAGCCCCATGGGGCTCCATCCCACGAGCCATGCAGTCATGACTTGAGCTGAAATTAAGTCAGATACTCAACCAACTGAGCCACTCAGGTGCCCCTCGCTTGCATTTTTGTTACTAAATCTTTATAAACATAGTAAGATCAGTCATGTAAGCAGATTTGTAGTTTTATGTTTGCTCTTTTCTGCTAATCAAATTGATTTATTATTTGTGTATATTAAAACCCTAAGTGCCTTTTTTAGCACTAAAAAGCTAGATTAGTAAAACCTAAAATCTACATTGAAAATATTGGTAAAATCTATAAAGCAATTTACATAATTGTTAAAAACTATAATCTTTCCTAAAATTAAAATAGCTTCACTTGGAAAAGTATCACCTTGTGGAGAGTATACTAATCTTTTGAAAAATGTTGACTTTCCAGTAGGTGTTGGAAATCTGCAAAGGACATCCAGCCAACGAAGCACCCTTACATACCAAAGAAATAATTATGCTCTGAACACAACAGCTACCTACGCAGAGCCCTACAGGCCAATACAGTACCGAGTGCAAGAGTGCAATTATAACAGGCTTCAGCATGCGGCGCCAGCTGATGACGGCACCACAAGGTCCCCATCAATAGACAGCATTCAGAAAGACCCCAGGCAAGTGCTGTTTGTGAATGTGCAACAGGCTGCAGGATCACAGGCATCAGTGGTTCCTTCAGTCTGACTTTTTTCCAAGTTGCCAAGTCTATGATAGTATTAGTTAACTCCTAATCTCTAGTATTTCCAGTTGTATTTTAAGCACTATAGGTCACTGACGTTAATTTAGTTTAAAGATCGATTCCTTCTTTTGATGCTTTAGAAGTTAGAGATGCATACAATATCTGCAGCACTCATCACTGAAGTGCTTCACCAGGAACACTCCCTGGATTATCCTGTGAGTCTGGATTATATGCATGCATGATTTTAAAGGGTCATTTTACCCCATTTCCTTAATCCTGACTGACTTTTTAGATGAGGGCATCAGAAAAAAAAATGGATGGGGTTTTAAACTAGAAAAGACCAGTGTTGTGTACATTTTGAATCCTACTGGTCAATGCTATGTTGTGCTTTTATTAACTAAATCCTTTGAAAAGTTTTCTGCCATTTAGAAGAAAGTAGTTTACAAGAAATTCTCATATCTCATAAGCAAAGAAAATTTGGCCAGTAATGCATGTTTCCTCCTTTTCATTTTATTTGGCCATGGAGAAAGAATCTTTTATTAAGATAAGTATGAGTTATTTAGTACTTGATTGATTTTGAAAAGTAGCTTCATCTTTAATGAAGGCCACTTAAAATATTTAGGAAATAGTTCATAGCAGCACTCTCAACAATAGCTAAAACATGGAAAGAGTCTAAGTGTCCATCAACGGACGAATGGATCAAGAAGATGTGGCTTATCTATACCATGGAATACTACATGGCAATGAGAAACAATGAAATCTGGCCATGTGTAGCAACATGGATGGACCTTGAGGCTGTTAGGCTGAGCAAAATAAGTCAGGCAGAGAAGGACAAATATCATATGTTTGCACATATAGGAGGATTAGGAGGAACTTAACTGAGGAGCAAGGGGGAGAAGAAGGGCGGAAATGGTGGGGGAAAGGGAGAGAGGCAAACCATGAGAGACTCTTGAATGCTGACAAAAACTGAGGACTGATGGATGTGGGGGGGAGGGCAGGTGGGCATGGAGGAGGGCACTTGTGGAGGTGATCACTGGGTGTTACATGGAAACCAGTTTGACAATAAACTATTTGCTAAAAAAATATTTAGGAAATAAAAAAGATATTTAGAAACTGAAAGAGAATTTTAATTTCTAAAAGAAAGGAATTACCACTAAATTTTAAGCAGCTTGAGTGTATATTAAGGTATATATTAGCAAGATTTCATTCACTCTTTGCCAACAAATTGTTGTTTCATTAGCAAATTGTTATAATTATCGATTCATTTTTAGCAACCTACCAACTTATTCTAATGAATGTGAATTAAAAACATGAGTGAGATTTTGGCCATTTAAACAAAATAACTAAAGGTACTCTTGAGTTGAATGGGAAGCCCACTGCTTCACTAAAACCATTCCACAAAATGACTCTTGCCTAAAATTCTTAATAGTTAACAGATACATTTGGTTCTACTAGTCCATGTTCTTGACATTTTAAGGGTTTTTAAATAATTTGTCTTACAGTACCTTCAATATAATTCTTTCACATGATTCCATTTTTTTAAATTCTCAAAATGCCAAAATACTAAGACACCCTAATAGGTGTGGAAATTCCCAAAGGGTTTTGACTTGTATGCAATTTAGATCTTACCTCGGCTAAACCTGCAGAGAAAAAGAACAGCTATCCAGAAAGACAGCGAAGTGTGATTAGAGCTTTGAGCTTAATAAATGTCCCTGAAGATTTCAGTTTTGACCTCTGGTACGAGTAGATTCATGATAAATAAAGATTTCATGTGTGATAATACACTTCAGCTATTCATAGTATGATAATTTTGCAGTCTAATGCATAAAACTGTTATGGCTAGCTTTGATTATGTGAAACTCCACTGATAATGTATTTTGTAAGTTGAATAAATGATTATTTTATAATAATAAGGGCATTTATTCTAGATCCAGGTGAGTTTGAAATTTAAATATTCAAACCAAAATAAAAAGCTCATGACAGGTTTTAAATTTTAGTTTTGAAAATCACAAACGAAGTGATATTTTTATTCACTTCTAAACCCATGTTCTTTACCATTAATACTGCATTATAATTAGCCTGAAAATTTTCTTTTAAGACTGAAGAAGTTATTAATGTTTTCCATATAAAGGGAAATCTCTGTTTTCTTTTAATAGTTGTTGAGCGTAGAATCAAAATTTATTAGTAATATAAGTGATACATCTAGAAGCAGTAACAAAAGTACTTCCAATGGAAAGTGATAGTGACGTAAATAGCATTCATGGTGTTCCTTTTAAGCAGTGCTTAATCTGTACTGTCCAGCAGAAAAATACCATGTACAATTCTTTTGACCTTTATGTTGTCAAATATTTTACTTCTACTATAATAAAACCCATAACTATTTTTACTGTAAATAGTCAATTTTATTTTTTAAAGAAATTAAGAGAAAAAATGACTTTATATTTACCGTATGTTTACCACATATAGTTCGCTTCCTATATGTTCTTCCTACAAATTCCAGTTTCCATCTCGACCCCTTTCCCTTCAGTCTAAGCACTTCCTTTAGCCTTTCTTCTGTTGCGTGTCTGACAGCAACACATTCTGTCAGCTTTAATTTATCTAAAAATGATTTTATTTCATTCATTTTTAAAGGATATTTTTGTTAGATATAATATTCCAGATTGACAAATGTGAGTTTTTTCCTTTCAGTACTTCAAAAGATGTCATTCATTGTCTTCAGCCACCATTATTTCTGATGAGAAATCAGATGTCATGTAATGATAGTATCTTCTCTCTGGCTGCCTCTCAGGTTTTTCTCTTTATCTTTGACTTTCAGCAGTTTTACCCTGACAGGAATACCTATGGGGTTTTTTTGTTATTGTTGTTTTTACATTTAACTTGCTTGGGATTCACTGAGATTCTTTGAATTCGATTGGTGATTTTTATCAAAACTGGGACATTTTTAACCATTATTGCTGTAAGTATTTTTTTTCCTCTCTTCCCCAAACTCCTTCTCCTCTCCTGGAGTAACTTGACATTATTGTATGGGTTTCTAAAGCTCTGTTTATATTTTAAAATAATTTTTCTCTCTATTCTTCACATTGGATATTTTTTGTTGATCTGTCTTCACATTTACTGTCTTTTCTTCTATAGTCTCCAATCTGTTGGTAAACCCATACAGTGAATTGTTTATTTCAGATACTTGAATTTGGTGTGTGTTTTTTTTTTAATAGTTTCTATGTCTCTGAAGACATTCTTCATCTGTTCAGTCCCTGTTTTCCTTTCCATCTTTGAGCACATCCATAATGACTTTTTAGAGTCCTCCTCTGACAATTCCAACATCTGGGTTTACTTTGGGTCTGTTTCTAGTATTGGGGTTGGTTTGGTTTGGTTTGTTTACACTTTTGTAGGTCACATTTCTCTGTTTCTTCTTATACCCAACAGTTTTAAATCACATGCTAACTTTTGTAGATCATACATTGTAGAGACTCTGGATTATTTTGTATCCTGTTAGGATTCTGAGTTTTCATTGTGGCAGATAACCAAATTGCTGACCCATACTTTTGATTCTGTCAAGATTGGTTCTATTCTTCTGGGATGGATCTGTTTCAGGTTTGTTTTACTCCTAGCATATGCTTCCACTCTTTGGTATAGTTCTCTATGGAGATTAAATGCTGAGGTACTCAGGAAGGTGTGTGATCTGACTAGGCTGGAAGTCCAGAATCACCTGGCCTATGTTCAGCTCTGTCCTGCGATAGCTACTGCATCTGACCTGCACATGTGTCATGGACATATACAGCCCAGCATTCAGTTAAGGACTTGTGAGGAATCCTCCTACAGACTTGTAGAATCTCTTCTCCATAGTTCCCAGTTCCCTGCCCCACAAATTCCAACCATTTTGGCATCCCCAAATTCCCATCTCTCCCTCACCTCATGAAGTCCATTATTGCTCTGCTTCACGAGTCCGGCTTCCTATGTCATGATTCAAAAAATGCCCCCAGGCAGAAAGCCAGGGAATATGGGGCTTCTATGAGGGTTCCTGTTTCTCAGGGATTATCTTGTGTTAAGTTCTGTTCAGGACCTAAAAACACTTCCTCCATATATACATTTTATAGTTGTGTTTTGTGAAAGGACTAAGTCCAGTATCAGTTATTCTATCATGGCTGAAAACAGAGGTCTGGGCTAGATTATAATGAAGCAAATCCTGACAAACATTGATGCTCTCCAACCAGTCCATGAATTGATAGCAGTGTTTCCAAGGTAAATTTCTGCTGAAAATCAGGGTTGGAATTGATGCCATCCAAGCCTGACTGCCCATCTCCAGCTGGAGTCTGGCCCTTATGGTACCCAGTGATGCCAGAAAATCTTGACCATATCTGTGCCACTTAAAGAGGACAAAAATGTGTATTTGTTATGATTTTGAGTCATCAAGGAAAAATTAAATCACACACCTTGCAGTCTGTTAATTAATTATAGCATAGATTTACATAATAGGCTAGACAGATTTTGACCAGAAATAGTTAACATAGTTCCAGTGCATAAAAGGAAATTTATTATACAGAATAACCGTATTTCGTTCCTTTCTCAAGGCTGATGAATATTAACAAAACATCCATATCATAATTCAAAGTATGTAAAATATTTTCATATACATCATCACAATTTAATCATTACAGCCAACCTAAGAAGAAGGTACAACTGGGGCTCCTGGCTGGCTCAGTCAGTTAAGCGTCCGACTTCGGCTCAGGTCATGATCTCACAGTTCGTGGGTTCGAGTCCCACATCAGGCTCTGTGCTGACAGCTAGCTCAGAGCGTGGAGCCTGTTTTGGATTCTGTGTCTCCCTCTCTCTCTGACCCTCCCCTGTTCACGCTGTCTCTCTCTCTCAGAAATAAATTTTTTAAAAAACATTAAAAAAAGAAAAGGTACAACTGATAGTTGTTTTGTTCCTATTATACAGATGGGGAAAGTAATGTTCCAAATAACTAAATGCTTTTCAAAATCACATAGTAAATGAAAGACCTAGGACCTCAATATAGGCAGTCTAACTCCAGATTGTGTGGTTTTTCTCCTGCCGCTTTTGGCATCGGTGGTGTTCTTAATGTCTATTAAGAAGTCATTAAGTCCATCCCCCCAAGACAGAAATCTCCATCTTACCCTTGGCTTCAGTTTTCAAAAAAATCATCTGGCTGTTGTGTAAAGAGTAGATGGAAAAAGGGACTGCTCTTTGAAGCAGATGGAGCACATAGGAGGCTATTAGTTGGATCAGGCAAGATGAACAGAATGGATGGGTTGGGTTTATAGGAAATATTTTAGAGATAGTCAACAGAGCTTGCTGAGAGGTGGGACAAGAAGGATACAGGAAAGAGAGAAGTCAAGGATGGCTCTCTTTTGTTTTGAGCAAATGTTTGGATAGTCTTCTTGGCACCAATATTTTCTGATTCTTTTTTTTTTAATATTTTTTTTTATTTATTTCTAGGAGAGAGAGAGAGACAGCGTGAGCAGGGGAGGGTCAGAGAGAGAGGGAGATACAGACTCTGAAATAGGCCCCAGGCTCTGAGCTGGCAGTCAGCACAGAGCCCGACGCGGGGCTCGAACCCACAAACCGCGAGATCATGACCTAAGCGAAAGTCGGACGCTTAACCGACTAAGCCACCCAGGCGCCCCCAATGTTTTCTGATTCTAATACATTCTTTACTTGGCCACCAGAGTTATCTTCCTTTATAAATGTGATCTTGTATATGTTGTATTCTCTCACTCTTCTGCTACAGAACCTCTCCTTTCTGTTCCATATTTGTGGAGGCAGCATAGAGACTACCTGGGTTTCACCCACCTCTATCAGTTATTACTAATCTCAGGTTCCTTACCTCTATCAATTGTTATTTAATAATGCCTATGCCATGTGGCAACAGTCAAGGTAAATGAGGTAATACATATAAAGGTCTTGATACAGTGCCTGACACAGGTAAACTCCTTGAATAAAACATGGTTTCATGTACCGAGTCTTGTACACCAAACCACATCTTATCCAATGCTTGCATCTCTCTGGCACCTGCTGTGACACCTGCAGCGTAGTAAGAATTCAGTATTCATTTGAATGGGTGGTGTGTATGTGTATGCAGGGTTAAGTTGCCCCTTGTAGTGGACAAGTGAGTTAATGCGTGGAACCCTCTCAGATCAAGAGAGACTCTAGACCTTTATAAACTGAGCAGTAGAAGGAACACTGGGTTGTCAATTTAAAGATTTTTTAGAGTTTATTAAACAGTATTCATTTTAATCATTTTGTATAGTAGTTCATCCTATAATCAAATCCACAAATTTGTTGCTTTGTGAACCATTTATTTGTTTTTTTAATTTTTTTAATGTTTACTTTTGTGAGAGAGATGGGGGTGCACAAGTGGAGGAGGGGCAGAGAGAGAGGGAGATGCAGAATCTGAAACAAGCTCCAGGATCTGAGCTGTCAGCACTGTGACACAGGGTTACTATGAAGTCATGACCTGAGCCAAAGTCAGACGCTTAACTGAGCCACCCAGTGAACTGTTTCTAAGAAGTTGATCTTTATATAAGAATAAATTCACATTTAACAAGGATGCTAAACAGTGAGCCAGTCAGTTGACATCAGAAAATTCCCACAATGTGATGTTATCTGAAAAAGCAGAGTTTAAGTGTAAGTGCATAGTATGACTGTATACTCAGTATACAAGTAGCAGGATAGCACACCGGCTCTGAAAGCAGACTGCTCTCTTGACTAGCTGGGTGATTTTAGGCAAGATGCTTAGCCTCTCTGTCTCAACCTCCATATCTATGTGGTTGCAATAAGAATAAATGAATTAATGGGGTGCCTGAGTGGCTCAGTCTGTTGAGTGTCCAACTCCTGCTTTCAGCTCAGGTCACATGACAGTCCCAGGTTGTGGGATCGAGCCCTGTGTTGGGCTCTGTACTGAGCATGGACCCTGTTTAAGATTCTCCTCTCCTCTTTCTCCCCACATCTCCCCCAATACTCCTCCCCTGCTTCCTCACATGCACACTCTCTCAAATTAAAAAAAATTTTTAAATTGAAATTAAATGGTAGTTCCATTTAAAAAAAGAATAAATGACTCTATATATATAAAATGCCTAGAATAGTGCCTGGCACAGAAGTGCCCATGAAATATAAAGTGCTATTTAAATATAATCCAGTTCTTTGAAAAAATTCTGTATGCACACGTGCACATTTTTGTGCACATATTGGGGGGGGCGAGGGGGGAACCAGCAGGAAATGTCAACAGTGGTTTTCTCTGATTATAGGATTACCAATTAAATATTTTTTAATATAATTTTCCATATTTCTTATAATCAAGAGAAGCCGTAAATACAAAGTTTCTTAAAAGTCATCAGGCCCACCTTGCTTGCGATTTCCAGGCTGACACCAGATCTGCCTATTCCCAGCAGCCTTTCTTTCTCTCTGCTCAGGTGTGACTTCTCACCTGACTCAAGTGCACTTGTTTACTTGAGCCTTACACCTGCAAATGTCTGACATAGGTAGAAAGGCATAAAATTAGAATCAAAGAAGAAAATCAGAATGGAAAAGTTTTTCATATTAAGAACTTCCTTTGTTCTCTAGAACCTCTTTCTGTGAAGCATGATTTCTTTAAGATCAGAAGCATCTCAGCCTCTGCATATGTTCATCCAGGGAAGAGGGCCTTACATTATATATTTTAGGAGTTTGTAACTTCCAATTTTAGTCTCAGCCAAGCCTTTTTTCTTATGACAAACTCTTCATTGAGTATATTGTTAAAACATGGTCATTCCTGCTTTGAAGCTGTGTCTTTCTTGCACAGGGAGTTTGCCTGGCGTGACCCTGAGTTGCCCGAAGTCATTCACATGCTGCAGCACCAATTCCCCTCCGTGCAGGCGAATGCGGCCGCCTACCTGCAGCACCTGTGCTTTGGGGACAACAAAGTGAAAGTGGAGGTATGCCCACCCACCCCCCATGCCTGGCACGCCCCCGGGGGACGGTGCCTTGCCATGGAGCAGTCATGTGCTTATGTGCTTCATACATTACAAGATGCATTTCACTGTCCATTTTAAAGGGATACTGTGATACCATATACTCCTTTATTTCTTAACCGTGCATTTCAGTATTTCATAGGAGAAACCCAGATGAGCATATTTCTTGGAGTGCTTTTAGCATTTTCAAATCCTGTGTCCACTCATTAGCTTACTTATAAAACATGAAGCAAAATTTGATTTAACTTACATTTTTAAAGTATTTTTTTGCAAATCTATTAGATAAAAATTATGCATGAAACTACTGAGCTCATGTACTTTATGAGATTCTGGTCAAGGTTAGTGCTGACATGCAATTAAGCCAAGTTACAGAGAATTTATAATTGTTACTAATACTGAACATAAATGAGTATTTTATTTCAGAGTTTAAAGTTTTTTGGCATTTATAGAAATACAGTGAGTCATTGGTATTGACTAGTGTCCTATGACATACAGATTCTTTCTTAACATTTTTAGCATCCCCCCCTCCCCGTGCAATGGCAAATGGAACTAAAGTGTTTTCCTCAGCTTCATACGCAAAACAACATACCAGTTACTGAGCTAAAGGTGGACAAAGGAAATAAAGCCGAAAATATTCATGTAATGTACTAATTAATTGACAAATGGAAGAAAATTAGGGAGAGTTGTCTAGGGAAACAATTCCGTAATCCAATGACTTCAGTCAAAAATCCTTACCTCTGATACATACGGCTTGATTGTGTTTGTATATTTGCGCATTACCCACAGAAGTATGAGCATAACCCCTCTGTGTGTTTAGGAGGGTGGAGTAGGACTATGCTACCTACACTTGGCCATTAATCCACCTAAGACTCCCTTCCTTTTTTTAAGCCACAAACCCAGGAAAAGAGCTTCATCTTGGAAAGTGTCCTTAATGTTTATGAAAGATGTGTCATTTAGAATAAAAAGCAACCTTTTGAAATGATCTGGAGTTGTCCATTTTCTCGGAAGTCTTTCTTTTTTTTTTTTTTTTTTTAAATTTTTTAATGTTTTATTTATTTCTAGGAGAGAGAGAGCACGTGAGCAGGGGAGGGTCAGAGAGAGAGGCAGTCACAGACTGAAACAGGCTCCAGGCTCTGAGCTGGCAGTCAGCACGGAGCCTGATGCGGGGCTCGAACCCACGAACCGCGAGATCATGACCCAAGCGAAAGTCGGACGCTTAACCGACTAAGCCACCCAGGCGCCCCACGGAAGTCTTTCCATAACAGACTTCTGTTTGATCACTTTTTAATCATGTGTCGCTTAGGCCTGATACCTCATATTTTTCATTCTAGGTGTGTAGGTTAGGGGGAATCAAGCATCTGGTTGATCTTTTGGACCACAGAGTTTTGGAAGTTCAGAAGAATGCTTGTGGTGCCCTCCGAAACCTTGTTTTTGGCAAGTCTACGGATGAAAATAAAATAGCAATGAAGAATGTCGGTGGGATACCTGCCTTGTTGCGACTGTTGAGAAAATCTATTGATGCAGAAGTAAGGGAGCTTGTTACAGGTGGGTAAACAATGTGATCTTGTCCTGGAGGAAATGTTGAAAGCCATCTAGCTGATGTCCTATGTGGTGGCACAGTGAAGGACTTGGAGGTTCTAGGTAGGAGATCATGATACAGTGTGCACAACTGTGACAAAGCCTGAATCTAATTTAATTTGATGATTCAGAAAGCACTTGCACTGCTGCCGGGTCATCCTGACTAGTATCACTTATTGCTCTTTAGTGTGTAAGTATCAGCTAACAGATGTCTTGTGCATGGAGGACTGCATACAGCTTTTTATGATGTTTTCCATAGTAAATCTACTTGTATTAAATAGACCAGCTCTCCTTTATTAAGAAAGTAAAATACACTTAATGCATTGGCTACCTTCCACTTCAGTTCAGCCAGGGTCCAGATCCCTGTTCGTACCTCAGATGCTTTCCCGGCTCCCAGAGATGCACATGTAAATAAACCTCAGCCTCTGCCCTTAAGTAGCACTCTGGATCAGGAGGAACAGGAGTGGTTCTGGCAATGGCAGTGAGAAGTGGCAAATGCCATGACTCAGTGGGGGCTGCAACCAGGAGTACAGAGGATGGGCAGGGAGGTCCCCTGGTTGGTGTGAAACCAAAATTGCCCTGAAGGATGTGGAGGCCTTGGCTGGGGAGATAGTCTAGTCACAGGCAGAGGTTCTGAGCCAGCATGGAATATGGGGTCGGAGCTTCTGGCAAGAGAGGCATGCCGAAGGAAGGCAAGGCCGAAGAGAAACGCAGGCCTGGTTTGGGGAACTTTTGTGAGGAACTTGTGTCCCATACACAGTGGGGGTGATTATAGGGTGTGGTGTGGCCGGTTTGGGCCTTTAATGCATTCTTCCAGCAGGCAGCAGGATGGGGGATTGATTTGAAGTAGATGAACATGGCATCTGGGAGGCCTGTAATCTCAAGGTAATAGCTTGAGCCACATCTATGATAGAAAGAAGGGGTGGTTTAGGGGTGCCTGGGTGGCTCAGTCAGTGGAGCATCCAACTCTTGATTTCAGCTCTGGTAATGATCTCACAGTTCATGAGATCAAGCCCTGTGTCGGGCTCTGTGCTGACAGCAGAGCCTGCTTGAGATTCTCTCCCTCTCCCTCTCCCTCTGTCTCTCACCCTCCCCTTGTTCATGCACTCTCTGTCTCTCCCACTCTCTCTCAAAATAAGTAAATAAACTAAAAAAGGGAAGGAAGGACAGGGTGGGTGGTCGAAAAGAGGGAATAAAGAGAAGCACGTCATGGTCAGGGCACAGCGATCCAATGTGGGGAGGAAGGAAGTGAGTGATGCTTTTTCTTGAGTGATGACATTGTAGCAGTGTCAGTTGGGTTCAGGGGTGCTTGAAGTCCAGGTAAAAGAACAGTTCTGCAGCAGGGCAAATTAATGACAGCATTATTTATAACAGAGAATTGGGGGGAAATAGTGAGTATTCACTGGTAGGAAAATAGTTAAATAAATGACAGTACATTCACACAGTGAAACCAGACATAAGGATTAAGACAAATGCATTAGAGCTATCTTTGGATAGCTCTAATATCTGTATATCTAATAGATCTATAGATAAATATCTAGAAGTATTGGTGGAATGGTAGGGACAGCATGATACTAGTGGTATAAAGTGTCATAATATGCAGGTTGAGGCTACAAATTATTTTCTGATATACACACGACAATAAAGTTAAAATTTTTCATTCAAATGACAGAAGACAGATTAAGGGGCAGGTGGGGGGACAGGTAGAGAAAAAGGAGGGATTGGGGGATTTAATCCAGCTCTCTTTCTCTTAAAAAGAGAGAGAGAGAGAGGGAGAGAGAGAAAGGAAGGAAGGAAGGAAGGAAGGAAGGAAGGAAGGAAGGAAGGAATCTGAAACAAACAAGACAAAATGTCAAAGCTAAATAGTAGTTACCTGGGTATCTTATATTTGCTATGCTATTTTTCATGCCTGAGATATTTAATTTAAAAATCTCTAACAACATTTAAAAAAATTAACTGCATTCCCCACTGGCTTTCACGATGAAATCAGAGCTGTAGGTTCTGTCACATATAATTCAGTAACACTGGGGAATGTAGCAAACCGTCATGAATCTAATATTTGAGGGGAATCAACTTTCTCCTAAGATATTAAAATTTAAAATATAGTACCCTGTACTCCAAACAAGGTATGAAATTTACATACTAAAAGTAGAATACACTTTATATATAATCTGAAAGTCTGCATTGGACTGCCTGCCTTAACATAGTTTGAGTATTAATGCTTTAACACATCTAAATTACATATCGATTTATTAGTAATGTCTCACTCTCAAATGCTTTGGAGGCATCAAACCCTCTCACACCAAAAAATAAATTGTTTACACTTACGTATGTATGGCATATGTGTATAAAATGAAAATTAGAGCAGGATAAATAGAGCTAAGAAAAAAGGATGACTATAGACCTATCCATTCTAGAAGTCAACACACAATCACTCCCTTACATTAAGCTCTCTGTGAGGGAGGCTCAAAGGAGACTATGTGTCTGCAGCATGAGTGCTTTCTTTCCTTGTTTGGTGTTTCTTCCCCATCACTGTGAACTTCCTGTGTAATTGTCCAAATAACGTCTCCCAGTCACACCTGTGCGGCCAACAAGACTGCCAACTGCTGTGTGTGGGCTCCCTGCGAGATCAGTGGCAATCCAGGGAAAAGCCTGATGTTAAAAGCATAGCTTCTACTCAGATCTGGTTCTCTTTTGATGAACTAGTCATGATAGATGTGTAGGGTGGTGGTGGTGTTGTTGTTGTTGTTTTCTCTTCTGTCATAATTTCTCACAGGAAGAATAGGTCTTTGTTAGATTTTTGTTTCTGAGGTTTTATCCTTGGGTGAAATGATTATAGTGTTTTTTTGGAGCACGAGGAATATATAAGATTTAGTGATAAACAAGAAGCAAGTACATGAAAGTTTTGCAATTTCTTTTTCATTTGAAAATAAGTCCGATTTATTTGAAGTAGAGCCAGACTTCACTAAGAGCTTTTATTTACTAATTTGCCCGGTGCATACTCTAGATGTAGGTGCTAATTTAGATGCTTCCCTCCATGTTTCACTCTTTCTTTGTGGGTGCAGTACTGGTTGCTGAGAATGCAAGATGTTTTAAGAAATGGGTCCTAGCCTTGAAAGGAGGATACGAGTGTTTATTAATTCAAAAAGCACTGTTTCTCCAGTAGACCATATTGCTTCCTGTGTAAAACTAGCACCAATCTCTTTTTTTTTTTTAACAACTGCCAGTAACTTTTAGGCTTTAAAAGTATTTTTTGTCCTTATATGTATGGGAGGAAGAATTAATAATAACTCTTTACTTTTACTCCTAATAATTTATACTGACTTATGAACTGATTGCTTATGAAATGTTCTCTTCAAAAGTAGTGTTTGCTTTGGAATGGGAGTGCTCAGTGTGTGAACACTTCACTCAGTTGACATATGTAAAGGAGTTGGATAAGAGGACTTCAAAAGTGAATTTCGAGCTCCAGAAGGCTGAATGTCAGCCTGGGTTTGATTTGTATATAAACATTATCCAGCTAATATGAAACTACAAAGTCATAATATAAATCTAGCACAGTTGTGTCTGTGTGTGTGTTTTGCATGTATGCTCATATTTGTAGACCAAGATTTATGAAGACAAGAAAAATTATATTTCACATTTTTTAGTTCCAGAATTTAGTGATACCACCTCTAAATGATGTTCCTTATATATTTTAGAATAACTAATCCATGGTGTGTTTTAAAGCCTGGCAATATCAAGACTTCTTGGGCTCTTTCATTAACTCTTCCTTGAGTCAAATACTCATAAGCTATCTTTAAGCCAATCACAGGGTCGGAGGAGCCCTCAAAATGAATTTTGTTCCATCAGCTACCCAGTGCCTGAATTCCCCGTATAGCTTCCACACAGCATAGCCGCCCATGATGTGCTCAGACCCACAGAGATGGGGAGCTCACTGCTTTGTGGAGGTAAAACTGAGCATCAGGGTTTTCCAGAGAGCAACAAGAAAATATTAAGTATGGCTTGAGAAGGCAAGCAGATAGGCCTTCAAGAGCTCGTGTGGCCTAAGAATAACCCTATAGGAAAAGACCAATCACCCTACATCCAGCCTCCTGGACCTTTCCTAACCAGGAAGGTGTGTCTCAAGCTGAACCATTCTCATTAAGGCATGTCTGCTCCAAACATGGGCAGCTAGGCGCTCTGTGGCCACATCCATCACTCAGCATTCCCTATGAGTTGCCCATCTCCTTTAAAATCCTCTTTGAAAACAGAACATTATCCTTCTAAACTTCAGTGTCCTGCCAATGTCTCCACAAGTTACGCTGCCCCTGGCCAGCCTAGTACAGTACTTGCCCTTTGCAGGGATGGTGTTGGAGCTCCTCAGCTGAGATTATTGTCAGCTTAGGATCATGAAATGTTAAAGTACAAGGAACTGCTGTGTTCAAAATATTGTATTATTGGAAGAAATCACTATCCCCTATAAAACTAGGTATTTTAATTTTCTTAATGTATGTAATTCAACCTAGTTACTAATTCAAAGGCTTACTTTTTTCCTAGTCCCTTTGTGTCAGTTTGGTATTTTAATGTACGTAAATGAAGAAGTTTTAGCTCTTCTTTTAAAAAGATGCCTCCCCTTTGCTTTGAATATAATAATTGCCCAGCACCTGCACTTTGGGCCACATCTTTATTTGCAGGGAAAAAAGGAAAAATACTTTTTGCCAGGTGTGTTTTCTCAAGACAGTATGGCTGTCATTGTTAATTAAAATGGTCCTCTACTATGTAACAGGATTCTTGTGTTTTCTTCATCGTGTTGAATATTTTCCAGGTTGAACCTAATAAGCTTTTCTTTTAGTAATTGCTGATCTATCTTGGTGCTTAGGGTGAGGGTTTTTTTTATTACAAAGATACTTTTTGCCTTTATTGTGCTTCAACTTGAAAGCCGCATGAAATATGGTTGTTCTCAGTTGAGTAATAAAATGAATGTCTTCTAGGCCACACGCTATGGGTGGAAAATGGGAACATCTTGTCACTAGAAAAGATATGTTGAACTCATTTGCTCAAGATAATTAAATAGTGTTTCTAAGCCAGGAAATCTGAGTTCTGAGTTATTGAGCATTCTGAAAGCATCATTTTTTAAAAACTATAGAAATTGATATTTCACAGAATTTGGAGGCCTACCTTTTTTTTTTTTAATATATCAGATGTCCCCAAACTACCACATTTCTATTACCCCTCTTAACACTGGTGTTAAATACCAAAAAGTAGCCTTTGTTCTTGAATAATAATAGCCTTTGTTTAAGTGACTGCTACATTCACATTCTTTCCAATTTAGCAGGTGATTATTCATCCATATGGCTAAGTAAAATATTTCCACACTGTTTATTTTAAAAATTTTTAGATGCCAGCAGTGGATTTCAGATACTATGCAAAACATGAAATTAGGTTTATTCCCTTAGTGATCATTAGCTCCATATTTCTAATTCGGTAATAAATTAATAAGGAAATGATAGTCATGCACTGAGGAAGGGTAGATGGGCCAGGCTAAAGTTTAGCAAACAGTAGGATGTTCTATAAGGAGCTAGAGCTTAGTGGACATGCATTCAGCCATTTGGAATGGTAAGTGCCATTACAGGATGAAATAATTTACTAAGCATGTCCCCTTGGTCTAATCATTATGCCTTCAAAACAGTTGTTTATTCTTTTGTCCAGAGAGGAGTTGGCTTATTACTTTTATCCTGCTTTTTGTGGACCACTAGAGCCATCAGGAGCTGTATGGGTAGTTTCCAGAAAGCTAGCAACATCTCTTCCCACTTCTCAGCCAACGTCAGTGGGATCCTTACACTTGGCCCACTTTATAAAACAAGAACAACAGAATCATGTACTTTCTTATTCACTGAACATATCAAACCATAAAAATTGGTAATAAGAAATAGAATGATAAATAAGTTTAACTGGTAACAAGACACAGAGGTGTATTATAGATGGGACAACTCATAATTCAGAGTCACAGAACTTTGAACTGGAAAGAGCCTTAAAGAAGTCTTCTGTTCTGTCCCCCATTTTGTAGATGAAAAACTGGGTTCCAGAGAGATTGAGGCCTGATTGGGTTCCTGGTATGCAGGCCAGAGCTCTTCCTTCCTCTACCTCTGTCCCCTCTCTTCCAGCCACTGAAAAGTACTGAGCTGGTACACAGTCTGGGGGTGCATCTGCCCATTTTAAAGCCTCATCTCCTTTATTATTTCAAATTACCACCAAAAGAGGAAAAAGAAAAAGAAAGAAAAACATATCCTCTACTCTCTGAATTTCACCTGAGACTACAGAGAACTGTGTTTGAACTTGGCCATTAGCACAGTCACATCAAACTACTGATAAGTTATAATCATAAAGTGTTAGGGTTGCTTAGAAAACATAAAATGTGATTTTCATCTTGTAATATTTCAAGATTTATAGTTCGAGTGTGAAAGGATTCAACCTTATACGTAGAGTATGTCCTTTCATGTGTAAACTTCTGGTTTTTTTAATGTTTTAATTCATTTATTTAGAGAGAGAGACAGAGAGCATGAGCTGAGGTGGGACCAGAGAGAGATACAGAATGCAAAGCAGGCTCCAGGCTCCGATCTGTCAGCACAGAGCCTGATGTGGGGCTCAAACTCACAAACTGTGAGATCATGACCTGAGCCAAAGTCGGACACTTAACCGACTGAGCCACCCAGGCGCCCCTTATGTGTAGGCTTCTAAATTTCAAGCAAAATGAAGCAGTCAAATGGGAAGTCACAGAGATCCCTATAGAACTCAGGTGGTCAGCTGTTGATCAGAGTAGAAATCCTCAGTACAAGAGAGACCCCAGAGTGACACACGCACTCCGTGTATTAGACATCCAGTATATTTAAGAAAGATCAAGGTGTATAATGAAAATCTAAAAAGAAAATGCCCAAGAGACGCCAGCCCAGGTCCTACAAGTACCTTGCAGTTTCTGAGTCTGTAGGACTTCTCATGGCTCTTAGCTTCTTAAGCTGATACAACGATGAGGTTGAAGATTTAGCGCATGTGGGAAAGCACATTCCTGGGATCCATCAAAGCCAGCCATGGAACATATCGCTTCAGTGACTTTTTCTCAGGCAAATCTCTAGGGTAGTGTAAGTGACCTAATTCTGTGCCAGAGGCTAAAGTACCCTGAAGAACAACCACGGTGGCCCCATCACTGCCCTCCCTGCCACCTCTGCATCACAGATTCTCTCAGGTGGATTTTCCTTTGTGTGACCTGCTCACTTTTACAAACTACCCCTGACAAAAAAAACCATCTTTTACATTGCTTATGGGCAGTTCTCAGTCAGCATTTCTGAATTGTAAGCTGCTTTATTTTCAGCGGAAACACTTTTCCAGGATACGGAGAACTCTGCAGCTACATTATGTAATTAATCCTCTCAACCTACCCATGAAGTTGGAAAATTACCTGAAATAAAGAAGAATATGTTGAAATGTAAATGTGACTCTGTAAATGGATCTCAAGAAATTGATAGATCTTTTCAAAGATGCTGTGATCCACCTTTGTACCTGAAAAATCACAGAAACGCAGGCTAACCCTTATGTTCTTTCAAGACTCAAAAGATCTATCGCTCATATCATTTGGCAGGGAAAGAATTTAAACAGCAGGAGAAATTCCCTTCAAATTGGCTATGTTGGCTGGAGCCCCGCTGTGTGAAGCCTCAGCGACTAGCCCAGGCCACCATCAACTGCACATTGCCCCTCCAGGGGAGTCTCCTTCTCCCACACCACCCAAGCACCCTCTTGATACTGCTGCTGAAACCAGACGTGGTGACCACTATGCCCAAGGCTGGATGTGAGGAAGCTTTTCCATTGCTGACATGGAGTGTACATTAGCTGTGTGCAGGGAAATCATGGAGAGCAACCAGGCAAGCAAGGGAAGGCCCACCCAGCTGGCTGGGCCAGGCCTCCCTGTGGGACCCAGCCCTCAGGGCAGCTGGACTGCCCACCACCTAAGCCAGTTGTGCCGGCCAGCAAGGAGGGCAGCAAACCCGGCAGCAGGGCAGGAAGAAGGAAGCCATGAACCATGCCTTTCACCAGGCCCAGGACTGTGTGTCCGTCTGCTCTAGGAGTGCCTGCACACAGTTCAGCAACCCCTGCCAGGGCAGTATAGCATCCCAGGAACCCTGGGAGCAGTTATACACCACCATGACTTTTGTTTCCTCAGCATTTATCCAGAGGGAGAAAAAAGGTGTTTCTAGGATTAAAGACAGTACTTCTGTCCCACTCATAATAATTGTTTTCCCATTATTTCAGTTCCATTTCAGTTTCATAATTTGTTCACAGCGTTCCAGTCCTGTGAAAGCTTGAGTGATTTGCCTGAAGCCACAAATGGTAGGCATTTTTCACTGTACCTCTCTCTTCCCACTGCCCCTGGATTTCCTCATTCCTGTTACAGCTCCAGATCCTCACACACATGCCGAACGGGGGCTCCGCTTGGATGCTCCCCTCCGCTTGCATCAGGCTCCAGATTCTCATCACAAGCACCTGCCCTTCCTCTGTGCCTTCCCATCTCCTCACTCCTTCAGGTCCTCATCACATTCCCTCTACAGTGCTTCCTGGAACACAGGCTGGCCCCTTCTGGTCCACCAGCCTCCCCTTCATCCCTGGACTCACACCTGTCCCTGCCTTCCACACTTTCCCCCTTGGCAAGTCTGTGTCTGCAGCCCCTGCCCTCCCCTTCTAAGCTCGCCATAGCCTCAAGGCTCTTCTACTCTGGCTGCTTCCAAGTTGGGTTTCCCCAGCCCAAACCTGCTTGCTTCTCCCTAGCTTCTGCCCTCCATACTCCACCCTGGATGCAGTGGTCCTCAATCCTACTAGACAGGTTCACTTGTGCAGAAAAACATCCAGGGAGAAGCAGCATGGTGTCGGGAGTGACTGGGTTCTGGAGTGAGATCTATCTGTTCCTTTCTAGCTCTGTGGCCCCAGACAAATCCCCCCCTCCTGGTACCAGCTTCCCCAGGGGTAAACACAATACCTGCTGCTTGGCGTTTTCATGAGGATAGATGTGGAGTGCATAGTGCAGATGACATGCATTCTGTGCTCGGTGCTCTTCCTACTCTTGGATGCTTTTTGATGGCTCCCTCATACTATGACCATTTGTGGCAAGGCCTCTGAGAGCAGAGGAGTCACCTATGTGTCCCCCTTGGATGCTGCATGAAATGAACAAGTGTCTCTACCAGCACTTTCCAATACTAGTATAATGTAGGACACATTAATTCTGAACTTCCTAGTAGCCACATTAAATAGAATACAAGATGGGGCGCCTGGATGGCTTAGTAGGTTAAGCGTCCGACTTTCGCTTAGGTCATGATCTCACGGTTCGTGGGTTCGAGCCCCGCGTCAGGCTCTGTGCTGACTGCCAGCACTGTTTCAGAGTCTGTCACTTCCTCTCTCTCTGACCCTCCCCTGCTCACTCTCTCTCTCTCTCTCTCTCTCTCTCTCTCTCTCTTTCTCTCCTAGAAATAAATAAAACATTAAAAAAAATTAAAAAAAAAATAAATAGGATACAAGAACAGGTCTTATTTATGTTAACAATGCAGTTTATTTAACGCAGTTCTTCTAAAGTAATCACTTCGGGACGCCTGGACGTCTCTTGATTTTGGCTCAGGTCATGATCTCATGGTTCATGGGTTCAAGCCCTGTGTTGGGCTCTGCACTCGGATTCTTTCTCTCCCTCTCTCTGCCCCTCCCTGGCTTGTGCTGGCTCTTTCAAAATAAATGAAACTTAATATAAAATAATCACTTCAATTCATAAGCAATATAAAAATTATTGAGATCTTTTGCATTCATTTTTTTCATACCAAGTTTTCATACTCCACTCTATATCTTACACGTCTAGCAGGTCTCAGTTTGGACTAGACACATTTCAAGTGCTCAGCAGCCACATATGGCCGATACCTACTCTGTTGGACAACACATATCTCTACCATGCTTGGGTATAAGTAACATGCATCTGAAAGGCATAAGCTGTATAACTTTAATGGACAGGGACGTAGGAGGCCCTACTGTGACCAGATGTAGCCACAGAGTCACGACATTTCTCTGCTCCCAAGAAAAAGCCTTCGAGTGTTATAAAAACCCTACAGGTGTTAGTGGAGAGCTTCAGGGAAAGGAATGGAGGGGTGTATTTGCTAGATCATGAGTATTTCAGCCAGGGACTGTCTAGGAGAATAATAATGGAGGCATGTGTAGGAGCAGGCAGTGGCCCAAGGTTCAGAAGCACACATTCCTGCCTTGTTATCCATTGACTGAGTTTGCAAGATGCCCACACACTCTGACCTTCTTATGCAATCTAAAACCTGATCTTCTGTTTATCACTCTAGCCTAACATTTCATCCCCACTTTTCAAAAATGCTTGCAAGATGGGTATCCCAACACCAGCCTGTTCCAAAGAGCATAGAGATGAAGAATTGCCAGGGGGGAATGAACACATATATCAGAACTGAGGCACAGAAACCGGTCACCATGCTTCTCTGTGCGTGAACAGCAGGGCCTCATCATCTGTTCTCTCCTATAATACTCTCCACCCCACCAAGGCTTGGGTAGTTCTGTTTACCTCATATAGACACCTTGTGAAAGAGCAGGACTGATGTGACATCAACAACAGACACCGAGAATAAGGCTAACTTGTGGAAGAAAAGTGGGGCTGTTTGAAGTGTGCTAGTTCTTTGGGCTATTTTGTTTCTTTATGTGATGTCCATAAACATTTGTTGGGGGGAGGAGTATAATTAGGAAACTGGAACATTGAATGCTATATAAAAATAAGTGGTTTTAGATTTCTTTCATATCAGAAAGGAAAACAGTTGTGCAAGCTGTTATATATTTATGCTACCAGAGAAATAATGTTGTTTGGTTGGTTTTTAACATCAGTTAAGAAATACGTTTTTCAAATAGTGCCATTATTTTAATTACTGAGTAAAATCGGTTTATAATTTGACTACAAAATTATCAGTCGGTTGTTATAATAGCTATAAAGCTAGTTTTAAGTATGAGCTCTTTCAAAATTCTGCAGTAGGATTTACAGGAGATAGTGTTTTAATTACTTTGTTCATTCTTCGTGAGGAAAGTGAACTTTCATCTCTCATGGTAGCTTTTCTTGCAATTATTGGTTACTCATGATTGCGTGTACTTTTTTCTGTGGTGGATAATAAGCAGCTTTCTCTACAACAATATGCATCGCATTCTCTAATATTTTCTAAATTAGTTTATATGTGTATATTCTTAGTTCTCACAACAAATAGCTAATTGCTTTAAATTAATAAAAACCTCAAGCTTCCTAAACCAAGTTATAGTTTATTTTTAACTTTTCCAGGAGTATGCTGCTAAATTTTTTTGAAGCCAATTTCGCATTAGGACCTCAGGAGTTGGAGGTTTATCATGTTGATAGAGAACGCTAATCCTATAACTATTTTTTCAACAGTTTGCTACATCTGAGAGTTGGTGTATTTTCTGTTCATTACTTACTGCTCTAGCAGCATTCTTCCTGACCCATTAAATGAAGCCCTAGACAGACTAAGTGGGGAGAACACTGTTTTATTACTACTTTAGTGAGGTGGAGTACACACAGGTATTATTAACTGGTCTCAAGAATGGCACTTTTTACTTTGAGTAGAAAAGCCAAATTAATCATTCCATAGCTAAGGCTTTTAAGTTTAACTGGACCTTCTTCATCCAATATTGGTTGATCGAAACTGATTGTTTAGTCTTTCCATTACCTTATTTTTGAAATAGAAGGTGGGGAAGAAAAAAATCAGTGTCTTGTGACTAGCTTTGATATTCAAAGTGGCTAGTTTAAATCCACACCCAGTGCTGTAGCTCTTTGTGTTACATGGTGAAGTACCAGATTAGAGGGATAATATAACCCAGTGCCAGATGATAAAACTGCCTTGCTATGGGTTCTCTGAAGGTCACAAACTTAGCAAAAAGGAATTTTTCCTTTTTTCTGGTCAAGAATAATTTTGAATATTTTTTGAGGTTAAAGAAAGCCTGTAGTAGACTGGCTTTATGATCAATAAGTCATCTCAGTGGACCAAAAGATAGCATAGTCACCTGGTCTCCAGACGGGTTACGTATTTTTAAACACTTCAATGTTTTATAATTGGTCAACACTGAGCTTTTCTATTTCACAGTTTTGAGGGGATGGAATTCTGGCATGTTACTTTAAGTCTTCTGTTTTAGAGATGTAAGTGAAATGGGATTCTTCTGTCCTCAGAGCTAAGATGGTGGTTTCAACAGCCATCTCTTTTGGTTTTCGTATAAAAGGCAAGCAAAACTATGCTAGCAAATTCCCTTACAGATCCAAAACATTGTTTTGACCCTCTCCCCATAGTTATAAACCTAAAAGACATTCCTGAATGCTCAGCTTAAGAGAAGACATGCGGGGGAGGTAATTTTGAACTAAGTCTGACAGACAGGAAATAAAAGGGAAATCCAAAAATAAATACATGCTATTAAATTGGATCCATTAACCAATATTTTTGAGCACTCATTATGTGTCTTGCATAGTGTAACAAGACATGTAAAAGAATTGATGATGGTAGAGTATTTGTTCCTCATTGTACATGCCTAATGAAATTAAAACTAAATTTAGAAATACAAATACTCATCATTTAAAAAAAAACATGTAGAATTTCAGTCCTACAAAATAATTAAATGGGAATTTAATTCATTTTGTGTAGCTTGACTCTTTAAGTTACTATATGTAAAGCACACAATGCCTGGCACAGGATAAAATCACAGTAAATGGTCATGTTACTATTGTTTATATTGACCTATGAACATCTGTGCTGTTCAATCGCATGTAGATGAAGGCTAATAGTAAACTGTAGAGTGACATATAACTCCATTGATCATTCTAAACCCTGATAAAAGAAAGCAAGAGCAGGACAAAATTCTACCTGTACAGAAAATCAGGGAAATCCACAAATCTAGGAAATAGCCTCATAACAGCAATAGGTCTTAGCAGGAGCCAGAAGTGGAGGCAGGAACCATGAACAACAAGATTTGCTGCCAGCGATCAGAAAACTTCTAGGCATCAGATCCTAGATCCATCCTGCTAAAGAACTACCCCTCTTCTTAGTCATGTTTTCACATGTGAGACTGTGACTCACACTGTTTCATTTTCTGTAGCTATATATGTAATTTTATACCTATAGCCTATAACGTAATGAGCTTTCCTTTCCATAAGCCTTGCCTTACAGTTAACTTTGCTAGAATACTTTTTATTCCATGAAGTACAATGTAGCATATTAGAAAATGCTGCTCTCCCCCATGATTGAATTCTGTGGAGTGAGGAATTTGAAAATGTATTATAAAATTTACAGGGGAGGTTAGGAAATGACCCTTCCCACAAACAGCACCTGGGCTGTATGCCACCCTGTGGCTGGCTCACACCCCGGCAGGTCCCAGCAGTATCTTGGGCTAAGTATGGCTGTCCTCATTAGCAGGAAGTGTTAAAGCCCCGTTCGTGGCAAACTTTATCACCCCCCCCCCCTTTTATGCTTCAGCCCTCTCTTTCTTCCATCTTCTCTCCCTCTCCCTGTCTTTGGGGCAGGACAGACCTCCAAGGACTCATTTTTAATTGTTAGCTACCATGTCCCACCCATGGTCATCAGTCTTCTGATACCTTTCCCCTAAAACAGTACTTTTCAAATGTCTTTTAGACATTAAACCCATTTTTCTTTTTTTTTTTAAATGTTTTATTTATTTTTGAGATAGAGATAGAGACAACGTGAGCAGGGGAGGGTCAGAGAGAGAGGGAGACACAGAATCTGAAACAGGCTCCAAGCTCTGAGCTATTCCTCAGCACAGAGCCCAACGCGGGGCTCAAACCCACGAACTATGAGATCATGACCAGAGCCGAAGTTGGAAGCTTAACCGACTGAGCCACCCAGGTGCCCCGAAACCCATTTTTCAAACAGAAACAACAGTGCAGCCCAGTATTGAGAACAGATAAGTGTGGAGCCACTCTGGGTGAATCGGGGTGGGGGTCTGCTGCCAGTTCTCCCTCCACGCCTCCATGGCTGCCCCTGAGAGAGTCCAGTGAAACCTCCAGCACACAGGTAACACAAACTCCCTTAAATTAAAACCTCCCTGGATTTAAACCATTTTATATACAAACATGGCCACTTTTATCAGAATCCATGGAGAAATAACTCTGCCTGAGGAATTTAGGTTCATTTCATAAGCACCCACAGTGTATGCTACACTCTTTACTAGAATCTACCTATTGTGTGCCATCTATTATATAAGCAAAGGTCTCTAATGGTGGACACAACAAGCTTTCAGAGACAAAGCAATGTCTTTACTTTCCTGATTCCAAACTGTCTGAATCCCCCTCCCATTTGGGGCCTAACTAGATGAACTGCTGCTGAGCCTCAGGTCCTTTGCTAATGGTGAGCTATTCCACCCCAAGGAATAAGAGCAGAGAAAGGGCAAAAGTCCTTGGAGGACAAGGGAAACCCAGCCAGCCCAGTCCGGAAGTCAAAGCCAAGTGAAAGAGGAAGGGAACCAGGTACAGGGCAGAGTAGAAGGCTTTCCCAGCAGAGCCCAAGCATCAGCCTCGACTACCAACCACTCCCTCGACAGCGTGGGCAGCTCAGGGCAGACCTGTAGGGAAGGGGTGGTCCTCTCTCGGCTTAGAGTTAGAAGATCAGTTTACTATCTTCATTCCTAGCCCTTTATCTATACTTCTCCTTCCTCCAAAAGGAAAAGCTGCTGTCAGCCCTCCCACACCTCCCTCTTTTATGAAGGTCCCTGCGGTTTCTCCCGGCCCTGAGAAGGCTGAGCAGACAGTCTGCGGTTACCATGCACTGGAGGCAGAGCTGCTCCCAGCACTCTCCATCAGTCATGTTCACAAGCCTGACACGCTCCCATGGAAGTGGGCAGATTTTGCCAACTCCTTCCTTCACGGGGCCTCAAGCATTTTTTTGTGTCGATAATTCTAAAAGCACTGTATGGTCTTTTGAGCATCTTGTTAATGATGCATCAGGGGTACGGGGCTCTGAGGGACCTCAGGACCTTGGTGCCAGCTGTCCCCCTCTCCTCTACCTCCTTTTCTCTAACTTAGGAAAACACACTGATGTGAGAGGGTAATAGAGTCGGTATAATGAATTTTCTTTGATTTCTTGAAGAATAATTATTAGAAAATATGTGTGCTGTAACAATTTAACCCACCTCATAGCTGACACAGAAATGAAGACGCACTAATAGGCTTACAATTTAAATAATACTTTAACAAGCTACGTTTAAGGTCCGTTGTCCTGGCAGTCCTGGTAGGAATTACAGTCTGAGTGACCTAATCTATTGTTAGTCTCGCCTATATCCATCCAAAAGGGAATGGCAGTAATTTGTACATGGTAATAAAACTCTTAACATAGAAATAAAAATGTTTAAACCTTATCTAAATGAGGAGGTGAAGCAGATGTAATCAACTTCTATAAATTGTACTCTGAGCATATTTAAGCTTGAGCTTCCCAGTAGGTAAAGGAAGCATGATGTACAGAAACATGTCAGTCTTTTGAGAAAGAAATTTTTTCCAAGTACTAGATTCTAAAAATGGTTTTGTCACACAGCACATTGAATGTAAGGGATGATACAATGAGTGACAGCTTTACGACAATCACAGATGTGTTATGTTTGTATGTTTGTGGCCCTCCCCCTCACAGAGTAGCTCTAATTTACTCCGCAGAAGCCACAGCCATCTTGTCTGATAGATACCTCAGCTCTAAAACTTAAGAGATGAACTGTTACAGCTTTGTAATATGCTGCCAGGAGCTCACATATGTTCACTCAACATTTATGAGGTCCATCCCCTGCCTGGTTGCAAATTCAGGCCGTAGATTAGACTCGGAACAGAATGCGTTCACATCTGATATGCTTATTTTATTCCCAAACCTGCAGGACCTCTGACTGATAATTTGATTTTTAAAATTACATTTTTTAGGAGTTCTTTGGAATTTATCTTCATGTGATGCTGTAAAGATGACAATCATTCGAGATGCTCTCTCGACCTTAACAAACACTGTGATCGTTCCACATTCTGGATGGAATAATTCTTCTTTTGATGATGATCATAAAATTAAATTTCAGACGTCACTTGTTCTGCGTAATACGACAGGTTGCCTGAGGTGAGTTCTTTATTTCTTCTTTCCAGTTCTTTGATTAAATAGCATGTGTCACAGTTCAGTTGATTTTAGGAGGATTTACTTCATTTTATTAACATTTACCTACATTTCCAAGTTTGTTTCAAAATGTAGATCATTGGACTCTTATCCTGTGAGTTAAACATCATGAGCACAGACTAGTGGCCTGAAAGACATTATCTGATAAATGACCCTTCTGTGGATTAGTAAAAAGGGCCCTTTCAGTCTGAAATTACTGCCAAAATTCCAGTGTTTTCCACTTTAGCAGCATTTTTCTGGTTATCACATCCTGACTGCTAATGTGTTTACAGCCTGGTTTTTGTTTAAATTCAAAATGTGATGGTTAAAACCTTTCTGCTTTTAAAAGGTGCAAAAAGATGTGTGGTTTAAACAGTCATTGGATTTGAGTTTTATAAATAAATGAAAATGAGCCCAGTACTATTCTAACTCATCTTTAGCATGTGAAATTCATAAAGCGTCCTTAAAGTATGGACAGTAGTGCTCATTATTTGCCTTTAACACTCATCAGCTCAGTCTCTGCCCAGTGTCCCAGGCTTACAGTGCTCTGGGAAATTGAAGCAGAAGCCTTGGGCAGAGTGGCTTCCTGCCCCACTCTGAGCCTCAGCTTCCTCGTCTTTACAATAGGGAAATTAACCCAATCTTCTACTTGTGAAGAATCAGCTCCCTGTAAAGTGCTTAGGGAACTATCTGACACACAGTCAACGCTGTCTGACATTTAAGCCATACATCCAAGCATCTCTGTAACAGAGAGCTTGAAAGATGGAGAGAGAGCCGGCACTGCTGCTCTGAAGCCTTCCACTACTGTGACAAGTGACTATCAGCCCCCTTGCTGTGGGTGGGTGACAAGAGTCAGGATCCTGGGAAACAGGCTACCTCCCTAAATCAGATGAGTGCATCAGACGGCAGTTTCTGTTCCCTACTGATGATTTGATGATTTGTGGAAGGAGCACCTCACCTTCCCTGCTCCTGGATCTGGGGAGACTATGATCACTCCTCAGCCAGCCTGCTGGGCTTCCCAGAGGCAGGACACACTGGTCAGGCTCCCTCAGTGGTTCAGGACTATAAACCTTTGGTGTATGCCCTCTCTGTGAAATCAGTGATGAATAAGACAGACAGGCCCCTACTCAATAGAACCATATTCTATTGAGGAAATCAAACAAGAAAATAACAATGAGTGCTATGGTAATGTAGGATTTAGAGGTCAAGTGGCCCCTCACAGAAAGTGAAATTAAAGCCTAGCTTGAAATACCACCAGGAGCTGCTCATCTGAGAGTGGGGTGGGGGTCAGGACACGTGTTCTAAGTGAAGGGAAGGAGTAGCATGAAGGCTCTGGGGCAAGAATGGGCTATGACTGGAGCTTAATGGGCAAGACACAGAGGAGTACCAGATTATGCCGGATTTTTGAAGTCAGAGGAAGGAGTTTGCACTTTATTCCAAGTGCTTTGGGAAACCAACAGAGGGCTTTAATCATGGGAGTGATGGGATTGGATCCTGGTTTCAGTATGAAGACTAAACAAGGGCAACAGTAAAGACTGGAGCCCAAGGTTATTGCAGCGATCCAGGCATATGATGACAGTGGCCTACACCAGGCACTGGAGAGAGGTAGGAGATAGGGTGCATTTTTATGGAGGGAGAGTTGACAGAATTTGTTAATGGATTGAATAGAGGGGGTAGGGAAAGGGAGGAGATAAGGATATACCTCAATCTTTGGCTGGATAAATTAGAAACACAGGGAGAAGAAAGGGTAGAGGGGTGACCAGTTGAGAGCTTTGGCCATGTCCATTTTGAGTTTTCTCTTTAGCTATCTATGTGGTAATACAAAGAAAGCAGTTGGATAATGGAGCCCAGAGTTTTAAAGAGGGGTCAGCCTAAAGATAGACATTTGGGAGTCATGAATGGGTCGTATTAAAGGTTGTATTAAAGCCAAGGGGCAAAGGGAGACCACCCATGAGAATGGAAAGATAAAGACAAGAAGGAACCATAATAATCCTGGGCACTCCAGAGGGTCCCACCAGCTGAAAAGACTGAGAAGGAAAGGCCGCAAGAAGGGAGGAAAACCCAAGAAGTGAAGGGTCCCAGGGGCTCATAAAGGAATAGAAGATGGCAGCTGTTGAGTGCTGCTGAGAAGTGACACAAGATAAGAACAGAGGAGGGACCACAGATGACATTGTCTCTCTGGCCTCAGAAAAACAAAGATGAAAAGAAAAATCATTCCAAATCCCCCTTATCTAGCCTAAGTTTTTACAAAATCTCAGAGTTATCCTAGATCCTTTACTAATGAGGCATAAAAACAAGATAGATCCTTAATATTTGGTATCAATTCATGAAGGCAAACTGGTATTAAAACTTTCAATGTGGGGTGCCTGGCTGGCTCAGTCAGTAGAGCATGTGACTCTTGATCTTGGGGTTGTGAGTTCAAGACCCACGTTGGGGGTAGAGATTATTTAAAAATAAAACCTTAAAAAAAGTTTTGATATGGATGACACCTAAAGCAATTCTCAGGGTTTTTTATATTTGAAAAGATGAGAAAAAGTGTAGCATAAGTAAATGTCCATATTTAACTTGAATATTTATACAAGAAGTGACATTTCTTCTGTTCGTTCAGGAAGCATTTATGACCACCTGCTATATTCAAAACATTTATAATAGGTATGGGAGTCTACCATACCTGGTGGTCCAACAAGGGAAGTAAAGCATATCTAGAAATAACCGTAGCTAACCAACATCCCAAGCACTTTTCTAATAGCTTTATATGGAGCATCTCTTCCTCACACGACCCTATGAGGTGATCAATATTCTCCCGTTTTACATAAGAGGAAACTGAGGAGGATAGCCCCCAAAACAACTTTTTAGGAGGTTAGAAAGTAGGGTGTCACTGAAGGGATACAGAGTTCAGATGCCCCTGCTCCATTCTATTTGCGTTGATAATGGGGAGCTAGTTACTATGAGTTCTCGCTATGTTAAAATGCCTCCTCACACGGGATCTGCATGGTTGCTGCCTGTCGCCAGTTCTCTCCAATGTAAAGATATGGCTCCATGGCTGAGGAGTCAGCTGTTCATCTCAGCAGCTCCCCCGTGTCTCTGTCCATCCAGGAACCTCAGCTCTGCAGGGGAGGAAGCAAGGAAGCAAATGCGCTCCTGTGAGGGGCTGGTGGACTCACTCCTGTATGTGATCCACACGTGTGTGAACACATCCGATTACGACAGCAAGGTCAGTGCTGGCCTGGCCGTGCGAGGGGCGCGATGGCAGATGACAATGACTGCCTGACGCTGCTCCTTGCATGCCATGGATTCTTTCTGGGATTCTTGAGCTTTTCCTCTTCGTTAGGCTACACTCTAGATTAAGGGGATTAATTTAAAAATTACAGATTAACAGGGACATGACAACTTGAGAAAATAGCCTTAGAACCATGAAAACAGAGTGACTGAATGTGGCCAAGGACTTAGTGTAGGGTGGCAGGATCCTGACTTTTTTTTGTGATTCTCTTGGGCTGATTGCCACAGTGACTGCCCCTACTGCCGTTGCCCCCAGTCCTGTGTCCCCTGTGGCTAGAATCAGACCTATCTGTCTTTGAGTATTACTGAATAAATGTAAACCTTCCAGGTTGAGGTCCTATAATCCACCAGCCTCTCTGCCCTTCTTGCCCCAGTGTAGGCCACAGCCCACACCCACGTGGATACCCTTCTCTACATCCCCAGTCTTGCCCTTTCAGCCTGCCCTCTGTTGCCCTGCTGGTTAGTCTGTTCCTAGTAGGAGCCCCTTCTGCTCCCCTCCTGTTTTCCCTATCCTTGCCCCAGGAGCAGGGGCCGAGGAAGGTGGCAAGAAACAGAAAGGAGGGACTATAAAAGTGTCAAGAGTTCCAAGTGGGTGCTGTTCGGGATGGGCTAGACAAGGAGAGGCCATAAGCAGGCCTTGTGTCATAGACATGGGTCTGAGAGAGAAAACAATGACAAGCGGTAGGCTCAGGGAAATGGTGGGAGAAGAATTCAAAGTGATGGTCAGGTTTTTATTTGAATCTCATTGAACCAAAAGACGTGCAGATGAAATGGAGAGGAGTAAGCAAGTTGGAAGAAGAGCATCCTGGGAAAGAGCTGAGCTTGGTGTTAGGTCCTCTGAATGAAGTGACAGCTGGCCTCCCAACCAGAGGTGTGATACAGACTTTAAGAAGCAAAAGACCATGTACAGAAGGCAAAATGCCAACAGAGGAAGAGCTGATGGAACTTTCTGCAGAGGGAGGGGAGAGTGGGGAGATGGATTGGAAGGGCTGAAGATGGGACTTGGGGGGAGGGGCTTCTCCAGAAAGGGGGTGGCTCACACCTCTTGCCGTGGTGAGGATTTCTAGTGGTGAAAAGGAGCAATGTTGTGGCACCTTGGGCACACCCTGCCACTGAAGCAGGCACGCTGGGCGTTTCCTCCTCCAGAGCCTTGCATGTTCTCATCAGATGCAGCACTGCGATCCGGGCCAATAGCCCTGCACTTTGTCATTTGAGTATCCCACAGAAATTCTAGAACCATAATTCTTCCCTTAGATTGTTTTGGGTTCCCTTAAGTAAAAAAGCAGTTCTCTCAGAGTCTACATTTGTTCACAGTACTACAGAAGCATTTTGCAGTCATGTGCTGCAATGGTTTTAATTATGCGCCGTGTTGGTTTTCAGACTGTGGAGAACTGTGTGTGCACCCTGAGGAACCTGTCCTATCGGCTGGAACTGGAGGTCCCACAGGCCCGGCTGCTGGGGCTGAGTGAGCTGGATGACTTGCTAGGAAAAGAGTCTCCCAGCAAGGACTCGGAGCCAAGCTGCTGGGGGAAGAAAAAGAAAAAGAAAAAGAGAACGCCACAAGAGGATCAAGTTAGCATTTTATTTGACATGAAACTCTAAGGTTTCATTTTCCTAGGAGTAAGAAATCACACATTTGGCAAGAAAAAAAAATTCTCATAGTTTTTCTACCTAACCACAGTTGAATCCAGCAGAGAGGAATGTTTTCAGGTGTTAGAATTTGTGTTCATTTTGCTTCCATTTCACGTGCGCTCTTTGTCTTTCAGTGGGATGGCGTTGGTCCTATCCCAGGACTGTCTAAGTCCCCAAAAGGGGTTGAGATGCTGTGGCATCCATCAGTGGTAAAACCATACCTGACTCTTCTGGCAGAAAGCTCCAACCCAGCTACCTTGGAAGGCTCTGCCGGATCTCTCCAGAACCTCTCTGCTGGAAACTGGAAGGTATGGTGTCTTCCTGTTATCCACACTTTTTCCCATCTGTGCAGCCAGATCAACAATGAAGGTGAAAGGGACACAGTTGTTTGGAGTTTGAGAAAGGGTGGGAGCACAAAAAGGGAGGAGATAGTTCGTTCTGGGGCTCCAAGGATGACTCAGCCCTCCCTACACAAGCTGAAGACTAGCAGGAAAAATGAGCAGATCGAGTCAGTACAGCGTAGCCTCCACAGGATATGTGCACTGTGGCGTCTTGAAAGAGGGCATCTAACCCAGCCTGGCAGGTGAGAGAAAGGCAAAGAGGCAACCCAGGAGGTAGTGAAGGTTTCCTGGAGGGATGGTGCTACCCAGATGGAATCTTAATGAGCAGAATGAAGCCAGCAGAGTGTGAGGTTGGGTGCATAGAGGGACTGATCCAGAGAAAGGGACGAGAGGGGAAAGAACAGTGTGGTGGAGACTGCAGGATGGTTGCTGGGGCATCGAGGGCAGGGCCAGTGCAGGCCGGGTTGGACTCCGACATCACAGACAGGCCTGATGGCCAAGCTTCAGGACCTGGGATGTGACCTGCAGACCACAAGGACCACTAAAGGGGTTTAAGCAGACAGGTGACACAGATGTGGATACTATTGGGTCCCTTCTGGCATGGTGCAGAAGATGAATTCAAAGAAGAGGGAAATAGAGGCTGGGATTCAATGCTAGACATGCCAGGGGCCTGAATTACAGCTGAGGTGGGGTGGGGTGGGGGTGGGGGGCGTTTGCAGGGGAGAGGGGCCACTGTTCTCTCTTAGACACTTACAGACATATGGATAACATGCGTTACCACTTTGAAGGTGTGTGACTTCTTTATGCAAATTGAAAGTGGCTTCCTACTATTACCACTGTAAGCAGGTTCTCAAAACTTCTTAAACAAAGCAATTTCCCAGACAGTCCTTGTCTGAAATATTTTTAACCTAAAAATTTCCTAACAAGTATATTTTAGTAAAGTTATTCTAATGCTTGTTTTTGGCTACTTCTTCCACCACCACTTCCTGAAATGAGAATCTTTTGGCCACTGTATCATCCATGAGAGTGAAAAGCATTGTTCAGGCTACGTGTGGTTTGTTGCATGCAGTCAGCTGCTATAATGACTGTACACAGATATTTACAGCCAAGTGCTAAGCCAGCATGGTTATTTTGTTGTTGTTCTTAATAGCTCAGCATCTAAGTGCTGGCTCTGGAGCCAAACCCCTTGGTTTTGAATCCTGGTCTTTCCACTTACTAGCTAGGGGGCTTGGATCTTCTCTCAGTTTTTTCATCTGTAAAATGGAGATAAATATCTACCTCATGAGGTGGCTGTGAGCATTAAGAGAGATAATAAATATGAAGGACATACGACTGTGTGCAGCACATAAGTATTGATAAATATTTATGCTGGTGACCCAGTGTTCACATCCAGCTTCTTGTGACCCAAGAGATACATTTGATGGCAATAAAAAAGATTATAATTGACATAGACATGATTTGAGTTGTGTTGCACTTCACTTCCGGGATTATTTAGTGAATGTAAGTTAGATGGCAAGCTCATTTAAAATATAAATACTGGGGCACCTGGGTGGCTCAGTCGATTAAGCATCCGACTTCTGCTCACGGTTTATGGTTCGAGTGCCGCGTCGGGCTCTATGCTGACAGCTCGGAGCTTGGAGCCTACTTTGGATTCTGTTTCTACCTGTCTGCGCCCTCCCCTGCTTGTGCTCTGTCTTTCCCTCTCTCAAAAAATAAAAATAAAACTTAAAGGGGCGTCTGGGTGGCTCATTCAGTTAAGCATCCAACTTCGGCTCAGGTCATGATCTCAGGGTTCGTGGATTCGAGTCCCGCGTCGGGCTCTGTGCTGACAGCTAGCTCAGAGCCTGGAGCCTATTTCAGATTCTTTATCTCCCTCTTTCTCTGACCCTCCCCTGCTCACGCTGCCTCTCTCTCTCTCAGAAATAAATAAAACATTTTTAAAAAACTTAAAAAAAATTTTTTTAAATAATCTAACCAAAGATGCTATCAAGCCAGAGTCTGAATTGGGAGTGGTGGTGACTCGTGCCCAAGCAGGGAAGGCTGGGCTGAGCCAGGTGGGCTCCAGGTGAGCCAGGCGTTGGCTCTGTCCTTGCAGGTTTCTGAGAGAAGTTGAGCAGCTTGACCTGAGTGCTTTATAGGAAGTCATGTATTCCATTTCCCTTCCCCCCTCCCATAGATTTCATTTGATTTAGAAAAATAGGAGTATTCATTTCATATGAAGAATGTTAATAGGGTCTTTGAAATGCATCTTTTCCTCTTACCTGTATTATTAAAGAAACTATTCTGTTGCCATTCAAGAAACTGAGTGGTCAATCATATATTTCAATGTTCAAAATAACACAAAGCCCTGGCAGCTCTCTGCCCTCATATCTTGACCACAGCAGGAGAGTATTAGATGTTTTATGAGCAATGTTTTTCAATTATCCTAAATTTTGAAAAACAATTTGCATTAGTAAAAAAATGTCAATAAAAGCTCAAAACAAGATTAAAGACCCAATTTTCAAATGCTACCTTTTTTTTTCCTGTTATTTCCCTGATGACTTAGCTAGCATTCATTTCCAATTCAAATGGTAACATGCTGACTCGCTGAATAGACTTTCCTCATAGTCACAAAAGAATTTCTTGACTATGAATTTAAAAAAAAGAAGCTAACTAATCTTGAATAAGAAAGCATTCTGCACACAAATATACTTACTTTTTCACCAGTGTGTATGAATTTTGATACTCAGTGTTTCTGGAGAATTCCTTTTCTTCTGAGGCAAGGGCTTTTTTTTTTTTTTCAGTCAATCTCTTTGAAAGGTTAGTGAACTCTAAATATTGTTCAGAGAGTGTAGGAAAAGAATGACTCCACGGAGACAGGTTCTCCTGTAATGTGCACTGATCAGTTACTGTCTCTGCCATCCTATTTATAGCCTCTGGACCTGGCATGGAGCCAACTGCAAAGAAGACCCAAGATCCTTCCTTAATCATGTTTATGTATCTGAGGTAGAAAGCAATCACTGCCTTCTCTTTTCTGCACAAAAATATCTAGCAGATGGTGGCTTAAGATTTTTAGGCTTTAGAATTTCTTTTCAAATCAGTCATCCTAGGGGCGCCTGGGTGGCTTAGTCGGTTAAGTGTCTGACTTTCGCTTAGGTCATGATCTTGCGGTTCATGGGTTCAAGCCCCGTGTCGGGCTCTGTGCTGACTGCCAGCTCAGAGCCTGGAGCCTGTTTCAGTCTGTGACTCTGTCTCCCTCTGACCCTCCCCTGCTCACACTGTCTCTCTCTCTCTCCTAGAAATAAATAAAACATAAAAAAAAAAAAAGATTTTGTAAATCAGTCATCCTAGCCTATCTTTATCCCCAACTATGGTTTTTTATTTACTGACACCACAGATTTATTCTCCAATTGGAAAGAAAACATTTACTCTATTAGTTTATCTTTTGGAAACATCTTTTTTAGGTGATAGTAACATCCCAAGTTGAACTCTGTTTTATATTGCTTATTGGCTTGTTTTACTCACTAGTTTGCGGCGTACATCCGGGCAGCCGTCCGCAAAGAAAAGGGGCTCCCCATCCTTGTAGAACTTCTGAGAATGGACAATGACAGAGTTGTTTCTTCTGTGGCAACTGCCCTGAGGAATATGGCACTAGATGTTCGCAACAAGGAGCTCATAGGTATGTGCTGGTGACAAGGTAAGCTATAAAAAGAGTAACGGTTATAAGACTCTCCTTTTGATTTATATAAAAAGATGACATTTAAAATGATCAGCTGAATTCTACTATATGGCTTCTTGGCATGTTTGGGTGCCCTTTGTGGTGTCTGTCTTTTGTGACCATTCCTTTTCAGCAAGAGGTAAGCTTATTAATTAAAAAGATTGATGAGGGAAGGTATATTTTCAAGAAAGGTTCATTACCTGAGTCACAAAATAAATTAATTCTCCATTTCTGATTTTTGAGACTGGTATCTGCTAATTTACCAACTACCATGCTCTAAGTAAAAAAAAAAAAAAAAAAGAAGAAGAAGAAAGAAATGACATAAATGATTTGTAGCTTTTCCCTCTCAGATCTGTGTAACCACTGTCGAAGGCCATTTACACACGTGGGTAGATTGGGTACAAAATGGCTGGAGGCATCCACCCTCAGGGCTGTAGGGTCCAAATGTAGGGTTGGCACTTGCATGAACCTGACACTGAGCACTTTTTCAAGTTTGACACACTCACCAACTTAGCTTGCTTGACTCCAAGGGCACTGCCACACTCAAGCAGACTGTGGGGTAAAGGAAAGATCAGACTCTCCAGTTGACCTCATTTAACCCCTGGATCTGCTGCTCCCTGGCTGTGTAACCTGGATGTCCTGTGGTGAGCCCACCCTGTCTCCGTCCTTTCATCTAAATTTGAAAACTTCCTAAGCCCCATATCTGAAAGGGAGCCAACTACTCTGTCCTCGCTGTGGGTTTGCTGTTTAAATCAAATGAGAGAATGAAGCAGCTCTTTATAAACCGCCAAGCTCCACACCAGCCCCATAGCTGACAACAAGCCAGGAGAGAGAGAGAGATTTGACAGGCTCTCCTGTGAATTAGTGAATAGGTAATAGGTACTGAACTCATTAAAATATGCCTGCCCTGGGCCACCTGGGTGGCTCAGTCAGTTGGGCCTCTGACTTTGGCTCAGGTCATGATCTCACAGTTTGTGACTTTTTTTTTCATGTTTTTTTTTTTAAATAGTTTATTGTCAAGTTGGTTTCCATATAATACCCAGTGCTCATCCCCACAAGTGCCCTCCTTCATGGCTTTAAGCCCCACATCAGGCTCTGTACTGACAGCTTGGAGCCTGGAGCCTGCTTTGGATTCTGTGTCTCATTCCCTCTCTGCCCTCCCCTGTTTGTGAGCTGTCTTTCAAAAATAAATAAATGTAAAAAAAAAATTTATTTTTTAATGTCTGCTGTGAGATGGGGGGGTGGGGGACACACAGATGGAGGAAGGAGGGATACAAAGACCAAGGGCAGTAGTACTTACCATAAAGACTGCCTTAAGGATTCAGTGTGGCAACTTACAGGAAAGCCCCTATGCAGTGCCTGGCAGAATTGCTATTTTAAATTACCACCTAGGTTAACCTGCTCTTAACACACCACTTCTTTGAGCCAAATTGTCCCCCAAGGAGTGAAAAGGAACTTTCTCCACACCCTGTTCATCCAGTCCAGCTGGTGCCTGATGCCAGTATGCATTATAACTGTTGGTCTTGAGAGAAATCCTTTAGGTTCTTAAAGAGATTTTTAAAAAATTATTTTTACATCCATACTGTTTTAATTTCTTGTAAGAAGCTCATACAGTTTGGGAGTTCCTAATGCTAAAAAATAAAGGGTTGGCAACATAGGATTGAGGCCTGTCACTCCACAGCCGGGAGGGGACACAGGAGCGCAGAGGTGCAGGGGCACTGAAGGCCAAGACCTCTGGGAAGGGGGGCCATGTTTGCCAAGCCCTGTCCTTCTCTCGGAGCATCCCTGTGTTTCCTGTGAATGTATCGACTCCCTTTTATACTTTCAACGGCATACCTATGAGCATTTTTTTTTACCCAACTGGAGCATACTTGAATGGTTTTATGAATCACTTTCTTGTTTCTTTCTCTATAAAGATCCCTCCTTTCCTGAGGTCTGAGCCCCTCCCAGATTCAATATTCAACTCTAATTTATTCAGTACTTCTGTTACTAAGAACCATCCCCTTCTTCCTTCACTCTCTGCTCACGTCCATCACCAGCACTAGCCGTTTTTCACGAGGAAACCAAGTTTTGTCACTCTCATGAAAGTTAACTGCATACTCCACTGACTCGGACCAACCCAGCTGTCTAGAGCTGCAGGCTCCGAGGGGACCACAGGCTCACTCTCACAGCCAGAGTGAGCTGCCTTATCCCAGTCTCCGGGGGCAATTTAAAGTTGTGCATCAGCAAAATGACGAATTACATGTCATGGACATTTTGGTTTTTCGTGAGTATTCAAAATCACCAGTGCTAACTTCCATCTGTTCTAAAAACCACATTTGTCTTCTGGCTTACAATGTCAATATTGTTTTCCCCCTATTCACAACAGTGTTCACTGTGAGTAAGCCAGAGCCTTCCCTTTGAAATGCTGTAAATTATGCAGCATGTAGTCAGGGCCTATCTTCTGCTTACCATTGTATATAAATAGGCCTTTAATAAAAAACCCATTTTGTATCCACTCAGTTATTAGCATAGAAAAAAAAAAAACTAAGAAAATATTTACTTGAGCTTTAGTTCATTTCTTTTGTTTGTCATGCAGTTATTCTAGTTTGTCAGTTGGTAATTGAAATTGAAAAAGCTAGAGAGAATCTCTTGAGAAAGAAGTAAGGGAAATGGAGTATCTGTAAGGAAATGCTTCAGTAGCTGGGGATTTTCCCAGCATTGTCCCATCAAGAACTCTGTTATACTGGGGCACCTGGGTGGCTCAGTCAGTTGATTAAGCATCCAACTCCCAATTTTCAGCTCAGGTCATTATCTCATGGATCTTCAGATCAAGCCTCAAATTGGGCTCCACACTAACAGCTCAGAGCCTGCTTGCGATTCTGTCTCTCCTCTTTCTCTGTCCCATCCCCTGCTCTCACGTGTGCATTCGCACTCTCTCAAAAGAAACAAACCTCTATTATATTGCATTGCCCCTATGATATAATCAGGCATCATTTTAATGCCAAATGTTATGTGAGTCCTTTAAAAGAAACTAACCTGGGGGCGCCTGGGTGGCTCAATCAGTTAAGCATCTGACTTCAGCTCAAGTCATGATCTCGTGGTCTGTCCATTCGAGCCCCGCATTGGGCTCTAGCATTTCAGAGCCTAGAGCCTGCTTTGGATTCTGTGTCTTCCTCTCTCTCTCTGCCTCTCTCTCAAAAATAAATAAATATATTTTTTAAAAAAGAAAGTAACCTGTTCTCACTATTGAAGTCAGACCAGCTGATATTTACCTTTAACTTGATAAAAATGTGTAATTGTACCCACCTGAAAGATTTAATGAAAAGTGTTGTTTGGCAGCCTTACCTAGTCCAACTTTAAAACTTATCCAGAGATCAGTTTTTAAAAGCATTAAGAGGAAGTTAAGGTCTTTTTGATGAATTGGAATTCAAGTGAAAATAAAGTTATTTTTATAATTTATTTCTCACTGTTAAGGAAGATAGTTGAGCTAAAGCAACTTGATGAGTATCCCAAACTGTATACATTTTCTTTTAGTGGCTGTATAAAACTGTTATGTTTTATAAACCAATTATTTCTTCAAGTGGCATTGCAGTAAAGATTAACTTCACCCCTTAGTTTATAATGTTTGTCACTTTCTATTCTGCCATGTGTTGTTTTTTTTTTCCTACTACTGTCTTTTGAGGTTCTATTTTTAAGAGACAACACACTGTCAGGATCTTTCAACAGCAACAATGACAAAAACCTATACTTTCTGAAAGTAGAATGAAATCCTTTCCATTTGGCAGGTAAATATGCCATGCGAGACCTGGTCAACCGGCTTCCCGGTGGCACCGGCCCCAGCGTGCTGTCTGATGAGACGATGGCGGCCATCTGCTGTGCTCTGCATGAGGTCACCAGCAAAAACATGGAGAACGCCAAAGCCCTGGCCGACTCGGGGGGGATAGAGAAGCTGGTGAACATAACCAAGGGCAGAGGAGACAGGCAAGTCTGGCGCAAGGAGATGGGATTGTCCTGTGCTAAGGGCTTTTGTGGAGGATATTTCCTATTGGAAACAATTTATTTCTGCATATCATACACACCAATAAGCTAAACAGTCTCCACCAATTAAAACCTGTTTTGTTGGGAGAGGCATGTGCAGCCACATGGCCCCTTTTTTCTGGTGTTTACTTTGTTGTAATGCCCCTACATCCACTTTTGTCTCTAAAGCCATGTTTGGTTGTGCTGACCCCAGTAAGAATCAGAAATGCTATGATGAGGGAAATCTGGGGGCACCGTTTCCATTTCACCTTTGACTCTGCTCCATGCTTTGGGGCCTGTTCTGCAAAAACATTGAATCCTTAGTTCTGGGACTGATTCCTCTGCCAGGTGCCTAAAAAAGTATTAAAAATCACTGCTGTGTGGACTCAGGATGTGCCCTGGGCTTGGATCATACATTTCCCTTTGCTTCTGGGTGACACCTAATTGATGAAGCAGGAGAAGTAGGGATTAGAGAATTGGTGGCAAAAATAGAAGATATTTTTATCACGGAGCTATAGCAGTTGACAATTTGCCTTAGTATCATCAAATCAAAGAATCATTCAAGAAAGTGGGAAGTAGGACTGCGTGGAGCATTCGAAACACAGAGGACAGCAGCCACGTGACCCATAAAATGGCACCTCTGTCCCCACTTGCCACCCCATCCCCTGCTCTGTTCTTCACAGCACTGATTAACCCCTGCTATGCTACATAGGGCTTTCCCTGTATCTGACTCCCCCAGGAGCAGGGACTTTGTCTTTTCTTCTACCGTCTATGTGGAAAACAAAACCTGACCCATGATGGGTACTCAGTAAATATTTATTACCTGACTAAGTGACAGTGCTAGAACTCACTTTACTTCTTGTCTAATCTTTCAGTTTATACTTTCGAAGGAATTTCTAGAATATAAGAGTAATGCCGCAAAGCATAGTCTCATCCCCTAGAAGTCACAGCTGTCAACATCAACCATATTTCCTTTCAGTACTTTTTTCTTACGTATCTTTTTTTATCTCATTAGTAATAAATTCACATGCACACCTTTTTATTTCAAAGGAAATGAAATGTTACAGATAAAGCTAGGGAGGGGCGCCTGGGTGGCCTAGTCGGTTAAGCGTCCGACTTTCGCTTAGGTCATGATCTCACGGTTCGTGGGTTCGAGCCCCGCGTCGGGCTCTGTGCTGACTGCCAGCTCAGAGCCTGGAGCCTGTTTCAGTCTGTGACTCCCTTCTCTCTGACCCTCCCCTGCTCACGCTGTCTCTCTCTCTCTCTCTAGAAATAAATAAAACATTAAAAAAAAATTTAAAAAAAAAAAAAAGATAAAGCTAAGGGAACCATAATCACTTTTTGTGCTCTTAAAATTTCATTAAAGAGCCTTCATTTGTGAAAGGCATAAGAAGAAACTAGAGAAATGCTGAACCAACGCCAAAACCTTTCTATATATATTAAAAAAAAAAAAAAAATGAAAAATCCTATCCAGTGTAATCTTTTTCTCAAAACAAGGTACTCAGAAAGTTCTGGATCAACTCAGGTTGTCCTCTGAACACACATTTATTGTCCCTTACGAGTCATTCACCAAGTTTGCTGCTCACCTGCTGTGTGCTAGAGCAGTGAGCACGTCTCCCAGCAACCCCTACCCCTGGGTAATTTACATGCCCCAGCAAGGTAGATGAGGCACCAGTGAGTAGGAAACAGCAGGTAGCCTGTCAGATGCAGATGGGACAAATAATAAAATCAGGAAAGGTGATAAGGAGAAAGTAGAAGGGCCTGAGATAGAAGAGCTCCTCGTGCATGTGGTGGGCAGCAGGAAGCCAGTGGGAACAGAGCAAGTCAGGGGTGGTGCCGGGAGGAGATGTAACAAGGTATATAGGACTCCGTGGGTCAGTGTAAAGACTTTGACTTACTCTGAGGAAAACTGAAAGCCACTGGAGATCATTCAGCAGAGGAGGGACACAATCTGCCTTCCCTTAAAGGGGTCATCATGACTTGACAAGCCCTCCCCTCCACCAAGTAGAGATTAACAGTGGCAGTAATTGTGGTGGTGAAGTGGTCAATTCTGACATGGTTGAAGGAGTGAATGGAATTTGCCGAAGGATCAGATGAACAGCAGGAGAGGAGGAAAATGTCACGGATGACCTCAAGGTCTTTGGCAAAAAACACCACATGATGAAATTGCACTTACCAGCATGGGGAAGCCTATGGGAACAGGCTTTTCAGGGAAGACCAGGTGTTTGTTTTGGACATGTTACATTTAAGACATCTATTAGATGTCCATGTGAAAAGTGTCTGGTCGGCAGTAGAATATTCCGGAGTTGAGTTCAGGATAGAGGTCCAAGCTGGAAATAAAATTTGGGAGTCATCTGTGTATAAATGGCATATTTAGAGAAGTGAAATGAGCTGAAATGGATAAAGAACTGTAAATGGACAAAAGAGAGGCTTAAGGGCTGATATATCTCAGAAGTCAAGGAAATGAGGGGCCAGCAAAAGAGCTCAAGAAAGAGTAGCCAGAGCATTCAGAAGAAACGTGTGGTGTCTTGGAAACCAAGAAAGGAAGTGCTTCAAAGGTGAGCACGTGTCAATGCTCTTGCACGTGTCAATGGTGACAGTTGAGACTTGTACAGTTAACACTACTGATGTCACACGTTTAAGAGAAAATGAGAAATTAGAGGATCAGAAGTAGAATTTTGAGAATACATCACTCTTGCAAAGAGTTGTGCTGTAAAGGTGAGCACAGAAGCTTCCTTGCCTTTCTCAAGACTTCGGCTTCTGCTGATAAAATTCGTCTTGGAGCCTAGCAGTTTGTATCGAGGTATCAAGCTTGGCACACTCCTGTTTGCCTTTCCTGCCCTCTCCCGGCTTCCTGACACTTACAGGCAGGGAGATAAGCACCAGCAGCAGTGTCAGGACCTGGATGAGAATGGCATGGCTGTGAGGTTGAAGACCCTGCGAGGCCATCCTAGGTATCAGAAATTTCATCTCCTTGTTTTTTTTGTTTGTTTGTTTTTTGAAGTATCTCTTTGCTCTGTGGCACATTATGAAAATAGAAAATTTGGAACAGCTTTGAGTGGGTTGATTTGACTTGGTTCTGCCCTTGACTCATGAAAAACACTGAGAAGAGGGAGTCTGAGGTGGGAGTGGATATAGATGCAGAAATGCCCCACCTCCAGGAACAGAGAGAGCACCGCCAATGAACATACCTATCCCTCATCCTCCTCAGGACCCTCAGAATCATCTCAGCCTATATTCTGTTGTTTGGAGCAGAGAAAATGCTTCCAGCCTGCCAACCTAACTACCTCTCCCCCTCCTAAGAATTTAATTAGGAACATAAGAGGAGATCAGATTTTAGATACTGCGGTACACATGTGAAGTCGAATTTTCAGTGTTGAGATGAACTGTGAAGAGGTATTCCGTTATCCTTACGGCTGACTCCCCAGCGCTGATCCACCCCTAATGTGATCTCCAGGCCTGTGCTGAGGCCACTGATTTAGAGGAGCGGGGAACAGCAGTGACTCATGGTGAGCAGTGCTTGAACAGAGCGCCAGTATTCAGCAAATGTCTTCAGAGAGGAGAATTTACAACTGACCATGTTTTCCAAAGTGAACATTAGAGTACACATGTACATTTGTTTACCCAGAGGCATAAATAAGGCAATGCAGGTGTTTATATGAAGACTAGTAAGGGGGGAAACATTTAAATTGGGAGGGTCCTCCAATACTCAGGATGTGCTTTCGTGGTTGCCTTAACCCCACAGCCCCAGGGAAGTCGGTCCCATGGGAAATCTGGGGGGAGGCAAGGGGCTGAGACCTGAAAGAGGCCTCCAGCGTAGAGGGTCACAGCATCTCACCACAGACTTGAGTGCCTGAGAGTCTCACTTTGTTCCCTGCCACCTGGGCCAGCCCTGAACCTGCCCAACTCCCAAGTACACCTGATTCCTCGGTTGTTTTTTTCCAACAGCAGCCCCTGTGTCCTCTGGTCCTTGGAGAGATGGCCTCTAGATCACTGGTTTGTAGCTTAAATCTCTGCAAATGGAGCCTGGGGTTGTGCCTCCCACATTCATTAACATCATCACTTTCTCCCTAGATCATCTCTGAAAGTGGTGAAAGCAGCAGCCCAGGTCTTGAATACATTATGGCAATATCGGGACCTCCGGAGCATTTATAAAAAGGTAACTTACAAGAATAGCTCTGGCATAATTAGCATTCATCGGAGCACACATTCATAATCATTTATTGTAATGAAATGTCATTATTCATTTTGAGAGGTTTCTTTTTCTCTTTTAACTCCACAGGATGGGTGGAATCAGAACCATTTTATTACACCTGTGTCGACGTTAGAGCGAGACCGATTCAAATCACATCCTTCCTTGTCTACCACCAACCAACAGATGTCACCCATCATTCAGTCAGGTCAGTAGGTAAACTCCACTCCTTCGTGAGAACATTTGTGTGACAGACGTTATTTTCCAGCCAGGGAAGACTGAATGTAGATGATTAAGCCTGTCACCTCCAAACGCTTAGGAGGTGGATTTGCTCTTCAAGTTAAGAGCCGCCTTTGGGAACTACATGCCATTGTAAACAACAGATCCACTTTCCTCCTTCCATTTTCAAAGTTGATGCAAGTTTACACACAAAAGTATCCCAGGGCCCTCCATCCCATCTAGTCCCCCAATTCTGCTTTACTAGGTTTGAGAAGGGGCTTGGGAATCTGTTTGACAGGCTGGCCAGGCAAAGCAGACGCAGTAGAGGGGCGCACGTTGAGAACCACTGGGTTATGCCTGGAAACAGCTGCCCTGTCTGCCCTCTGGCCATAAGTTTGGAATCTCCTCCAAAGGGATTTTTTAGTTTTCTTCGTGAGAACTCTTAGGATCCTCTGGACATGACCTTTACGTCTGCATTCTGGGGAAGCCACGGTCTCCTATGCCTTCCTTCTTCCCAGTTAAACCTCCATCCTCTGGCTGTATTCCAGACCCTACCCCTGCCTGCCATACACACCCCCACCCCCACCCCCACGACTGATGGGAACAAGCCCCACAGGTGGGTTTGCAGGAATTCCCTTTGATTTGTAAGTTGAGAATCTTGGCAACCACACTACCTGCTTATTAGTGTCTGATTTGGTAGGAAGAACATTCTGAGACTCAGACAGTTTTATTCACATGTATATATGGACAGAATATTACTCCCAAGCCCAGTTAGTCCTATAAATTTAATTCTTAGTTAAATGAAATAGGAAAAGTAATAAATATCTTTTTTTATTTGCCTTTAAATCTCCCATTCTGACTCATAAATATTATCTGTTGTATTCCACTGCACTACTACTGGCAGTCTTATTTCTCACATGGACAAATGTGGCCAAAAAGACAAATATAGGACTGGTGGTTCTTGCCACATAATTGGATGTCTCCACTTGTACTAAGAATTTTTTAAGATTATCTGTGCCTACTGCGTCGGTGTATATATTTTTATCTTAGTTTTTAAATTATGAGTTGTTTTCTTCAAAGAGACGTAATGCTTGGGTTTTGACATCCTTGCTGAGCTCCCAGCTGTAGCCTGTGGCTGTCTTTTTTATAAAAATGCTCACAACCCTTTAGGGACTCAGAAATAGGGGTGTCAGGGGAAACAGACGTGGCTGCTTAACAGGCAAAAGAATAATTTCAGACAGATGAGGACATAATTACTAAGCAATGAACTTATTTGAGGACCTCGTATGTCCACACTGGACAGTGTTGATGAGCCCATCCACATTCCTAGGTGTGCCTTTTTGGATTCCATTTGAGAGGAATGATAGAATTCACACTTGTTTCTCCAGTGGTTCTAAGGGCTAATCCTCCGTCTCTCAGCACTGATGTGGTCTCGACTTACTGGTACTTCTGATGCCTTCTCGCTAATGTAATTGTGGGAGGCAGAGGGGGTGCATGATCTTTGTCCTGCTACTTTCTAGAAAGTAAACAAGGTGAGTAGCACAGAGACACCGCCCATGCATGCTCACCTCTGCTTACCACACAGCAGCCCTACGGCAGCCAAGTTACCTTTCAGGGAAAATATTTCAGTGTCCCACCTCTGAAAGCAACAAGGCATGCAGAACCACTGGTGGCAAGGTTTGCAGGCAGCTGCTTTCAAGTGGATCAAGTGAATAAGTGGCCACTTTTATTTATGATTAACTTTAGTGCGAGCAAGATGACTTTTTAATGAGAAAAAAAGATATGTGATGCTTTCCCTCCATGCAGAAATGCCAACAGGAGACCTACAGATAGATATGTTGTTATTAAATGTCTGGCTCAAGCTGGGATAAAAAAATCTTCCAGGGTTTTGTTGAGACTGGACTTCTTAGCACTGTGAACTTCTCAAGGAGCCAGGCTTACTGAGTTTACAAAATTTCCCTGACAGATGATCACCATAAAAAGAATTATAAATGTGATGGGCTGGGTACTCTTATCCAAACACATTTAGAGATGCAGATATGTTTGAAATAATTAAAAATCAAAATATGCCATAAAACATCTATTTACTAAAGAACTGTGCATAAAGGATAATTGACGGGTGTTTTACAAGCATCCGAACTGAGGTCATAAAATAGCAAATGGACCTCTTGCATGGCTAAGAAGTTAGTCTCACTTGAATGCCGAGGCCCATCTCTGGGAAGGCTGCGTGGTTTCTGCGCTGAGCCCCTACCTGGGCAGCGCTTCAACTCTCTGACGCTCTGATCTCACCACATGCACTGATCCTCCCAGCAGCGGGCCTGCAGGTCGCCTCCCTGGTCTTCACCACTGACTGCTCTTCAACTCACAGCACCTCCAAAAGCTGATTTTTAGCATCAGCTGCGTGGCGTTTCTAATTGCTGACTTGTGTTTTTCCAGAGTGGATTTTGCAGAGACACTGACAGTATGCTTTCTCTTTCTTCTCCTTTCTCTCTCCTTTCTCCTGCCTCTCCCTTCAGTCGGCAGCACCTCCTCCTCACCAGCACTGTTAGGAATCAGAGACCCTCGCTCTGAATACGATAGGACCCAGCCACCTATGCAGTATTACAATAGCCAAGGGGATGCCACACATAAAGGCCTGTACCCTGGTAAGACACCAGCTGGGTGTGTGATAGAGTATCTCGAAAAGCCACGTGTTTCCAGGCACCCTGCCAGCAGCCTGGGAAATAGCCCATGCCTGTATTGAGATGGTCCCCCAGCAGCGAACCATGTTCTAGTCTCACTGTTTCCTACTTCTAGGGCTGTTGCCTTTTCAACTTGTTTTAAGGGAAACAAGCTACAGTAGTGGCCGAGTGACCACAGATAAAAAATAAAGCACTGTATCCAAATGGGAGATGGTTTCTGGCTCTCCCCCAGCGCATTCCCTTTGCTCTGCTCCCCCACCCCCATCCGTGCAGTGTGTCCCTGTGTGTCACATGTATCAGAACTCTTGAGTTCTGTGTCGCTTTGCAAGGCCACACCTAGACTGGTTCGTCTTTTAAATTCAAACCTGAGAATGGTGATCAATTTCATTTACAGTCTCATGGAAAAAGAGTTTGAATGAATAACATAAGGTGATGCTTCCCATGGTGATTATATTTTAAGAATAACAAAAATAATATTGCATCGTATTAATATTTTTATGTCATTCTGAAAACTGGGCATATAATTTACTTAAAGGATGCCAGCCCGAAGAGTTTCCAGCATCCCATACCGTCCCCATTCTCGACTCTCTTGCAAATTATAACTACTCTAGAGGTTTCAAATAAGGCAGTGTGACTGAGCTACCACAAAAGAGTACTCTTTTCTCAAAAGACCTATTTATTAAAAAGAAATAAATAAAAGCTGGTGGCAACTTAACTGCTGGGGGAGCCGTCTCAGTTGTGCTGTTGTCTTTGAAATTGTGATTTCACAGGACTGTTTACTAATCGACTATTGTTACTATGGCAATTAATAGCTCAGAAAATTGCAGATGCTACATTTCAAACAGCAAGCTCTTTGCAAAGGAAATGCACAAACTGAAGTGCGTTGTTCCTTCAGATTCGCAGCAGCCTGCTTTATTTTAAAGATCACCTCCTTAGCATGCATGCCCTTCTGTATCTTCTTTGCTTGCTTCAATAAACTAATTTGCCTCAAGTATGTTTCATTTTCCTCATTAAAAAAAAAAAATCTCTGAGCCCTAACAGTACTAGAAGGGTAGCCAATGACGTCATTAGGAGTCTGCTGTGGACTCTTGAAGACCATCATCTGATTATCAGATCCTTTTTGTTTGAAAATGTAGTTAAATATGGCAGACACAAGACTGTGCCTCTATGTGGCCAAACAGATTAGAACATGCCTATGCCTGCTATTTCCAGGACCTGGGACTTTGAATCATGTGCTGAAGGCATGGAGCTTGTTCTCATATGTTTCCCTTCCCCCATCTGACCCAGGGCTCTAGCTCAAAGCCCTGGAAAAGTGAAGTCCCTCGGCTCAGGGAGCAAGGCTGCTGTTCCGAGCCAGCCAGGGAAATCTTCACAGGTATGAACAGCTCCCCACAGTGACCAGAGGTTGAGAAGGAAACCTTCTGGTATTCTGGCATTGCTTTTTGGTAAAACACACACATGGCTTATCTTGGTCATATCCATTAGCCCCTAACAGCCCTGGGGTGAGCAGCAGCCAGGCTAGACCCAGGGAACTCAGACTTCTGACTGTCCCTATCTACACTGGCCCTGGGAAAGGCAGGCCCTGTGAGGGAGCCCACACAGCCTAATGGACCAGAGTCATGAGCACTAGTTTTAATTTCATAAAATATTTTTTTACAGGCTCCAGCAAACCTTCACCAATTTACATCAGTTCCTATTCCTCACCAGCAAGAGAACAAAATAGACGGCTACAGGTGAATTTGCAATGTCATTTTTTACAGAAGGTCGATTAGCAGGGATCAACACAGTAAGGGGTCTGCGCCGGTGACTTAGCAGGGCTGGGCCAACACAGCAGGGGCCAAGGAGCTTTCCCTGGGGGTCTCTGATACTCCTCAGAAGCTCATCTGTGGTTTAAGCAAATCACTTCCACAGTAGCCCATGTGCTTGAATATCCAAATCTGTGCTGATGGGAACCAGCTGAGAAGTCTTTAACTCTTACTCTTTGCCCAATAATCTCCTTTTCCCACTCCTTTTTTCTCTTAACCTCTAAAATCTCTTCCATCCTCTGTGTGGGGAAAGGTTGGTAAGCATCCTTCATTCTCTCATGTCATTGTTCTCTTTTCTGTACACCTCATTCCCCATCTTCATGACTCCCTCCGTATCCACACATCTGTGGTTTGAAAACACTTGAGTCTGTGGCCAGGTGTCCATTAGTCTCAGAAGTCAAAGTGGACTCAGCCCTACTGGGGTGGACCCCACTCTCCAACAGCATGGGTACTAGTGATTGTAATATACAATCTCTGCTTTCACGGGGACCTAAAATTTATTTCAGGCCTTCCTGATGCCATGCCCACATGGGTCATCTGATCTCTCCTCCTACTTTCCAATAATACATGAGCAACTGGGGTTTTCCAAACAAGCCTGTGTCTTCAACTTCAGATAAGGATGCTCTAAAACCTCCCTCCATTTCATCTTTTCTCTAGATGGACAGAAAAAGAACTTCCCAAGTTATTCATAATTTATGCTATAGTTTCTAAGTCAGGAGGAAAAAAACCCTTAAAATCATAACTGTAACTTAAAAAGAGAATTTAGCTTTGAAATGCTTATGTTAGAATACGTTTAGTTCCAGAACATGTTTTGATACCTGTGTGGTAAATGTCTTACTATGTGAGGGGATTTGGGCATGATTAAGAGGGAAATCAGACATAATAACCCTGATAATTTTTCTCTGAACATATTTGAAGAAATTAGTGTGAGGTCAGAGATAAGCTACGACAACACAAAAGGAAATGGGGGCAGGGTACCCTGATGTGGACGCCCTCATGTGCTCACCTTGCTTCCTTACAAATCGATTCGTCCTGGCTTGGGGAAGTCTTCTCCTTTAGAACCATTTGTTCACATGTCCCTTCCAATTTTATTACTCTGCTGCCTGGAGATTGCTTACTCCTTTAATAGTACCTCACATTTGTCCTAAAACTGAGGGATGGACTCAATTTTCATCTCTGAGGTAAATGTTTCAAAAGATGGTTCTGCACGTATACAACTGTCTGAAGCATGAAAATCCAACGTCCAACTAAATTCATGATGTACTAGTGGTTCCCCTGTGTCAAAGCAAAAATCAAAGGCATCCTTTCACTGAGCATCCCCAGGTAACAAGCCCCTCCACCGCAGAGCACAGAACTGGTCGTCTAGTGAGGAAGGAAGCAGCCAGGGGCCACGTCAGGCTCTCTGGAGACACCAACTTCTAGAGGCCTTAGAAAAGGACTTGAGCAAACTCGGCCAACCCACTTATAAACCTACTTTAAAATCCTTACAGTCTACTAGCAAACATACAGCGTGTACCAGAAACAACTCTGAACCATATGTTCACAAATACTGAATATTGCTTTAAAAATATGAAGCAGGAAACCCATATTAATTTCCCTTAAACACGTATTTCCAAAAATTGCTTTGATTTATTTGCTTTTTCATTTTGTCAACAGCATCAACAGCTGTATTATAGTCAAGATGACTCCAACAGAAAGAACTTTGACGCATACAGATTGTATTTGCAGTCTCCTCATAGCTATGAAGATCCTTACTTTGATGACCGAGTTCACTTTCCAGCTTCTACTGATTATTCAACACAGTATGGACTGAAATCAACCACAAATTATGTAGACTTTTATTCCACGAAACGACCTTCTTATAGAGCAGAACAGTATCCAGGGTCCCCGGACTCATGGGTGTAGCATCAGGATGCTTGGGAGAGGAACTCTTCTTTCTAACCTTGTTTGGATTGAGATGAAAAATCCGTCTTACTGATTTGCTGATGAAATGTGAAAGTGAAATGGAAGGAATGAGTGAAGAGCATTTTTTTTCTTTTTTTGAGGAATTATCAGGGAAGTAAGGAAACCTTTGGGAGAGAGGACTTTCTAAGCTCTATTTAGGTGTTAGATCTAATTACTTGTAGATTCTGTAGTCTGGTGAAGGTGTGGGCGATGTGATGAGAGGTTTGAGAAATGGGTGCAATGAGATGGGGGATGTGTAGGTCAAATCAAATTAAAGATGATTTTTTTAATGTGAATAAAGTTATGTTCTGATAGTTTGTACAGAAAAAAAAATAAAATGGATGCCCTTCATGTTTTATTGCTATTACTAAATGTCAAGATTGTATGCTATTATGTCTTGTAAATTTCTTTTGTTGGTGTAAATATGGAAATGCCACATTGGTTAAGTGCCATCATTTGTAATGCAGTGTGTCATTTGAAAAGAGATTTGAAGAAACTGACAGCTTAAAAGACAAATGGGAAACCCAAGGAATTGATAGCAATTAAAAACAAACTATAACACCCTTTGTTTTCAAAATGAATAGTGTACCTTTGAAGCACAAAGTCCAGTCTGGTATAGAAGCGCCATGCCCATTCCCTGCCTCTTTCATAGGACACTTCACTGCCATTTTCTATGCACATGAAAGAAAAATAAATGTGGAAATTTCATCCTTGGAAATTTGTTCCCCGTTCTTTTTTTATTTTTCTCTGTGTAACATGGAAAGCACATTCTATAAATGTGACTCTAAATGCATGTTGGAAACAATTTAAATATATTCAAGTACTATGGACTGTTCCTAGTTTTATACACTTTGTAAGATGGACAGTACCAAAGAATGAAGCTATGAAATTTCCTCCTATCTACCTTAGTATTTTTATTTGGGGGGGGGATTTTTGAATCTAATGTACATTGCCATTTTATCTTTTTTTCTTTTTTCTTTCCTTCGGACTGCTGTATGTATATGTATTTACCACCACTTTTTACCTGAGTGAAATTACCTCTGGCAAGACCGGCCCTAACTAAAATTGACAAAGACTCCTCTTGACAATATTTTAAAGAACTCAGTAACTACATAAGGACAGTGGTTGGGCACTTACTGGTTGGCACCAATGTAGGAAACCAAAACAAATTCTAAATAACTCTTTTCCTGAATGATCCCATGAAACAATAATCCCTGGATTAAAGACTGAGTGGAGGAAGGCCCACATACGTACATGACAGGGGTTCCAATAACACCGAGCAGCATTTCTTGTAAGCTTTTCTCCATTTGTCAAGACGAGGGGTACCAACACCAGGAGGACCTGTGCAGTTTCTGCCCTGGATCTTACATGGGAAACAACACACGCATGGCAAGTCAAACCCAGAGCTGTTGAGTCAGCATATCCTGCAAATGAGGTACAAATCATAGATGAAAACGTGTGCTTATGTTTGTGAGTATACAGAAGGAGATCTAGGAGAATAGTGCTTCCCTTTGTTGAACAGACTAGCCCAAGATAACAATACAAAGTGAAACAGAAATCCAAGTACAAACAGGAATATTCCTCAAGTCTGCTAGTGGGGAGACTTAATGATGGGGGGGAGGGGCTATCTGAAATGACACAAATTAAGACTTCCGGCAGTCCCTGGCCTCATGTGCCTTGTCAGAGCTCAGGAAACAGCGCTCTAGGTGGCAGACACAGCCAGATTTCCCTGAGGAACTGGCTGGCAAGAGGACTTATTGAGAGTCTGGTATGCATCTGAACTTTCAATCACTGACTTCCCTGGACCTGACATTTTCATGTCTGGGTTGAAGCCCCTTACTCGAGTCAGGAATAGGAGCGAAACTACAGTGGGCCTGATTCACAGTAACTATTGCTTTTAGTGACCTCATCTGTCTTTGAGATAACTTCATGGACCCAGGTCCCTGACTCTGACAGGCAGGATTTCAAAAACTGATCTAAATTTGGGTTATAAAGAACCCATGTGGGTGTCCTCCCAGACCTCCTACTGGGGCCAGAAAGAGATCTATGGGTGAGGATTGGGCAGGAGATCTGATGCCCTATGAGGCTCCTTCCTTGTGACCAGAAAAAAGAAACTAGACAGAGCCTGACAGGTACAAGACTGTATTCCTGCTTAAAAAGCTAATCCCACTCTTCCTTCCAAGGTGTAAGAATAAACAAGCCCTACTGGAACAAAGCTTATTTCTGCTGCCCTAATGTCACAAGGTAGCATGTGAGATTCAGCCACCCAGAAGGGGTCTGTGGTTCTGCTCAGTGTGCTTCAACCACATCCTGCAGGGTCAAGGCTGAACTGACCCAGTGTTGGGAAGCTAAACCAGTGTATCTTTACCTTGACCGTACATGAGAATCACCTGGACACCTTTCACAGCTAGAAGGGCCCTATACTGACCAATCAAAAGCACAAGCGGTGGGGGTCCAGGTACCAGTATTCTTGAAAAGCTCCCTGGATGACTGTGATGCACAGTCAAGGTGAGGGCCACTTGGCCCCCACACTGTTATCCTCTACCTTCCCGCCCTGTGACCCAAAATTTTGGTGGTTGGAGTTTAGGGTATGGAGTTTGCCTAGGAGAGTGGTAAGAGATCTGGAGTATTACAATTGAGATTTTAAACTTGGAATGTGAGAGGTGAGGTTTTCCTTCTTGCCAGAGTACATATCTTTTGCTTATGCACCATTTAAAATTATGTCCTTTGAAGCCTAAGGACGTTTCATAAGTGTCAGAAGTGATGACCTCATAAGACCATCAGTTAACCCAATCATTAATTCTTGGCCAATATTTGGTTGTCCATAGGACTGCTGATTACTGCATTGAAATACCAATAGTTCACTTTTTCAAGCACTTACTATGTGCTATGAGTATCATATATTATCTTTTATCCCTCATAGTGAATGTTTGAAATCTGTACTAACCTCCCATATTACATATCCTACAGCAAGCTTGGAGCAACTTGCTAAAGGTGACACAACCAGTCATCAGTACTATGGTCTATCTTAACTACGATGCCAGTGTTTTTAAAATTCAGTCATTTGAGTTCCTACAGAGCTATTACTTAACGAAAATTTTTCATATTTGTCTTTAATTTTTCAAAGGAAACTCTATCATTACTCTAAAGGAAAAACTATCATCACTTGCCGTAAGTAAAAAGTAATCATAAAAATGAACATTCAACCATTAAACATACAAATTTCCATGTACCACTAAAATCCATTGTCTGCTACCACTGGTGTTACTTAATTCTGGGAAACCTGAGTTTTGATCATTCTGATGTGGATGATGATGCAGGTAGGCTGAGAACTCCCTCACAACATTGTGAGTCATGCCTCTGGTTATAGCCCCATTAAAACAGTCTGCCACTGGGCAACCCTCTTGCCTTGGGGCCTCAACAATACTTTTAGAGGAACACATCTAAATCTACTGTATGGCTAGTGTGTTTTCCATAATCACATCAGATATAAAGAAAAAAATATAAACTTGGCCACTACTATTCACTTAGATTTTTTTAAAAACTGTAATTGTTTATAACAGCATTATTCATAATAGCCAAAACCTGGAAACAATCTCCAACGGGACAATGGATAAACAAACTGAGATAGTAAAGTAAAACCTGTCTATGGGGATAGAAGTCAGAACCATTGTTGCCTAAAGGGATGGGTACTGACTAGAGAAATTTGGAAATGATAGAATGTTCTAGATCTTGATTGGGGTGGCTTTTCCATGAGTTTTTATCAAAACTCATCAAAATGTTCACACAAGACATTTCATCTCAGGTAAGGTTTATTCCTATTTTAAAAATTATTAACATTTGTTTTAAAAGGCACTAAAGAAATACGTGATGAAACCATCTGAGATGTGGTTTTCTATCTTAGAATCAAAGTGATTTTACTGAGTGGAGAAAAATCCAATTTATGTATTTTAAGCTTTCCAAAATAGCTACTTAAGACTAGTGTGAGAGGTGGTCATTGAGAAGATGTGACCACCAGTTGACCTGAGAGCTGGACCCAGGCAATCAGAGGCTCCCCACCCCCCTCCCTGTCCTTAGAATGTGCATTCTGCTTGCCTTCACTACCTTGGACGCTGCCCCACAGAGCCTTGAGATAGTACTGTGGTGTTGGGCCATCTGTACTGAACCCAGTTAAGGCTTCTATATAAACTTCTAAGATCCTAGTGGGCAGGTGCAGAGATCTACCTGTCTTGCAGCCACCCAAGACAAGATTCATAAACTCTCTTGCTTACTAAATCTACCACCTCCGAATCTGGATGGCCTGCCTCTTCTCTGGTCTCTCCTGGCCCTCCAACCATCGGGGACAGTTTGCAGACCAACAAGTCGTTTCTCAAACAAAAGCTTTTAGCACAGAATTCTTTGTAGTTATATACACAAAGTCTGCTTTAAAGCTGACAGCTTACCAAAGTTAAATTTAAACAGAATTCTAGAAAATATATATTTGAAAAGCACAATATGGGAGTGTCCTTTGAATGAGCTATGATTGTACAGATTTACATGTATTGACAAGAAAGTAAGTTGAGAAGTAAAACAGGCTCATGTTTAAACATGTTGCCAAGAGAGGGAAGTGTGTCACCCCTTTCACCTAATGATCCAGAGAGATGTGTAAATAAACACCTCACCCGCCCCAGTGCTACCCAAGCCACAGGGAAGGAGGGGAGGGAAGTCCTTCCAGCAAGGTACCAGAGAGGTGTTAGCAGCAAAACAAACAGATCAGTGAAATCAGAGGCAAAACAGCTAATAGGATTTTAAACTCTACAAATGCAAAGCAGACTTTGAATTCAAAGAGAATGTTTGCTGTAAGTCAAGGAAATCCTTGCTAGAGAAGAAGAGAACAGTCTTACTCTTAATTAGAGTGTATCTGGAGAGGGAGCCGGAAGAGAGCAAAGGATGTATGCAAACCATGTCTGGAATTCCCTAGGTAGTTTCCACCCTGATGGACAGCTGCCCTTTGCCGGCCTGTGCCAAGGGCTGGACTCATCCTCAGAGAACTATATGCAGCCATGAGCTGCCATCCATACAGAGTCACACTCCTCAGCTGGTACTTGTCAGTTCTGCCTCACTTTAGGAGATCCTGACTTTTGTCCCTGGCCACACTCACCCTTGTGATAGTAGTTTGCTGTTATTCATCTGCCTGATGGCTTGACTTGACTTGCTGTCTTTATGAATGTACATATTCAGGATAATCCTTCAAGGCTGCAGACACAAAAAGGAAATTATTAGCAAGCAAATTATGACTTGAATTGTATCTGTTTTAGTGCCATTCCCTGTTTTTATGTCAGCAGCTTCGCTGGAAGCAGCTGGCATGTCCCCTAAGTGGCTGTTTGCTCCTATTGCTGTTGCCTAATTCTAACTCAAAATCACTAAAAACCATTTTGTGCTGTCATAATCATTTGCATGAGCCATAACTAGCTCTTTCATTATTAAAGCCCATCCAACGGTTGGGGGAATTTTGACAAAGACTTCTTGACACAATGGACTATTTCACCCTCCACTCACATCCCAGTGATTCCAGAACTGACCAATGTATTGTCTCGTAAAATACTATTAAAAACAACTTGCACTGAGTCAAAGGTGTAATTCTGAGATCAGTAGGAAAATATCCAATTCTTCCTTTAGAAACCTCCTTTAACTGCTTATTTACTCCCCCAAAAGCATATACCCCTGAAATTTGCCTTCATTTGCTGGCAATAAAATGTAACATGTTGAGCTTTGGCATTGATGAGCTGCCATCCAGAGTATTGATCTAAAATGACTTCATGGGCGCCTGGGTGGCTTAGTCGGTTAAGCGTCCGACTTTCACTTAGGTCATGATCTCGCGGTTCGTGGGTTCGAGCCCTGCATCAGGCTCTATGCTGACTCCCAGCTCAGAGCCTGGAGCCTGTTTTAGAGTCTGTGACTCCTTCTCTCTCTGACCCTCTCCTGCTCACGCTGTCTCTCTCTCTCTCTCTTTCTCTCTCTCTCCTAGAAATAAATAAAACATTTTAAAAAAATAATAAAATAAAATAAAATTACTTCAACGAGGATGACACCCCTCTAGCATCTCTTCAGCGTTCTTCAGAGTCAGTGGCTGTCCGAGCCCAATCCCAGGGAGCTCTTTCCTTTCCACATATGAGAATGAGTAGTGAGATACGCCCAGCTTCCTGAAGACTAGAGGAAAGAATTCAACCCAGATGGGCTCGAGGTTGGAAATCACCATCCTAGATCTGGCCATTATAGAGATGGTTGTGCTGTAAGGAATGTATTTCAAGCCTTTAAAAATATATATGTTGTGAAAACAAACCAGGAAGCATATTCTATAGCTAAGTGATTAAGATATTTTCATGTCCACCAACATTACTGCAATCATGGCTAGAAGCTCATTCTTGTTTATAAAATAGAGTCAGAAGATAATGGTGTGTTTATTCAGTTTGCAAATAATTAGGTGACTACTTTTTCATTTTTCTCTCGTGACCTACTTTTTAAATTGTTTCTCTGATAATTAACTCTTCTACATAGAAAAGCTATCAAAGGAAATGTGAGGTGGTATCTAAACTCTTCAAGCCTGTCACAATGTAACACCTTAATTGGAGAAAAGCTGGTTCAACACCACTTGAAACTACTAATATCGTCCTCCAAGGCCACATCCCTGTGTTGTGATAGTGATGTATCATCACTAAGGAATTATATTTAATTGATAATAATAAAGTTCCCTAAAGTTGGGGCATCAACAAGGTAAGTTATAGAAGTTTTTGGAGTTTTTCTCTTCCACATATTGAAATGAAAACAGAACAACAGACCAATGGTACTATGGTAGTTCTAGAATGTTCTCATATACCCAGGCTCCCTCATAATCTCTGGGCATGGGGCTCACCCATGGCTTCCTAGCTGGTTGCTGAAGCTCCAGTCATCACACCCTCATTCTTCAACAAGGAGTTGGGAAAGTGGAACCTGCCAACTGAGTCATTCTCTTAAAAGACTTTTACCTGAGTAGACTCAGGTCTGTTAAAAGACTGTTACCTGAGCCGATTGCTGTCTCTACTTATGCAGGGATTCTGCTGATAAGGAAAATGAGATGGATAAGGTCTCATTATCAGTCTCTGCCTAGGATACAGATGATTCTACGGAGGGATCCCTACACTTCCATTATTTTGGTTTCTATGAATTGGGCTCCACCCCAGAGACCTGTGTTCAGGTTGTCCCCAGCAGGCCAGTTTCAATTTACTATTCCGTATCAGTTCAGATGTTAACCTTCAAAAGCCACTTACCATCAGTAATCTGTGATCAGAAACCCTGCCCTCATTAAGGCTTCCAATCACCAAAGGGCAAAGCCATGGGAGTCCACAAAAGCACCTCAGGAGTCAAGGGGAGGAACTGTGAAACCCTCTCCCCACTGTACCAAAAGGAGCCCACCATAGGCAGCTTCCTATATCATATGTCCATGTAAGATTATTTTAGCAAAGTTTCTACAGCTTCAAAACCAAGCAAAGTAGTTAAAACCATCACCTGTATGGTCCATGACTGACCTTATGAGCAGCTCCCTGGAGACCTATAGCTCTGTGTGCTCCTGACTGGCAAGCCTAGTGGAGTCACAGCAGCAGCAATCTTCTTCAGTGAGTCACTTTAACTCACCATGTGTCTATGGAGCATCCCCATACAATGTCCCAGGCATCTTGGAAAAACCTAGAGGCTGATGAGGCTGCCATCACCTCAAGAATTTGAGCCGCACTGAACCCATCAGAACAGACAGCAACCATTAAGTCTAAGTTGAGTTGTCAAGGAAAACCTCAGAGAATAAGAAGGACTCAAGCTGAACGTCAGATCAATACTAAGCAAAGGTGCCAGGAAGTAAACAGGAATGGCAGGGGGCTAAGGAGGAAATCTGTTGAACCCAGCACAGGAAGAAGGTCAAGTGAGAGAGTCGGAAACAACAGTGAGTTTCTTTCACTGGTTTTGGGTAAAGACAACCCTTTGCCACATGTTTATTAGGATATTAGGTGTCAAAGACTGTGCTGAGTGCCTTATTCACATTATCCCATTTAGTCTTTACAACAGTCCTAAAACAGTGTACGAGATAAAAACAACAACAACAAAAAAAAAAACGGTCCTCAGAAATGTAGAGTAAGTGCTCAAAGCTCACATCAATCCAAGATTATAACCTAGATCTGTTGGATTCTGGGGCCCCATTAGCCCTTTGGGTCTCCCTGAGGAGACCAGAAGGAGTTCCAGCCTTCACATAGTCTATGTTTATGCTAAAATAAACCCATGTGACAACCTCTCTCCCAGGGCAGAATCCCCTCCAGCTTCCTACTAGCTCCTGGACCAAATTAGTCTCAAAGAATGCAAACTAGTTTCAATGTTTGCCTTAGCAAAGATAACTAGGAAAATACCTTATATGCACAAATCAAAGTTGATGTTTTTACAACTAAAGAAAACTATAATGTGTCCTGTTCACCAACTATGCTCTGACTCTCAGCAGAACTGCAGCAAAGGACCTCACATGTCAAATGAACCCTGCACCCCCTCCCCCACCTGGGCCAGCCCATTGCCCCCAACTCAGCATGAAGAGGCAACTCAGACTCAAAGGGAGAGAAGGGCCCTCCCTGTTGCCCTAAGCTTTTGTGGAGAAAGACCTTCCCAAACAACGGTCACTCACAAGCCCCCAAAGTCTAAAAAGGTAACTATGGACATTCTGGAAGACGCTGAAACAAACTTTTTATGTTTCCCTTCGGGTACCACTCACTTTTTACTCCTCACTCTGCTTCAAGGGCAAAGGAGGGGCCACATGATTAGATGATGAGGAAGGTCAGCTCAGGGTGCTCAATGGTCCCATCCGGGGTGAAGGCCAGAGCACCCAGCCTCCCACACAGTGGGATTGACAGGCTCGTTCTGTCCTTGAGGAGGCCTGAAGTCCTGCTTTGGGAAGTTCAGGGTGATTTCAGTTTATCCAACTATCTACAGAACAGTCCTTTTTGCTCTGGTTCAAGCTATCGGTCTCACTTCGCAAAGAAAAACGCTGATCCTGCCTTTTATTACAGAGAACTCCGTGCTTACTCCACAGGGAGAAGAGGAATATGTCTGGCACACCCAAAGGTGAGGACAAGCCTCCTCAGGGCACAGCACCACGCTGACTCTCAGACTGTAAATCAGGGCCCTGCCTGGGAAGAGACTGGAGCGTCAGTCTCCAGATACCTCCAGCAAGGGCGGAAGTCCCGCCTCACTAGTCTGGGCAGCGCTCGGAACCCAGGAACCAGCTTACGGTAAGCTTTTTTTGCAGGACATGGCTAGGTCTGCTTTGAAAACGGTTTTTCCTCTTCTCCTCTCCCAGCCCCACACTGACAGGCAAGTCCATAATTCACGCCTAGGCAGAACTTCCCACCCCGCAGAGGCCGGACGGGAAACTAAAGAAAGGCCACATGGCAGGCGTCCCGGCAGCGGCAAACCATCCGAGCAAACACTAGAGGGTGGGCGCCCTTTAGCCCCCCATCTACCTACAAGAAATAATAACGCCACAAGATTCATGGTTAGTCTCAAGCATTGAGCAAAGCCCTTCACCTGGATTATTTTACTCAGAGGTTTTACCCAGGTCTCCTCTGGACTTCCAAATCACCTCTACAGCCACTCATCATTCTCTTTGGGTTGGGTGAACATTTCCCAGCCCATATTACCCCCAGCCAAACTCATATCTGCAAAACTCTGGGTGAGGGTGCAGCCATCCCTAACTTGCCTCCCTAACTTACTAACTCTGGATAGTAAGCAACTCTTGGCCCCCAGGAAACTACTTCATCCTTTTGCTGAGTGGAGGTTTCCCATGTTGCCTGAAAGATTAGTTCTCCAAGTTGTCCCTAAGAAGAGTTTTATGATCAGGTGAGTCTGGAAAATGTGGCATAGTGAGTCTCAGAGATTCACAATACCTTAAATGCTTGTATAGAAGGCTTTGAGAAGATTTGTAGTAAACAATGGATTTAGAAGTCCAGTATTTCTCAAAGTTATTAGACCAAAGAAGCTTTTCTTTGGGGAGTGGGCACCTGCTTTAGAAACAGTATTCAGCAGAATTCTATGCAATATGAAAGTAGATAAAAGGATTTTCCCCCCTCACTCATAGGTGAGGCTTCTTTTTTACTTGCATATTCTATACTTTTATAATTAAAATTTACCTTCTTAAACTGTAAGGTCCCCTTAAATAGAAGATAGCCTAATTAAAATCCGGACCCATTTGCACCCTCCTACACTGTTGGTGGGAATGTAAACTGGTACAGCCCCTCTGGAAAACAGTGTGGAGGTTCCTCAGGAAACTAACAATAGAATCCCCTAGGACCCAGCAATAGCACTGCTAGGAATTTACCCAAGGGATACAGAAATGTTGATGCATAGGAGCACATGTACCCCAATGTTCATAGCAGCACTCTCCACAATAGCTAAAACATGGAAAGAGCCTAAGTGTCCATCAACAGATGAATGGATCAAGAAGATGTGGTTTATCTATACCATGGAATACTACATGGCAATGAGAAACAATGAAATCTGGCCATGTGTAGCAACATGGATGGACCTTGAGGGTGTTATGCTGAGCGAAATAAGTCAGGCAGAGAAGGACAAATATCATATGTGTGCACGTATAGGAGGATTAGGAGGAACTTAACAGAGGACCAAGGGGGAGAAGAAGGGCGGAAATGGTGGGGGAAAGGGAGAGAGGCAAACCATGAGAGACTCTTGAATGCTGACAAAAACTGAGGACTGATGGATGTGGGGAGGAGGGGGGATGGGCATGGAGGAGGGCACTTGTGGGGATGAGCACTGGGTGTTATGTGGAAACTAATTTGACAATAAACTATTTGTAAAAAAAAAAAAAATCCGGACCCATTTATTTATTCTGTAGCTGTAAGGAAGAGGCATATAATATGACCACAGTAACAATTCTAAATGATGTAGGAGTGTTCTGTATATGCAATAACTTCAGTAGTTCTCAAAGTTTTTGGTCTCAGAATCCTTTTATGTTCTTAAAAAATACTGAGAACTCCAAAGTTTTCTTGTCTATGTGTGTTATATCATTTTTTAGTAGCATTTGTAGTTGAATTTTTTATTTTTTATTACTTTTTTATAGTTTATTGTCAAGTTGGTTTCCATATAACACCCAGTGCTCATCCCAACAAGTGCCCTCCTCCATCTCCATCACCCAATTTCCCTTCTCCCCTGTCCCCCATCAACCCTCAGTTTGTTCTCAGTATTTAAGAGTCTCTTGTGGTTTGTTTCCCTCCCTCTCTTTAACTATATTTTCCCCCTTTCCTTCCCCTATGGTCCTCTGTTAAGTTTCTCCTGTTTCACATATGAGTGAAAACATATGGTGTCTTCTTTCTCTGCCTGACTTATTTCATTTAGCGTAACACCCTAGAGTTCCATCCACGTTGCTACACATGGCCAGATTTCATTCTTTCTCATTGCCATGTAGTATTCCATTGTATAAATAAACCACATCTTCTTGATCCACTCATCAGTTGATGGATATTTAGGCTGTTTCTATGATTTGGCAATTGTTGAAAGTACTGCTATGAACATTGGGGTACATGTGCCCCTATGCACCAGCACTCCTGTATCTCTTGGGTAAATTCCTACCAGTAGTATTGCTGGGTCACTGTTCTCCAGAGCGGCTGCAACAGTTTACATTCCCACCAATAGTGTAGGAGGGTGCCCATTTCTCCACATCCTTACCAGCATCTATAGTCTCCTGATTTGTTCATTTTAGGTGCTCTGACCAGCATGAGGTGGTATCTCAGTGTGGTTTTGATTTGTATTTCCCTGATGATGAGAGACACTGAGCATCGTTTCATGTGCCTGTTGCCCATCTGGATGTCCTCTTTGGAGAAATGTCTGTTCATGTCTTCTGCCCATTTCTTCACTGGATTATTTGCTTTTCGGGTGTGGACTTTGGTGAAGTCCTTATAGATCTTGGATACTAGCCCTTTATCTGATATGTCAGTTGCAACTATCTTTCCCCATTCTGTCGGTTGCCTGTTAGTTTTATGGATTGTTTCCTTTGCCGTGCAGAAGCTTTTAATCTTGATGACGTCCCAATAGTTCATTTTTGCTCTTGATTCCCTTGCCTTTGGGGATGTGTCAAGTAAGAAATTGCTGCAGTTAAGGTTAAGGAGGTTGTTTCCTGCTTTCCTCTCTAGGGTTTTGATGGTTTCCTGTCTCACATTCAGGTCCTTCATCCATTTTGAGTTTATTTTTGTGTATGGTGTAAGAAAGTGATCTAGTTTCATTTTTCTGCATGTTGCTGTCCAGTTCTCCCAGCACCATCTGTTAAAGAGGCTGTCTTTTTTCCATTGGATACTCTTTCCCGCTTTGTCAAAGATTAGCTGGCCATACATTTGTGGGTCCAATTCTGGGTTCTCTATTCTATTCCATTGGTCTATGTGTCTGTTTTTGTGCCAACACCATACTGTCTTGATGATGACAGCTTTGTAGTAGAGGCTAAAGTCTGGTATTGTGATGCCTCCCATTTTGGTTTTCTTTTTCAATATTACTTTGGCTTTTTGGGGTCTTTTGTGGTTCCATACAAATTTTAGGATAGTTTGTTCTAGCTTTGAGAAGAATGCTAGTGCAATTTTGATTGGGATTGCATTGAATGTGTAGATTTGGGTAGTATTGACATTTTAACAATATTCTTCTGATTCATGAGCATGGAATGTTTTTCCATTTCTTTGTGTCTTCTTCAATTTCCTTCATAAGTTTTCTATAGTTTTCATCATACTATACTTTATCATTGGTTAGGTTTATTCCTAGATATTTTATGGTTTTGCTGCAATTGTGAATGGGATCAGACTCGATTTCTCTTTCTGTTGCTTTGTTATTGGTGTATAAAAATGCAACCGATTTCTCTGTGTTGATTTTGTACCCCTCAATTTTGCTGAATTCATGGATCAGTTCTAGTAGACTTTTGGTGGAGTCTTTCAGGTTTTCCATGTAGAGTATCATGTTATCTGTGAAAGGTGAAAGTTTAACTTCTTCTTTGCCAATTCTGATACCTTTTATTTCCTTTTGTTGTCTGATTGCTGATGCTAGGACTTCCAGCACTATGTTAAACAATGGTGGTGAGAGTGGACATCCCTGTCGTGTACCTGATCTCAGGGAGAAAGCTCTCAGTTTTTCCCCATTGAGGATGATGTTAGCTGTGGGCTTTTCATAAATGGCTTCTATGATTTTTAAGTACGTTCCTTCTATCCCAACTTTCTCAAGAGTTTTTATTAAGAAAGGATGCTGTATTTATCAAATGCTTTTTTTGCATCTATTGACAGGATCATATTGTTCTTATCTTTTCTTTTGTTAATGTGATGTATCACATTGATTGATTTGCGAATATTGAACCAGCCCTGTAACCCAGGAATGAATCTATGGGGGTTACACCTATTGATATTTATGATGTTAGAAATTAAAAACTCAGAAAATTTTTAATATTTATTAATTTATTTAAAGATAAATTCATTATATGCTAACATAAGTTACAGATGTTAGGAAAAGCATTTTTCTTTCTTTTTTTTTTTAAAAAAAACATTTTTTTTAATGTTTTATTTATTTCTAGGAGAGAGAGAGAGAGACAGCGTGAGCAGGGGAGGGTCAGAGAGATGGAGTCACAGACTGAAACAGGCTCCAGGCTCTGAGCTGGCAGTCAGCACAGAGCCCAACGTGGGGCTCGAACCCGCGAACCGCGAGATCATGACCTAAGCGAAAGTCGGACGCTTAACCGACTAAGCCACCCAGGCGCCCCAGGAAAAGCATTTTTCAAAACAAAAAAATCAGTAAGAAGAATGGCATTGCTTTACATTTTTGAAAATCTCTTTAGTGTCCAGTTTAATAGAATATAGCTAGAGGGACATCTGGGTGGCTCAGTTGGTTGAGCATCAGACTTTTGATTTTGGCTCAGGTCATGATCTCACAGTTTAAAAGAGAATATAGCTCTATTCTCATAGTTGCTACTAGATTCAATCTGTTCTGACATCACATGTCATGTTTTCATGTGTCACTGTACACTGGTGAGAGAATAAGAGTGAAAAAGGAAAATGACATATTATGAAGATGATATTTTTGGCTTTGTGAAAGGGTCTTCAGGACCCCAGGATCCTTGTAACATGTTTGGAGAATTGCTACTTCAGATTATTATTAGCCCAGTGTTTTCTTACTCTGCATGCACTTGAGAGGGCTGGAGGGCTGGATGGGTCTCCCTGCTCCTGGGAATATCATGTCTCTGATCAGGAGGATCTCCCTCTCAGGGAGCCCCAGTCCTCTGACCTGGTCTATACTCATTCCCCTCCACTGCCTATCACTTCTCACTGGGGTTACTGGAATCCAGGGGAGTAGAGGTCAGTTTATATGTTCTTGACTCAGAAGCTTTTAAAGAGCTTTGATGTATAGAATTTCATTAAAGCCATGAGGGCCCCAAGGTAGCCATTGTGCAAACACAGATATTGCCTTCATTTGTAAGCTGCCTAATTCCTGCAAAAATGGATTTAAGCTTTATCTATAATCCATGTCCTGTTCTCCTGCAGGGTTTGAGTGGGCCCATGATATGAACGAGCCAAGAAGAACTATCTTTTATTTTTCTTCACACATGGGAAGAGGATGAAAATGGTCTTTCATCTTGGCCCTGGGGAGGCTCGAAGCCCAGACACAAAGGAGAACAGAGGAAAAGACAGACACCAGCTCTGGTAGATCTGAGCATAAAGGTAACATGCTGCACCTATGCCAGAGACACTCCCTTGTGCCAACCCCCAAAGACCAAGCAAGAGATCGGTCTAGATGAGTAGGACCTGAGTGGGTCCTTGTTCTGTGAAGTCCCCAGGTGAACAATCAGGCATTTTTCTGCCTTGGGCTAAAATGAGTGAAAATGAAACCCTGAGGATTTTACTTTATACCATGGCAGTAGCTACTACCCCTGCTTCATCTGCATGGACCTGTGCTTATGAGGCTCAGGTCAGAAGTTCTGATTTTGAGTAGACAGGACATAGTCCCAACTCACCCACTAACTAGCAGGGTGACCTTGAACAAACACATGGCCCACTGAGTCTTAACTTTTATCACCTATAAAATGGGGGGATTTGCTGAGATAGTGCATGTAAGCACTTCCCATAGTTCCTGGCCTACAGTAACCACTCAGTAAATGCTTGCAATTAATTTGCACTCTGGTTTACCTTCTAACATGATTAGAGGCACAAAAGTGCAGGCCTACCCTTAACACTTACAGCGCACAAGGAAATACAAATGGAGGTCCACCTATCGTTTTAATATATAGACATTTAAAAGATCTAAGTCTGCTAAAATTGTTATATAAAATGTTTTGTATATTTACCTTGACAAGACATATTCTTCATAACAACAAAAATTTTAAAACATGCCTAAAGAAATGATTTTTATGTGACTAAAAACTTATAAAATATCAAATATGACTGATTTTAATTGCACATATCTGGAGGCCAGCATTATTTGGATGAATAATAAACACAAACATAGTTAATTATTGTATTTTTTTCATATAATACTTTCTTGCCTTTATTTTGGCAAAGTCAATAATATAGTTATGGTCAGTATTTTTACATAATTTATATCCTATTCAGATTAAAAATTGTTTAATAAAGTGTAGTTGTCCTTAAGTGTAATGTATTGAAAAGTGTAGGAGTATGTTTTTACCAAAATGTAAACTAAAGTACATGTAAAAATCAAAACCTTAAATTGCTTTTCATGTATCCAAAATATTTTTCTCCTAATATATTCAAAATTATAAAAGGCAAAATATGAATTATAATTAATAAATATAAATTTTTAAATTTAAGAATTCAAATAAAGCTGACATTAATTTCACTTTTGAAATTTGATTAGATCTCACTACCTATTTTGATAAAAATGAAACTTTACAATTCTAAATGTATATCCACCTAGTAACCAAAATAATCATTTTTGTGCTTTATGCATGTTGACTGTAGACCATAATATGTATAAATTTAAAGTAACATAGTTAATACTGCAAAAGACCCCCATTACCATGTGCAGCTGTTGTGAGTACACTGCTCCCTATTGACTATTGTAAGAATCAAATATCAGAACTTGAAGAGACAAGAAAATAAAAATTGATAATAATAATAACCCAATTAAAAAATGGGCAAAAGACTTGAATAAACATTTCTCTAAAGATGATATACAGATGGTCAAACAGCATATGAAAAGATGCTCAACATCACTAATCATCAGAAAAGTGCAACTTGAAACCACAATGAGATATCAGCTCACACCAGTTGGGTTGGTAACTGTCTAAAAACAAGGGGTGCCTGGCTGGCTCATTCAGTAGAGAATGCAACTCTTGATCTCAGGGATGTGAGCTCAAGCTCCATGCTGGGTGTAGAGATTATTAAAAATAAAATCTTTAAAAAATTTAAAAACACAAATGTTGGCAAGGGTGTGAAGAAATTGGAACCCATGTACGCTATTTGTGGGATTGTAAATTGGTGCAGCTGCTATGGAAAACAGTATGGAGGATCCTCAAAAAATAAAAATAGAAATACCAGATGACCTAACCACCACACTTCTGGGTATATATCCAAGAGAATTGAAAGCAAGCTTTTAAAGAGGTTATATGCACACTCATGTTCATGTTCATCATAGCACTATTTACAATAGCCAAGAGATGGAAACCATCCAAATGTCCTTTGATGGATGAATACTTAAACAAACTGTCACATATACATACGATGGAATATTATTGAGCCTTGGCAAAAAGAAGTCCTGTCATATGCTATAAAATGGATGAATCTATAAGAACATTATGCTAAGTGAAATGGGCCAGTCACAAAAAAACAAATACTGTGTGAATCAACTTATATGACATATCAAAAGTAGTCAAATGTATGGAAATGGAAAGTAGGATGGTGGTTACCAAGAGTCAGAGGGAAAAAGAAAGAAGTTGCTTGATAGGTATAGAGTTTCAGATTTACAAGATGAAAAAATTCTGAAGATCTGCTTCACAAAAATGTGAATATATTTAACACTATGACAGTATGTTAGCTAAAATATAATGTTAATATGTATTAATAATATGTCAATAATATATTGAACCATACACTTAAAAATAGGATAGTTAATTTCAAATTATGTGGGTTTTGTTTTTTATCACAGTAAAGAAAACGTATCTCTGTGTGTGTAATCCCATCTAAATATTCATGATGAATAGTAGTCACTATTTATCTGACCAAGAAAATAAATGCTGAAAATTGTAAAAATAAAATTATATCAGCAAACTAGGAATAGAGGGGAACTTTCTCAAATTGATAAAGAACATCTACAAAAAAAGCCTATAGCTAACATCATACTTAATAGTGAGAAACTTGAAGATTTCCTACTAACATCAGGAAGAAGACAAGGATATCTTCTCTTACCACTGCTTTTTAACTGGAAGTCCTAACCAGTGCAATAAGAAAAGGGAATAAAATGTAGGCAGACTGGAAAGGAAGAAATGAAGCTATTTGCAGATGACATGATGTCTATGTAGAAAATTTGAAAGAATAAACAACAACAAAAAATCTAGAACTAATAAATGATGATAGCAATGTTGCAGGATACAGAGTTAATATACAAAAATCATTTGCTTTCCTCTATACAGCAATAAACAAGTGGAATTTGAAGTTGAAGACATATTTCCATTTACATTGGGACCTCAAAAAATGAAGTACTTAAGTATCAATTAAACAATATGTGAAACATCTATATGAGGCAAACTATAAAACTGTTAAAAGACATCAAGGAATAACTAAATAAATGGAGAGAAATTCCATGTTCATGGCTAAGAAGACCATTATCAAATGCCTGTTCTTCCCAACTTGATCAATAGATTCAGTGCAATCCTATTCAAAATCCCGTCAAGTCATTTTGTGGATACCGGTAAACTCAAGTTTATACACAGAGGCAAAAGAACCAGAATATCCTACTTAATATTGAGTGAGAAGAACAAAACCAAAGGACTGATGCTACCCAACTTCAAGACTTATTGTAAAGCTACAGTAATCAACACAGTGTGATATTCAAGACAAAATACATGAATAGATCCATGGAACAGGAATAAAGAGCTTTTCCAGATATAGACCCACAAAAATACAGTTAACGGATCTTTGACAAAGGAGCAAAGGCAATACAAGGGAGCAAAGATAGTCTTTCAAAAAACGGTGCTGGAATGATGTGGCATCCATGTGCAAAAACAATGAATCTAGACGTTCTTCACAAGAATTAACTCAAAATGGAATATATAATATTAAATTACATAATGCACGAGAAAAGAGGCCACCGTGAATAAGAGTCAGCTGGAACTGCAAATAAGAAAAGCAGATGTAAAAATGCATCAGATGTTGACATTATCAGAGAAATGATATTATTAAAAATATTTTAAAAAATAAAATAATGTTTAAATGTGCCCAGAGCAAGGTGCTTTCAAAAATGACCGCTTGTATTTTTTAAGGACCCAAGTAGATTTCCTAGAAATGAAAACTAATATAATTTAAATAAACACCCTCCTACACTGTTGGTGGGAATGCAAACTGGTGCAGCCCCTCTGGAAAACAGTGTGGAGGTTCCTCAGGAAAATAATGATAGAACTCCCCTACGTCCCAGCAATAGTACTGCTAGGAATTTACCCAAGGGATACAGAAATGCTGAGGCATAGGAGCACATGTACCCCAATGTTCATAGCAGCACTCTCCACAATAGCTAAAACCTGGAAAGAGCCTAAGTGTCCATCAATGGATGAAAGGATCATGAAGATGTGGTTTATCTATACCATGGAATACTACATGGCAATGAAAAACAATGAAATCTGGCCATGTGAAGCAACATGGATGGACCTTGAGGGTGTTATGCTGAGCGAAATAAGTCAGGCAGAGAAGGACAAATATATGTTTGCACATATAGGAGGATTAGGAGGAACTTAACTGAGGACCATGGGGGAGAAAAAAGGGGGGAAGTGGTGGGGGAAAGGGAGAGAGGCAAACCATGAGAGACTCTTGAATGCTGAGAAACAAACTGAGGACTGATGGATGTGGGAGGAGGGATGGGCATGGAGGAGGGCACTTGTGGGGATGAGCACTGAGTGTTATATGGAAACCAACTTGACAATAAACTATTTGTAAGAAAAAAATTAAATAAACAGTGTCAATTGAAAGTTTAAATAGCTTACTGGAGCTGAAGTATGAATTATTGAACTAGACAGTAGTTCTAAACAAATTACCCAAAATGCAGCACAGAGAAGCAAAAAGGAGGAAAAATATGAATGAATAGTTCAAGAGACTAGACGATAATTCAGAAGAAAGATGAAAATAGAGTACGCCATAAACTGAATATTTGTGTTTCCCTCCACATTATTGCAACCTAATTCTCAATATGAAGGTATAAGGAGGAGGACTTTGGGAGGTGGTTAGGTCAGGAGGTGTAGCCCTCATGAATAGAATTAGTGCCCTTATAAAAGAGACCCCAAAGAGCTCCCTTACCCCTCTGCCATGTAAACACACAGCAAAGAGATGGCCATTTAAGAACCACGAAATGGGCCCTCATCAGTCACTGAATCTGCCAACACCTTAATCTTGAACTTCCTAGCCTCAGAACCATGAGAAATAAATTTGTTTATAGCCATCCAGTCTATGGTATTTTGTTACAGCAGCCCAAATAGACTAAAACAAGGTTGGATCTAGGTTTCAGGCCATCTTTCCTTCTGTAAAATGTGTACAACCAGATTTGCGTACTGAACTTCTGCCCCCTGAGGAGATTTCCCTTCATTACTACTTTTCAGAACCATACTTGTGTTAAACTTTAATGATCATTCTAGAATAAAGTGCAGACCCACGGGGAGAACTTGAAGAGAAACAATAAATGGATGCCCATCACAAGTAGGATATGAGGGACGCTTGGGTGGCTCTGACCATTGAGCATCCAATTCTTGATTTTGGTTTAAGTCATGATCCCAGGGTCATAGGATCAAGCCCTGTGTTGGGCTTGATGCTAAGCATGCGGAGCCTGCTTGGAATTCCCTCTCTCCCGCCACCCCCTTATGACCTTGTCCCCCCACTTTTTTTCTCTCTCTCAGAAAATTGAAAAACAAACAAACAAGTGGGATATGATACTTTATGATAGGAGAATCCACTGCAATCGTACTACCTGAGGATGAAGATTTGATACATTGTTTTATAACTTAACTTTTTCCTGAGGATTTTCACTACTGAAATTCTCCCTGCACTCTGAAATAAGATCTGTCTCTGACCCAGGTCACAGTTCTACCTGTACCATCCTGGTCTTCTGTACCAATAGTTTGGGGGGTTAAGTTCATAGTGTAAGAGGTGTGGAGAAGCTTCTCTGTGAGTCCTGAACAGTACTGGTCGGGATACCAGTTGTTGAGGAGTTTGGGTCTAGGCTGTGCCAGCAAAGCACCAGGTCCTGAGTGACTGAAGGGTGTGTGTGTACAGTGTGTGGAGCCTGGAGCAAAAACCCCTTTGCCCAGGTCAAAGGACAGGGCTGTAAAGGGCTTTGGTGAGTTCTCCCACCAAGTGTGGGACAGTGAGTATCTTATTGTTTCTTGGATAGCAGAGCACTGAGAAAGGGCAGAGATGCCCCAAATATGGCCTGGAACCAGGTGATCGTGCTGACTGCTGACTTGGTTTTATGCCTGGCTTTCCCACTCAAAGAACCAAGGCAGGAAAAAAAAGAATCAAGAAACCAAGACAAACAACTGTTTTCAGGTTATTCTTAAAAATCACACAGGTGTCTTACTTCCCCCTCCTTGTCATTTGAAGTTTGAATTTTGTCATTTCACCTCTCCCTGGCCCCCACTGAAATGTTAAAGCCATGGTGAGGGACTCTAGTGAAGGTAGGTATTACCTGTGGTTCCCACTAGCTACACAGCAGGGACTCCTGTCACTATAAATTTAAAAAAAAGTGTGCCACACCTCAACAATTAATGAGCTGACTCTTTAAGAATGAAAACAATGTCAAGATTAAAGGGGAAAACAGATTAAAGGGAAAAATAATCAATGGTTCTGTAAGTCCAGTTTTAACCAGAAGACTTTTCCTGGGGGGAAATTGAATCTCCTGAGGAATTGAGCTGGACCTACATTCAACATTCCTCTCCCATGTCTCCCATCTTTGTTTCCCAAAAGCCAAATGAGGTTCAGGTGTGTGACGTTCCCTCCCAGCCATAGAAGCTATGGCCCCAGAGGCAACTGACTTCTTTTTCTTTTTTAATTTTTTAAAATGTTTTATTTATTTCTGAGAGAGAGAGAGACAGAGACAGGGTGACCAGGGGAGGGTCAGAGAGAGAGGGAGACACAGAATCCGAAGCAGGCTCCAGGCTCTGAGCTAGCTGTCAGCACAGAGCCTGACGCGGGTCTCAAACCTACAAACCGTGAGATCATGACCTGAGCCTAAGTCGGATGCTTAACGGACTGAGCCACCCAGGTGCTGCAGAGGCAACTGACTTCTAATATGGCCTCCAAGGAGGGCCCCAGCCAAGGCCCGGTAAAGCCATGTTGGCTTTTGCAACCACCTGTTGTCTCTCTCTGTCTCTTTGTCTCTGTCTCTCTCCCTCTCTCTCAATCTCTCTGTCTCTCTGTCTCTCTGTGTCTCAGCCAGACAGCCTTTGGAGAGGATGAGGTATAGAATGTGTCCATGGCACAGAGAGAGAGAGAAATCAGCAGAAGAGGCAACAAAAAGCATCATCAAATCAATATTATCATATGTGTTTTACCAGTGTGCAGGGCAACCCAAAAGATAAAAATTTAAGTGTTCGTTTCTCATTCTTCAGAGCAGTTGTCAGGCACTCCTCTGTCTAACACAGTGGTTCTCAACCAGGATGCTGTTCTGACCCCCAGGGGACAGCTGAAATGGGGGTGCTACTGACATCTACTGAGTAGAAGCCAGGGATGCTGCTAAGCATCCCATGATGCACAGGTTGGCCCCCCACCCCACCAACAACAGTGAAGTATCTATCCAAGAATGTCAATATTGCTGAAGCTATAAACTTTGCTCTAATTTTTCTGAGCCCAAAATTCCTGTCAATGGAGTTTCTTCATTTATAACACCATATGTATCAATTTCCTATGGCTGCCATAACAGAGGACCAAAAATGGTGTGGCTTAAAACAACAGAAATTTATTCTCTCATTGTTTTAGAGGCTAGAAGTCCAATATCAAGGTGTCAGTAGGCCCATGCTCTAGAAGAGGACACTTCTATGCCTCCTCCAGCTTCTCATGGCTCCGAGCATTCCTTGGCTTGTAGCAGCATATCTACCTCCATCTTCATATCGGCTTCTTCCCTGTGTGTCTCTCTTTGTTCTTTCCTCTCCTTATAAGGACACTATTTATTGAATTTAGCATGATCCAAAATCTAGGATGATTTTATCTCCAGATCCTTAACTAATTACATCTGCAAAAGCCCAATTTCCAAATAAGATCAAATTCTGAGATTCCATATGGACATGAATTTGTTGGTGGGAGGGAAGTTACTCTTTAACTAAATACACTTTAGGAAGGAGTGACATTTTAGCTGAGAGGGGTGGAAGTTGATTTAGAAAACAAAAAGCCCTGGGTGCCCACTCGTAAGGCTGCAGCTGCAGAGAATCAAAAGTAAAGCAGGTAAATCTGGCAATACCCAGCTCTCTACTACCAATTTTAGATGCCAGGAAAAGTAAATCCATCCTCTTCTCAATGTTTCTCTTGCTCCAACATTTTTTTCTCCCCTGTAGAATAATAGCATGGAAAATGAACTTCCTAGGAATCCCAGAACCTGTATGGAGTCTGTGACTTCAGTGGCAGTTCTGAAGCATGGTAACAAATTCTTGAGGATTTCTCCCATTAAGAGGTGGAGGCTCTGTCCCTGTCTTAGTCCATCTGGTCTGTTACAACAAAATTCCATAGACTGGGTACCTTATAAACAAAAGAAATTTATGCCTCATAGTTCTGGAGTCTGAGAAGTCACCAGAAGATTTGGTGACTGATGAGGGTCCCCTTCCTAGTTCATAAAAGACCATCTTTTCAATGTACGCTTACATGGCAGAAGAGGTGAGAGAGTTCCCTGGGGCCTCTTTTATGAGGGCACTAATTCCTTTTGTGAGAGCTCCACCCTCATGACCTAATCACCTCCCAAAGGCCCCACTCTAAATTCCCTCACATTAAAGATGAGGTTTCAACGTATGAATTTGGGACATTCAGTCTTTAGCAGTCCCCTGCCTCTGAATCTGGAGGAGCTTGCGTCCACTTTGTTTAATAGCAAGGGAGAAAAAGTAAACAACGCAGTAGTGGAGCCTGGCCTGGGAGCCAGTCCAGACTGAATGCATGGCATTTGCTTGCTGTGAAGCACAACATATCTGGAATGGGTACCTACACACCCTTCAGGTAAATTAAATTTTCTGGAAGTTTGTGTTTATAATAAAACTAAATTAGGGCACTGTTGAAAGGGGCATAGCATATCAGGAAGGATTAATCAAATCAGAACATCCTCAGGCATATTTTTTCCCTAAGATAGTACAACCAGTGTTCATATGGCTCCCTTGTAGAGATGTCTTCTTACAAGCTCACAACAAATATTCTTCTTGACAGTGAGAGACCTTGCAAAGGACAAGAGTCCTTTTTTCCAAGTCTAGGCCCTGGGGGTTTAAAACTCTTCATATCTCTTCAGATCAGTTTGTCCAAGAGGAAAATAAAAGTAGCTTCTGTACCACATAACTTGTAAAATAAAAAGTTGGAGAAACAGTTTTATATTCATTTATTTTAAGCAATCCTTTAGACTTCCAGTTTCTGGTCCAGCATGTAAGGAAGCCATTGGTCCCTCCTAACAATCAGTTTTAACAAAGCTGAAGAAACTGCAAATCAATAACTTTTCTTAGGCCCACCAGAAAATGGAGGTCACAGGACAAACTGCCACCCCCAGAGCAAAACATCTGTGGGAAACATTACTGGGGTAGGAAGCCCTAAACTGTAATTGATGAATTGATGGATGGTCAATAATTCATGAATCTCAAATCTAACATTTAAAAACTCTGGGGGCTCCAGTCTTAGTGGAATATGTGGGCAGGGGCACATTTTTGTGAGTTCTACCGGGTTCTCACAATGAAGATCCCTTGTGTTTCTGAGAAAAGGGGAAAGAGTGTCATGTTAAAATACACCAGAATATTCTGTTCTTAACAAGGTCTTCCCTCAAGGGAAACTATTTTACCAGAGCCTTCCCTACTGAGGTTCTAACAGAGACCAACCAGCCAGGGAGAAGACAAATACTTAACTCCACCTCCCTTAACTTCTTTTCTCACCTAAAATGGGAGAACAACTGAGAAGCATCTGTGAAGGTCACAGCCCAGGGGCACGGGATCACTGAAAGATTGAGTTCTAATCATAAGACTATAAAACACCCCCTTCCCTCCATACCTCACAACTACAGCATTAATGGCCCATTTGCCTCACTTCCTTTTACCTAGTACATCATGTCTGGCTTTCAACGAAAAAACTACAAGGCATACTAAAGGCCAAAAAAATACAATTTGAAGACACAGAGCAAGTATCAGACTCAGACTCACATATGCCAAGGATGTTGTTTATATTGAGAGAGGGGTGGTGAGGTCTCCAACTATAATCATAGATTTATCTATTTTTCCATTCTATTGTGTTCATTTTTGCTTCACATATTTTGCAGCTCTATTTGGTGGGTATATACTGAGAATTGTTAAATTGTTTTCTCGGTGAATTGCCCCATTTATCATGACATAATGTCCCTCTCTGTCTCTGGTACTTTTCTTTGTTCTGTTATGTACTTTATCTAACATGAATATAGCCATTCCTGCTTTCTTTTTATTAATGTTTACATGATATATCCTTTTCTGTGCTTTTATGGGTTTTTTTTTCAATTTTAACCATTTTAAGTGTACAATTCAGTAGCATTAAGTGCATTCATATTTTCCATTGTGCAGCCATCACCACTATTCATATCCAGAACATTTTTATGTTTCAAAACAGAAATTCCATACTGATTAAACCAAAACTCCCTATTTTCCTCTTCCTCCCAGCCCTAGAAACCACCATTCTACTTTATGCCTCTTTGAATTTGACTACTCGAGGTACCTCATATAAGTGGAATCATACTTACATGACCTTTTGTTACTAGTTTACTTCACTTAGTATAAAGTCTTCAAGGTTTATCCACGCATTCCCATGTATCACAGCATCCTTTCTTTTCTAGGCTGAATAATATTCTATTATATGTAACACATTTTATGCCACTTGTTATTTATCCATTAATGCATCAATGGACACTTGGATTGCTTACACTTTCTGGCTATTGTAAATAGTGTTTCTATAAACATGGATGCACAAATATCTGTTCAAATTGCTACTTTCATTTCTTTTAGGTATATACCCAGACATGGGATTGCTGGATCAAGTAGCAATTCTATGTTAAGATTTTTGAGGAACCACCATACCATTTTCCATAGTGGCTGCAGGATTTTTACATTCCTGTCAGTAAGGCATAAAAGACCCAGTTTAGGGGTACCTAGGTGTCTCAGTCATTTGAGTGTCTGACTTTGGCTCAGGTCATAATCTCACGGTTCATGAGTTTGAGCCCCACATCAGGCTCTCTGCTGTAAGTACAGAGCATGCTTCAGATCCTCTGTCTCCCTCTCTCTCTGCCCCTCTCTGCTCATTCTGTCTCTCTCAAAATTAAATAAACATAAAAAAAAAAAGAATTCTAGGTTTTCCATATCTTCACTAACACTTGTTATTCTCTTTTTGTTTATATGGGTTTGTTTTTTTTTAAAACAGCCATACTAATGAATGTGAAGTGATTCTACCCTTTTACTTTTAACCTGCCTTCATCATTATATTTGAAGTGAGTTTCTTATATAGTTTCTTATATAATTGGGTCATATTTTTTGACCCACTTGGCCAATTTCTATCTTTTAATTAATTGATGTTTTTAGACTGTCTAAAGTTAAGGCAATTATTCATATGTTAAGGCTTAAGCCAGCCACTTTATTTCTGCTTTATGTTTGTTCTCTGTTTTTAATTTATGTTTTTCTTTTTCCTGACTTCCAGTGAGTTACTTAAACACTTTGTAGAATTCCATTTGAATTTATCTATAATTTTTTGGTATATCTTTTTGCTTAGCTTCTTAGTAGTTGCTTGAGGCATTACATTATGTATACATAACTTGAACTATCTACTGGTATCATTTTACCAACTTGAGGGAAGTATAGAAACCTTACCTCCCTTTATATTCCTTTACCTTCCTGTTTACAATATTACTGTCTTAAATATTTCCTCTACGTGCATTTAGAACCATGTCAGATAGTATTGTAATTTTTGCTTCAACCATCAAAAATAATTTAGAAAACTCAAAATAATTATGCTGGGGTGCCTGGTGGCTCAGTTGGTTGAGTGTCTACCTCTTGATTTCAGCTCAGACCATGATCCGAGGGTCGTAGGATCGAGCCCCTCATTGGGCTCTGCACTAAGTGTGGAGCCTGCTTGGGATTCTCTCTCTCTCTCCTTCTGGCCCCCTTCCCCACTCACATTCATCCTCATTCACACTGTCTCTCTCAAATAAAAAAAATAAAATAAAGTGGGGCACATGGGTGGCTCAGTCGGTTAAGCCTCTGACTTCAGCTCAGATAATGATCTCCCCATTTGTAAGTTCGAGCCCCATGTTGGGCTCTGCGCTGACAGCTCAGAACCTGGAGCCTGCTTCAGATTCTGTGTCACCCTCTCTTTCTACCCCTCTCCCACTTGTGCTCTGTCTCTCTCTCTCTCCCTCTCCAGCTCTCTCTCTCTCTCTCTCTCTCTCTCCCTCCCCCCTTCTCACTGTCTCAAAAATAAAGAGACGTTAAAATTTTTAAATAGGTTATGCTGATTCCTTCTGGTCTCCATTGTTTCTGATGAGAAATCAGAAATCTGAGGAAAAATGAAAAAATAAGTTTTTTTCTTTTAAAAAACAATTTTTTAAAAGTTTATTTATTTTGAGAGAGAGAGAGTACACAAGCAGGGGAGGGGCAACCAAGTAGGCTCCGCACCATTAGCACAAAGCCTGATGTGGAGCTTGAACCCACAAACTGTGAGATCATGACCTAAGATACAACCAAGAGTTGGATGCTCAACTGACTGAGTCATGCAGGTACCTGGCAAATAAGTTTTTTTCTATAGGTATGATGTTGTTTTTCTCTAGTTGCTTTCAAGATATTTTATTATTTGTCTTTGTTTTGGGGGAATGTGATTTTTATGTGTCTCGATGTGGTTTTATTTGACCTTATCTTATTTGCATTTTCCTCAGCTTCCAGAATCTGTAGTTTTATATCTCTTGCTCTATCTTCTGTCACTTCTGTACTCCTGTTGAGCCCATCTATTGAGGTTTGATTTTTGTTTTTTGGGGTTTTTTGGTTATCATGTTTTTCAGTTCTGAAATTCCATTTGATTCTTCTTTATATCATCTTTTGCATTGCTTGTATTTTTGTTTCTTTGCTGGGGCTAGCTATTTTTTCATTCATTTCAACCACATTCATAATGACTTACTTAAGTATTTTGATCATGATTGCATTAGGTCATCATCAGGGGCACCTAGTTCAGTTGGGAAGGCATATGACTTTTGATCTCAGGGTCATGAGCTTGAGTCCCACATCAGGTATAGAGATTAATTAAAAATAAGATAAAATAAAATAACCATCAGATAATTCCAACATCTTGTCATTTCAGTGTTGGCATTTATCAATTGTCTTGTTACATTCAGTGTGAGATCTTGGTCTTTGGTATGATGAGCAACTTCCAATTGAAACTTGGACATTTTTATATTATTTTCTGCTTTAAATGGTCTTTGACACTGCACAAGCAGAGGAAGGGGGTAGTCATGCTGCCTCATTAATGCCATGTGGAGATAGAATTCCAGGTTTCCCATTCAGCTTCCATTGATATCCAGAAGTGATGGGGCTCCTTATTACTTACTGTTGGGTGGAAGTTCTGGCTCCCAATATGGTCTCCATTGACATTACTGTGGGGATGATCTTTTTGCCACTGGACAATGATGAAAATCTTGATTTTCCATTATATCTCCTGTGACATTTCCCAGCCAGGGATGGGGGAGGAGGAGATGCATTATTATTCTTGGGTCAGGATGGAACTCCAGGTTCTCTTTGTGGTTTTCCACTAACACTGTGGGAGAGAAGGGTGCAAAATTACCAGCCAGCAGGGGTAAAAGTCCTGGCTCCCTACATGGCTTTCTCCAGTATCACTTTGGTGAGGGTTTTGGGGGCACCTCAGTATAACCTCATGAAGGTGGAAGTCTAGACTGCCCACTGGGCCTTCAAATGCTAAAGGTCGAGGGGGAGCCACAATTTGTTTCTGTGGTTGTGTTCTTGTCTAAAAGTTTTCTGTCTTAGAAGACCACTTTCCTGGTCCTTTGGCTAGAGAAAACAGACTTTTGCAGGAAATTTTTGACCTGCTCCTGGTGCTGTTTCCAATTTTTTCAGCCCCAAATCTTAGATATTTGAGGCAAAAAGAAAATTCAGAGAACTCATCGCTGTGTCATCCCTTGGGTCCCTTGGGTCTCTAGCCTGTCTGGCTTCTTTTTGCTACCTTTCAAAGTCTTCTTATGTTTGGTTGATGTAGAAAGTCCATGTTTTTCAGTTGTAGTTAATAGAAGGAATAGGGAAAAGTTTGTCCATCTTCCTAGAAGTAGAAGTTTGAGAGAATGAATTTTAGCATGGTTTTTTACAATGAAATTGGTATCAGGAATAGCATAATCTTACCTAGTCAAAATAAATAAAGACTATAGAAATATCGTACAGCCAAAGCCATAAGAATGAACATCAGAATTTACCACTCAGTTCTGATTCCCATTAATATTGTGCCATGAGAATAATATTCCTTTATGATCAACAACATCTGGGGAAGTCTGCATTCTATGTCCCTCCCTTTGGGCTCTGAGATGATATCAGTAAAGAATATGTTTAATTTTTTAATCCAGTGTTTCCCAAATTGTTTTGAGCATAGAACATGTTTTTCCAGAATATCTAATAATATTTTGTAATAGCATCCACTTTGAAGATACTGAGCCACACATATAACCCAGGGAGTTATCTCAACACCCAGGATCTGCAAGGGACTGGCATCTTACTTTATGAAGTATCCTCCCTTGTCCAGAAGGGTGGACATTCTGCCTTGATGGAGCACATACAGTAGAGTGGTGGAGAAACCATAGTAATCTTTTGCATTTTCCCAACACTAGTAACCTTTGTTTTTACTCTCTTTTATTTACCTATTTATTTTTTATCTGTACACTACCTCGGCAAGGTAAGAGGGGAACATGTTACTATCCCCATTTCATAGGTGACAGGGACCCAAAAAAATTTAAGTATGTTCCTAGAAGAACCAGATCCGGATCTGTAGGCTTTAGATCACAAAGGTGCTTCATAATAACTAAGTCCCTACAATTCCTGACTGGAGCCCTGCCGTGCCGGACGTGGGTACATCTGACCTCCTGGGCCTGCCCTTTGACATTGTATGCCCTGAATCCTAGCCGGCCTCCCTCAGGCCCCTCCAGCAAAATCACATCCATGGAGAATCTAGAACCTTGCTCCCTGCTCACTTCTCCACACGGGGCTCTGCCAGGATGGTCTTCCTGCTTTCCAGAAACCTTTGTTCCATGGAAAACAAGTGCTGTTTTCCAGAACAAAACCTCTGGGGAGGTGAGGGGAAGCTAGAATCCTAAATACAGGATGAGGATTGAAATTGCTCCCTGACCTTCACTTCCTCTTTGGCCACCAAAGCCTACTGTGCGACTCAAGACAGGAAGAGGCTGGGACTTCAGAAGGCATTTACAGAGAATAAATGTTCCCGGTAAACATAATATCCAAGCAGCATACCCCATGATCCCAGAACAACACAATAGTAATTTGTCTGCCACATTGCCTTCAGGGAATCAGGAGGAGGAAATGGCCACTATCTTATTTTGAAGAAGGTTCAGCACGGGGGCAGAATCATTGGATAAAGTGAGACACTGGCTGATGCTGTAAAAATGAAACATTTGTCCCAGTAAAGAGCTTCTGTCTGAAGGCCTTGATATTTATTTTTCTCTGTGGTGATGTCACAGCTCCCTTCTTCTCTGCAAATGGCTAGAGAGGAGAGCAATTCTTCAGTGGGGGACGAGATGAGAGAGAACAAGGGACGTTGAGGTTGATATCACTTGTCTCTGACTTGCTTTACCAGAGAATGGAATTTACTGTTGCCCACAATTAGTTCTTCCTTTCTGCTTAGCAATTCTTCTTGCTGCTGAGGACATTAACTGAGGCATTACATTCTTAAATAGTCTTCACTCAAGGCCTGGCTGCTGTAATGGCTATTGCAGTCCTTGGCTTTAAGTCACTGATGATTGCTGTTAAAATCCAGCTATAAAATGTGAGTGGGGGCTGGGGGAATAGTGTCAGTTGTTAACTCTTTAGCTTGAATTAGTTTTTCCAGTGTGACTAAATATGCTCAAGGAAGCAGATCTGGACACAAGACAGATTTGACTGGGAGGGAGTTCAGAAAAATGTCTTAACAAGTCCAAACAGTAGGCCCAAGCAGGGCCCAGAAAGCCACAGAGGTCAGCTTGAAGCCTGCATGTGAGCCCCAAGTGCCTCAGGCAGGCCTGGACAGGTAATGAGAATGAGGGAGGGATATATTTTATTTATTTATTTTCTAAACATTGTGTAAATTTAGTAAGTACAACGTATTGGTTTACTACATTTATATATTATAATAGAATTGTCCTTGTGATGATAATTAGCACCTCTATCACATCACATAATTCTTTTTTGTAGTGGGAATAATTAATATCAAGTGCCTTAGTGAGTTTGATAATTATAAGATGTGATTATTTATACTCACTATACTCTGCACAAGATTTCCAGAATGTATTTGTCTACGAGATGTAAGTCTGTACCCATAAACAACTCCTCTCCTATTCCCCACCTCCCAAACCCTGATAACCACCATTTTCTTCTCTGATTTTACAAGAGCTTTTTATAGATTCCACATATAAGTGATATCATACAGTATTTGTCTTTCTCTGGCTTACACTTACTAGAATGGCTATCATCAAGAAGATAAGAGATAAGTGTTAGCAAGGATGTGGAGAAAAGGGACTCCTTGTGCACTCTTGTGGGAATGTAAATTGGTTCAGGTGTCATGGAAAACAATGTGGAGGTTTCTCAGAAAGCTAAAAATAGAACTACCATGTGATCCAGCAATCCTCCTTCTGCGTATATGTATCCAAAGGAAATGAAAACAGGATATCAAAGAGATATCTGTACCTCCATGTTGATTGCTGCATTATTCATAGTAGCCAAGACATGGAAAAAAACCTAAGAGTTCACGAACACGAATAGATAAAGAAGATATGGCATTTATATACAATGGAATATCATTCTGCCATGAGAAAATCCTGCTATTTGCAACATCATGGATAGACCTTGAGGATACTATGCTATGTGAGGAGTGTCAAGTGAAAGATCAGGGCAAGTTCACCTCAGACCACAGCTGCCCCCTCAGGGGGCCCTGGCATAAATACCGTTCTGTGGACGGAGGTGAAAAGAAACAAACACAGTCAAACAATCCTCCCCAGATTCTGTCATCGGCACCTAGCTGTGTGGCCTGGGGCAGTTGCTTCACCTTCTAGACAACTGGCTTCCGTGAGCTAACATCATCTCCAAGGTCACTTTCAGCTCTAACATTGCATGATTTTTTCAAGAATATTTTGGGGTAGTTTTTATTGTCTTCTTTTTCCTCATATTTGCATTTTTGTTACATATTCACCTCAACAGATCGCAGAAACATATAAAGTAAAAAACAAAAGATCCCCGCCCACCTTCCCAGACCCACTTCTTCCGGACCAGTGCCCCTGGGATTTCATTTCTACACAAATTGGAGCAGAGCTTAAGACCAAGGGCTCTAAAAACACTGGATCAAATCTATTTCCTGTTCCTTCCCAACTCTTAGCCCTTGAATGCAGCTGCCTTCCCCTGCTTTTTTCCTCAATTGAAAAACTAGGACAATAATAGTATTTTTGTTACTATGAATTAACACAACAATTTCTGGTACATAGTATTCAATACACATTAGCCGTTTTTACTGCAGCATACCTCCACTTATAGAAAGGGAATAATAAATACAGCAGACCTGGATGCTTCCCCAAGAGTTCAGCCCAGGCAGATGTTAGGACCCACTTTGTGTCTGTTCCATACCCCTCTGTATGGATATTTTGCAGAAAGAAGGAAATGATAGTTAGAGCAGAGTAGATAAGGAGCCTCCCAGGACTGGCACATCACACAGTGACAGTGTGCATTCCCTTCAGCCAAAGGAGTCCTCAAAAGGAAGCTGGACAAACCATTTAAAAACAAACCTCTGGGGGCACCTGGGTGGCTCAGTGGATTAAGCGTTAGATTTCAGCTCAGTGGGTTAAACTCTAGATTTCAGCTCAGGTCATGATCTTGTGATTCATGAGTTCAAGGCCCACATCTGCTCCGTGTTGGCAGTGTGGAGCCTGCGTGGGATTCTCTCTCCCTCTCTCTCTCTCTCTCTCCCTCCCTCCCTCTCTCTCCCTCCCCCACCCTTCCCATCCCAGCTCTCTTAATTGCTCGTGCTCTCTCTCTCTCAAAGTAAATAAATAAAAACTTTTAAAAACTAAAAAAAAACCCACCAAGCATCTGAAAATAGCATTGCAGAAAAGACACCAGAGGGTAAAACTGAATTTCCTATTAATAATGATGTATTTTTTAAAAATCCATTCAAGGGGTGCCTGGGTGTTTCATTCAGTTAAGCGTCTGACTTCAGCTCAGGTCATGATCTCACAGTTGGTTAAGTTCGAGTCCCATGTTGAGTTCTGTGCTGACAGCTCAGAGCCTAGAGCCTCCCTCAGATTCTGTGTCTCCCTCTTTCTGCCCCTCCCTTGCTCACACTCTTGTCTCTCAAGAAAAAATAAACATTATAAAAATCTATTTTTAAAAAATAAACAATCCATTCAAGGGGCACCTTGGGTGACTCAGTCAGTTGAGCATCCAACTTCAGCTCAGGTTATGATCTCGCAGTTAGCGAGTGTGAGCCCAGCATCGGGCTCCATGCCGACAGCTCAGAGGCTGGAGCCTGCCTTGGATTCTGTGTCTCCCTCTCTCTCTGCCCCTCCTCCACTTGCATTCTGTCTCTCTCTGTCTCTCAAAAATAAATAAATGTTAATAAATAAATAAACGAACAAACAAATAAAAAGTCCGTTTGGGATGCAGAAATTCCCAATGAGGCATTGTCTGGCATTGAATATTCTGCAGCAGAGGATGCAGAAATGCTTTCTGACAAAGAGCAAGACAAATCTCTCCTGTCACCCCTCACCTCTGCCTCTCCCAGATTATGTCCTGCCTCCTTCAGCCTCCATACAGAAATGAGCTGAGGACATTTCCCAGCTCCCTAGCAGGCCCCCAGCCCAAATGCATGCTATCAGGCTTCTCCAGGTTACCTTTACAGCAGCTCACCCCTGGGCTCATTCAGTGGTCAGTGACCTCAGGCAGCCAGTATCCCCCAATAGCCAGGTCCCAGGGAGGTTTTGTCTCCTTCCTCTGAGCCCCAGCCGCCCCTTCATCTGGTTCTTTAAGACTTAGACATGTTGTAAAGGGCCATCAGGAGCTGGCAAGAAATGCATGGGCTTTGGAGTCAGTACCTGACGTCACTTCTGTAAGTCTCAGCATTCCTATCTCTAAAATGGGTTAATAGTAGAGTCAGCTTCATAGGCTTGCTGCAGAGACTAGTGAGATGATAATGTAATAAAATGCCTAACATCATTCCTGGCGTAGAGATGATGCTCAATAAGAATGTGTTTCCTTCTCATTTCCTATTGCAAGTAGGCTCCTTAAGGGTAAGAACTGTCTTCCTCATCTCTGTATCTCTCATTCTGTGTGGCTCTAGACTCCAGATTCCTAGTGTACGGTGGGTACCCAATGTATTGCTTTATTGCCATAGTAATGCCGCATAGCAAACCAAACTTAGAACATGATTCAGCAGTTAGGCTGTTTAAACTAGGCTCAGCTGGGTGGTTTTTCTGGTATAGGCTGGGATTAGCTGCACATCATATAGGCTCTGACCAGAGGACAGGGGGCAGTGGCAGAGGGTGATGGACATGTGTCTTTCATCAAGCAGCAGCTGAGCCCAAGTCTGTTCACAGCAGCTGGAAGGGTTCTCAGAGTGGCAGAGAGAAAGCCTCTTGAGGACCAGCCTTGAAACTGACACATTGTCCCTTCCACCGCATTCTGTCAACCAAAGCAAGTCACAAAGCCAGCTCAGACTCAAAGGGGAGCAAAATAGCCTCCATCATTCCAGCTCTTAATGGGGAGAGTGGCAAAGTCACATTTTAAAGTACATGGATTCAGAGAGGAGTGGCCAAGTATCACCGTGTTTGCAGTTTACCACACCCAGGATTTTTTAATGAAAGAGGTTAGTTAGGGAGAGAGAAATGAACCAAAAAGGCAATAAGAAGAAAAGTCCAATTTATGTCCTGATGGTTGTGGGCAAGGACACTTACATTCTAGGTTGCTCAATATAAGCAAGATGAAGATTGACCTCTCAAGCCATTAAGTAGTTGAGCATTCTCTAAGGTACAGTAAAGAGAATATATGCCAATTGGGAGATAAATCAAGACACTCCTCTGCCAGTGTCTTGGGAAGGCAGATGAGCCTGGATTTATCGAGGACACTCAGGCTCCTGACAGCAGTATAATTACAGACTCCAGCATCATTAATCAGTAATCACTGATGACTAAGGGAGTCTATAAACCTCTAACTCTCTCTGTTCCAAAACTGACTTGACTTAAAAACAATTATTTAGGGGCGCCTGGGTGGCTTAGTCGGTTAAGCGTCCGACTTTCGCTTAGGTCATGATCTCGCGGTTCGTGGGTTCAAGCTCCGCGTCGGGCTCTGTGCTGACTGCAAGCTCAGAGCCTGGAGCCTGTTTCAGAGTCTGTGACTCCATCTCTCTCTGACCCTCCCCTGCTCACACTGTCTCTCTCTCTCTCTAGAAATAAATAAAAACCTTAAAAAATTTAAAAAAAAAAAAACAAAAACAAAAAAAACAATTATTTAAATTCCACATACTTGAGCATTTGGCCTGAAAGAATGAAGGAAAAATATCAAGAAAAGAAGTTTTCATTTTTTAATCGCTGTCTCCAGAATATCTTTTATCAGCCTTTCAATAATTTGATGAATCTTCTGTTTTACACACAGACACACAGACACACAGATACACACACACACACACACACACACACACACACACACTCATACCCACACACCATCTATCAGAGAGACTCACCAATACCAAATTAAATGGATTAGGAAAGTCGCCATTCCACCTACTACAGAAAGTCTGGCATCCCCCAAAATATGTGTGAATTTTCAGGGGCAGGGACTCACATTCTTCTGGTCATTCCTTGCTACCAGATGCTTCCTCACTGTCACCCCAGTTCCTGCAGTGCCCACCTCTCTCCTTTCTTAAGATTTCCTGGCATAGTTCAAAACCCCTGTCCTACTTTCCTGAAAAGTTTGTTGTACACAGCTTTATGTAACAGATTTTACTGAAGGTTTAGTGGCCAAAGAGGGTAATTACAGCACAACGTAGGAAGTAAATTCACTCTCAGACAGACATCACTGTTCCTAATTTTGGTGCTTCTGCTCACCAGCAGGACTTTCCCCTCTGATTCTGTGTGTCATATGCCCCAGCCTTGTGCCATGATACTGTGCCCTGTGCTTTCCTAAAGCTCTCTCTAGACCACTGGGCCATCTCCTGCTAGTCTGGTCTTCTATCCTCTCATCTGTTCCCCTTCTGGAGGCTAACAAAACTTCAACATTTCCTAATTTCCAAGAGCTGATTAGCCTTCTTTTGTTTCATCCTTACCTATCTGGCTAAGGCCCAGCAATCTCATTTCTTACCACGAGGGAGGTCCTGTAGTTGTGAGAAACAACAAACGTACAATTCTCCCACTAACAACAATTCTTCCTCCAAGACCAAAAGAAAAAGAAAAAAGAAAAGAAAAACTGTTATCAACTTCTGACATAACAGCTGTTTTCTATCATCTGTCCTCTCTATCTGTCATGTGATCTGAGACCTCAGAGAGCTGTGTCTCACCTCTATGCCTGACACTTCCAGCAGAAAATCATTCCTTCAGGTTAAGAGATTATATCCAGAAGACACATATAATCAAACACTGTATTTGAAAGAAGTAGCTCATTAAGCTAGTTTTCAAGCACTAGTGTATATAAAAATCTTCTGATGCACAGGTTAAAAATACAGCTTTCCTGGTCCTAGCCTGTCAGAGTCTGATTCTGAAGATATGAGATAGAACCTAGGAATCTGTATGTTTAAAAAAAGCATCTCACTACCACCCTTCTCCCAGGTGATTCTGATGCAGGGAATCAGCTGACCAGACCTTAAGAAACATGGCTTTACTATTTGACCTATACAGAGGAAAATGGGAATGCCAGGGATCAAATTACCAATGTATTAGTTTCCTATCACTGCTGTGACAGATTACTACAGACCTGGTGTCTTAAAACCACAGAAATTACAATTGCTAGAAGGTAGAAACAACTCAAATGTCCAGTGATGGATAAATGGATAAACAAAATGTGGTGTATATATACAGTTGAATATTATTCAGCCTTGGAAAGGGAGAAAATTCTGATACATGCTATGACATGAGTGAAACTTGAAGACATTATACTAAGTGAAATATAAGAGACACAAAAGAATATTGTATGATTCCACTTTTATGAGGTACCTAAAGTAGTCAAAGTCATCAAATTCATACAGGCAGAAAGTAGAAGTTTGCCAGGGGCTGTGGGACAGGAGGAGGGTGAGTTACCCTTTAATTGGTATGGAGTTTCAGTCTGGAATGATGAAAAAGACTGGAGATGAATGAACACGATGGTTGCACAGCAATGTGAGTGTACGTAAGGCCACAGACTGGACACTTAAAAGTGGTTAAAACCATACATTTTATGTTGCATATATTTTAACAGAATTTTTAAAACTAAAATCTCTCACAAATCTGGAGGCCAGAGTGGAAAATCAGTATCACTGGGCCCCAGTCCGGGTGTCAGCAAGGCCACACTCTCTTCAGAAGCTCTAGGGAAGAATACGTTCCTTGATTCTTCCAGCTTCTAGCTGCTGACAGCATTGTTGGCTTGTGGCCATATCACTTCATGTTCTGCCTCCAGGTTCACATTACCTTCTCTTCTTTCTGTGTGCGAAATCTGCCACCGCCTCTCTCTCTCTCTCTCTCTCTCTCTCTTTTAAAAGTTTTTATTTATTTTGAGAGACACAAAGAGCACAAGTGGGAGAGGGGCAGACAGAGAGGAAGAATTCCGAGTAGGATCCATGCTGTCAGCACAGGGCCTGATGTGGACCTTGAACTCACCAACTGTGACATCATGGCCCAAGTCGGGTGTTTAACTGACTGAGCCACCCAAGACCCCTCCCTCTGACTCTCTCCTACAAGGACTCTTGTGATTGTATTTAAGACCTATCCACTCAGATAACCTCCTCATCTCCAGATCCTTAACTTAATCACAACTGTCAAGTCCTTTTTTGCCATACAAGATAACATTCACAGGTTCCAGGATTCGGAAGTAGATATCTTTGGGGGACCATTTTTTAGCCTACTACACAATCTGTCAGGGTTCCCGGGAATGGAGCCAGGAGACAGAGAGGAGAAGAAAACAGTCATAGCCAGGATTTTAGCCACAGGAAGAGTAAATCCAGGGGACGGATGGGTGTCTTGGGCAGCTGAGTGCACTGCTCTGTAGCTTCCCAGCATTAGGGGTGCTGTTCCGACCCAGCAGGAAGGGCCAGCTTAAGATGGATCCACTTGTCAGGGAAGAGTGGCTTGGATGCAGTCAGGGGTCAAGGTCACTGTGCAGCCTGACAGATCCTCCATGGCTAACCCAATAACCTGATGGGCACTTAGGCATTCTCACTGTTACATGCTCTGGGGCTGAAAGAGAAGCAAGATGTGACGACAACCTCTCTCACACCCATCTTGGACTACATTGAGATTACTCGATGTCTCAAGAAAGGATAAAGAGCCAAATTTGGCTCCTACTCTGTGCCAAACACAGAGCCTGACTCTGTTCATACTCATCTAATTCCCACCTCAGCCCTCCTTTACAGATGAGCCACCTGCAACTCAGAGAGGAGAAGCAATTTTCTTATAGTGACATAGCATGTCGATCTGCTGAGTCCCATCAAAGTGAAGAGCTCCAATAAGTTGGACAGACTTGCTTTCACATCCTGGCCCTGTACTTACTGGCTGTGTAATCTCAGACATAGCCTGTCTGCAACTGCTCCTTCATCTTTAATCTGGGAGGTGGGGTTCTGCTTCAGGAAGCATCTGTCTCGTGGGGTCAACTGTTATGAAGATAAATGTGGTGCTGGGCATGTGGCATTTGGCACAAAAATGCCCAAGTAATGAATGTTGATATTCCCAGCCCTGCCCAGGGACAAAGAGTAGAGACCAGCTTGGGCTTCTCCATCCCCTCCTCAGCCAGAGAGACAGAGGTAGGAGCGAGGCTGGCTGAGCTGGCCTACTTAGGAAGGGGGTTTCTATACAGAGGAGCACCTGGGTTTTCAGCAACTTGTCCTTTCTGGTTCTTGCCTTCCTGTCTCCCCAAGGACTCCATTATTAACCCTCAGCAGATAATTCCCCATTTGTTCTCCACTACCAATGCCAGTGTGGATCTTGGTGGGCTTCAAGGACAGTGTTGTTCAGCTTGCTCAGGGCCTTCAGCAGGCCTAGCCTCACTCCAGTGCCAGCTGCAGCTACAGGGCTGGCAGCCAGACTGGGAAAAGCAGGGAGTGACCCCATCCCCTGCTCCAGGCCTTTTGGGGGGTTGCCTACACAAGAACCCCTTTCAGAACCATGAATACAGTGTGTGACAAGCCTATAATTGTGTGAGTTGTTTTAAAGAGCTTTAGCAAACACAAATAGCCCAACAATAGCCTGACTAACATTGACTCTAGAGGTCACTAAGCCCAGGGCTCCCACAGAGAAACCACTGTGGTACCACCTTAGTGATTCCAAGCACCTGAGGCCTGGCGGTGGGTGGACAATGGCGGAGCTGACTCCCGTGAGCTATGCTCTAGGTGTACCTCTCAATCACGCAGAAAGGAAGGAATCTGCCCTTTACTGTGCACCATTGTATGCCACCCCTGCCCTCCCCATCACAGGTGAGGGGCCAGCGTCCTATAAAAATGCCCCAAGGCTCTGCCCCAAGGCCTCAGTGAGTTTTTCCCAAATGAATCTCCTGCCTTCAGTTCCAGACCTACCTGCTCCTACTTTGTATCTCTAGTTCCGGCCCTAAATCCCCAGAACTGGCCTGTACCCCAGCCCCTGGGAGAGGGTGATGTGACAAATCCGCTCCCTGCAGAGCTCACTCAGCACTGGGCCTGTCCGTTGCCAAGCACATTCTGTTTGTCATGAGTCTTCCCCGAATGTAAACAGCCAGCGCGTGCTAACTTCGGGGCTTGGGTCCAGCCCCCGTGGCAGCATGCCCTCGCTCTCTTCATTGAAATTTGACAAAGTCTCAAAGTTAATCCTTTAACATAAAAAGTGTCGCAAGGTATAGCAGCGTGCCGCCTATGGACTGACTATGCTTATCTATGACATCATTAACCAAAAAAATAGAAGCACTCTTAACATGTGAAGGAGCAAACTTCCTTCGTTTTTATTACAACTTTACTTAGCATCTACAGACCATGGAGCTGCAAAGGATCTTCAAGGGCATCAAGTCCAGCCCTTAGTTTTATAAACTGAGAACCTGGAGCAAGGATGCCCTCCAAAGCACACAGCTGGGACTGGAGTTTTAAATGATGTGACCACCCCTGGCCCCTCATACGTTATGATTCCTGCTGGCAAGATGACAACCCAGCTGACACAACTGGAGACTGGAGTTCCCCCCCACCCCCGCCCCAGTCCTGTCCTCAAACCGGGATCCTGAGCCACAGCCCTGGATAAGCGGGAGTGATCCACGAGAATCAGGAGACAACACTGAAGTCACAAATGGGCCCAGACTGATGAGGGTGTCTTCCCGAAGTGAGGCAGACAGGGAATCCAGGCCTCGGGAAGGCTTCCTGGCCAGGAGGTGGAGTCTGAGACGTCGTTCCACCCCTGTACGGCCATAGCAGCAGGATGGTCAAGTGGTGCGAGGCTCTTGCTCCCCTATTCTTATAAAACTGGAGGGGTGTCTATACTGCTTTACCAACTTCAGAATCCACTTGTTTTCCTGTAAGCATGGAATAGAAGCTTATTAACTAACTCAAGGTCAGTTTCAGAATCAGCATAAGTAGGTCAATTTTTATAAGTGCTTACAAGTATGAACAAGATCCCACAGAACCATCCCCCACCTCCCGGCCCACATCTCTTCCCACTGGACTAAGAAGCCTGTTGTTCACACAGAACCTGAATTCGTTGAAAAAAAAGGTTTATTTTTTACCTGTCTATATAATAATTTTTCAAGTTTATTTATTTTGAGAGAGCAAACAGGGGAGGGGCAGAGAGAGAGGGAGACAGGGAATCCCAGGCAAGCCGTGTCCTGTTAGTGTGGAGCCTGACTCAGAGCTTGAACTGACAAACCATGAGATCATGACCTGAGCCAAAATCAAGAGTCTGAGCTTAACCAACTGAGCCACCCAGGCTTCCCTACGTATCCATATTTTTATCCTCCTGGCATGGCCTGTGTGAATGGAATAAGGAAGTGAGGATTTAGCTAATTTTTAAAGTCCATCTAGCTCTATAACAAGCAGGAGGTCCTCTAGGGGGGACCAGCTGGTCAGCCATCAGCCCTCAAGCCAGCTCACAGATGGACCTATGACTCTGGGCCTCAGTTTCTCCAATTACAAAAATTAACATAGAATGGGGTGTCTGGGTGGCTCACATGGTTGAGTGTCTGATTCTTGGTTACAGCTCAGGTTTCTTGCCGTTTATGGGTTCAAGCCCCACATTGAGCTCCATGCTGATGGCACAGAGCCTGCTTGGAATTCTCTCTCTCCTTCTCTCTTTCTCTGCCTCTCTCTTTCTCTCAAATAAATAAATAAACTTAAAAAAGATTAACATATAAGACAGAAAACAGACTTACTTAATGAAGGATGATTTGCAGGAGCCTCCAACCTGCACAAGCACTTTTCAAGGCTTATAGTATAATTCTAATTTTGTGTTCTTTTTTTTTAAAGGACCCTAAATTACACATGCCTAATAGTCTGTAAAAAACTGACTCATCCCCAGATGGTGTCACGTAGCTACTTCAGAGACACTAAAGGTTCACAATATTTTGAAGAAGGAATCCAAACTCTTTGAAAAACTGGAAATCATACAATCTTATCTCTAACTTTGCCAGCTCCTTTGTTTTTTCCCACTGCTAAAGTGTTGAAGATGCTGATATCAACAACAGGCAAGCATCAGATATTCACCAGATATTCATGATTTTATTTGAAAAGCTACAGAGCTTTGGCTTACAATGGTGTCTCTTATTAATGAGGAGATAAGGATTATTTTCCTCTGTGAAAAATAAAACGAGGCTCAGACAAAAGTCAACTTGGCTAATTTGAGTGGGAATTGCAAAGGTTGTTTGAGGTTGCAAAGCAGGAGGAAGCCAGGAGGTGGGGGGAAAAAAAGAACGTAGGAAAGGGTATGAAGCAGAGAAAGCCTGGGAGACTGGTCAATTAAACAGGAGAAATGCATCTCCTTCTCAAGTGTTCCCCTTGTAGCACAGAGAAAAACATCAACCAGCCTCTGCTAATGTTCTAAGTAGCAATTGAGATCATAATCCAGAGAACCCCTTCTGTGCTTAAAGATTGATTGCAGGAGGGTGCCTGGGTGGTTCAGTCGGTTAAGCGTCTGACTTCAACTCTGGTCATGATCTCGCAGTCTATGAGTTCAAGGCCCACATCAGGTTCTGTGCTGATAGCTTCGAATTCTGTGTCTCCCTCTCTCTCTGCCCTTCTCCTGCCTGCATTTTCTCTTTCTCTCTCAAAAATAAATGAACATTACAAAAAAGATTGATTACAGGATATATTATGAAGGGATGCAGTCATTCATTGTTCACTCAACAAATGTTTTAAGTATTTGTTACCAGATGCTGGGGACATAGTGAGGTACGAAACAGACATGGCCCCTCATTCCAGTCTGGAGGGGAATATAGGCAAGCACAGAGATGATTACAACTCGGTGCGATTATGGGCTTTACTGTGCAGAGGTACAGGATAGTAAGGGGGCACAAAGAGGACCTCTAATCCAAATTTAGGGGGTCAAAGGAGATCACTCCAGGGAAGTGAGAAACCATTTGAGACCTGCAAAATGAGTAAAGATCCACCAGAAAAAGGAATGGAAGACGTTTGTGGCATAACAAAGAGGGATACAGTTTCGTGTTCCTGAAACACTATGGACCAGGTGTGCGTGGAGTTGTGGGAGGAGGTTAGAGGAGACACGAGTTAAACAGGTGCTGATCCCCATAGGTTTTGAAAACCTTAGTAAGGCATGTGGACTCTACCATCAAGGTAATGGGAATGATGACTTTATGAACTCACTCAGATGGTGTGGGAAGTGGACTAAGGAAAAGCAGAGGGAGGAGATCAGTTAGGAGACCACGGCAAAGATGCTAATTGTCTTGATAGATGGAAGTTGCAGCTGTAGGATACAGAGATGTATACAGATTCAAAAAATATTATGAGGTACAATGGGTGTGCTTTGATAATTGGTTAGAAATGAAGTGTGACTGCTGTTTAACATAGTGCTGGAAGTCCTAGCATCAGCCATCAGAAAACAAAAGGAAATCAAAGGCATCAGAATTGGCAAAGAGGAAGTCAAACTTTCACTCTTTGCAGATGACATGATACTCTACATAGAAAACCCGACAGACTCCACCAGAAGCCTACTAGAACTGATCCAAGAATTCAGCAAAGTTGCAGGGTACAAAATCAACGTACAGAAATCGGTTGCATTTTTATACACCAACAATGAAGCAACAGAAAGAGAAATCAAGAAACTGATCCCATTCACAATTGCACAAAAAACCATAAAATACCTCGGAATAAACCTAACCAAGGATACAAGAGATCTGTATGATGAAAACTATAGAAAACTTATGAAGGCAATTGAAGAAGACACAAAGAAATGGAAAAACATTCCATGCTCATGGATAGGAAGAATAAATATAGTTAAGATGTCATTACTACCTAAGGCACGCTACACGTTCAATGCAATTCCAATCAAAATTGCACCAGCATACTTCTCAAATCTAGAACAAACTATCCAAAAATTTGTATGGAACCACAAAAGACCCCGAATAGCCAAAGTAATCCTGAAAAATAAAACCAAAACGGGAGGGATCACCATCCCAGACTTTAGCCTCTACTACAAAGCTGTCATCATCAAGACAGTATGGTATTGGCACAAAAACAGACACATAGACCAATGGAACAGAATTGAGAACTCAGAAGTGGATCCAAAAGTATACAGCCAACTAATCTTTGACAAAGCAGGAAAGAATATCCAATGGAAAAAAGACAGCCTTTTTAACAGATGGTGTTGGGAGAACTGGACAGCAACATGCAGAAGAATGAAACTAGATCATTTTCTCACACCATGCACAAAAATAAACTGAAAATGGGTAAAGGACCTGAACGTGAGACAGGAAACTATCAACAGGAGGAGAAAGCAGGAAACAACCTCCTTGACCTCTACCGCAGCAACTTCTTGCTTGACATATCCCCAAAAGCAAGGGAATCAAGAGCAAAAATAAACTGTTGGGACCTCATCAAGATTAAAAGCTTCTGGGGCGCCTGGGTGGCTTAGTCGGTTAAGCGTCCGACTTTCGCTTAGGTCATGATCTCGCGGTTCGTGGGTTCGAGCCCCGCGTCGGGCTCTGTGCTGACTGCCAGCTCAGAGCCTGGAGCCTGTTTCAGTCTGTGACTTCCTCTCTCTCTGACCCTCCCCTGCTCACGTTGTCTCTCTCTCTTGCTCCTAGAAATAAATAAAACATTAAAAAAAAAAATTAAAAAAAAAAAAAGATTAAAAGCTTCTGCACAGCAAAGGAAACAACCCAGAAAATTAATAGGCAACCAACAGAATGGGAAAAGATAGTTGCAAATGACATATCAGATAAAGGGTTGATATCCAGAATCTACAAGGAACTCACCAAACTACACACCTGAAAAACAAACAACCCAGTGAAGAAATGGGCAGAAGATATGAACAGACACTTCTCCAAAGAGGACATCCAGATGGCCAAGAGACACATGAAACGATACTCAGCATCGCTCCTCATCAGGGAAATACAAATCAAAACCACACTGAGATATCACCTCACGCCAGTCAGAGTGGCTAAAATGAGCCAATCAGAGAACTCTAGATGCTGGCGAGGATGTGGAGAAACGGGCACCCTCCTACACTGTTGGTGGGAATGTAAACTGGTACAGCCCCTCTGGAAAACAGTGTGGAGGTTCCTAAGGAAACTAACAATAGAACTCCCCTATGACCCAGCAATAGCACTGCTAGAATTTACCCAAGGGATACAGAAATGCTGATGCATAGGAGCACATGTACCCCAATGTTCATAGCAGCACTCTCCACAATAGCTAAAACCTGGAAAGAGCCTAAGTGTCCATCAACAGATGAATGGATCAAGAAGATGTGGTTTATCTATACCATGGAATACTACATGGCAATGAGAAACAATGAAATCTGGCCATGTGTAGCAACATGGATGGACCTTGAGGGTGTTATGCTGAGCGAAATAAGTCAGGCAGAGAAGGACAAATATCATATGTGTGCACGTATAGGAGGATTAGGAGGAACTTAACAGAGGACCAAGGGGGAGAAGAAGGGCCGAAATGGTGGGGGAGAGGGAGAGAGGCAAACCATGAGAGACTCTTGAATGCTGACAAAAACTGAGGACTGATGGATGTGGGGGGCAGGAGGGGTGGGCATGGAGGAGGACACTTGTGGGGATGAGCACTGGGTGTTATGTGGAAACTAATTTGACAATAAACTATTCGTAAAAAAATAAAATAAAAAATAAAAATAAATAAATAAAAAATAAAAAAAAAAGAAATGAAGTGTGAGATAGCTAAGGAATCTAGGATGACCTCAGGTACGTCTGGCTTGGGCAGCTGGGCAGCCAGATGGTAGAGCCATTTGGAAAGACAGTGACTCCAGAAGGAGCATGTTTAGTGCTTCTGAACTGAATTGTCCATTGGGATAAAAAGACGCTTCAGAATTCACAGCTGTAGACCATGTTGAAAAGCCCAGCAAAGACTGACTTATTAAAGCTCTGGAAGTCAGGACAGAGGAGGAAAAGGCAAGAGGTTGAGAACAAGAGAAAGGGCGTTTGCATGAGAAAAGCAGTCAACAAAACCAGATATACAATAAAATACAAGTGTACAAAAGAGTTACGAAGAAAAGATGCTGACGTTATCTTCATGAGTGTGTTAGCAGTAGTTACTGCTTCAGAGTGAGGATACTATTGATTAGTATTTCCTTGCCTTATCTTGGCTGTATTTGCAAGGCTAACAATTGTACAGTAAATGTGTGGGACTTTTTGAGATTAAAAACAAAAGCTATTTTTGAAGAGTGAGGGAAGTATGTGGTTGAGAGAAGATTATCAAAGGGATTTTAACTTAAACAGCTTAACTGGCAGGGCTAACAACTGCAGCTGGTGGACAGCTGAAGGAGACAAGTAATGTGACTCGATACCTCACAAACTTGGTTGCCTGTTGAGATTGCCAACAAAGTTTACAAAATACGGATCCTGGATCCCTCCAGAGATTCATCTGGAGACTCTGGTTTAATCAGCAGGAAGTGAGGCCTCAGCACTGGAGAGTTTTTCTTGCTCTTCAGGTTATTCTAATGCCAGCAACGATGGAGAATCACTAATTACTGAGAAGAGAGATCACTTTTCAGAATAGCATTCTTTTTTAAGGTTTATTTATTTGGAGAGAGAGAGCATGCAAGCAGTGAATGGTCAGAGAAAGGTGGGAAGAGAGGGATTCCCAAGCAGGTTCCAAGCTGTCAGCACAGAGCCCAATGTCTGGCTCAATCCCACAAATGGTTAAGATCATGACCTAAGCCAAATCAAGAGTTGGACTGATGCTTAACCAACTGAGCTACCCAGGTGTCACGAATTGAAAATTAATTAGAAAGGAGGAAAAATCTCGGGGAGAAGGTTCTTGAGATGAAGTCATGAAGCAGGGTCAAAGGTTAGCCGTGGGAAGTGCCCCAATGGTCAGGCAATGTGTCAGTCACATGGTGTGCTCGCAAATGATAGCCAGGTGTGAAATGAGCTAAATTCAGTCTGAAAGAAAGCTCCAAGAAACTCTGCAGGAAGTGAGGGCACGTTGCATGGAAAGAAAACCTGAGGTCCAGTCAAGATCACGTGGCCCTTGGTACTACCCTCAGAGGCAAGGGCTTTTGCATTCCGAGCTGTCGGCTGTTCAGCAAAGAGCATTGTCAGGCCAGTAACTGCCGCGGACATCCAGGTCCACAGAAGGCAGTGTGTGGATTGCTCACTAACCCTGAGGAGTACGGTTCAAACTATCTGCCATTGCAGGCTGGTAGTGATTGCAATGTCGCCCGGGCTTCAGACGGCAATGCACTTGGAGGAGCTGTGCTTCTGGAGGCTCGGGCTTAGAGGGGCTGCGGTGATGCCTCCTTCAAATCTCAGTCCAACCACTGATGATCCTTGGCTTCTGGGGTGAGTTATTTCATTTCTCTGATCTCACTTTCTTCAGTTGTGGAAAAGGGGATAATGATACCTGTTTGATAGGTTTCTCAGTGTTAAATACAATAACATGTGAAAGCAGCTAATAGATGTGAAATCAAATGTTTTATGATTGCTGTTGTTTGAAATAGGAAAAGAGGGTATGATAGCTGTTTGGGTCCATCTGGACCAAATCTTCTCATTTCTGTCTCTCACTTGATATTTTCCTCATTCTTCAGTATCTCTGGCTTGTAAAATATGGTGGCTGGAGCAGGCAAACTGTTTTTGTTATTTTTATTTGTATTTATGTTTTAGTAAGAGATGAATGGCACAGAGTTGGTGGACCTAAAAATGTAAAAATTTAAAAAGACACAACCTCAAAATTTCATTTATGAAAGATAACTTGATGCTAAGAATCATCAGAGTTGAAACAGTGATTATTGAAATTTAAACTCTAAGAAAAAAGGCAATGTGGTAAAGTATGTGGGACTTTTACTTGTATTTCTTTAAATCTGAGATGCCTTTGCTCATAAAACTTACCGTCACTTGATGTATCATTAAGAACAAACAGTGTTCCTAATTAAACTATGACACGATGCTTTCTTTCCTCATAATTTTCTTATTGAAAGAGCTCTTTTAGATTAATTTAAACATCTGTTGTTACCACAAATCACTCTTGTACATTTCTAAAAAAAAAAAAAAAAAGCCAGGGAATTAAGTTGGTTAAGGTGTTCTGCAAAATATATTCATGTTCAGTTGAACTTTTTAGAATCACTTTTAAGTCATCCATGGCCATAGTTTTTCCTACACTAATATCCTCCAGGCTTGCAAGTGAACTGATGACATGTTTCCTTATTATCACCTGTGGTTTTTTTTTTAAGTGGGCTTCATGCCCAACACAGGGTTCATGCTAGGCTTGAACTCATAACCCTGAGATCAAGAGTCAGTTGCTTAACTGACTGAGCCACTCAGGCATCCTCACCTGTGTTTTTTTCTAAGTCATTGACATCTCCTTTTACAAGCTTTTTTGTCTAGCATGTGATAGGCAATCCTGTAACTAAACATAACTCTGTTTTATCTACTGGTGGATATATTCCTTTCTTGAGTCCTATAAAGCTATACTTTTCAAACTTTCATGTTCATACAAATTGCCTGAGGATCTTGTTTAAAAGCAGATATAAAACAGGTCTGGGCTCGAGCCTGAGATTCTGTCATTCTCACACACTCCTAGGTGAGCCACACAGGTGATACTACAGTCTGAGTAACAAAGTTATAATGTGATTGGTTCAATTGGTTACCTCTTTGCAAGAAAGTATAGAGGTATGGTTATTGCTCCAGTAAATATTTGTTTCACTAATAGCAAACTTATGCCCTGCTGCTTTGTTTGTATGCCCTTCTGTGTACACATTTTTTCATTTCCACGCCAAATTATAGTATAATTTTTTAAAATTTATTTAAATGGCACTGAAATTCAACATAGGTAGCCCCAGGAATGCACATAACTCATTGGTATACATGGTGGCAGAATAAGGAGCTAGGACCAAGCCAGTAAGTAAATGCAGTCAGTACTGTGCCCCAATTGCAGACTCTAAGGGGCACCCTGGTGTCAGAGACGCTAGAAAGTGCAACAATGTGCAGCTCTGGCTGAAGAAAATATGGAGAATCTGTTGCAAATCTCTGTACTATTTTCACTACTGTTCTTAGCAGGGTTTTTTCCCCTACTTAAGAAAATGCTGGCCTCAGCATTAGGAGGTATGAGAGAGAACAGTAATAATGCCAGGGTGTTTCTCGGTGTCTCTGTCCTTACATTTCGGCTTCACCTGTTTAAGTGGAATGCCAGGATGGAAGTTCAGTGAGCCTTGGCGATGTGTGTGTTTACAGCTGACTTCTCAGGGGTCACCCTCCTGAGTGTTGAAAAATGCCTAACTCAATCCCCCCAACCTTCTGAAGGAGCATCTGCAGGGGTCTGATTTTGGGGAAACTCTTATCAACAAGTCCCCCAGGAAAGCCTAATACCACTCAAGCTTGAGAACCACTGGTTTGCTATCTTCACACCTTGCTGCAAGATTTGGTCTCTCTGTATCCAAGTAGGGGTCACCTACCATGTACCAAAAAGAGACACACTAAGTAGCCTGGCACAGCATCTCTTCCTGTGCTCTGAGAACTTACACTCCAGATAGGTTAGGAGAGAGAACACTGTGCTATAGGTATTTAGAGGGGGAGTGGGAGAGGAAGAAGAAAGTTGCTTCCAGTGGATATGAGGACACAAGGCTTTATGAAGGGACCCCGGGTGGCTCAGTCTGTTGAACATCTGACTCTTGATTTCAGCTCCGGTCATGATCTCGTGGTTCGTGGGATTGAACCCCATGTCGGGCTCTGTGCTGACAGTGCAGAGCCTGCTTGGGATTCTCTGTTTCCCTCTCTCTCTACCCCTCCCCCTGCTCACAGTTGCTCTAAATAAATAAACAAACATTTAAAAAAGAAGAAAAGTCCTTATGGAAAGGCAGGAAATGGGCTGGGTCTTGAAAGATGGATGAACTTTGGATAGGACAGGAGAAGAAGAGGGGATTGTAGGCAGGTTGTTTCGAATAAGCAAAAGCAAGGAGACAGGAGAGCACTAGTCATGCTCCGCAGACCAGAGTAGACTGGGTATTCTAAGGATACTGTCATGGATTCTAAGGATATTCTAAGGATTCTGTCATGTCACAGAATCTTATATTTGTCAGAAAGCTTGATAGAAGTACGGCAGTGCCCCAGGGGAGCTTGGTCTCTTAAAGCTGGTCTCTCCATTTAGAGTTTTAAAATTTGTTTACTCTTCTTTGTCTTCTTTCTCCTTCTCCTCCCTTCTGCCCTCTTTTCTTTTTTTTTTTCTTTTTTCTTTTTTATTTTTTTTTAAATATTTTTTTAAATTTATTTCTAGGAGAGAGAGAGAGAGAGAGACAGCGTGAGCAGGGAGGGTCAGAGAGAGAGGGAGTCACAGACTGAAACAGGCTCCAGGCTCTGAGCTGGCAGTCAGCACAGAGCCCGACGCGGGGCTCAAACCCACGAACCGCGAGATCATGACCTAAGCGAAAGTCGGACGCTTAACTGACTAAGCCACCCAGGCGCCCCATCTTCTGCCCTCTTTTCAAGTTAAGAGGGAAAAGACCTTCATTTTTGTCATAAGCACGTCAGGCTGTGTTCCTCCTTCCCTTCGTGCTGGCCTCCCTGCCACTCAACTTCCTCCTGCACTGGCTCCTCTGTCTTTTCCCACTGCTGTCAGTTGGTACATGAGGAGAAATGCAAGCACATTGCAATATTAATCTCAGCAAAGCAGAACTAGAGAGGAAATTTTGCTGCTCTGTTGCAAATAGCATATGGTACCTCCTCCAAGCCAAAAGAAATGATTTTTTAATCATCTGCTGTTCAGGATTATCCATGCTCCCTTTCCTCGGTGTGGATAATTGAGGGTTGGCTGTATTTAGATTTCAAAGCAGTTTGGACTTTATTGAAATCCAAGGCTCCCAGTTTGCACTCCACACTCAGTGGGCATTCGTGCCTGTAATTAAATCTGTGAGAGGAGGGTCACACAGGTACCTCTGACGTGAGTGGTTACCAGAGAAAAGACAATTGGCATTTTTATGTTGCTCACGTGGAGCCAAAATAATAGCAACTGCTCTCCTTTAGAAAATATGCCCTTTGTGCTCTGGATCTGTGCTATTTCCTCTAAACGTTTCAGTGTGCTCTCGGGGGGGGGAGTCTTCGGTGAACTTACCACCTTTTGGAGGACTTTACTATGATGCCTGCTGGGCTTCTGAGATGCAAATGGAGATATTAGAGATGCTTTGTTTTTAAGGTGGGCAAAAATTGGCCAACATCTGTATATAGACACACACGCACACACACACACCGCCTGGGAGCTGAAATGTTGAGTAAAGGGAAAGCTGCATGCAGCATGGCTAGAAAAATGTGTGTGTTCTCTGCATGTGTGTGCGGTTTGTGTGTAAGAAGGAAAGATGGGCAGCCTCTTCTAGGATACATGGGGCTCAAGGAGCTGGAGGTGTGTTGCTTCAGAGTTTTCCCAGGGTACAGGGGACAGGACGAGAAATATGAGTGTTTGCTGCCTAGAGAAGAAGCACGGAGATGTTAAGAATGACAAGGTAGAAACACGCACACAGAGAGCATTGGAAATGTCCTCAGCAGCCACAAAGGTTCCACACAGCACTGGGCTGAGGGCTGAGATGAGAAGGCCCAGGAACAAGGTTGTGGCTTTCTAGGCTGGAGTCTGGGAAGGGGCTGTGCTGCTGGGCAGAATGGCATAGAAAGGTCAGAGCAAAATTGCACCTCTTCCCAGTGGCCATCTTTGGAGGGTGAACTGACAGAAGGCCCCTGGGCACTTGCAGCAACTTATTCTGTTGGCATGGGCGCTCTCCGGCGGCCAGCAGCCACAGACAGTGTTGTCCTGGAGCCCACTGTCTACACTCATGCACAGGAGCAGCCCCCATCCCCCGTTTAAGGTCAGAAGCAGGAAACCGTGTGTGTGTGTGTGTGTGTGTGTGTGTGTGTGTGTGATGCTCCATCCTTTCTTTATTTAAGTCCAAACTAAGGAGTCAGGACCATAGGACCAAAACACAGGACACCAGCCTCTCCTCCCTTCTGTCCCCTGCTGTACCACTTCCCCAGTGCCACATTCCTCTTTGTTTTGCTGACTGGCATCCACTGGCCCATAAGAATCTTTGATCAAGTGCTCAAGGCCAGCAGTGTGTCCTGTGGTCAGGCTTCTCTCCCCTGTGTACCTCGGGCCCCACTCCCTATCTCTCTGCTTCACAGCAGAGGAACTGCTCTTCTGGCCTGTATTTCCCATCAAGACTCCCTGCACTCTCAGGGAGCTCATTACTGAATATTTATGCCCCCTGCCCGAGCCCTCAGCACCACACAGACGCTGAGAGACAGCAGCCCTGCACTGCCAGCTGGCTCACCACTGAAACGAGGGTGAGGAAAGAGTCATCCAAGGCATCGCTGCCTTGCCCTCCCCAGAGAGGACAGCCGGGCCATTTTCATGATTAAACCCACTAACCACTCCTACCTACCTCTGTGACGGCTTCTCCTGACCACAGTGGTTACTGATTAAAGAGACACTGGATTATTTTTCTTAGAAGAAAATTAAAACCATGGGACGGGTGATGGGGAGGGGGAGAGAGAGAAAAAAAGAGAGAGTGTGTGTGTCCTTGGCTATAGTGCCCTTGGTGAGAACCACAGATTACTCAGCTTTTCTCTGCCCTTGCAACACCCAGCACCCCAGGTCACACAGGAGGCAGCCCAAGGGCATGTGCTACTGCCCAGTAAGCATATCTTGGAGGCAGAGCCACTCTGGCCCTGCTCTCACTGAGCATGTAGCAATTCCTCCTGAGTGTCAGGGGCTGTGCTGGGTCCTGAGTGCGAAAGCAAGGTCTCCCCAGCTCCCTCTCCCGCAGGAGGCTGGTGGGCACTGAGTGTGTCGGGATTTCAGGCAGCCCCTTTTCCCATCCTGCAGAACTGGCCATGCATCTTGCTTTATAGACTATAGAACCGCAGGTCTGCTCAAAAGCTAACATGTATCCCCCTGGAGCAAGAGCAATGAACTGTCCGCTGGCAGCTCTCCCAGCAGGAATGGAAAGTCTACGCTTCAAATGAAGTTTCCTCTAAAAGAAAAAAAAAATAATACAAATAAGGCACCCCCTAGTGTTTCCCATCTGCATGCCTGCCTCTCACTGGAGTTGCTGATGAAACGCTGGTGACCGAGCATAGGGGTGTCTCAAGGATTTCCGTCTGGGGGGCCTTGGGCGGCATTATGGGCGAGGGCGGCCATTTATTGAGCACACTTTATCTGGGAGATGAGGATGGGGACTGCAGGAGGGTTAAATCCCCCACCAGCCCTTAGCAGCACCCCAAATGGAGCCTTTGTTTGTGAGTGAAGCCAGCCCTGGGAGCCACAAAAGCCACATCCTGGTTCCAGCTCTCATCAGTGGAGGCACTTTGCACCATCCCAGAATTTTTCAAAGCTTCAGGATTCTCACCTGTTACGAGATTGGGATGGGACCACTTCTCTAGAGCCCTTCACCGTGAGTCTAGGGCTTGGAGGAAGGACACAAGATTGAAGATGCAGTCCCCAACCCAGAAAAAGCTAACAATGCTGAGAATATGGCTCCAAAAGAAAAAAAAACTGCATGAAACTGCTGCAAATGGTCAAAGCATGGAGAGTTCATGTTTTTTGCCCCCCAGCATCTATCCTCATGACTTCTGGCACCAGCCCCTAATCTCCATGTGGGAGGGTTACAAGGTTCTGCTTCCAGGCGTGGAACCCATAACCTACAATACTCCTAAGTCTCCCCACTTCTTACCAGCTCTATGTCCCCTCCTTGTCCCAGCACTGTTGTCTGGCCCTGCTTCCCCAGGCTGTCTCCACACAGCAGCAAAGACATTGTGATTATTACCTGCTTTATATATGTGTCTCTTTAAAATTGAGATATAATTACAACATGTCATTTGATATATTTATATATTGTAATATGTTACTACAGTTGTGTTAACACCTTTATCATGTCACATATTTATCATTTTTTGTGTTGAGAGCCGTTCAGATCTCTTCCTCACTTTGAAGTTAATAATCGGTATTGTTGATCATAATCACTACATTGTACATTAGATCTCCAGAACTTATTTACCTACTAGTTGTAAATTTGTGTCCTCTAATTCCCCCAACCCCCAGTAATCTCTGGTAATCACCATTCTAGTCTTTTTTACAAGTTCAGATTTTTTAAAAGTTCACATAGGATGGGGCGCCTGGGTGGCTTAGTCGGTTAAGCGTCCGACTTTCGCTTAGGTCATGATCTCACGGTTCGTGGGTTCGAGCCCGCGTCGGGCTCTGTGCTGACTGCCAGCTCAGAGCCTGGAGCCTGTTTCAGTCTGTGACTCCCTCTCTCTCTCTGACCCTCCCCTGCTCATGCTGTCTCTCTCTCTCCTAGAAATAAATAAAACATTAAAAACAAAATTTTTTTTTAAAAAGTTCACATAGGAGATCATAGAGTATGTTCACTGTCTGACTTATCTCACTTAGCATAATGCCTTCAAGGTCCATCCGTGTCCTTGCAAATGCAGTATTTCCTCCTTTCTCATGGTTATATGATATTCCTTTGTAAATCTACCACATTTTCTTTATTCATTCATCCATTGGCAGGCCTTCAGATTGTTTCTATATCTTGCCTATTGTGAGTAATACTGCAGTGAACATGGGGGTGCACATACCCATTCAAGATACTGATTTTATTTCCTTTGGATATACTCCCAGAAATGGGGCTACTGAATCATATGGTAGTTCAATTTTTAACTTTTTAAAGAACCTCCAAACTGTTTTCCATCATGGCGGCACAATTACATTCCTACTAACAGTGCACAAGAGCTCTCTTTTCTCTACATCTTTGCCAACAATACTATCTCTTGTCTTTTTGATGATAGCCATCCTGACAGGTGTGATGTGATACCTTACTTTGGATTTGATTTGCATTTCTCTAATGCTTAATGATGTTGAGCACCTTTTCACATACCTGTTGGCCATTTGTATGTGGACATAGTTTTCAAACATAACTCCTGCTGTGTCTCTGCCCTTTGGAAACACTCCAGACTTGTCGCCGTGGTCAGAAGTCTGCACAGCCCAGTATAGCATGGCCCTGCCCCTTCTCCCCTCCTCTCCCACTGCACTCTGCTCAGTCCATGCTGCTCTGGCTGCACAGGCCTTTGTGTCTCTTCCTTAATTAGCCTGGCTTATTTTGCCTCAGAGCCTTTGCACCTGTTCCCAACACCCAGCATGTTCAATACCCAGATCTTCTTCATGCAGCCTCTATTCTCATTTCATTCAGACCTCTATTCAAATGTCATTTCCTAAGAGAGGTCTTCTCTGACCATCTTCTCTCAAGCAGCACTCCACCCCACCCCACCTCACTCTCTACCTTCTTATTGTTTGCTTGCTTGCTTGCTTTTGCTAACTTTCATCATTTCCCAGGTCTGATCTATCTTCTCCCTACTATGTCACCAGAATATACAATACTGCCTGGCACAATGATGGGTGCTCACACTTGGTGAGTGGGTGAGAAAATGATTGAAGTTGATCCGTGCAGTCAATGTCCCAGCCACATTGGTTGGTTCAGGGATGGGCAGGTGACTTAACCTGGTGTGGGCAGACTGAATCTGATGAATGCCAGGATGCCAAGCCACAGGCACACATTTTTCTCTGTGCCCTGAGTGTTGTAATGATGAGAGGCTTAGGCCAGAGCTGCCAGATATATCCAGGAACAGAATCTCCCCAGGAGAAGAAAGACCAAGGGGCAAACCTGGTGGTATCCTTGGAGCCCTGAATGAAGCCATCCCTAAAACTAGAACTTGCTATGGACTTTTCAGCCATCAGTCAATACATTTCATAATTATTGTGTAGTTAATCTTCACACAACACCAAAGTATCTCTGCCTCCCCACATTTCCCTGATGAGAAAATAAGGAAAACATTTGAATGACTTAATCGAGGTCACACAGTCAGGTTAGGGTTCATCTTCAGATCTTCTGACCACTGCACCATGTTGGGTGTTCCACTCATTGCCTCAACATGTCCTTCTGCAGGGAAGGTGGCAGCCTTCCTGACATGACAGAGCCTGAACAGAGATGGGGTAGGATTAGCCTCAAAGTGGAACATTGTGCTGTTGTGTTCATTCTGTCTATACAGGAGTTTTCTTCAAAGCACTCCACCTGCTTTTGCAAATAACTATTACAAAGCTTTTCTGCAGCCAGTCTAGAGACAAGTCAAACAATGGCAACAGATGCTCTCCTGCCTTAGGAACCAATGAGTGCCCACCCTTATCAGCTGACAGGGTTCAGGATTAACAGTACAGGCCTCAGTGATTTGTCTGGTAAAGTAACAGCACATCACAGATGTGTAATCCTCATTATCCATCAGCCCCACCAACAGCGCATGAGATTACAAAACTCTTTATGCTTTAAAGAGTGGCAAATGTGTGGCCCTCAGCCCTTGCAGGCTCCTCTCCTATGAAATCCACAGGGGAGGGCTTTACAGGGCTGTTCTCACAGTCTTAGATGCCTGACTGGCCCTGCCCCAGGAAGAGGTTCATTCCTCAGAGCTGGGCTCACACTATGTATATCCCGAGCCCACCTACCTCCTAGGCCTGAGGTCTGTCCAGGAGCTGCCTGCTGGCTGCCAGAATCGCTGTTCTTGGGAAGGAGCCTGCAAGGAAATATCTCAACCATGTGTTCTCACATAGGCCAAAGGCTACCAGACAGCCTCCAGTGAGAGGTGTACTGGAGATGGTGCCTGGGCTGCCCTGTCAAGCCCCCAGGCTCTTAGTGAGGGGCAGGACCCATAAGAGTTGTTTCTATCCACCCATGGCAGCCTGTTCATCAGCCCACCAGGAACCTCTCTTTGGCCTGGGTTAATGACCTACAGTGGCTCCCACTTTCCCTCTCAATGAGACCAGTGTGTCCTGTTCCATGGCCTCTCTGCCACTTCGATCCAGGGTGGACCTCAACTCAGTTATTCAAAGAACCCCCACCTAGGCAGTGGCACCTATCTCCGCATAGGATCCTGCAGAAGGATGGCTGGGAAACTGTGCATCAGGGAGTCCAAATTCAACTGGTAAAGGTAATAAATTTTCATCTGGACCCAACTATTGACTTCCTCAGGCAGTTCTCAGAAAACTAGAATTGGGACAGAGAAATGCCAGTTCTTTTCTGCCTTTGTACAAAATCTGCTAAGCTTATACTAAATGACCATCTGGCTCCAGACCGCTCAGGGTCATATGATTCCCATAAATCATTAGTTTCCCAGCAGAGAAGTGCATGGGAATCAGGAAGGGGATTGAGCTCTATCCTCAGAGATCTGGGTTCCACAAGTCTGGGACAGGATCATTATACACATTTCCCCTCCCTCACCCCAAAGCCTTAAGTTTCTTAGACATAAAGAAAAGATAGAAGGAAATTTGAGAGGTGATCTCAGTTGATAGGGAAGACAGTCTCACCTGGCAGCGACCATCAGCTAGCAGGTTTTAGCTAAAGATCAGCAGATGTCACATGCTCAGTGCCAAGTGGAGCAAGGGACTGGCACCCATCCCACCTTCTTTATTCTCTCCTTCACTGGAGAGAGACCGCTTGACATCGGGAATCACAAATCCCCTCATAACTTGTCTCTAGGATAGTCAGGTTGTTGCCATCTGAGGAACAAAGGCAATGCCTGATGTTCATTGGGTACAACTCATGGCCGGGGAGCCATGCCTCTGGTCCCAGGCCAGGACCTCAGCAGGAGCCTGGCAGGTAGCAGCCACCCCAGAGCCAGAGGGACTCAACTCTCCTAAAGGGATGCTTCTCTCAGTCCTGATGGGGAAAGGGGCAGGGTGGATGTCTTTGGGAACAGCCTGGCTGTAACTCAGCAGGAAGCAAGCCATATGCATTTATTCACAATGAAGACCATACTCCATTTTTGGTTTAGCTGGTCTCCAAGCAGTGGCTATCTCAACTCTAAAAGGTTGTGGTGGCTTTCTCTGCAGCCATATTAAGACATAGGTGGCCATGATGCTGTGTCTACGGTCAACAAAAACAGCAGACACTTTCTAAGTACTGTTCTAAACACACCATGTTATTAATTTATTAACCCCTATTATGACTTTATCAATTAGGTACTAAAATTATCCCACTTTATAGATAACCAAAGCACATATAAGTTGAGTAGCTTGTCTGAGATCACATAGCATGTGGGTGGAAGAGCTGGAAAGTGAACCCAGGTGTTCTGGCCTTCAGAGTTCTCCATAGTTTGGATATGAAGATGGGACACCAGGTGGGTCTACGATTCTGTCAAGTCAACATTCAGGGACCCATCCAATCCAGAGGAAGTGGTAACAAAGGCACCATCTGCCTAATAGGCTGATTGGAGTTGGTGTAGTCTTGGCACTTGGGATCAAGGTTTTTGTAGCTAATGCCATCGATGGGTGATTGGGTGACATAATAAAATCATCAGAGTGTTCCAGACAGGTGTGGCTGGTGAAACAAGGAAGAGGCACCAGACTCCAGACACAGACACTGAAAGAGCTGGGGGGACTCCAGCTTTTGCTTCTCCACATACAAGTTCCGCTCTCAGGAAAGAAAGATCAGAACTAAGCTCAACGAGCATGCCTTAGTCCACTCCCTTCAGATCTTGTCCAAGGCAGCTGTGTGGTCCTAGAGGATCCTGTGGCTCCCTCCCTCCTTTCCCCTCAGCCCAGCATCTACCTGCCAGGCACTGGAACCACAGAGGAGAAACCAAACAGAGCCTACCTCATATAGCTGTAGCTGGCATTGCCTATTTGTATAATTCGTAAGCTTCCTACCTTCTCTTCCCATGTGTCTGCCCATGATATCCCTCCCCTGCAGACCTGAGTGAGGGGAATTAGCTGAATGTATTGTTAGGAGTCACCACTCCTGCCATATCCAGTGGGTGAGTGGGAGATGCTGAATGGTTCTGCTGGAACAAAAGAGCAAAGGCTTATGGGTGAAGCAGAGAACAGCTAGAAGCAGAAAGCAGGGAGCCAGAGATCAGAGATTGTCCAGAGAGTGGGAACTCTCATTGAGCAGATGGGGGACACAACTGTTCCCTTTAGGGGTTACAGGGCAGTTGGTAAGAGACAACCTAGCCCAGAGCGTGTGGGTGGCTCAGTCCGTTAAACCTCCAACTTCAGCTCAGGTCATGATCTTGCAGTTAACGAGTTTGAGCCCCATGTCAGGCTCTGTGCTGATAGCTCAGAGCAAAAAGAGAAATTGAAATATCTAATCACAGATAAAATGATTATATTACAATTTGTTTTTATGCCTGTTTTCATCTGCTTTATTCTTTTTTTTTTTTTTTGTAGCTTTATTCTTTGTAACTTCTTCTTAATCCAAATTTGAGAATATATGGATTAAAGATTTGGGGTTCAGAGAATGTAAGCACTGCTCTAATTTTCTATTTTTACTAAAAGTTCTGAATGAATTAAAAATAGAGTAAAAATGAATAAATAGATAAATATTTTAAAAAAATATTTTAAAGAAGACAACCTAGCCCGTGGGGTGCTGCAGAGTGGAGGTAGGACAACAGGAACTTCTTGGGAACCAGTGTGAGGACTTGAGATAGAAAAATGTGGCCTTAGGGGCGCCTGGGTGGCTTAGTCGGTTAAGCGTCCGACTTTCGCTTAGTTCATGATCTCGCAGTTCGTGGGTTCGGCCCCGCGTCGGGCTCTGTGCTGACTGCCAACCCGGAGCCTGGAGCCTGTTTCAGTCTGTGACTCCCTCTCTCTCTGACCCTCCCCTGCTCATGCTGTCTCTCTCTTTCTCTCTCCTAGAAATAAATAAAACATTAAAAAAAAAAGAAAGAAAGAAATATGTGGCCTTGATCAACTGAGCAAGGAGTCCATAACTTGGGGACAGAACTCCAAGGAAGAGCTGTGTCCCAGACTGAACAAAGCTGTAGTCTATATAATGCTGTGGCTTTAACGGTTCATTTCCAAGGAGACTAGCCCTCAGGGGCAAACACACACCGGAATTGGCATTCACTGAGGAAGAGGAAGTAAGAGAAAAATGGAAGGCAACATTTCTGAGGCCCCATCTCAAATGCAGACATCCTCAGTATGCCTCTAAAAACCGCAGTAGGAATCAGAAGACCACCTACTGACTGAGAGATGTAGCCTGTCTGTAAGTGGCCTCATTCTGTTCCCAAGATTGCCCCAAATGCCAGAGTACTGTCCAATAGAACTTTCTGCAATGACAGAAATGTTTTTTGGGCTGTCCAGTACAGTAGCCACTGGGTCCATGTGACTATTGAACGCTTGAAATGTAACTAGTAAGACTTATGAGTTGAATTTTCTGTTTTCATTACTTTTAATTTTAACTTAAATAGCCACATGTGGCTAGTGGCTACCATAATAGATAACTGCAGCCCTAGACAGTAGCTTCATAAAGGCTGAGAATTCTGCTTCCTCCACACCTCACCACAGCCTGGAGTGAAATGTGGGGCTCTTGGCAAGTCCTTCTTAAATGCATCTGACCGATTGACTGAGTGATCCTAGTTTGCACAGAATCATGAATAGACCTGTTCAGCAAAGGTGATTTAACTGACCCCTCACTGCTGTGTGGTATAATGGAGAAAAATAAAATTAATCTGAGCACTGAGAGTGAAGTGCTGCTTGCTCCATTCTCTGTAGCAGTGGATTGCTTCATTATCCAGGTCATTATTGAGTCTGTCCCTGCCTGGGTTTGCATGTGTACCTGTTAATTGTTTGTGTAAATAAGAATAGCTCTAGAAGGGAGAGAGAAACTGCCCCTCCTCATCTTCCTGGCTCCTGGTCCTGCCTTCTGAGTCTTCCTTGTCCAGGTCTCCTGCTCAGTTTGAGCACCTGCTGAGAGCAAGCAGGCTTGAAAGGAGGAGGGGGAAAAACCCACTCCAGGAGCTGAGCAGACTGAATACATTCTTGCTTGACAGCTGAGAGAATCCCCCCTTCTACCATTGTGTTCAGGAAACACCACCACTGACGCACTCTCTCGGGAATAACAATAGCCCCAGTGAATGAGATCCTTTCTTCTCAGAGCTGAACATTTCCATGGGTGCACATACCTCTCTCTTTCCTCTAGGAAAAGCCACAGCTGACAGCTCCCTGGTCCTCAGGTACATGCCATACCTTTTCCTCCTATTGTCTTCAAGACGATCAAAACTCTACCATCTATAAATTGGACCCAGAGTGTTTAGATTTGGGGGTTATCTTTCAGCTGGGGTGGGGGAGCTTATTTATAAAAGCTCCCCCACTTCTGATCTGAGACTCGAAGCTTCATTTGCAAATGAAATCTCTTCTCAGGGTCTTTGTTACGGTGTGTGCACCACCTAGAGGCCGTTGTCGTAAATTGATCCTCAGTTCCAGTCTCCAACCTTCCTGTCTAGTTTTTCAACATGGAGCAAAAGACCTCAGAAAACCTACCTTTGCTGAGTAGATCCCATTCTGCTTCTACCTCTTTCTGTAATCCCAAACCCTCCTTCTCACAGAGCTCTTGCCTTGAGGGAGACCATACAACCAAGAAGACTTTTCAGTACTTTCTAGCCTCTGTCAAAGGAATAGAACTTTTCAGACTGTCTGAAGACATAAGAAAGAGGGGCACCTGGGTGGCTCAGTTGGTTAAGTGTCTGAGTCTTGATTTCGGCTTAGGTCATGATCTCACAGTTAATGAATTCTAGCCCCATGTCAGGCTCTGCGCTGCTAGCACAGCGCCTGTTTAGTATTCTCTCTCTCTCTCCCTCTCTCTCTCTCTCTGCCCCTCCCCTGCAGTCTCTCTCTCACAAAATAGATAAACATTAAAAAAAAAAAAAGACTTAAGAAAGATGCTTGAGAAGGGAACCTGGTGGCTCAGTTGGTTGAGCATCTGACTTCAGATCAGGTCATGATCTTGTGGCTCATGAGTTTGAGCCCTATATCAGGCTCACTGCTGTCAGTGCAGAGCCCACTTTGGATCCTCTATACCCTTCTCTCTCTGCTTCTCTCTCTCTCTCTCTCTCTGTCTCTGTCTCTCTCAAAAATAAGCAAACATTTAAAAAAGAAAGTGCTTGAGAGAGACCAGAGGAGACTTCTTGCATACATCCGAAACTTACAGGAGCTCTCTCAGCGCTGCAGTCTGGCAGAGTTCTTCTGTGAGGGCCCAATGGCCAGGACTGAATTCCAATCCATCTTATCCTTCTTCCTGTGACTGCATTTCTGCCACCACAGATGGGTGTCCCCAGGGTGTCCCCAAGTTAAGGGAACTGATGCCAAATATTTTATTTGTGCCATTGCTGTTTGTTTTATTTTATTGTGGTAAAATATGCATAATGTGAGATTTGCCACTTAACCATGTTTGAGCATACAGTACATTAAGTACATGCACAGTGCTGTGCAACCATTACTACTATTTATTTCCAGAGCTTTTTTGTCATTTCCAACAAAAAACTCCATACCTTTTAAAGAATAACTTCCCATTCCTCCCTCCAGCCCCTGGTAACGTCTATTCTACTTTCTGTCTCTATGATAATTTTCCTATTCTAGGTAATGGAACCATATAATTTTTGTTCTTTTGTGTCTGGCTTAGCCAAATATTTTTAGTTGTGGCTGGTTTACATGGGCTATAGACGCCTGGCTTTCTTCTCTGTTTGCTCTGGAGTAGAGATTTGAACAAAGTCAGCAAAATGAACTTCAACCTTGCCCTTGAGCCACTGCCAGCCTTGTGCTCTCTGGCTGGGTGTGCCTCTGAACGTTGCTGTGGTGTTGAGGAAAGGGGGAGCCACAGCTCCAATCTCTCAAAACAAACAAGGAAGCGTCCATTGTTTGGGGGATTAGAGGAATCAGGCCTTGCCTGTCATTTCCTGGCCTGGTTTGAAAGGGATCCGAGCAGGCTGTCCCTGTGAAATCTGACATGAGGGGCCACCGCTGCTGAGCCTGTGGGGAACCAGAGATCTGACCCTGGAGGTTTGGGCTGCACAAGGCAAGAGGCAGCCTGAGTGTCTGGACATGTTTGTGGGGTGCTTTCCAGCTTTGTGTGTCTGGGGATAACCTGAGGATTCAAGGGGATGCTCTCTACGCTTCTTCCTTCCCCCATTCCATAGAGAACGGATGGTGTACTTCACAGTCACCTTCTTATTGCACAAACGGAGTGGACCCTTTTATAGAAATGGCTATTGCTATATGTGTAGGTTTTGGTTATTTTTATATTATGAAACAGTAATTCTGAAAATGTCACTTCCCGGGGAGAGGGCGATCACAGCACCGGAATGAGTCATCGTAATAGTAACAACTAACATTTATATAGCATTTAATGGTTTATAAAGCACTTTTCACAGACATGATCTCATTTCTCATCTCAAGAACATAAAAAGGTAGGAAGAGTTTGTAAGTGGGATGCCTCATGGCTTGGTTTTAAGGCAGTGGTGATCATCTCCGATCTGTAAATGGACTTCCAACTTAAGATATCTCCTTGGCTGAAAACAGAGACTGAATGGGAGATCCTGTCAGGCATAAGAACTGGACATCAGAAAAACACAAGCTTGACTAGGAATTTTAGCAGATTTGAGATGTACAGGACACAGGCTTCTAAAGCAAACCTCTAAGCCAAGGTTTTTAGTCAGTAAGTGGGAAGTGTTGAGTTAAAGAGCATTAATTTCATTCTTTGCAGGACTTTCAGAGCCTTTGGTATGTGCATTGGGAACTCCTAAGGGAGGGCTAGAGTATATAAAGTTTCTTACATGTATTTGATAATGGAATGGTTATCATAGTTTGAGACTAAGGTTTCTGAGGACAAACTTTAGAAATACATACTGAGGCTCAGTCAGTTAAGTGTCTGACTCCACATTTCAGCTCAGATCATGATCTCATGGTTTGTGAGATCGAGCCCTGCATCAGGCTCTATGCTGACAGCCTGCTTGGGAATCTCTCTCTCTTCTTCTTCTTCTTCTTCTTCTTTCTTTACCCCTACCCTTCTCATGTGTGCTCACTCTCTCTCTCAAATAACCTTAAAAAAAAAAGGAAACAAAGGTAAAAAAAAAAAAAAAAGATATACAGACTAAAGAGGGTGGATCCCTGGGCCCAACGTGTGACTAGGACCAGCAAAAGGTAGAAACAAAATGCTTCTCAGAGAGTTGAAGGAGGCTGAAGGTCTAAGCAGAGTGGTCTAAATCCCAGAGAAGGAGCAAAGAATGGGAGGGTGCTTATTCTTGGGGTGAGTGCAGATCAAGACTGGAGGCAGAATGTCCTCGAGAACCTCCATGGCAGTCTGGCGCATTGGAGGGTGGTGAGTGCAGCACCTACCCATCCATCCCCACCAGGACGACAGCAGTGGAATGAGGGAAAGCCCATATCCCTCAAGTTCATGAGGAGTGCAGTCCCTCACACTGGTCAAACCCCTTCCTATGGGAATTCAAGGGCACTGAATTCCTCTGGGAATTCAAGGGCAAGGGAATTCTAGGGGACTGCACTCAAAAGGCACCATCAACACGGGCTTGGAAACCCCTCAGTCATGCTTTCTGGATGATACGTTTATTTGCATGGAGTTTAATTTTGATCGTGTGTAAATGCAGAGGTGGTTGAGATTTTGCTTTCCCAGTTCTCTTAAGTCAGAGTCATAGTAACAGTAACACTGAGGTGCCTTCAGGGTGCCAAACACTACACTGAGCATTCCATACCCAGCTCTTCCCTGACTCTCACAAAAACCCTCTGGGAGAGGTTTAGCTACTTTCTTTATTTTACAGATGAGGAATCTGCGTCTTAGAAATGTTGGGTGTTTGTTGATCACACAGCCAATAGGTGATAGAGCCCAGATGCTAATCCAGGTGATAGAGCCCAGATGTTAACCCAGGTAATCTAGAGGCTCCATGCTTAACCATAAAGTTCTATTGTTATTGCCTCCAATTATGTAGATTGCTCATTGCCCCACCTTCCTATTTATTCTCCCTGTCTACCTTTCCAGAAGAAGCTGTTTTATTCCAGAAGGCCAAGACTATATTTCCCAGCCTCCCTTTCAACCTGGCATGTTAATGAGATGTAAGCTGAGTTTGTAGGATGTAGCTTCTGGGAAGGCTACTTAAAAGACTCTACTGTTACAAGACATAACCTGTTCTGCTTTTTCTGCTTCCTTTGCCTAAAATTTGGAGGTGATAGGTGGAGTTAGAGCAGCCATCCTAGACCATAAGGTTCCTAAGGATGGATATTGCTTGTTAAGGATGATAAAGCAGGAAGGCAAAATTCCTGCCCATCATAAAACAGACACACCCGGTATGGGCTGTGTAAATAAATTAGCCTCTATTGTATTTAAACTACTCTTATTTGGGTTTTCTATTCTTTAAAGATGAAGCTAGTCCTAACAGATAGAAGTATGTCAAATTGTGTGTCCGGGTCTTAATTTCTAACTGCCTGCCCCATCAATGAACAATTTCCTCCATTAAGCCACGTTTCTCTTCCACACCCCATTCCCTAGGGAAGCATGTTCCCTTCCTGTCTGACTCAAATCTAAGTCCCAGTGACCTTTTCCATATCCATCCAGCCTCTCCCTTTCCATATCTAGGAATAAATACTGTAATCACACATTTGGGCCTTGTATTCTTTTCAGCACCACTGAAAAAATAGGAATGTTTTATACTAACAACTGTAAGGGGAGACCCATGGTTTGGTGTAAAAAGCACTGACCTGGTAGAAAAATAAGGGGGTGGCTCTGCCCTTCACAAGCTGCAAGGGTGTAAGGGAGAACCAGTAGGTGATCGCTTCCTCGACATGAGCTGAGACCCCCTGACTCAGCCAGTAATGACTTTTCCACTTTATGGGAAGCAGATGGGATTTTAATGGACTGTGACGGTTGTCTATTTCCTTTAAGCAACATACACTGAGATCTATGCGCCCCTTCCAGGAGATAGCATGCATAGCCACAAAAAGGAAGGTAACATTTGCAATTTCCTACTTAAACCTTTTCTTTTAGAAACCCTGCCTCTGTGTTTTTTATTTCCTGCAAATAATAAAGGAGACCCAGCCCATCTGTTTTCTAGAAGAATTAAGAGTCATGATTGGCTAGCACCACAATGCCACTTCTTTTTTTCCCCTGAAGGAAACAAGACCAATGGATCATTGGAAGAAAACAAACAAAAGGATCATTTCTTAATACAGTAAAGATGAGGATACTCTTATCAGGATAGAGTGGAGGAGGGAAGAGAGTTTGGACAGACCAGTGGAGGTCTCCTTGGATGACTGGCACCATTCTCCCTTTTAGCAAAAGTATTTATTGTGAGTTTTCACCATATAGTAATTTTTGAAGCTACACATTTGTTTCATGCAATTTTCTGTATTTATGTCACATTTAACAGAAAAGGTTAAAAAGGGGGAGGGTGGACAGGTTACACCTTCCCACTGGAATTGTGTCCTAGTCACGTTGATCTGCAGGTAGTTGCAGGACTGTTTCCTCCCCACGCCCCCATCACTTAGGAAGCAGTGTCAGCGTCCTAAGAATCCTATTTCTGCAGAGATGTAACAGTAATAATTGCTCACTTTTCCTAAGCACCTACTCCAAGTAGTGACAGTTGAAAGACTATTATATATGTATATACATTTTTCTAGTCCTTAAAGCAACCCCATGAGACCAATACTTTCATTATCCCCTTCTCACAGATGAGGACACTGAGGCACAGAGGTTGAGGAAATTGTAGGAATAAGTGCCCAGGTCAGAATTCAAATGCAGGCAGTCTGAATTTTTCCTACCACCCATCTGACTGGAGGCAGCGGGGAGCAGTGGGGTGCAAAATGATTATGGCTACTCTTTCTAGACTTTCATTCCCATTTGATTCATTAAATATGGTCTTGCTAAAGAGGGAAGACAGTCCTAATTTGGCGGGCCCTTGAACAGTTGACTTGAGCCAGTTTGGTTGTGGCAAGTAGACAGAAGCTCCTTTCCCCTTCTTCGTGTGACGTGCTCTGGTGCCAACCACCCCTTGCCCAGGGCCAAAAGGTTTCCTTACATACAAGAATTTTGATGCTAAAATTGGGAAAGTTTCAGACAAACTGGGAGAGTTGGTCACCCTAAAGGAATCCCTGTATTTGGAGCCTGCAGGGACAGTCTTCCCTCAGAACAAAGTTCCAGTGACAGCTGGGTCATTATGATACATCTGTGAGCCACAAACTCTCATCAGGGAGCACACCAAAAAACGATGAGGTCTGGCCACTCAGAGCTCGGGTAGGCAAGGAGCTGCCTCGAATTAAGCCTACTTCCTGTTGCAGGAAGCTGAATTAATCCTGACACCTAGAGAAAAAAAAAAGTATCAGTGATAGCATAGGAATGGTTTGAATGAGAAAAAAAATTTTACATTTCTTTATATTGGCCTACAAATCCTCCTTGGACTTCCCATCAGTCTAGACCACGTTTAAGTCTGTCAGTCACTGAGAGGCAGCACTGTGGTCTTAGCAGACAAGGATTGTTTGCTATAACCCCTTCCGTGGAACAGGGCTCAGGGCATCCACAAATGTCACGAGCGCCTCTGCAGCTGACTCGGAGCTGTTAATAGTGTTCGGTTTGTTGTCAGAGAGGATGTGATTCAGTAGAAGCCACGCGACTTGCTACCAGCATCCTTCTCCCCTGATTGTGTAATGAAAGGAAAGGCTGACGTGGAATTGTAGAGTCTCAGAGGTGAAAGGGACGCAGAAAAGATGGGCAGCCAAGGGCCTGTGGAGCGGGAGGTGGTACTTAGTGGGTAGTGGGGGCAAGCGGGGGAGCATGGACATTAAAGATGACCACCATGTGGCTTAGTTTCATTCATATTCCTTACTATATTCTCTTCAATATTCCTTCAACAAATACTCATTAAGCATTTGTTGAGTATTTATTCTTGGCATTTCGGATTATTAGTATCATAGACCAAGTCTGTGTCCTTGTGGCGTTACATTCTGGCAGGGGGCTAAGCTTTCAGATTAGCCTACATTCTAACACCTGGGTCTCACAGTCTCGCTGCCTTTATTGGCTGTTCATTATAGATTTTATACCCAGAATACCAACATATTACCTTTAAGGATCTGTTGAAAAGGAACCATTTTTAAAGAATGTGCTTAAGAAGAGTGACTGGTATAGCTGCTTCCCCCTACCTATACTTCTTTCTCAATAAATATCTCTAAGCCAATCCTAGGACCACCAAAGACAGATGGACAGGTTGTACACTGCACCATGTCCTAGGAGACTACACATTTAGATTACAGCAGGTCCCCCTAGACTTGCACATTAGGTCACACTCCTGCCCACCATCTACCTAATGCAGATATCCTATCCCCACACTGCCAAGAAATGAAGCCTTTGAACTCATCCACAAAAGAGAGTTCACCCTTCTTGATTTCTACTCCTGAAATCTTGACCTGTTTCAGTTTTTTCTAAAATGGAAACTAGGGGGCACCTAGGTGGTTCAGTCAGTTAAACGTTTGACTTTGGCTCAGGTCATGATCTCACGGTCCATGAGTTTGAGCCCCATATTGGGCTCTTTGTTGGCAGCTCAGAGCCTGTAGCCTGCTTTGGATTCTGTGTCTCCCTCTCTCTCTGCCCCTTCCCTGTACATGTGCACTCTCGCTCTCTCAAAAAAAAAAAAAAGACTAAGAAAAAAATGTTTTTTGGTGCAAATTGGTCTTATTACTCCATTCCAACCCCTTTAAGTCAGGGAAACTTCAGAGAAATACATCTTACATTATGACCCGGCCCAACATATACACATATGTACATATGTATAATTAAAACCTTCCCCTCATTCCCCTCGACTACTTACACTGCCTTCTCTTTTCTGTTGAGGAAAGTATGGTGTTTGAGTGTATGACTATGGAGCCAGACTCACTTTCAGTCTCCATCCTTACTAGCTGTGTGACCCTATTCATTTGCTCTGGCTACCATAACAAAGCACCACCAACCGGGTGGCTTCAAACAACAGAAATGTATTCTATTACAGTTCTGAAGGCTAGAAGTCCAAAATCAAGTTGTGGCCAGGTTGGCTCATTCTGAGAGTTATGAGGGTGAATCCGTTCCATGCCTCTGTCCCAGCTTCTGATGACAGCTAGTGGTACTTGGTGCTCCTGGGATTCTGGACCTATCACTCCAATCTCTGCCGCCATCCTCACGTGGTGTTCTTCCCGGGTCTCTGTCTTCACACGGCCATCTTCTTAAAAAGATACCAGTTGTATTGGAGTAAGGAACCACCCTACTCCAGTATGACATTCATCTTAACTAATGACATCTACAAGTACCCTATTTCCGAATAAGGATACACTCTGAGGGAGTGAGGGTTAACACTTCAGCGTGTCTGTTTTGGGGGAGACACAATTCAACCTATAACAGACCTTAGGCAAGTGCTTCATCTGCAAAATGGGGATAACAGCAGTACCAACCTCTGAGGATCATTGAGTCAATAAGTGAATAAACAAACTCTCAAAACAATGCCTTGAATGCCATAATTACCAGTTAAAGAATTTACCATTGTTATTCTATTTTTATATGCTCATTATAAACCACTGTATTGATTTAATACCCACATTTTGAAGGTCATTGCTATAAATGTATCTGATCCGTTTCTGTCAGAATACAATTCCTGCTAACCTGCTAACCACTGCCCCTGCTAACCACTCAGCTTCCTCCATCCCAGGCTCCCTTCGCAGTGACTTCTTTCAGTTACCTGAGCATATTTCTTTCAGTTACCTAGGCATTTCATCGCCACTTTTGCTCCCAGGGCTTCATGCAGGCTCTCATTCTGCCCCTACCCCTAATCATCTGGAAAAATCCCACTTTGTCTCTCAGTTTCCATCAAAGAGCAGCTCCTCTAGGAAGTCTGCCCTGACCACTGATTATGGGTTTCCGCCTCCACAGTTCTCTGTGCACAGCACTTACACACTATATTGTTAGGGCCAGTTTACTTGCATCTAACCTCCCCTAACGAACTCCCTAAGAATGGCGTCTAGTTTATTAACCACTGTATGCCTAACATCAACTACAGTGCCAGGAAAACCCTCTTGGTGGCCTACCAATTATCATTTCTGCCTTTTTTTTTTTTTTAAACCTAATTGAACCTTAGTCTGTTCTGGTATCAACAACTCCGGAAGACTAAGGGATCCCTTAGGGAGGAATCATGACTGATCTGTCCGAATTACAGAAAACCATCCACCTTGCCAGTAACTGATTTAAGGCTGGGCAAAGTGACCCACTTCTGGTTCCGTGAGACCTGAGGGAAGGTCTGCTGGGGTGACTTCTGGGAAACACTCCCAGGAAAATTCCAAGGTGTGTGTGAAAGGAAGGAGCCCATGCCTGTCTGTCTCTAGGTGACTGGTGTGACGGCTGTCCTGCAGCCATGAGAAGAGGCACAACGGGACAGATGTGACCCTGCTGAGGATGACAGAACCCAGCTGTGGGAGGGATCTATCGGAGTTCTTGGTGGCTTCACTAAGACTCCACATTAACCATTCTATCTTGGGACTTCTTGAAATGAGATAATACCTTTTCCTTATTGTTTACTGCCAGTTAGATGAGGCGGTCTGTCACTTGCTGCTGAAAGCAACGTGGCTGACACAGGTACTCAGTAAATATTCTTGAAAGAATAAATGATTATGAGCTAAACATTGGTTAAATCATAAGCAAATGATTATTTTTTTTAATATTTTTATTTTTTTATTTCTAGGATAGAGAGACAGCGTGAACAGGGGAGGGTCAGAGAGAGAGAGGGAGACACAGACTCTGAAACAGGCTCCAGGCTCTGAGCTGGCAGTCAGCACAGAGCCCGACGCGGGGCTCGAACCCACGAACCGCGAGATCATGACCTGAGCGAAAGTCGGACGCTTAACCCACTAAGCCCCCCAGGCGCCCCCATAAGCAAATGATTATGAGCTAAAGAGGGAGAAGAGAGAAGAGAACTAGAAAGTTGACCATCTTCCAAAAGCAGGCAGGAGAGGATTCTTCTACACACATTACATTAATCCTCATAGCAAACTTGTACCCATAGTACTTTTATTCACGTTAGAGGCAAGAAACTGAGAAAAAATTTGTGTCCTACCCACGGTCACAGAGTCAGTAAGGGCTGGAGCTGGGAATTATTTAATCATTACTTTGAGGACTTAGGTCAGCATCTTTTTTAATGCTTATTTATTTATTTTGAGAGAGACAGAGAGAGTGCAAATGGGGAAGGGGCAGAGGGAAACAGAGAGAAAGAGAGTCCCAAGCAGGCTCCATGATCCACAGAACCTGACACAGGGCTCAATCTCATGATCTACCATGAGTTCATGATCTGAGCTGAAATCAAGAGTTGGACACTCAACTGACTGAGCCACCCAGGTGCCCCCTTAGTTCACCATCTTAGTGGAGACTTTTCTTTTTTATCTCTTTCCTATTTAAATATTTATTTTGAGAAAGAGAGAGACACACACGGGAGGAAGGGCAGAGAGAGAGGGAAAGAGAGAACCCCAAACAGGTTGTGTGCTATTAGCACAGAGCCCAACGCAGGGCTTGATGTTACTAACCATGGTATCATGACCGGAGCCAAAATCCAAAATCCAGCACTTGATAAACTGAGCCACCCAGGTGACCCAAGAGACTTTCATTTATAACACAGTATTTTTTTAATTCTCTTTTTTTTCATTTCCACTTACCATTGAATTCTTGCCTGCTAATTTAGAAGTATTCTAATTTTGATCTTATCCTGGTCACTCCTAACTTTTGACTCAAACTCATGATGTTTTTCATCCCTACTAACTTCTCAATCCCATCTCTATCTCTGTCTTCCCCCAGCTGGTAAGCTGCTTCACCCTTCCTCTGAGAGACCCGCCCAAGGGGCTTTCCAAGCAACACTCCCAACTCCTCTCCTGCCTCCCACCAAGTTAGTCCTGGAGTTTCTCCAGGGTTGCCAGCAGCCCACACTAGTTCGCCATCTTGCAGGAAGCCCTGCTGTGGGAAATGAATCCCATATATGTCGAATTCCAAAATGCATTATGTTCATTATCCCGCGTATCACTAGGCCTGCACAGACACATGCAGCCTGAAAGTATATTCTCCTAGTGATCTTAGAAGCAGAAAAACTCATGCGTTCAGCTGTCTGCAGCCTTCTTCTCCTCCCCTTAATGGCTATGAGTGACAGCAACAGAGAATGCATTCTTTCCTCCACCCCCCAGAATGTGTGCTTCTTGCAGCCAGCATTTCACAGATGAATGCCGTAGGAAATGCCTTAGCTGCATCCAGGGAATTTCAAGTGCTTTCCTCCTGTTTCAGAAGGAAAACAAACATACAAACAAACAAACAAAAACTGTCCTTTCCGCAGCAAAGCCGCAGGCTATGGCTATGGCGAGGGCCTTGTGAGCTGGAAATCATGTGCCCTCTAGTGGCCATTCATAGGAAGTCCCCGCCAGATGGTCATTTCCTCAGAAAAGCAGCAGGGAGTGTGGGAGACAAAAAGACAGAGTGCCTCAGAACACTTAAATAATAAACTTTAATGGTGGAGAGCCACTTGCTCTAGAATCTTACTTAAAATACCAAATACAGTTCTTAGGGTCTTAAAATGGACATCCAAGGTGTGCACAGATCCTTGGCAGGTTTTACCGAAGCTGCCCTGGCATTGGACTCCTAGCCCTGAGCCTCTGAGGGCTGGGATGGCTTCCCAAAGTGAGGGTGCTGAGCTGGAAGAAGTCCACTCACCAGAATTCCTCCTGGGAAGGGAGAGCTGTTTCCACTGGGAAATATTTGCGAAGAAGCTGAGACCTGTGTGGACAGAATGGTTCTGAGGAGACCTTGGAGGATTTGATTTTTCTTGAGGCCTGAGGGAAGGAAGGTCCTAAGGACAAATGGAAGAGCGAAAAAAGCCAGACAAGGGAAGGCTCCTCTCCCCTCAGTGTGTGAACTCTCCCAGAGCTCCAGGGTTGGCCACAGCCCCCATCAAGCCTTCTGATGGGTCTCTGCTGCCCACTAGTGCGTGAAGGGGGTCTTTCCAGGCATCTCAAAGGGCAGCTGAGCTCTGCATCAGAGTTGGTGCAGAAGTAAAAGTAGCAGTGAGCACAGGAGGCTGATGGGGTTGGGGAGGATGCCGGAGAATCACAAGTAAGCCCGCCCCAGGAATTCACAGGTATCAAGGGAAGGGACTGGACCATAATCATCTAAAGTTAACCAGATCTCAGACCAGGGAGAGGAACCCTATCTAATATAGTTGGATAGGTATGAATGTGGCCAAAGTAGATATTTAGGCTTGAGTTTTCAGAGACAAGAACCAGACTTAGCTACAATTCCAATCCCAACACCTAGATGTACATAATAATAACAACAATAAGACACCACAGTAATGGTCCTCACTCAGAAATGAAGAATGTGACATTTGGGTTCATGAACAAAGCCTGTGGTCTAAAAACAATGTGGTAAGCTGCTGAAATTTCTTCAGATTTAGTTGTAGTGATTTATTTTTTATGTTTATTTTTGTACTTTTTTATATGTTTATTATTGTTTTATTTATATTTTATTTTGAGAGACTGAATGTGAGCAGGGGAGGGGCAGAGAGAAAGGAAGACACAGAATCTGAAGCAGGCTCCAGGCTCCTAGCGGTCAGCACAGAGCCCGACACAGAGCTCAAACTCACGAACTGGGAGATCATGACCTGAGCCAAAGTCAGACACTTAACTGAGCCGCCCAGGTGCCCCTGTTGTGCTTTTTTGAATTTGCCAAGGTGGCTGAGGGATGACAAAGACAAACCTAGATGAGCAACCCAAGGTCCAGAGACTTGTCTCTCAGAATATCACAAATGGGTAGCAGATCTAGGACTCAAACCCAGGTCTTTAATTGCACATCCCACATTCTTCTCATATTCTGTGTTGCCTCTTCCATGCAGAAAACTAATTTTTATTGTTTTTATGGTGAAATAGCTCCAGTTGAGAAAAGCTCATAGTCAAATCATTCTCTCTGACCTAATCTGCTGCTTTCTTCTGGAACTAGAAAAATCAGTGTTATAACAGCCCTAGAACTGCCAGCACATCTGAGAAATATTCAGCCCTTCGTCTGAGGATGGGACCCAACTGACCACCTAAAACCAAAACAAAGCACATACAACTGCTCTTTCCCAAATCTTTCATGTGTGCCTGGAAATAAATTTTAGATTTCTTTCCTCCAAAATAATACAGGTATGTGCCTTCTTAACATATATCATCTTACACATGGACACCTTGACAGCAGGATGAGATCTTATTTATCTTTGATTCCCAGGGCCTGACACCTTTTGGATACCTTTCGGTAAATGGGAAGTAGACAAATTCTCAGGCATGGGCAGCAGGAGGAAGAAGTATGCTCCTCCAATTGTTTCGTGGGACACAACAAATGAAAAGAAAGGGCTAAGTCAGGCAGGGGCACACATTCCCCTCATCACTAGTCTGGAGCACTGCACGCCAAAGTCACAGTTTCCCCAAAGTCTTATGTTAATTGTATAATGATTCATTCAAATGCCTCCAAATGCCATTTCCATCCTCTGAACTGACTTGTGCAGGCAGGATAGTGAAGACAATTTGGAGTCATTTGCTTTGTTGCCCCAATAAAAGCAAGACTTGGATTTACACAGCCTCTCTTCTCCAAGAGCTCAGCATGCTTGCCCATCTGGTGTCTCATTTGTCTTCGTTTCATCCTTGTGAAAATCAACAAAGGGTGTGATGCTGGTGTTAGGTAGGACCAGGGCAGGTGAGACTGTATGTAGGCTTATTCCTGCTCACCACAAGGGGGAGCCCGTGAGCTCCCCATTCACACTTGGCTGCAGGAGCCGCGCATTACCTACTTACGTGTCCAGCACTGTTCTATAGGCACCAGAGGATCTCCTCCCACATTCAATCGCAGCCAAGGCTAACAATGGGGAGAGATAAGTGGAGGCAGAATTGCAATATAGTATGATACGGGCAATGCTTATACAGCGTGGGGTTGGATCATGTATGGATGTGGGGAGTCTGGGATGGGCACAAAAGAGAGGGAGTTACTGAAGGGTTTAAAAAGTAAAGCTTCTAAGTGAAATAACTGAAAAGACAGTATTAAATCCTTTTTAATTAGTTAAATAAGAATTTCCATTCACCAAAATGACCGTACTTACATGTTTTCTATGCTTGACTGACGAGATACATTTTCCTTAGTAATCACAAAATAAATAGAAAAAATGATCCCCCTAACAAAAAGGAAAGCTTGAAATGACAAGTGTTACTGAGGATGTGGAGAAGTTGGAACCCTTGGACAGATCTGGTTTGAAAGTAAAATGGTTCAGCTGTTGTGGAAAACAGTCTGACAAGTCCTCAAAAAGTTAGCATAGAATTACTGTATAACCCAGCAAATCTACTCTTACGTCTGTATCCAAAAAAATACCCGAAAACAAGTACTCAAATCCTTGTACACACGTGCCCATAGCACTATTCTCAATAGCCAAAAAGTGGAGACAGCCCAAATGTCCATCAAGAGAGGAATAGATAAACAAATTGTGGTAGGCCCATACAGTGAAATATTATGCAGCCATAAAAAGGACAGAAGTACTGATACCTAGTACAACTTAGATGTGCCTGGAAAACGTTATACAAGTGGAAAGCTAGACACTAAAGGTCCTATATTGTATCATTCCATTTACATGAAATATCCAGGATATGCAAATCCAAAATATTCCCAGAATGCAAACTGGTGGTTGTCAAGGGCTAGGGAGAGTATTGAATGGAGAGTGACTGCTTAATGAGTATGAGGTTTTATTTTGGAATGATAGAAATGTTTTGGAACTAGACAGAGATGGTGGTGGCATAACACCATGAATATACTAGATGCCATGAAATTGTTTATCATAGTTGATTTTGTCTAAATTTCACCTCCATAAATGTGTTTTTAAAGTAAAGCTTGAGCCAAGCAGGTGACTGGGAATGGGACAGCAGGATCTTGACAGATGGCCTGCAGGAGGGCATCTGAGTCACACGGATCATGATGTCTAAGAGGAAAGTGGCACAAAACACATGATGGGCTGCATGATGGTCTGGAGCTGCTGGAGGGTCCCTGGAGCCACGTGCTGGCTGGGGGTGCACAGGGGGAGTTAGTCTTGAGGAGGGCTCTACCAGCGAGTAGAGAATTAGACAGCAAATAGTTTACAGGTATATTTCGTTAAGTTCCTGTGGCCTGTTACAGCATCCTGTTATATTTCCAGATACTTAAGACAACTGACCAAGTGAGGTAGCCATTGGGCCAACCAGAGGGCCACACAGTACTAGACAGAGCAGACCCAGACTCACCTGAGGTCAGGACCAATATTTGTCTTGGAAGCCATCAGTTTTAGGTCTGCCTCCAACCACAACTTGAGCAAATGCATGATCAACATCCTAGACTTGTACTCCACACCACAATCACTGTGCTGGGGCCTCCTCATACCGCTAAATTCCACTCTAGGGCACAGGATCTTTTTTTTTTTTTAATGTTTATTTATTTTTGATAGAGAGGGGGATGCAAAATCTGAAGCAGGCTCCAGGTTCTGAGCTGTCAGCGCCAAGCCGGACATGGGGCTCTGACTCACAAACTGTGAGATAATGACCTGAGCTAAAGTTGGACGCTTAACTGACTGAGCCACCCAGGCACCCCTGGGGCACAGGATCTTAACCTTTATTATGCTATGCACCCCTCTGTGCTTCTTCATTAACCAAAATTGAGAACATAATCTTCTCATGGCTCTAATAATTACGGTGTCATGATAAGCAGAAATGGTGTTCTGAAATACCTATAACAAGTATAGCATGACATAAAAATATCCGTGATGTCTCCTGCTGAAGGAGTCAGTGTGCTAACAGTATGGTGGGCTGTTGCTTCTATGCATGATTGAAGGAAATACTAAATTTCAGTTTGAAGCTAATGAAAATCAAGATGTAATTCATACACCCCTGCATTACAACCCAAAACGTAGAAGACAGGAGCTAAAACGCTCATTCTTGAACTGATTGGTTGTCACTGGTGTCTAACAAAAAGAACTGAAAACGTGTGCATGGCCAAACTGGCTTAGGTCTGTTCTCAGCTGGGTTGGAGAGAACAGGCAGAGGGAGGTGGGATGAGCTGAAGGAGAGCAGTGCAGAGCTCTGGGGGAGGGGGAGATTTTAAAGGGCGTAGTCAGCAAGAGGGAGACATCTAGGTGGCACCTAGGTTTCCTACCTGCTTAGATGGCTGGGAAGGTGATGGCAGCTGTGGTTTTCTCTCTGTAGAACTGGTCAAGCAAGTCCTGCTCAATAAGGTTTGTGTTTCACTGACTAAGAGTTTTAGTAATGACAGTTTTGCTCAAACAACTTTGTGTGTGTGTGTGTGTGTGTGTGTGTGTGTTTACGGATGAGACATGTATAGAAAACAAACAAAAAACTCCCCAGAAATTGTTCTCACCAGGCACATCATGGAGTAAGGAGAACACCTAACTTGGTGCAGCGTGCTTCTTTTCAACCATAATACAAATCTAATCACTATTTAAAAAAACAAAACAAAACAAAACACATTCCCTGTAGTGACCATGAGGGGTACCTGGATAGAATGACCATTAAACATGCATGCACCCCCTGACCCCTTTTCTCACCTCAAATTCTTCCCCACTCTGTGCCAAAATGCCATCTCTCTTCACCTTGGCCTCCAAGGCCCAACATGAACTGGCTCCAACGATCTCCTCCCACCCCCAACAGCCTCTTCATTAATCATTTCTGCCACTGTCATTAGACACCCAGCAGGACTGAGCCACTCACTTCTCAGTTTCCTTCATGGGCCAGGCTCCCTCACTTCCAGACCTTTCTCCACAACTTTGGCTCCTTATGGGTCAGTCTCCATCACCACGCGAGGATGGGGAGCACGAATTGTTTCTCACAGCACCAAGAAGGAGCTCCTGCACATTTGTTGAGTAAATTAACATTTGAATGACAAATTAATACTCCTCAAACCCAAAAGAATGTGGCTGTTTAGGTCTTTTATCAGCCTGCTCCAGTTTCCATAACAAAATGTCACAGACTCAGTGGCTTCAACAAACAAACATTGTCTTACAGTTCTGGAGGCTAAAAAATCCAAGATCAAGGTGGCAGCTGGTTTGGTTTCTCCAGAGGCCTCTCTTCTTGGCTTACAGATGCTGCCTTTCCCTGTGTCCTCACATGGCCCTTTCTCTGTGCCTGTGTGATCCTGCTGTCTCTCCCTCTTTTTATAAGGACATCAGTCCTGTAGGATTAGGGCCCCACCCTAACAGCCTCATTTTATCTTAATCCCCTTTTAAAGCTCTTTTCTCCAAAAACAATCACATTCTGAGGGGAGACACAGGTTAGCCCATAACAGATATGGAACAATTTATTGAGCAAGATAGCTGGTGCCCTGAGGCAGTGTAATGGGTTTGCACCCCTTCTTCTGCCCCTACGTCCTAAGCTTCCATTTAAATACCATAATGACTATAAAGCCCAGAAAACTGAGACTGAGCACACATCAGCACAGGTCCGTTTTCTGGGGTAGTAGCTTTTGTAGCAAACCTCTCCCAAGCAGGCCTGGAGTTAAAGGAGCACTTAGAAAACATTCCATAGTCACACCTTCTCAAAATTGAACAAAGCTCTTATAAAACTTTCAAATAGGGGCACCTGGGTGGCTCGGTTGGTTAAGCATCTGACCTTGACTCAGGTCGTGATCTCACGGTTGTGATTTCAAGCCCCACATCTGACTCTCTGTTGACAGTACAGAGCCTGCTTTGGATCCTCTGTCCTCCCCCCTCCCCCACCTCACCCCTTGCCTCTCTGCCCCTCCTCTGTTTGTGCTCTCTCGCTCTCGCAAACGTTAAAAAAAAACAAAAAAACAAAAAACAGGCACATCATAGAAGGAGAACACCCAACTCAGCGCAGTATTCACTGGATTTCAAAACAACTGAACAACTACTAATCACCAAATTAGAGACACTTTTGTGTTAATATTCACTGGGGATCTCCTCAGAGAGCAATATCCAAAGAATCTTAGAGAATCAACCAGTGTTTGGTGCTTCCACATCCCCTGAGCATGGGCTTTTGGGCTCTGAGCTGCCTTGCACCCACCTCTAGCTAACTGCTTCTGTGCAGCTTCTCAGGCAGGTGCTGCTGCTGCTGCAAGACACAGATTCAACTCTACATGTTGTTTAGACTGGAATCATGCCCCCACCCCATTCATATGTTGAAGCCCTAATCCCCATGTGACTATATTTGGAGATAGAGCCTTTTAAAGATGTAATTAAATGTGGCTATAAGGGTGGGACTCTAATCCAGTAGGACTGGTATCCTCATTTAAAAAAAAAAAAAGGGAAACATCAGAGCTCTGGTTTTTTCCACATGTGCACAGAGGAAAGGCCATGTAAGAACACGGGGGAGAAGGCGCCCATCTATCTACAAGCCAGGAAAGAAGTCCTCACCAGAAACTAACCATGGTCCCACGCTCCAGAACTGTAAGAAAGTAAATGCCTCTTGTTTATGTCACCTAGCCTTCTGTATTTTAGGGCAGCCCAAGCAGACAAATACAAGTTTGTGAGAAATGCAGAATCCCAGGTCCCACCCCAGACCAACTGAATGAGAACTTGCATTTTAAAAAAGGTTCATTCATGTTCACATTTTTACAGTTTGAGATGCACGGTCTTAGAATACCAACTGTCTTAAAACTCTATTCTGGTTTTGATATAATTGGGCATTCATGAACCTGAGCTGTACTGAGCGCTAACAGACAGATGAAACTTTTTTTTTTTTAATGACAGAAGCATGCGACTGGAGTGGACATCTAATGCTTTTGCCTGGCACTCCTCTTCCTGTTGGAAAACGTGTCTATCCCACATAGTTCCCACAGGGTGACTCATTCACAATGCTCCATCAACCACATACCATCTACAGAGGTGGACATGGGGACCAGCCCCAGCCAATCACGGTACCTCCTCTGCCTGTCCACTGTGGTTTGTCAAAGCATCTAACCAAGCAGGTCCAAACAGACTTCCTTGAGTTTGATGTGCAGACGCTGAGAGAGAGAGAGAGAGAGAGCGTGCAAGCGAGCAGGTATCTTTCTTTTGGATCATAAACTGCAAGGACATAGGTCTAAAGCTGCCAGGATTCAGCAGGAAAAATATAAAACCAACCTGCAAGCAAAGAAAACCAGAGATGAGAGTTGGTGAGAGAGAGCCCTGACAGCACTGCATTGGCTCCCCAAATCCAGCTGCATCTTTGGCTTCCCCAGTGGTATCAGCCACTTTATGCTCCCATAGAGATGGATTTCTGACACATGCAACCGATATGTTCAGGTATTAGGACACTTCTCATGAACCCTGTTGCAGTCCAGAGGTTAACCAACCTAGTACCCACATTTTTTAGTATTCTGTGCCAGGGATACAGATGTGTAGCAGGTGTAGCCCCTGCCTTCAAGTTGCTGATGGGCTGGGAGCTAAGGCAAGTAGAGCATCGGAGATGTGAACAAATCACGCAGTAATGATGGTTAAGTGCCGTCACAGAGCTATGAGCAAAGTCTCGTGGGAAGACAGAGGGAGGCAGAAGCCTGAGAGGACAGGGAACAAGCAAAGGCTTGACAAAGGACTTAGCATTTGAGTGTAGTCTTAAGGTGGGAATTTCCCAGGAGTTTGTTCTGGGGAATGGTGTCCCCAGCTGAGGAACTGTCATGTGCAAAAGCAAGCATCTGTGAAATGAAATGGCCAGGTGGGTGCCCTGGGACATGAGCCCACAGAAGGCGTGGCTGAGGGGGGTTGTTAGAGGGGAGGCTTCAGCTTCAGTGCTGCAAAAAGACCTTGTCCAGCTGAAGAGCTGGGTTTTTTTATTATTTTTAAATAGTTTATTGTCAAGTTGATTTCCATAAAACACCCAGTGCTCATCCCCACAAGTGCCCTCCTCCATGCCCATCACTCCCCTTTCCCTTCCCCCGACACCCATCAGTCCTCAGTTTGTTCTCAGCATTCAGAAGTCTCTCATGGTTTGCCTCCCTCCCTCTCCCCCACTATTTCCCTCTTTCTTCTCCCCCACGGTCCGAGGAGTTGGGTTTTAATCTGCAGGCAGCGAAGAGCTAATGTAGGGTTTTGAGTAGAGAAGAGTTATGAGCAGATGTGTAATTTAGAAAGATCTCTCTGGAGGTTAAATGGGATCATTCAACTACGAAGCCTTGGATGGCAGAATCATCATGGTACATGGCAGTATTTAATAATATTTATTGAATTGGGAGACAGTGGTGGTCTCAGTGAAAGCAGTAGTAAGAAGACTAGAAAAAGTGGAGCAATTTGGACAGACATTGAGCTAGAATCTATAGGACTCCTCAAACAATCAGAAAGAATTAAAAATGATTTAGCAGTTTCTCTCTTGGGTGGCCAGAGGGGTGGAAATAAGAAATAGGTACAGGTTTTCAGGTAAAGATAATAGCCTCATTTTGAACATATTAGGTGTGAATGGACCTGGAATCCAGGGTGAACTTTCCTGAAGGAAGCTGGCCTAACAGACTAGGAGCTCAAGAAAGAGGTCAGGGCCAAGGACAGAAGGGCCTGGAAGTTATCAGAGAGATGCAGTTCAGAAGAAGAGGGTGTGAGTGGAGAGAATTAACCTGTGAAATGCTGGAAATCATTTAAATTATGACTCTCCGAAGAATCTGTCCTGCTCAAGTTCTTTCATCACTGTCACACATAACAAAGTCCCTCCTCCACTCCCAGATTCTTCCACAGTATAGGTAGGGATAAAACAACCTGAACTCAGGCTCCGTGGCATGTCTGGACCACTGGTAATCCATAAGCTTCTGCAGATTCACACCGCAGCTGATATTGGACCATTCATAAGGAGAAATGGCATCAGCCTCCACTGAACCAGACAATGTTTGAAGTACTTCTGCCAACTTCAGAAAAACTGTGGAGCCAGGAACTCTTCCAGTGTTTCCATTTTCCTGCCAAACTGGCCATGTGCTCACTCTCCTTCGCCAGGAGTCCCTGCCTGCACCTCATAGGCACCTAATAAGACACCAGAGTCCGTGTGGACACTCATGAGTCGATGGAGACAGGCAACAGCGGCCGGGGAGCCAACAGCCCAGGGCTGTCACACTAGCAGTTCTTGGCTAAATGTTCTGGTTTAGCTGATGTTTCTGAACTTATCAGAAAGCTGATTATTTTCCTTGTTACACTTCTTCTTTAAAAAAAAAAAAAAAAAGTGAGGGGCGCCTGGGTGGCTTAGTCGGTTAAGCGTCCGACTTGGGTCATGATCTCGCGGTTCGTGGGTTCGAGCCCCGCGTCGGGCTCTGTGCTGACTGCCAGCTCAGAGCCTGGAGCCTGTTTCAGTCTGTGACTCCCTCTCTCTCTGACCCTCCCCTGCTCACGCTGTCTCTCTCTCTCTCCTAGAAAATAAATAAAAATATTAAAAAAAAAAAAGTGAATTAACATAGACATTCCCGCTGTAAAAAGTATATCGTATAGCAGTATGACTTTTTGAGTTTTTTTAAAGTGCGTGCATGTGTGTGTGTTTTGTATATACCCGAAAGGATCACGCCCAATACTGGGAAGCTGGGGTGGGGGGTGTGGAGATGGGAACTTTTACTTTTTACCCTTCTGTATAGTTTGCTTACAAACAAACAGAAAACCCTGTTGATTTTCAAATAAAACTTTTTCTTTTCAAAAATCAGTGGAGATTTTAATCAATCATAGAAGGACAACCAAAAATTTAATAGGTTTCCAAGGCCTGTGCAGGAACACGCATCACTGAACATCATGGTTGCAAGCAGATGCTCTTAACCAAGTTGGTACAAGTTTCTGATGACTGCCTGAACAAGAAGGTGGCCTCCTGCCCCTAAACTCCCTCCCTCCTCCTTTTCTTCCCTCCCAGGTCAAGTGAAAACTTGTCTGGAGAATGTGTGTAGGAGAAGGGAGTTACCACAGTGGTAAATAGGGGAGTTACTGGCTACAAAGACACTGTGAAACAAGACCAGGCGCTGGACAAGTTCAAGGGGAACTTGACACTCCTTGCCCAGACTAACCCAAGTTAATCAGACTCCAGCTAAGTCAACATGAAATTCATATGAGGTCAATGGTGAAGTCCAAAGCTGGCTTGTCCCTGGGTTGAAGGCAATAGAAGCATGTTCTAAGCCTGCTTCCTTCCCTCAGCAAGAGCTGGATTCTTGACTCCAAGAGGTTCCCCTCCCTGCCAGCCTAGGGAAAGGCCATCAGGAACATAAATCATGAGATCCTCCTTGGAATAATTAGAAGAAACCATGAAGAATCAGGATTAACTGCCTCAGAAAACACTTCATAAGGGCAAAGATAAGGAATCCCCATTTGGGGAATTTAATTAAGAAATTAAATACAATTAGAGATAAAAATCAATTTGGAAAACAATATACCCTCTATTACATTTCTGACACTCTTTAAATATCAGGAAATTGAAAACACCAACATCAATGATCAGCAGCTCTAACATCCTGTGATGTTGCCAAGAGCGTCTCTGCAGGCATCCACCTGCCCTAGGTACGGGGAGACTGTGAGGGAGGAAACCTGCGGAGCTTCCTCTATGCCCACCCTCTCCCCTTCCCCTTTCCCCTCTACCACCTCCCTCAGAGGACAAATCTCACTACTCCCAACCCAGCCACCAGGCAGGGTCTTTGTCCTCCACTTTTTTAAAACTGTCCTATTTTTGTGTACAGATTTGTTTAAAATCAGCAAATTTCTAAGCCAGGTATAGGTAGCAGAGGGGCTTTATATGTAGTTTGTGTTATCTAGACACTAGGTCTGCTGCAAACACAGTCTGGAGCAGAGTGGAGAGTAACATCCTCCTAAAGAGAGCTTCTAATCTGGGGTGCCTGGGTGGCATAGTCAGTTGAGTGTCCAGCTTTGGCTCAGTTGATGATCTCACAGTTTGTGGCTTTTGGCCCTGCATCAGGCTCTGTGCTGACAGCTCAGAACTTGGAGCCTGCTTCGGATTCTCTGTTCCCTTTCCCTCTGCCCCTCCCTTGTTCATGCTCTGTCTGTCTCTCTCTTTCAAAAATAAACATTTAAAAAAATAAATTCTAATTCAGTGAATTGAGATGCTTCTTTCTCTGACAGCAAGGTTGAGTTATACCTGGCCCAAGGCCACCAGTCACAAATATTGCCAAGGAAAGAGGGGGAGATTACCAAAGAAAAGACCAACCAGTCCACCCCATGTTAGAGTACAGATATCATAATTCACATGACCTGCACTAAGATGAACTTACAAAATCTTTGTAAGATACAGGTGCCATTAAAAATAAGATCACTGCCATTGGGAAGCCAGAAGCTAGCTATCCTAATTCATTCCACATCATCAAAAAGATGCGTCAAAAAATGCATCAAAAAGACTGTTATTGGGGCACCTGGCTGGCTCAGTTGGTTAAGCATCTGACTTCAGCTCAGGTCATGATCTCATGGTTCATGAGTTTGAGCCCTGCTTTGGGCTCTGTGCTGACAACATGGAACCTTCCTGGGATTCTCTCTCTCCCTTTCCTTCTGCCTTTTCCTCCTTGTACACGCACTCTCTCAAAATAAATAAATAAACTTTAAAAAAGACTGTTATTGATGATGTGGAGAAAATGGAATCTAATGCATTGCTGGTGGGGATACAATATGATGCACCCACTGTGGAAAATGGTAAGATTATCATATGATCCAGCAATTCCACTTCCACTTTCAGTGTATCCCCCAAAGAAGTGAAAGTAGGGATTGAGATATTTATACACCCAAGTTCACAGTGGTATGATTTGTACTAGCCAAAGGTGGACAACCTAAATGGTCCATCAGTAGCTGAATGAGTAAACAAAATGTGGTGTATACATACACACAATGGAATTTTATGCAGCCTTTAGAAAGGAAGAGAATTCTGACCCATGCTATGATATGAATGAACCCTGAAGACATGCGAGACACACTAGTCACAAAAGGACAGATATTATAAAATTCCACTTAGGTACCTAAAGTAGTCAAAGTCATATAGGCAGAAAGTAGAATTGTGGTTACCAGGGCCTAGAGGGAGGAGGGAATGGGGAGTCAGTGTTTAGTGGCTATGTAGGGTTTTCATCTGAAAACATGAACAAGTTCTGGAGATGGATGGTTGTACAGTTAGAAAGCACTTAATGCCACTTAATGTACACTTAAAAATGGCTAGCATGATAAATTTTATGTGATGTATATTTTACCACATTAATTTTTCAAAGGCTGTCATTGGGCCACAGCATTAAGTCCAATATATGTGGATCCATGTTCAAGTAGATCCTTTTCTACTTCTGAAAGTTGGCTAATTTTTCTGGGTTATGATATCAAATATTAGGATCATCAGCCTGATGTCATCTGGCTCACAGTTTTCCATCCTGAGCCTTAAACTCTCCTTCTCTCAGCAGCTGGCACCTCCTAGTCTCCCTCAGCCATAACCAGCACCTGTGGTGACCTCTGCCTAACTAGCTCAGGCACAGCCATCTTTGGCTGACCTTGTCCCTCCATGTTTTTTTTTTATTTTTAATCTTTATTTATTTTCAAAAGAGAGACTGTGAACAGGGGAGGAACAAAGAGAGAGAGAGAGACATAGAATCTGAAGCTGGCTCAAGGCTCTTAGCTGTCAGCACAGAGCCTAATGTGGGGCTCAAACTCATGGACCCCAGGATCATGACCTGAGCCAAAGTCATATGCTCAACCACCTAAGCCACCCAGGCACCCCTCCACATTTTAATTCTACAGGTCAGTCCTAACTTCTAGTTATACCAACACCTACCTAAAACCCTTTCAGCATGGCAACATGTTCTATACAGAACAAATAAAAAGGCCCACTACCTGTGTACTGGCAGACAGATTTCTAAGGAAGACAATGAACTTAAAGGGGCAGAATTCATTTCCCAAGTGTGCTTTTAAAAATCCTTAGTGGAAAGACTCTGGCCCATGTAGCCTAAGTATGATAATTTCTTGTCATTGTATCTCTTCTCTCTCTCTTCACTCCTTTCCATCCCTTCCTCTAAACAGACATACACAACAAAACCAAACCAAACCAAAACACAACTCAACTCTTCTCAGGTGGAGTATTTTCATTTCTTTCTCTGAAACATTGGAGTCTGGAGTTTCAACGGTTTCCAAAAAAAACTCATCAGAAAATTCTTTTTGAACAAGTACTCTAAATATATTTTGGCACATATAAGAATTTTGATCTACTTCTACATATGTATATATCCCTCCTACATTTTAGAATCGACCATGCACTTTCACAAGCATGATCGGATTTGATCTTGCCAAGAATCTTGGGAATCTAGTCAGGCTCATTAAGCCACCGTGTAATAAATGAGAAAACTGAGGCCCAGAGGGGTTGTGTGTGGCCCAAAATTATAAGTCACCTATCAAGAAAGCCAAGATTTGTTTCAAAGTATCTTTATTTCAAGTCTATTTCTCACTCTACTACACTGTGCAGGTCAAAGCAATTAGCTAAATACCATTGGTAACCACCGTTTTTGGCTTTCTACTGTGTGCGAGATCTGGAGCTGGTCTTACAGTGCCAAAACTTAGCCCCTGCCCTAAACAGATGGTTCATTGAGGAAAGAAGAATTCTTTTCAATAGGAAATGGGTAATGCCAATCACCAAATATGCTGTATAGGCAATGAATGCTGCAGACGTGTCCTACAACTCCTGGTACGTGAGAAGGCAGGATCTACACAATGACCGAAGACCCTTTAGAAAAAGATGAGTTCCTCTGATTGGTCTGAACTCCTTCCAGAAACTGACTGAATTGGACTCAGTCTCTTGTTTTGTCCTTGCACGGCTGCACTTGGGCCTTCCCTGGCCTTTTTGGCAGTAGACCCCAGCAATGACTCACCTCCTTTCCCAAATCTTGCCACAGGCTCAAGTGTGCTGACAAACTTGCCTAGAGCCACAGACATCCTTGCTATGGCTTCTGCTCTCTAGGCCGCAAGCCCAGCCTGCCATCCATGATTGCTCCTTTTCCCCTGAAGCTATTGCTTACTCTGTCCTAGAGGAAATAGTGCCCCACCTGTCCCTGTAATTTCAGAGAGTAAAAATCCCTGGGCACTTCAAAGACTACTTCATCCAATAAGCATTTATTAAGCACCTAGTAGGTGCAAAACACTCACGACCTTTAGATTAAGCAAGCAGTAACCATTGATCACATTAATAATTAAACATTTATATCCATGATTTACCCTACATGTAGGTGGAGTAGGTGGCCAGTGGAAACTGCCAAAGGCTCACACAAGTTATCTTTCTGTCAGACTGCCCAATTTGGAACTCACAGGGAAATCTGGGAAGCCAGACACACCCAATTGCTACCACTAAAGAAATTCTTGTTGAGGGAGTATTTCTGGACCCATTAGCAGTATTGCATTATTAGCTGAAGGAAGGTCTCAGAGGAACAGTGGAATGGTACATGGGGCAGAGGAAATGGAAACTCTGAAGCATAAAGCATTGACCAATGAAAGCTGGCCTAAGGAGCAAACAGTTTTGAGTGATGTTGGGCAACCAAAGGTTTAATAAGGGCCATCAGGGGAGAGGGTATCTAAAAGGCAAAAGAGAATAGAAGGAGAGGCACCGGACAGGGAGTGGCCTCCTCCATGGTTTGGCCCCTGGCCAGTCCTGAACATAGCTAATGGAAGCCTGTGGAAAAAGGGACACGGCCTCTCGGTGCCTCCCAACCTGGCCTCTGCCTGGGAAAGAAAAAACAAGGTGCCCATCCTGAAATGCTAGCATGCTCTCCATTTTGTGTGAATTCCCAAAACTAAAGAGGACTCTTCTTTGGAGGCTTTCAACCTGATGCTTCTCTTAGGCCTTTCCTCTGTAAAGAGGACAAGGCTGTCACATTTGAGATGTCACAGCAGCTTGAAATCTTCTGAGTAGAATAGGATCCTGCTCCAGTTTTCCAATACATCCACTTCACTGGCCAAATTATTTTGTACATAACATTAAGTCTGTGACCAGCCTTCCTTTGGTGGTCTGCCATATTGTTAATGTGCCAGAAAACAGTGGAGATTAAAGCTTAATGGAGCTGAGAGAAATAATCTGTAATGAGCATTAATAACGACTAAGTGTGAAACCATTAGTGGGATTGTTATTGGGATAGATCGCCATTTTAAATGGTGTGAGATACTTTGTGGTCCACAGAGTACAGCCCTCTGTTCTTGATACTCTATCAAACCCAGGAAAGCATTGAGTGTTTCAACTCTCCTGGACCTTTCCCCCTGTAACTACTGGAAATCAAAACCGTAACGATGATAGGAATTTTAAGGGCAAAATTTTATAGCTGTCCCACACTTATAAATTATAAATATATGATATTTTGTGACTGTTTAATTTGCAATGATTTTGTCATTTTTATACTTGTAAATATAAGAAACCGTGGACTGAGACTCATTAGCATGTCTCTTGAAATGTACAAACTATGATTTCCCACTTGTTGGCTATTTTATTACGGGGATGTGTACTATGTCAACTGAATTTAGCTGGAACTATGTTTTCCAGATGCCCCTTATGGTTTTGAGAGCTAGAGTTGGCCAGAAGAAGAGTTTGTGTGAGAAGAGTTTGGAAGGCAGGAGTAAGTCAGTATCCATTATTCTCTGAAGGTGACAGACAGACACAAACGGTACAGACAAGCTCTAGCTTATCCTCACTCTCTCCTGCTCTGTGTCCAGCTCTTCCCAACTGCCAATACTACTGACCAGCTGCCCCCCAGGATCCCCCCAGAAGCTTGACTGGAGATCTTGAGAAGCAAGAGTTGCACAGAAATGACATCTTTCACGGTCTTACTTTGGCAACTGGATGTATTTGGTTTCCCAGATAGATTCCCCTGCAATTTGCCTACAGTGCTAGTCCTTAAAGGGAGCAGTTTAGTAAATTTTCTCTAGTCCTCTAGTCTCTCCTTTCAGAATCTTACTTCCCCCAGCCTCTCCCACAATTGCACAATGAATCCCTTCCTCTTTAATTCTGCTTCCCTGATTAAACCCTGACTGAGTCCCTTGCCTCACCATGTTGGAAGCAGTCAACCAGCCAAAAAGATCTCACCAGAGTTAGGAGTTGGCTCCACGCTTTTCATTCCTGAAGAAAGATGTACAATGCTAAACTCAGTATCTGTTGATAATTCTTTGCAAAAATAAAGCCGAACCATATAAGACAATATTCTATGTAAATGTCCTTTCTTGAGCTCTCAAATGAGAGTCTGGCTTTGTAAAAGGGCTAAGAAATTACTAGTTTTTAATTGTCCTTTTGGATTTCAAAGATCGTTACATAGGATGGGTGTCAGCTTTCTACAAATGTTGATGCCCCAATTTTACCTGCTAGTTCACGGTAGTGCACAAAGAAAAGGAAACTGGAAGCCATGGTTATTATGTTCTGTTTAAATAGTAAGAGTTCCATCTTTAGTCGTGAGCTGTGCACACCAACAACATAGTCCTCATAAATATTTTTCCACCTTCTGAAAGTATATTACACAAGAGATCTCCCAAACACTAAGACTTCCTTTATTATTCACATATTTCACCCTTTTACATACCCCAAGGGTCTCATCTCCATCTGGGCCAGATGCAGCTTCTCCTGATTACCTTGTGAATTGCTCCATGAACTATAAGCAATTCTTGTCTGCCGCCTTGCTTTCTCTGCACTTTCTTAGATGCGCAAGAGATGATCCTAAGCCCCAGATCCCTCATCTGTTGTAACCTGAGAATATTCTGCCATGTGGTATTAAGTGTGGCAAGAGGACTCACACACCATATCATGTATATTTCCAGAATGTCACACACACAAAGGAAAATGGCAATTTAAGGAAACCTGGTAAGTCACTAGAGAGGCATCTGCCCATGGTATAGATTTTTATGCTGTTCAGTGGACAAGACAAAGAGCTAGAATAAAAATGATACCAAACAACAAGCAACAGGAAATCTGGGAGAACTGGGCTTTATGTGGTCCTGACTCTACAGTCACTTGGTATGTGACAAATCACACACATCTGTTGGGCAAAAAGTACTAATTACCCCAATATACATTTGCAATTGTATATAATTAGCAACAGGCAAAGTCTGTTTGAGCATATGATAGCCAGGAGTAAACACTACATTCCCAGCCTTCTCTGCAGCTACATGTAACCTTGTGACTAAGTTCTAGCTAATGGGATGTAAGAGGCAAGATTACAGGGAAGCGTCCAGAAATTTCCTTACAACATGTAAGGAAACATGTGCCCTTTGCTTTTTCTCTCTCTCCTCCTTCCACCCTACTTCCTGGGATGTGGAGATGTTACATAGAATCCTCTCTTGGGCCATGATGCCAGGAGTTACACCCTATTGACTGAAGTTGAAAGCTTGAAGTAGGCTGGTTGCTAATGACTGAGGAGCCCCCACACCAAACATTTATGTGATGGAAAAATAAATATCTGATTGTTTAAGTGCTTGTTTTTCAGATCTCTATTACAGTTAGATCTAATCCTGACAAATATAACTATTTTTTCAATTGTACTTAGATGCCAGTAAAATTAATATGATAAATGTCCAATTGAAAGGTTATTGCATTAGCAATGTTTTGATAATATATATTTTTTAATCAATTGAAATGCCAGCTATTGTAGCCTTTCAGGAGATTTTTTTATCTTAAAAAAAAATCTTTATCCTTAAAAATATTGGGATATTCTGGGAGCTGGCAGAAATTGGACATGAAGAGAGGAAAGCAGGAAGTAAGAGTAAAAAATAAATCATAAGCTTGCCTTTTTCCACTTTGCATATCCACCTGGCTTATCTACTTGGCATAATTGGAGAATGAATAATAAAAGAAGGTGGAGGAAAACAGCCTATGGCTTCGTCAAAGCTCAGCATGGACGGTATTGCCGAGATTTGTCCCCAGGTCTCCCAACTTGTTTGCTTGCTGGGCCTCTTAACCATGATTCTCTAAGACTTGTAGTGTGAGCTATTCAGGTCTTCACTGATACAGGAATTTCTGTTTTACCTGTCCCTTTCCTCACCATTCTTTGTCACCCCATGTCTGTACTTGAGCTAGAACCTTGACAGCACTCTCTGCCTAAATTCTCCCTAGAACACTAACTCTTTTTGTCTTCCCTTCTGTAGTCCCTCATTTCATCAATTTCAGCTCTCCCAGAGGGAAGGTCTCCTTTTTACCACCAATCCTGGCTCTCTGTTGGGATGCAAAATAAGCATATTTTATCAGGAAGACACCCACTGGTCAGTCATCTCTTTAAGGGTATTAGCTGCATCTTTGTCCCGTGTCAACTGAAAGGCAGAATGCAGATCCTTCACTGATTATCCCACCCCATTACTCCAAGCACTCAAGCTTTGTGGGTCACACACGCAGGTCAAATGAAGCAGCAGACTAGATCTTTCTCTTCTCCTAGAGGCCCTCTCTGGTCTTGCCCCCAGTAGTATTGTTACCGGAACCTTTCTTCTCACAAGGTCCCCATATGGCTCTGAGCCCCCCTTCTTTCTCCCTGCTTCACTCTCCCTCCCTACTTCCTATGCCTTTTTCTGTGCAAAACCTTCAGCTTTGAGCCCATTTTTGCACAGCCCATCTTTGCAGACTCAAGTTCCCTAAGGTGCTCAACCAAAGGCCTAGCCATTGACAGAAACCCTCTGGGTTTTTTTTTTTTTCGTTTTTTCTTTTTTTATTGTTTATTTAATCTAGAGAGAGAGAGAGAGAGAGAGAGTGTGAGTGGGGGAGGGGCAGAGTGAGAGGGAGACACAGAACCTGAAGCAGGCTCCAGGCTCTGAGCTGTCAGCACAGCTTACCCAAAGCTGGGCTCAAACTTATGACCTGTGAGATCATGACCTGAGCCAAAGTCAGACTCTTAACCAACTGAGCCACCCAGGTGCCCCCAGAAACACTCTTTGGAAGACAGTTTATCCACTATCTCTTGTTGTCTGGCTTTACTCCTTGGGGCAACACCCTTCCCTCCCAGTTTATCATGTGTATTTCTTTCAAACAAATACAATTCCCTTCTCAAGAAGAAATCTACCAGCCAATCAGAGAACTCTAGATGCTGGCGAGGATGTGGAGAAACGGGCACCCTCCTACACTGTTGGTGGGAATGTAAACTGGTACAGCCCCTCTGGAAAACAGTGTGGAGGTTCCTAAGGAAACTAACAATAGAACTCCCCTATGACCCAGCAATAGCACTGCTAGGAATTTACCCAAGGGATACAGAAATGTTGATGCATAGGAGCACATGTACCCCAATGTTCATAGCAGCACTCTCCACAATAGCTAAAACCTGGAAAGAGCCTAAGTGTCCATCAACAGATGAATGGATCAAGAAGATGTGGTTTATCTATACCATGGAATACTACATGGCAATGAGAAACAATGAAATCTGGCCATGTGTAGCAACATGGATGGACCTTGAGGGTGTTATGCTGAGCGAAATAAGTCAGGCAGAGAAGGACAAATATCATATGTGTGCACGTATAGGAGGATTAGGAGGAACTTAACAGAGGACCAAGGGGGAGAAGAAGGGGGGAAATGGTGGGGGAAAGGGAGAGAGGCAAACCATGAGAGACTCTTGAATGCTGACAAAAACTGAGGACTGGTAGATGTGGGGGGGAGGAGGGGTGGGCATGGAGGAGGGCACTTGTGGGGATGAGCACTGGGTGTTATGTGGAAACTAATTTGACAATAAACTATTTGTAAAAAAAAAAAAAAAGAAGAAGAAGAAATCTACCAGCCGTAGGAGAGTAAAATGTCTCTGTTTGCTTCTGCCCTCATGAAATTCCCTATAACCACTAACCTTATCTCAAGTATATTTTCAATTACCAATTCATTTCCTGGTTTGTTAATTTCATGAGTTCATTGAAAAGAATATAGCACTTGGGGCGCCTGGGTGGCTCAGTTGGTTAAGCTGCTGACTTCAGCTCAGGTCATGATCTCACAGCTTATGGGTTCTGCTCATGTCGGGCTCTGTACTGATAGCTTGGAGCCTGGAGCCTGCTTGGGATTCGATGTCTCCCTCTCTCTCTCTCTCTGCCCCTCCCCCACTCACACTCTGTCTCTCAAAAATCAATAAACACTAAAAAAATTTTTTAGAAAAGAAAACTGCACTTATCCCTTTGCTTTTCTTAAAATTAGTGTTTGTGATGAGGATGATCTAGAACTTTTCCACATATATACTTTAGGACAGGTAAGCATTGTCCCTCTCAAAAAGTACTTCTTCTTGGGTTTTAATATTTGCTCGTAAAGAAATTAAATGGACATTTTGCAGAATGGGCATCACTGACTTTATCTTGGGAAGTTGAAAATAGAATCAAGTGAGTCTAATCTTTAGCCCTGGGCCTTAAATTACACCTACCATTTCCAGGCAATCCCGTTAGCCTCTATAGCATAAGAGAAAAGACATAATTTCTCAGTAGGACATGTACATAGGAAGACGTTTGTTTTTTTTTGTTTTGTTTTGTTTTTGCCCAGGACAGTGCTAGCATAATTATAAATAGAAGTGTTTTCTATTCTCAAAGATGTGCCATTTTGGACAATAATATATATGGTAGCCTGGGTGAGGCACTTACAGTCTGATGCTAGCACCGGGACTGGCCTGCAGTGTAGGTGGTGCCTGTAGAGCTTAAGGATATGAGCCCTCTGGTCCAAATGTCTGCATTCAAAGACTGGCTTCCCCTCCAGAGTACCCAAATTAGTTAGAGTCCTCAGCTACAAGTGACAGAGCCAACTCTGGCTGATTTAAGGAGACAAGAAATTTATGAAAAGAATTGAGGAAGGGTGCTCATCCAAAATTTGCCAGGAAGCTGCCGAACTGAGAGGTGAGATGAAATCCCACTACAGAAGTGGTCTTCCACTCTGCCCTTGAGTGCTGTGATGCCTCCCCTACCCAGCCCTAGATGGTGACACTGTGGACCCCAGGACCTGACCCTGCCACAGCCAGCACTGGCCCTCAGAGGGTTCTCCATGGCCCCTGCTTCTTTATGTTACAGGAAAGCTACAAAGTAGAGCTATAGGATTACCCCTTCACCAAGTCATTTTCTCCGGTCTCTGACATTTTCATTCTTACTATGCTTCTCTGGAGCCTCTTCTACCATCCCCATTAGAGCTCCTGGGTCCTTGACTTTGCCATCCAGGAATACTCTATTCCAACATTTGTATGAGCATACAACTTAATGAACACAGAACTGACTCTTCCTTGAGGCTCCAAAGAAGAGATTCTTTGAAGAATCACTATAGAAGAGATCACTATAGATTAAGGAGAAAAAGGCAGAACACAGAACTGACTCTTCTTTGAGGCTCCAAAGAAGAGATTCTTTGAAGAATCACTATAGAAAAGATCACTATAGATTAAGGAGAAAAAGGCATGTTGTCTGGGTAGCTCAGACTTTGGGCATCTGACTTGTGATTTTTGGCTCAAGTTCCTGAGTTTGAGCCTCAAATCTGCCTCTGCACTGACAGTGTGGAGCTTGCTTGGGACTTTCTCTCTCTTCCCCCACCCACCCCCCCACATTCCTCATCCCCTTCCCTCACTCACACATGTACACGCCTCTCACATGCATGCACTCATGCACGTATACACTCTTTCTCTCAAGAATAAATAAACTTTTAAAACAAGAAGAAGAAAAGGGGTGCCTGGGTGACTCAGTCAAGTGTCCCAACTTCAGCTCAGGTCATGATCTCACAGTTTGTGGGTTTAAGCCCTGAGTTGGGCTCTGGGCTGACAAATCAGAGGCTAGAGTCTGCTTTGGATTCTGTGTCTCCCTCTCTCTCTGTCCCTTCCCTTCTTGTTCTGTCTCTCAAAAATAAATAAACATTAAAAGTAAATAAAGAGAAGAAAAAGGCAATGTAAAAATGCTGTTTAAAAACATTAGAAGGATGTATTCAGACTTTATTTTTAAAAAAACAGTATATGCTGATGCTCCTGGGTGGCTCAGTCAGTTGAGCATCCAACTCTTTTTTTTTTTTTTTATGTTTTATTTATTTCTAGGAGAGAGAGAGAGAGACAGCGTGAGCAGGGGAGGGTCAGAGACAGCGGGAGTCACAGACTGAAACAGGCTCCAGGCTCCGAGCTGGCAGTCCACACAGAGCCCGATGCGGGGCTCAAATCCACGAAACTCGAGATCATGACCTAAGCGAAAGTCGGACGCTTAACCAACTAAGCCACCCAGGCGCCCCCGAGCATCCAACTCTTGATTTCAGCTCACATCATGATCCCAGGGTCTTGGGATCGAGCCCCGAGATGGGCTCTGTGCTGAGCATGGAGCCTACGTAAGATTCTCTCTCTGTCTCTCTCTCTTGCTTTCCCTCTCTCTCCCTCCCCCACTGTCCCTCCCCCACTCATGCTCTTTCTTCACTCTTTCTCAGAACACACACAAACACACACAAAAACCACACACCTGTACATACTAACAAAAAATCATTAATCTACCCCTAAATATATCCCCACAGTGGACTCTGATACATCTTGGCCTTTTTATGCCTTCTATTGAACAATTTTTTTACAGACCTTGTCCAGCTCCTCAGAACACATGCCCAGGGTTTTATACATGAGCCACTGACCTTGCTAAGTCAGCAGATCATTATCTCAGAGTCCTGTGCCACATGGGCTCTCTGGCAAAGTCATGGGAAGAGAAATGCAGTCTCTGGGCCCATTCAAATTTACCCTACTGGCTTGGCAGAGATGCCCAGGCAGATGAATCTATGGCAAGACTGAGCACAGAGTCAGCATTAAATGGAGAGGCAGATGCTATTTAGGCTGGCCTCCCCCAAGCTACCATTCCCATCCCCAGTGAGCAACCGAGATACTGTTCATGCTTGCCAAACTCCAGAATTAGAAAGCTGAGCATGGGCTACTGTTGTCCAATGAATTTAATGGACAATGACAAGATTTGAAGGTGATTCAAATGTGTTCATCACTCAGTCATGCTCTCGGAGGAGAAGGTTTGCACTGTGGTAGATGGAATTTTCTGTGTTAATTACGAAGCACCAGGGAACTATATTTGAAATTTTGCAAATAATAAGCAAGTCCAGATCTCAATTTTCATTCCACAATTGGATGCTGTGAAAAAATAGTGGCCACAATTTTTCCTTCCAGCTTTTCCTATGTTGAGCCTGTGAGAGGCTTATGAAACCAGAATGGAAGAGAAGGCAGGAAGCCAGCCAAAGTCAGGGATCTGCATCTTATTTCATCTGATACATAGTATAGGTTGGTTATGCTTCCTTCCTCGGAACCTTGAAATATTACAGAAAACAAATTTTCATTTATTATAAAAATCATGACTGAGGTTATTTCTTCTAAAAGAAAGGCTAAACCCATTTTAAAAAGCAAAACAGTCTACCTAGTGTATACATGAATACTAGCAGGAGATGACTGAGTTGGTGGAAAGTATACTATATACTTTAGTATAGCTAGTGTCTATGAATAAATCAGAAGTCGACCGGGGCACCTGGGTAGCTTAGTCGGTTAAGCATCCGACTTTGGCTTAGGTCATGATCTCGCGGTTCGTGGGTTCGAGCCCCGCGTCGGGCTCTGTGCCGACTGCCAGCTCAGAGCTTGGAACCTGTTTCAGTCTGTGACTTCCTTTCTCTCTGACCCTCCCATGCTCACGCTGTGTCTCTCTCTCTCTCCTAGAAATAAATAAAACATTAAAAAAAATTTAAAAAAAAAAAAATCAGAAGTCGACCCTGTGACACTATAGCTGGCCTGACAGCCCCTTTTGGGTGGCTGAAACCTTGGGGAACATAGCTGTGTACTGTGGCAAAGCAGAAAAGCATGAGCCAGGGTGAGGGGCCTGCTTGGACTTTAGTGCACACTGCCCCTAAGCCCAGTGCCTGGGTTCATCCCATGGCCTGCACTAAAAGCAGGTCATGGAGCTATAAAGGCAATGGGACTGTAATTGAATTACCTCCCCCCAAAAGATGTAGAAGTCGGCCTAGTACCTGTGAATGACCTTATTTGAAAAAGGGTCTTTACCAAAAATCAAGTCAATAAGAGGTCATGACCATCCTTACAAAAAGGCAAAATTTGGACATGGAGACAGACACAAAAGAGAAGCCAATGTAAAGACACAGGGAAAAGATGATCATCTACAAGCCAAGAATGTCTGAAGCCACCAGAAGCTAGGAGGCAGGCCTGGAGCAGACCGTTCTCTCTACCTTCAGAGAAAGCACGGCCCTACCGTCATTGACTTATGAGATAGTAAATTTCTGTTGTTTAAGCTACTAAGTTTGTTACTTTGTTATGGCATCACTAGCAAACTAATCACTAGCAAACAAGGAAAAAAGAGTAGAATTGTACCAGAATGTAAGGTCTGGAAGCATGCCCTGGACCAGGACGTCAGGATTCTACAGAGGCCACAACTCACCCAAACTTTTCTTTTAGTGCTGTGGAAACCACATAGTGGAAGAAGAAAAAGAAAGAGCCTAGGGAAAGGTTGAAAACGTTAATCCTATGGGAGAGGGATGGAGACCAGCTCTGGAGGAAGGCAGAAGGTGCACAGAAGCCTATCAGAGTCATGGGGCTACCATCTCTGGGCCTGTGGGGAGAGCTGACAGCCGATATCTCGCCAATAGAACAAGAGTAAGACAAGGTCTAAAGGGGAGGTTTTGGTGTTAAGGAAAGGATGTTCAGAGCCAAGAGGCCTGACCCTTTCAAAGAAGGAAAAAGATGTTCCTAACTCAAATCAAAGTAACTGGGCTGAAGGAAAACAGGAAGAAACAGTTCTTCAGAAATAAGATTGTGTAGACAATATGTCAGTTTCACCCTCATAAAAATTAAGGTAAAAACCAAAAAAGTAAAAAAACAAAACAAACAAAAAAACCCCAAACATGTGTATTAGTATTCATTACCGGTGGGTCTAGTTTCCTGACTACTGAAACCAGCAAAACATTTGAGGCTATTGGAGAATTTTCAACTCTGGCCAGAGAGGGGTACCCCATGTCTGTATGATTACATCGCATTGAGAACTTAATTGGCTTCTTTAGTCAAGATTTCTGAATGTTTTCCATTTCCGACAGATAAGCATCAAGCCATAAATCACATTTTTGATCCAAGGGAAATACCAAGGCAGTTGTCAGTTTAGAAAAGATAAAGTCTGATGGCCTAGGAGTGAATTTACTGAGTCTCATGTTACATTTGCAAAACAACCAGAACTGAACTGAGCCTGCAAGTGAAATGGAAATCAGTGTTTCAGAACAAAAATAGAATAATGCATGAACTCTATCCACTCTTGATCACATGTGAGTAGAGGCGGAGGCACTGGGCTTTCATTTCTGTTTGTCATTCTTGTCTTACCACACAGAAATGAACTCACTAACTGAGGTATAATCATAGTGTCCCCAATGGATGCATTTTCCTAGACAGTTTCAAATCATCTCGTATAACCACATTCAGTTTAAATATGCTTCCCTTGTAACCCATGAAAGGAACATTACATTCCTCCACCACACGAAATATGAACATTATCCACGTTTTCAAATAATAAAAGACTGCCCAGATGTCTGTTATTCTGAATCCTCCAGAAAAAGAAAGGAGGGGGGGAAAAACCAATCTTTTTTCTTGTAAAGAAACTGTCTCCGACTCTTACAAGAAGGAGCCATAAATATATATTCACAACAAAAAATATAAAATCTTTGGAAACACAAATAATGATAGAAATGATATCTTTGTAGCTTTGTTTACCATAGCTGCTGAGATTAACAGGTGTATATGTGACATCTACCTTATATGAGAAGAGAGAAATGCTTCCATATGATGCCAGGCAAAGAATCTCTGAAGTGTGTTACCTGGAATTTTAATCTTATTAACTCTTCAAGATCTTTAAGGGAAGAGGCCAAAGTTAATTTGTTAAATACCACTAGACCACTGTTCTGCCAGGTTAAAGAGAACTTTACAAAGTGTGCAGTAACTAAATACGGTTACTGAATCATTCAGTTGGGGGACATTTTAATTAGTAACTAGACTCAACCACAAATTGGTTTGATCTTGGTAGCAAAAATGATCAAAAATACTTAATTGAGCATTTTTTAATCTGCTATGTTTTATTGTGTGAAGACAGAGGAAGATATACAGACACACAACTCAAGCAAAGGAATGATTAGATTAGGATAATTCTACCGGACAAGAATTACAGTAATAAAGTAGCAACTGTCTATTGAGAACCTATTATATCCTGGGTGTGGTGCTCAGACTTTACGTGCACCATTTCCTTTATCCTCATAACTCTTTGAGGCAGATGTTTTTATCTCCATTTTATAGTTAAGGAAACTAAGGTTTAGGGAAGTACTTGCCAAACATCGCACTGTCAAGAACTGTGAAGGGGCTGAGATTTTACCCTACTTGTAAATTAAAGAACTAGTCTGCCAATTTCATGCATGCTGGCAGAAGACACAAAACTCCTGGGTCAGAGACCAAACAAATTATTTTCCAGGCACAACAGACATCTGAGCTTTGTGTACACATCAGTTTCCTAGTTAGAGTGACCTCCATCCCCGTTTGCCCAAGACTGTTTCAGTTTCAGCATTAAATGTTCCAGGCAGGGGCTACTGGGTGGCTCAGTTGGTTAAGCATCTGACTTCAGGGGCACCTGGGTGGCTTAGTCGGTTAAGCGTCCGACTTTCGCTTAGGTCATGATCTCACGGCTCGTGGGTTCGAGCCCTGCGTCCGGCTCTGTGCTCACTGTCAGCTCGGAGCCTGGAGCCTGTTTCAGTCTGTGACTCCCTCTCTCTCTGACCCTCCCCTGCTCACGCTGTCTCTCTCCTAGAAATAAATAAAAAATTAAAAAAAAAAAAAAAAAACAAACATCCGACTTCAGCTCAGGTCATGATCTCACAGCTTGTGAGCTTGAGCCCAGCATCAGGCTCTGTGCTGACATCTCAGAGCCTGGAGCCTGCTTCAGATTCTGTGTCTCCCTCTTTTCTCTAGTCCTCTCCCACTCATGTGCTCTCTCTCTCAAAAATTATAAATAAACATTAAAAAAAAATTTAATGTTCGAGGCAAACAAAAACAGTGGATCATTCTAGTGCCCCTTTCCCCCCAAATCCTACAAAGGAATGGGGAGCAGCCCAGGTGCAATGCTCACATAGTAAGCCTGACTTGCAACTGAGGAACCCCAAGCTCAGGAACCACCCCTCCCCCCAATCTTATAATTGTTAGTAAGGAAGGCCTGGGTGGTTCAGTCATTAAGTGTCTGACTCTCAGCTTGAGCTCAGGTCATGATGTCATGATTCGTGGGTTCAAGCCCCACATCAGGCTCTATGATGTCAGCATGAATCCTGCTTGTGATTCTCTCTTATCCTCTCTCTCTGTCTCTCTCTGCCCCTCCCCTATGCATGTTCTCTCTCTCTCAAAATTAATAAACTTAAAAAGCTAAAACTAAAAAAATAATAAGATAGTTGTTAGTAAATTTGCCCATATTTTGTTCCCAAAAGAGACATTATTTTTATTACCTTGAGTAACAACAAATGTGCCCAGTGCCCTGAAGAGAGAGACTTAATCTAAGGCTGTTCACTATACAAACACTTGTGGAAAGACTATCTGATACAAAAGCTATTGCAAGTGCAGAAAAGTGAGAGACTCAGAGCTGTCTCCCAACTTTCATAGCTGACAAGTGGTGAAAAGAGTATTCAAATCCAGATTCTTCCAATGTCAAAATCAATGTGCTATTCTGCCTCTTACATTATTCTTCTCAGAGAATTTACAAAGTTAAGGTAAAAAGAGGGTGAGCTTTTCTTTTAGCTAAAGCTCTGAATCCTTAGTCATATTTACAAAACAAATGCTATTTTCCATCTTGAAAGAACCTAAGGAATAGAAATTTGGAGGTATTGCAGAAATGATACTGTAATCCAAAATAAAATACAATGAGTCTGTTAAGCTGATTTCTAAGGGCTCTTTCTGCCCCGAGAGTCTGTGATTCTCCATCCACATTATTGCTACCTGCTATTTCCTTTCCTCTTGTGATGAATGCCTTATACAATGTTATATTCTTCTGCTTCATTTTGAATCCAGGCAGCATTTCTGCAGCAAAGCTGAGATGTGTATTTTGATACCAGTATAATTTAAAAACAAATTACATTATAAAAAAGAAAACTAAGATTATAGTGGAGAAACTTAATTTTTGAAAGTAATTTCTATGCCCAATGTGGGGCTTGAACTAACAATTTAATATCAAGAGTTACATGCTCTATGGACTGAGTCAGACAGGTGCCCCTCACTTTTTTTTTTTTTTATAAATTTTCATTAATTGTGCAATGGTAACCAGAGAATCAAATAGGCGTGACTTTTCAGGCAAAGCTTAAAGTGTATGTTTTTTCTCTAATATTGAGGTCAAATTTCCTTCTTCTTTTTGTTTGACCCAAGGCTCTAGCAGGGGAGGATATTACTGCATATTTTAAAAGATTATTTTGAATTCCTTTCTGCGTAGAGCTGGTTTTTCTCTCTATTGCTCTCCAAAGATCAAAGAAAGATGAAAAGAGAAAACAAATAAGCAAACAGAAAACAAAGAACCTATGATAAGTGAGTTTCTATATTGCCTAAGTGATAATTTGCTATAAAGACATTGTGGCCAAATGGGTGCCTAAAAGTTAAGCAAAGTATGAAAAAGTTGATCAAAAATAATCCATCCTTCAAAGAGTTATTACAAAACTCTTGGGACATGATCACATCACCCCCCAACTGCATGGATTACATGGAAACATTTATGGTTCCCACTCTGGGATCTCCAGGCTGTTCAGAGACTCTGAGATTAGCACGGATGACCCAGAGCTATTTTCAGTGCCATGAAATTATACATGAAGCAGAATAGATACCATAGCGAATGGTGTAAATTTTGGCAGACTTAAGAGCACTCATCCCACCTAAAAATATTCAAATTCAATTTAAACGAAACTGCTCAAATAGACTCTGAGCTAATCTGGACAGTCAGAGGGCCAAGCCACAGCCCTGTCTCCCAGGCTAGCTCAGACACATTTTGCTGAGACTTTAGCAGCAGTGAAGAAATGCCCAGCCAAAGCTTTGGTCTATACATCCGACAAAGAAAAGTAGAAATATGACTTGCTTATCAAATGCAGTTTGGCTGACAAAAATCTTTCAGAACATGGAGTCCATGGGATAGAAAACAATGAAAGGGATGTTTAGAATTGAGCTGTTTTTCTCTCCAAATGAACTGGGATCCAGCATGCTAGGAAGAGTACCAGAGTGCATTTGGATCATGCAAAAAGTTTAAGAAAAGTTGATTTTCAGTAGGCTTATTTTTAGAAGAAACAACTCCTTTGAGGGCTCCATTTTCTACTCCCTGACACAAAGCATAAAGATGCCCCTGGCTTAGGAAGTAGAGACACACAAGCCTTATTGACATTTCTACTTGTAATTGAATGGGCTTCAGCAAAGGATATTGCTGCTTTTAGGAACCATTTCCTGTTGGCTTCAAAACACAGAACGCTGGCATTTAAGTAGGGCCCAGTTATCCAGACTGCTTTGCTCTTGAAATCAGCAACCCTCCCCCTCCTGACTCCCACACTCCTCCACCCAACTTTAATCTTATACAAGGTTTTCTTTGCACCTTCTTTCTTCTCTCTCTTCTGCCCAATTTTTGACATTTCCATTCTTTACCGGCTACCATAGCTATTTTCTGACCTTTTCCATAGTTCACAGACTTAAGATTCTTTTGTTGTCGTTTCTGTTTTCATGGAAGACACACTGGTCACAGAAGAGAAATGTTAAAATTACTGTTTATCACAAGTGATTGGCATTTTACCTTCCAAGTACATCAGGAAGATGCTTAGATGACCTGGATTAGAAAGGCCTTCCCTTTCTGAGGTGGCAGTCTGGAAGTTGGAGAAGTCAGCTTTCCAAATGACTATTCCTGATACCACACAATTAAGATTCTCACCACTGTCCTTCCTAATATTCTCAGCACCAATAACATGCATTTATTTTGTGCCAACTACATGCCATGTGATCTGAATAACAAGCAGATTCCACTCTCCTAATCCGCCCCCCACCTAGCTCATGCAAAGATAAAAAAGCACATGTTACAAATTAGCCTGTGTGATGGGGCACCTGAGTGGCTCAGTCGGTTAGGCGTCTGACTTCAGCTCAGGTCATGATCTCGTGGTCCATGGGTTTGAGCCCCCGCATCGGGCTCTGTGTTGACAGTTCAGAGCCTGGAGCCTGTTTCAGATTCTGTGTCTCCCTCTCTCTCTGCCCCTCCCCAGCTCGTGCTCTGTCTCTCTCTGTCTCAAAAATACATAAATGTTAAAAAATTTAAAAAAAATTAACCAGTGTCAGAATCCATTCAGAGGCTAAAGAGACCCAGAATCTAGAGCAAGGTTCTTGTCTTGACTTTCCACATCTTAAAACTCTGTAACTTTCCCCACACCTACACACGGACACAGGATTTCAGATAGCATATAATCCAACCAAAGCAAGGTAAATACCTTTATTTTTTTTACTTTTTAAAATATTTTTTTAAGTTTATTTATTTTTGAGAGAAGGGGAAAGAAACAGGGTTGTGAGTGGAGTAGGGGCAGAAGGAGAGGAAGACACACAAAACAAAGCAGGCTCCAGGCTCTGAGCTGTCAACACAGAGCTGACATGGGGCTCAAACTCCTAAACCATGAGATCATGACCTGAGCCAAAGTCGGATGCTTAAATGCCTGAGCCACTCAGGCATCCGGAAGGGACTGGTTTTTGAAATCTGTATTTAGTTGTGGTCTTATATAAAAGAAAAACTTGTTTTATCATTATACCTTGAAAAAGGTTTTTTATTCAGAAATCAGACTATTAGGTAATATAATACACAAAGTGTATTAATGACATACTATAAAATGTTAACATATATAGACATGCCTTATATTTTTAATCTCCAACCAATGCTATTAAAGAGCATATTATTTTAGGAGAATGGGCATTTTCTTACTACTTCTCTTTGACCACAGTTGAAATCAAATTCTACAAGATCTGTCAGTGTCTTCGCATTTTCTTTTATTTTTCCTTAAATAGTTTATTGTCAAGTTGGTTTCCATATAACACCCAGTGCTCATCCCCACAAGTGCCCCCCTCCATGCCCATCACCCCCCCTTCCCCTCTCCCCAACACCAATCAGCCCTCAGTTTGTTCTCAGCATTCAAGAGTCTCTCATGGTTTGCCTCCCTCCCTCTCTCCAACCATTTTCCCTCTTCTTCTCCCCTATGGTCCTCCGTTAAGTTCCTCCTAATCCTCCTATACGTGCAAACATATGATATTTGTCCTCCTCTGCCTGACTTATTTCGCTCAGCATGACACCCTCAAGGTCCATCCATGTTTCTACAAAAGGCCAGATTTCACTCTTATTACATGTAGTATTCCATTGTACAGATGAACCACATCTTCTTGATCCATTCATCTGTTGATGGACACTTAGGCTCTTTCCATGTTTTGGCTATTGTTAAGAGTGCTGCTATGAACATTGGGGTACATGTGTCCCTAGGCATCAGCACTCCTGTATCCCTTGGGTAAATTCCTAGCAATGCTGTTGCTGGGTCATAGGGGAGTTCTATTGTTCATTTTCTGAGGAACCTCCACACTCTTTTCCAGAGGGGTTGCACCAGCTTTCACTCCCACCAACAGTGTAGGAGGGTACCCGTTTTTCCACATCCTCACCACCATCTAGAGTCTCCTGATTTGTTCATTTTAGCCACTCTGGTGTAAGGTGGTATCGCAGTGTGGTTTTGATTTGTATCCCTGACGAGGAGGGATGCTGAGCATCGTTTCATGTGTCTGTTGGCCATCTGGATGTCCTCTTTGGAGAAGTGTCTGCTCGTGTCTTCTGCCCATTTCTTCACTGGATTATTTGTTTTTTGGGTTTGGAGTTTGGTGAGTTCTTATAGATTTTGGATACTAGCCCTTTATCTGATATGTCATTTGCAACTCTTTTCCCATTCCGTCAGTTGCCTATTAGTTTTCTTGATTGTTTCCTTTGCCGTGCAGAAGCTTTTTATCTTGATGAGGGCCCAACAGTTCATTTTTGCTCTTGATTCCCTTGCCTTTGGGGATGTGTCAAGTAAGAAATTGCTGTGGTTGAGGTCAAGGAAGTTGTTTCCTTCTTTCTTCTCTAGGGTTTTGATGGTTTCCTGTCTCACAAATCAGGTCCTTTATCCATTTTGAGTTTATTTTGGTGTATGGTGTGAGAAAGCAATCTCGTTTCATTCTTCTGCATGTTGCTATCCAGTTCTCCCAGCATCATCTGTTAAAGAGGCTGTCTTTTTTCCATTGGAGACTCTTTCTTGCTTTGTCACAGATTAGTTGGCCATACATTTGTGGGTCCAATTCTGAATGCTCTATTCTATCCCATTGGTCTATGTGTCTGTTTTTGTGCCAATACCGTACTGTCTTGATGATGACAGCTTTGTAGTAGAGGCTGAAGTCTGGGATGGTGATGCCTCCTGTTTTGGTTTTCTTCTTCAATATTACTTTGGTTATTCGGGGTCTTTTGTGGTTCCATACAAATTTTAGGATACTTTGCTCTAGCTTTGAGAAGAATGCTTGTGCAATTTTGATTGGGATTGCATTGAATGTATAGATTGCTTTGGGTAGCATTGACATTTTAACAATATTTATTCTTCCGATTTATGAGCATTGAATGTTTTTCCATTTCTTTGTGTCTTCTTTAATTTCCTTCATAAGTTTTCTATAGTTTTCATCATACAGATCTCCTGTATCTTTGTTAGGTTTATTCCTAGGTATTTTATGGTTTTTTGTGCAATTGTGAATGGGATCAGACTCTTGATTTCTCTTTCTGTTGCTCCATTATTGGTGTATAAAAATGCAACTGATTTCTATATGTTGATTTTGTACCCTGCAACTTTGCTGAATTCATGGATCAGTTCTAGTAGGCTTTTGGTGGAGTCCGTTGGGTTTTCTATGTAGAGTATCATGTCGTCTGTGAAAAGTGAAAGTTTGACATCTTTGCCAATTCTGATGCCTTTTATTTCCTTTTGTTGTCTGTTGTCTGTTGACTTCCAGCATTATGTTAAACAACAGTGGTGAGAGTGGACATCCCTGTCGTGTTCCTGATCTCAGGAGGAAAGCTCTCAGTTTTTCCCCATGTCTTTGGATTTTCATTAATTTTTCAATTTCTAAAGTACATCATTCACCACATACACACCCACGGCACAATCTCCAAGAGAGCAGAGCACATATGCCTCCTTTCCAAGCCCATCCACTGCCCAAAACACATTAGCACACTTCTTCAACTTGAAGACAGATTATTGCCCTTTCTTTCATACCCATAGGGAAGAAGAGGCCCAGAGTAGAGGCATCTGTGGAAATCTTTCAGAGACTTGGCTTGCAATGTCATCAGTTTATCATTTCATGTTTTGTAACAGGATTATCGTAAGTTATGTTTAAGAAAGTCATTCTTTATGATTAAAGTAGGATTAACTAATAGGATTGAAAGAATTTTAAAGCCATTCAGAAAATAAGATTATTCGCGGTTAGGGGCGCCTGGGTGGCTTAGTCGGTTAAGCGTCCGACTTTCGCTTGGGTCATGATCTCGTGGTTCGTGGGTTCGAGCCGCCGCGTCGGGCTCTGTGCTGACTGCCAGCTCAGAGCCTGGAGCCTGTTTCAGTCCGTGACTCCCTCTCTCTCTGACCCTCCCCTGCTCACGCTCTCTCTCTCTCTCCTAAAAATAAATAAAAAAACATTAAAAAAAAAAAAGATTATTCACGGTTATATTTCTCTTTATTTGAATAATAATTATATCTTACCCAGGATGACCGTGTAGTTCAGTTCACCTAGATATGTAAGCACTAGAAACATAGCAGACAGTGTGGAACAGTTTTAGAGAAAGTCATTTTCCATTGAGAAACCATGTAGGCCTCTTGTCCTTGAAAAAATACAGTTTTTAATGCAGCACAGAGCAAAGAAACTTTATTCTATTTCAACTAGCACTTCTTGAGGACCCGTGGGTTGGTCCAAATCCAGGATACCATGAAACTTCATTCATCAACTGTACAATGCAGTATAGCTGGGGCAATGGGGGTGATAGGAACATATCACATACCGGCAGGGTCAAAGAAGGCTGTGCATCACCTGGAGCAGGGTAGAACAAAGAGAAGTGGAAAGGGAAAGCTCAGCGACTGGAAGACACTTAGGAACTGAGAGCCAGCATGACCACAGCTGAGACACCAGGCATCAGAAGCTCCTGGAAAGACATTTTTCCAAGCTCTTTGACTTTCACTAACATTTCAGAGGCAATTGGCAGAAACATTTTTAAAAGTGAGATGTAATAAGCAAGATGAAGAAATCCTTATTCAAAGTCAAATGAAAAGGACAATAAGGTAGAAAAATGCCTGAAATAAAAATGCATTTTGACAAAGTAAGCCAGCATTTATGTCCCACACATACCTGACCTTAACACTAAAAGGAACTTGAACCAAAAGAATACAGTGTTGTTCTGAGCCTTTTACCGTGGTTAAATATGAAAGCCATCTCCCCACATCCCATATTCTCTCCTCCTAAAATGAGGTTGTGGGTTTCTCCTCTGCCAGCTCATTTTCTATAGAGATAAGTTTTGTTTTCTGTGTCTAATAGCATTCTTCAAAAGCAGAATGTTAGCTAAACTGTCAGATCAAATTAAACAGGGTACCCAGACAGACAACCAGATTTTATGTGCTCTTGACTTAATTCAACAGGAAGTGCACAACAATTCCCCTGAAGTACATGTGCAAAAAAAAAAAAATCAAACCTGAATCAGATCAAACTTCTAGATCTAAACACAAATTTGCAGGAAATACAAGAGAAGGGAAAACATGTTAAATAGCAATATGACAAATCTAACAAAATCTAGAATGTGGCAAGTTCTACAGGACTACAAACCCAGCTTCTTAAACAATTGCAAGGAAAAAGACAAGGGAAGGGAACCTACAGATTTAAAAGACTTGACAGATGTATCATCCACTGCAAAGGGTACACTGGTTTGGATTCTGATGTGAACAAACCATCTATAACGAAACAGTTTATGAGGCAGTCAGGCAAATTTGAATACTGACTAAATATTTGATGACATCTGTGACTCAGTTGGTTAAGTGTCTGACTTTGACTCGGGTCATGATCTCACTGTTAGTAGGTTCAAGCCTCACATCAGGTCAGCTGTGCTGACAGCTCCAAGCCTGGAACCTGCTTCAGATTCCTTGTCTCTGTCTCTCTCTGCCTCTCCCCTGCTCACATTGTCTTTCTCAAAAATAAATAAACATTAAAATTTTGTTAAATATTTGATATTAAAGAATGACAGTTAATTTCACTTAGAAGACTTAGGAGCAATATTTTAAAACAATAGCAATCATTATGGCAAAGTGATAGAATGCCAAGGATTTTGCATCTACCTAGTCCAAGAGGCAGGGAAAATTTCATGTGAAGGTAGGGTTAGCATGAGGAGGGTATAGATGAAATAAGACTGGCCATGTGTGGCTGATTGCTGAAGCTAAGTACTGGGTGCATATGGAAGTTTGTTATGCTATTCTCTCTACCTCTGTATATGCTTCAAAACATCAATTATAAAAGGTTTTTATTTTAATGAATATGTAACAACATTAAAAATAACAAAATTTGCTCTAGGGGAGACTTTTGACATATACATCGATAATTTACACATATTTTCTCTTTTACAGAAGAAAATTATCAAGGTGTTGCTTATTACCCTAACAGCATACAAACAGTTTCTAACAAGCAATAATTCAAGTGACCAAAACACCCACAAATCAATAGAAGAATCAACATAACTGATGAATAAACAATTCACAACAAAAAAAAGTACAAATGTGTTTTAAACATTAAAAATTTTACAGCTTCACTTCATACGAAGAGACATGTAAGTTAAAAATAAAATCAAATACTATTTTTCACCTATCAGCTTGACAATGATCAAAAGATGTATTGGCAAGACAATGGGGACAAAGGCATTCATATATTTCTGGTAGGAATTGCTCTCTAATACTTATGGAAGGCAATTTGGCAATTTCAATCTTACAAATCCACCTAATTTTTTTTTTAAGTAAGCTCCATGCCTAGCATAGAGCCCAATGCCGGGCTTGAACTCATGACCTGCACTGAGATCAAGTTAGATGCTTAACATACTGAGCCACCCAGGCACCCCAGCACCTACATTTTGATACACCAATTTACTTCTAGGAATTTAGCTTACAGATAAACCATCACACACACAGACAAATTTGCCTTTGTACAAGGTTATTCACTGAAACATTTTTTGAAATAGTAAATGGTTAGAAACAACTTAAATCTTCATAGAAAGACACTGGTAAAATAAAATCTGATCTATCCATAAAATGGAAGGCTGTAAAGTCACTAAATTATAGCAAAGCTTCTATGTCTGATTGGGAAACTATCTTTAATATATACTATAACTAGAAAGCATTAAATACATAATAATGTACATAAGGTACATAATGTATATGTTATATAATATATAAAAACACATATGTTATAAATATTATATAATGTTATATAAACATATATCATATATACTTTAAGAATTTCTTCTTAATGTCTAAAATACCTTAGGAAACTGATTACCTCAGTTGCCCCAGAGCAGGGACTTTGAGGTTGCTGGGAAAATGATCAGAGAATGAAGGGCATATAGAGTCACTATATACCTTTTTGTATCTTTTGAGTTTTGAATAACATGAATGTATTATTTGTTTAATAAATTAAAATTTTTTAATCTTCAGAAATATTAAATTAATTGACTAATTTGTAAGAGACTTATGACAGGGTGTTGTTGATGTACAATAAGTATTTAAATGGGAAGGTTTTCCCAACAGTAGGATAGGACTTCCAGAGGAAAAGGGGCCATCACATGACTACGGGGCTCAGGATCCATGTAAAGAGATTTCCAGACTCAGAAATCCCCTGCCCTATCTTGTGTGACATTGAGAGGAGGCCCCACACTGCCAAATATGTCTTCATGCTTTAAAGACCAAAGGATCAGTTTCTCTGTAAAGGTACCCCCACATCCCACACCCCACCTAAAGCACATATAATGGGGAAACAGCAGAGAAAGTACTGGATGAAATTAAAGGGAAAAACAAAGCACAAAAATAAACTGATTCAGACTAAAGAAAAAATTACAGTAGGGGAGCCTGGATGGCTCACTCAGTTAAGCGTCTGACTGGCTCAGGTCATGAGTTCACAGTTTATGACTTTGAGCCCCACATTGGGCTCTCTGCTGTCTGCACAGAGTCTGTTTCCGATCCTCTGTCTCTCTCTCTCTCTCTCTGCCCATCTCGCACTCTTTCTCTCTTTCTCTCTCTCAAAAACAAACATTTTTTAATTTTTTAAATTTTTTAATGTTTATTTTTTGAGAGAGCGTGGGGAGGGGTTCAGGGGGACAGAGGAAGAGAGAAAGGGAGACACAGAATCTGAAGCAGGTTCCAAGGCTCTGAGCTCAGAGCCTGACGCAGGGCTAGAACTCACAGACTGTGAGATCATGACCTGAGCCGAAGTCAGTCGCTCAAACAACTACACCACCCAGGCGCTCCACACAAGCTTTTTTTTTTTTCAATTACAGCAAAAATGGCTGCTATGGATTTCCAGTTCTAGTTTTTCCTCTGACAGAAAAGGCAGGAAGGGCCTTGGTCAGGATGGGAGGGAAACCAGCACAGCAGATACAGCCAAATACTGACCCACAAAAGGCCGGTGGCTGGCAACCTTGCAAGGAAGGCATCTCTTTCCTATGGCCTATTTGCCTATAGTCAGAGCTCCTTTCTCAGTCTTTGGTACCAGAACCTTTGTAACACATGGAAAAGGTACCCATTCCTGTGACATGTGTGACCTACTGGTAGCACCTGCTGCTCAGAGTGTGCTGCTGTGGGGCTGTTTTCTTATCAGTGTGCAGTATACAGATCCCCAGTGTGTGATATACAGATTCCCAGTGTGTGGTATACAGGTCCCCAGTGTGTGGTATACAGATCCCCAGTGTGCGTTATACAGATTTCCAGTGTGCGTTATACAGATTTCCAGTGTGTGGTATACAGATCCGCAGTGTGTGCTATACAGATTCCCAGTGTGCGCTATACAGATCCCCAGAGTGTGGTATACGGATCCCCAGTGTGCAGTATACAGATCCCCAGTGTGCGGTATGCAGATTCCCAGTGTGTGGTATACAGATCCCCAGTGTGTAGTATACATTTTCAGTGTGCGGTATACAGATCCCCAGTGTGTGGTATGCACTCCCAGTGTACGCGATACAGATTCCCAGTGTGCATTATACAGATACCCAGTGCTCACTATACAGATTCCCAGTGCGGTACACAGATTCCCAGTGTGTGTTATACATTCCCAGTGTGAGTGATAGATTCCCAGTGTGCATTATACAGGTCCCCAGTGTGTACTATACAGATTCCCAGTGCAGTGTAGATTCCTAATGTGTGGTATACAGATTCCCAGTGTGCACTATACAGATTTCCAATGTGCGTTATACAGATCCCCAGTGTGTGGTATACAGATTCTCAGTGTGTGTCATACAGATTCCCAATGTGTATCATACAGATTTCCAGTGTGTGTCATACAGATTCCCTGTGTGCACTATACAGATTCCTAGTGTGTGCTATACAGATCCCCAGTGTGTGCTATACAGATTCCCAGTGTGACTTTCCAGATGCTTAATGGGTCAAGCTCCCGGACAGTAATAAACATTTGGCCAACAATGGGTCAACAGCAGCTTCCAATCGTTTCTCTGCCACTTTACAATGTGTAACAACTCATTGGCCTCTCTTTATCTCTTTTTATGGCCTTTTCCCACCTGTAAAATGGGAAATGTATTTACATACATTTTTACTTTATAGCAGGTGAGCAAGGTAGGGATTTGCAGAAATTAGTGTTTTCACTAAGCTTCTCAAGTGCACTTCCATAAACAAGTAACTATTACCATCTTCTAATGAAGACTATTTGTCTCTTTGCTCCAACATCCATCTATAAACCACCAAGGCAAGGGGAAGTATGCTCATCACTGTTTGCCTTATTATCAAGATCAACTAACATCAAAGCTGTGCTTATACGCCATCCTGCACACAGCATCGAGACTTGTTGCTGGAGTAGTCCCCTATCTGCAAAAGTGTCTGCCTGCATGTTTCTCAGAGGAAACATCCCTACATACACCTCTGAATTAGTAATGGATTCTTTGTTTTGGGTCCAGCAAGTAGAGAGAGAAGACAGCACAAGTTTGCTGCTACAGAATACTTGGACTTAAAAATGTCCCTGGAGGGGTGCCTGGGTGGCTTAGTCGGTTAAGCGTCCGACTTTCGCTTAGGTCATGATCTCGCAGTTCGTGGGTTCGAGCCCCGCGTCGGGCTCTGTGCTGACTGCCAGCTCAGAGCCTGGAGCCTGTTTCAGTCTGTGACTCCCTCTCTCTCTGACCCTCCCTGCTCACACTGTCTTTCTCTCTCTCTCCTAGAAATAAAAAAAAAACATTAAAATTTTAAAAAATAAATTAAAAATAAATTTAAAAAAAAATAAAAATGTCCCTGGAGGAAAGGAATATCTGGGTGTTTTGGAGAAAGAGGGGAGAGAAGGGCATACTACATTTTAAAAACAAAAGGAAGCTGGTGAACCCGGGGGGGGGATGGGGGGGGCTGGAGGCTGTGAGACAGGGGACAGGGCCCCCTGAAGGGGACTTCCCTCTAAACCACCTGCTACCCAAGAGTCCTCCCCTTCCTGGTTGGCTTTCTTGCGGGTGACAGTCTGACATATATCTCTCTCATACTTTCAGAACTGGGTATTAGATACTGTATATAACTAATGTTAAGACAAAAATATCTAAAAATGAAAGGCATACTGCAAAACTGCGATTGTATGAAGAAGATAATAATGGCTCCCCACACACAAATTAAAAGAAGAAAGTACTACGATGAAAGTGTCATATAATTTGAAAGCATTATTAACGTCTTTAATGTTGTCCTTTCACTTAAAAGACAAAAAAAGCTATCTGGCAACTTCACGGTTATGACAAGCCATTTTACTAGGCTTTCAGCATTACTAAGCAACATTTCAAATACTCTGGTCCCAGCAGCAACTAGTCTCCCATTGCAGTTAACTAGACCAATATTCCTCTTAAAACGAGGTTTATAAGCCCATTTAAAGGGTAATAACACGTTGCCTTCTTTGGATGAGACTTTCATCCTGAGGGAGGCTCTAGTCTATCCTCAGAGTAAAGAATTCAGGTTATACTCAGCAAAACAGCTTGCAAAACAGGCCTGGGTTTTGAATGACTTACATAAGATAGAGTGAGAGAGGACCCCGCCACCCTGAGGAGGCTGCCCCGCAGTGATGCACCTGCCCCAAGGGAGTCAGAATTGGGACTCTAGGCCTTCTGTTCTTGTAGAAGCAGAGATGGTAGCAGAGTGGGGAAGACCATGCTGGCAGAGGCAGGGAAGGAAAAACACATTGGCCTCATTTTTGCTTTTCCCCTCTTCTTCTCATGTTTCTATAGTAAAACAGGTTGGTTTTAGTTTATGCCACTCCTTTATTTACTTCCATGTACAATCTTGCTAATAACTGGTAGATATTTTCTATTGTGGGGTGGGGGGTGGATAAAAGGAAACAAAAGTTAACGCACACCCTATCTGTCCGTGAGGCTCATGTTAAATATGCAGGGTTGGATAGGATAGAATCTGGAGGGGATGCCCTGTGGATTCTAATTACTTACACCTTTCAGATTTCCTTGGTTAGCCTTCCTTCACCATCACCTCCTGGACAACATCACTGCTGTCAGCTGAGATCATACTGTTGAAGACCTTGCTTGTGAATGAGGTGGAAAAGGAACCTACTTAACATAACTTCATAGTAAACTAAGCATTTGCTCAGAAGAAGCCTTCCTTGCCTGGACATGTATTATATTCTACACAATCAGTTGGTTTGCCCTCAGTATAGCCTCTCCTAAGGGATGGCCACCCTTTGATGCCCTCCTGGCCTTCTGCACCTTGCAGAAATGGAGCCCAATCAGTGATTTCTGGACAACAAGCAATCATACATCTAGATTTCACGCTATAGACCCATGCTATCCAATACAATAGCCATAAGCCACATGTAGCTATTTATATTAATATTTAAAATTTAATTATAATTTAATTTTAATCAAATTTAAATTTTGATTTCTCCATTACACCAGCCACATTTCTAGTGCCCAAATCAAATGGGCCTGTGGCTACCATATTGGTCTGAGCAGATAGAGAACATTTCCATCATCACAGAAATTTCTTTTTTCTGTTTAGTGTTTTTTATTTATTTCTGAGAGAGAGAGAGACAGCATGAGCAGGGGAGGGTCAGAGAGAGAGTGAGACACAGAATCCGAAACAGGTTCCAGGCTCTGAGCTGGCTGTCAGCACAGACCATCATCACAGAAATTTCTATTGTCAGCTACAGAAGGAATCCTCTTAGCCTTCTCCTCATCTTATTTTCTACATCTCCCATGAGACTCTGAGCTTCTCTGAAAGAGTGGGTAGGGTTTTGTCACCTCTAAACCCCAGCTCCTAGTCTAGGGCTCTGCAGGGGAAACACTCACAAAATATTTGCTAGATGATATGGATGATCCCTTCTTTTTGCTCCCATAGCATGTACCTACCTTGGCCAAAACACTTTAACATAATTTTCCCCTAAAAAAAGTTTTTATTGATTTTTATTGATTTTAAAAGTAATACAGAAAAATAGAAGATAACAAAAATCAGCAGGTAATATTCTTACCTATAGACAACCACTCCTAATATTTTGAAATATTTTTATTCATTATTTAACAAATAGATTTTTTTTACTGAGGTATAATTTGCATACAGTAAAATTCACTTTTATATGATATGCATATGATGCATGGTGGATATAATTGCCACCACAGTCTCTTGAATATTTCTAACAACTTTGAAAGTCGCCTCCTACCTCTTTGTGGCAAAACCACTCTCCCCACCCTCTCGTCTGGCAATCATATCTGATTTCTGGTCCTGTAGTTTTGATTTTTCAAGGATGTCATATAAATGGAATCGTACAGTAACTGGTTTTTTAGTCTTCTTTCATTTAGCCTAATGCTTCTGAGGGTCATCCATGTTGTTGCAAGTAAATATCTGTTCATTTTTTTATTATTGCAGAGTAGTATTCTATTGTATGGATACACCACAATCTGTTTATCTGTTCTACATTTGATGGATTTGGGTTGTTTGTAACTTTTATCCATTATGAATAGGAGCTGTTAAAACATTCAAATGTAGATTTTTGTACATACATGTGTTTTCATTTCTCTTGGGAAAATTCCTAGGAATTGGATTGTTAGTCACACAGTAAGTGTATGACTACTGTTACATGATATATTTATAGGAAACTACCATACTGACTTCCAAAGTGGCTTTTCCAATTGGCGTTCCCACCGACTGCGTATGAGAGTTTCCATTGCTCCACATATTCATCAGGATGCTGTATTTTCCTTTTTTTTTCTTTTCTTTTCTTTTCTTTTTTTTTTAGTTGAGCCATTCTAATACATGTGTAATGCATTTCATTTGCATTTCCCTAATGATTAATAATGTTGAACATCTTTTTATGTGTTTGTTTATGGTCGATGTCTCTACTTTGTGAAGTTTCTGTTTTAAACGTTTGCCTATTTTTTTTAATTGAGTTGTTTGTTTTCTTATTACTGAGTTGTTTCTTTGCGTATTCTCAATGCCAGGACTTACCAGAAATGTGTTCTACACATTTTTTATTTTCCCCTCAGTTTGTGGCTGGTCTTCATTTCCTTAACAATGTTTTCTGAAGAGCAGAGGGTTCTTTTGGGGTTTTTTTTCTTGTCTTTCTTTCTTCTTCTTCTTCTCCTTCTTCTTCTTTTTTTTTTTTTGAAGTGCAGAAGTCTCTAATTGTATTGAAGAACAAAGAAATATTTCTAAGTAACTGCCATATGCTCAACTTTGATCAGCACTAAAGATACAATAAAGTTTAAATCTGGTCTTTTTCCTGTTAACAAAATTAGCATCTACAGGCTTCTAGCCTATTTTTTCACTATCTTATCATGAATAGTTTCACATCATTAAATATTATTTGAAAACACAATATATAATGTGCACATAGTATTCTCATGGCTATATCTTAACTATCGCACTCTTTGTGGGAATGTTTATATCAATGCCAATCATTTCTAAAAAATAAAGGAAAAAAATACATGATTGCCATCCTTGTGAAGAAGTCTCTGTGCACATCCCCAGTTATCTTCTTCATATGAATGCTCACAATAACAAAGGCTAGGGCAAGGACATAGTGCTTTGTTTTCTAACTGTCTCTTCAGAAAGACTACGGATGTCTTGAAATAAAAATGTTACACCAGAATGTGATGAAGAGCCTGTCACATTGTAGATGTGTATATATATACACACTGTATATACTTAATGGATGAATAGTTGGTGAGAAAAAGAATTCCACTGAACTTTATCCTCTCCCCTTCCTCTGGCAAAAGAAAATAAGAGTTCCCTTAACCATCTACCTCGCCTTCTGAGATAAAGGGAAGGTGAGAAAATCTGAGAAAATTTGCCAAGGAGATGGAGCTTCCCAGAAAGCAAGATGACAAGCCCTGTTGCTGCTCAGCAATGCCCTGAAGGGGCCCCGCCCCCAGCCCATATAAAGCCAGGGTGCAGTGGGGCAGCAGCTGGCGCTCAGCCTCCAGAGCACCGGGCTGGCATTGGCACTGGCACACGCACGCTATGGCAAATGAAGTGCAAGTCCTGCTCTCCCCGCTGAAAGGGGGGCATCCTCCTGCAGGTAGGCACCCACCTGCCCTCCACCCTACGGATGGCACTGGCCTCACGGCTGTCGCTGCTTCTCTTTCCACCAATGCCTTTATCAGAGGCACCCCAACAGAGTGGAGGTTCTCAATGTCCTGCTGTTACTTTAACTTCATGCAACCTGCTTTCCCTCTATGTCTTTTGACCTTCTGGGCTTGTGAATAAACCACCTGGGGATTTGTCAAGCCCCAGTTGAATTAAAACCTAATGACATAGGTAGGTGCAAGGGGCTCAGTGCTCATGCAAAGGGACCTTCCCTCTCTGGCTGGAGGTTGGCAGTGACACATCCACAGGAAGGTGATTAACTGCCATGGCAACCTTCCTCCCAAGAAGTTCCAATCCTAAGTAAGACTCGGTCACCCAAAGATGCCTGTACATCATTTGACTTTGTACACAACTTCCACACAGAGGACAGAAACTTTATTTTTCTCTTCCCTCAGGCTTTGGGGTTGCCTTGTTATCAAGCAAAGGAGCACTTTTTAATAAGGACCCAAGCACTGGAGGGGGCTGACTAGAAAAGGTATCAATCAAGGTGTTTTGCATAGTAGCCACAGTTTTCTCTCACTCTTTTTTTTTAACTTATGCTCTCTGAAATATGGAAATTAGTTTTATTGTACTTAACCATATGTTCATATAGATTGGCTAAGGTGTACAGGACTATTTTTAGCCAGTTTTATGTTCTTTCAACTGCCTTCCTTCTTTCTCCCTTAAGATCTCAAAATCTTGACCACTTTGTTCTTGCCTTCCTCCATTTACAAAATTTATTTATTGGTTGGTGTAATCCTTAGTGCCTTTAATCAAAGGTTATTTCAGCCATCTCTGCTGCAGAGGATGCCGACAGGTAGGTATAAGCTTCAGAAAGCTCCAAACAGTGACAGAGAGGTTTGATGGCTTTCTGGTGGGTGGCCCACCTGAAAAGAGTCAGAGTTTTATTACTGAATCTGAGCTTCAAGTTCTAGGCACAGTGCCCTGGTTTCCTGTAGCAGACTCCTGACATTTTATGTTTGTAATTGGATTTAGCAATATTTAACATTATCTGTATTTAAAGTTAATGATGCTACCTAATGGTCAGGAACTATACATGCAAATTATTAGAGAAGAAATTCATTACAGAAAGACAAAAGAAAAAAAGAACACATTCTCTTCCCGCCACTTCCACCCCAATCCTTCATAAAACGGATAAGCTAAAACCTGATTTGCTAAATTACATTTATGCACAAAGAACACAGAGATAAACTTAACCAAATGAAAGTTTGAATGAAACCACCAGGAACTTTCTGTCCCTCCGCTAATGATTGCTAATTACTCTGTGTACAGAGCACACCATGACTCCATCAAGCATGTCACAATGCCTCTGGCATGACAATTAATTATTATGAACTGTGACACTACAGATAAGAGGTTTGGGATAATTAGAATGGAGATGAAGGCAGACTTGTGCCTCCCTGCTGAGAGCGAGGGAACAAAGAAACCTCATCCTTCAGCTTGTCTTGCTACATATTTTAAGCCTGAATCAGTTTGCTATGGTGCAAAATTGTATTTATGGCACAAAAATAATTCCTTGTCAAAACTCCACTAAAACATCACCTGATTTTTAGGAGCCATATAGAGATCCCTGAGAGCGGGAATCAGATGTGATATGGTGGGATGGGTCTGACACGGCCTTTGGAATCAGGCAGGCCCTAGGCTTAAACTCCACTTTCATTCCACATCTCTGGCCTCAGTTTCCTCATCTTTAAAACAGGAGCTTGGGACGCCTGGGTGGCTCAGTCAGTTGAGCATCCAACTTCAGCTCATGTCATGATACCACAGTTCATGGGTTCAAGCCCCACATCGGGCTCTGTGCTGACAGCTAGCTCAGAACCTGGAGACTGTTTCAGATTCTGTATCTCCCTCTCTCTCTGACCCTTCCCTACTCACACTGTCTCTCTCTCTCTCAGAAATAAATAAAACATTAAAAATAAATAAATAAAGCAGGGGCTAATAAGGGTGCCTTGGTGGCTCAGTCAGTTAAGTGCCTGACTCTTGCTGTCAGCTCAGGTCATGATCCAAAATGTGGGATTGAGCCCCAAACTGGGCTTCACTCTGAGCATGGGGCCTGCTTGGGATTCTCTCATCCCTCTGTGTATGCCCCTCCCCTGCTTACATATTCATACTCTCACTCTCTCACTCTCTTTCTCTCAAAATAGATAAACTTAAAAAAAAACGTTGAGATAGTATTGTTTTAAAAAAAATGAAACCTCTGCTAAGTCAGCCAGCTGTACTATTTCCACCTACATGTGCTTTTCTTTCACGTATATGAATACAATATATTGCATCTCTGTCAGCCCTGGTCATACATTTGTACTGTGAAACGAGTCTCCATGAAACATGACGTGGCCCAGGCACTAGTCAACTTAGCTTTGAAAAAGCTAATCTTTCTGCTTTTCTGATTTGCCTCGCTCCCTGTTTTAAAAGAACCCCATTACATGAACAGACAAAAATGTGTGAGTGGAAAGTAAGATGAGGAAGCCAAGTAACTAGAAAGAGCAAGAATTCCTGAGTTTTCTATATCTCTTGCATTTTGTAATTTGGTTTAAGTCAAATGAGTCAGAGCCATCAGAGGGGTCACCTTGAAACCCCCAGAGAGAATCAATTTTCTGGCTCATTAAAGAGAGAAGGAGGTCTGGGGACATGTCCAAGTGTGAATCTCATGCAGAAAATGAGGGGGAGACCATAGCTATATAAGGACAGGAATTATTTAAAATAAAACAAACACCAAAGGCTTAATTCTCAACTCCAGTCTATTCAAGTCACCATATGGGAGTTGGTCTGTGAGGCTCGAGGAGACACTGTGACGCCCGCCACCCCAAACATTACAGGGCCAGGGGTCAGGATGACCACAGGACCAGCTGCTCTCCTAGACATGCCCACAGCCCTGCAGACAAAATGTGCTATCATCCTTGTTTCATGGAGGAGCCGACTGAAAGTCAGCAAGGTTGAGGGACTTTCCCAAAGCCACAGCTAATGGGGAGTGGGGCTGAGATTTGAAAAGAAAGTGGGCCCCGTGCCAAAGGTCTCCTGCTCTAAAGCCCTCTCTAATTACCTCAGCACCTTCTCCTGACTTTTTCATTTGGATTTTGATTGGTATCTTAAAATGGGCTGAAACATGGGGCACTTGGGTGGCTCAGTTGGTTAAGCGTCCAACTTCAGCTCAGGTCATGATCTCATGGTCTCTGAGTTTGAGCCCTGTGTGGAGCTCTGTGCTGACGGCTCAGAGCCTGGAGCCTGCTTTGGATTCTGTCTCTCTCGCTCCCTTCCCCGCTTCACACTCTGTCTCTCTCTGCCTCTGAAAAATGAATAAACCTTAAAAAAAATTAAGAAATGGGCTGAAACATTGACTATAAATGCAAAGTGAATGTTTTGCAAACATCAACCTTTAATTAAAAATTTTCAAATATAAGTGCTAAGTCAAAGGCAGAGTGTACACAAACCTTTGTGTTATTCAGCTTTTCTCTATCCATCTTACACTGATTAGTGAAGGAAAAAAAGCTTATTTTGAGGGCAGATGTGTCTTTCTTTACCTTGACTACCCTCTACCAAAAACTGTTGCCTGGAAAATCTTAACTGAAAAGTTATTATATAGTATAATACTTAATCAGAGATAGGAGAGCAAAGGTTCATTTTCCCCACATAAATTTAGATTTTCTAATGAAACTATCCAAAAGGGCATCTCTCTCTTTCACATGTTTTTAAATCTCTAGTTCATTTTGCTTATTGAAAAGACCTACACTCTTATCTCATGTATTTGTACTGAAAGACCTGTTAAAATGTTAAATCAGTTCATATTTTACCTTGCTCAATTCCAGTTGGTCCTTCTACAGAAATCCAAAAGGCAATATAGTCCCCAAAATGGAAATGTGTAAATTATTACTACAGAAATCCAAAAGGCAATATAGTCCCCAAAATGGAAATGTGTAAATTATTACAACTTTAAGTAAACTAATTTAGATACAGTGAAACTTTGAAGCATTCTCATGAGTCAGATCTATCTGGTATATTGAAAATGGGCAAGCACCTGATTGTGTCGGGTGGTAAATACTTATTTATAATAGTTTATCTACAGGATGGGAGACCAGTATAGCCAGTGTTCCCAGCAGAGCTTTGAAGCTGACTCTCCCACAAACTGGTTCCATCTGGTTCAGTCACCACAACTATTGAGAGCCTTAATCTGTATCTTAGTGGAGCCATCTACAGCATGAAGATATTACCTCAGATATTGTACATGCCTGACCAAGTATATTATCTACCTACCAGAACAACTTTAGTATAAGAACTGTGCTCTGGAAATCCTAGGTGTCTGTGGTTTACTTATGCTTCCTAAATTACTGAGTTAGAGCATACAGCCCCGTCACAGAGAGGACTCAAAGATTCCAGGATGGAAGTAGGAATATGGGAGGATTTTTAACTTCCCTTCAAATGTCTTTGTTTTATTGTTCTTAATTAAGAGTGCATTCTTAAATTTCTTTTGACATTCTGTTAAGTGCCTTATTATTCTTTCAAAGGGAGGAAAGCAATTTTACTTTGAAGTAAAGACTTTATAATAAAGATCATCTAGTTCAACTTCCAGCAAATTCTACAAAATTGTCCTAAGATGTTCATGGCAAGTGGACTTTTTTTCTTTAACACACTGAGAGCCAAGGGACTTACTCTTGTCCTAAGCAGCCTTCTTCACTTTGAATGACACCCACTAGCCAAACTAGTAGCCAGGCTCTGCCTTTGAGGAGCATTCATCCTTTGGTCTTCATTCTCTCCTCTGGAACAACATGAAATAGATATGCGTAGTAACAGTTGTCAAGTGCCCACCATGAACCAGGTGCTTGTATCACCTCTATTCTCTAGAACAACCTGAACAATTGGTATTATTGAAGGATGCAGAAACTGAGTCTTAGAGGGGTTTAAGCATCTTGCTCAAGTTTCCAGAGCTCAGGAGGAGTAAACTGATCCTACATAAAATTTCCTCACCAAGAAACCATTTCTCCTCCACATGATAATCCTCTTTGAAGACAGCACCTAAGTTCACTTGAGTCTATCTTCTTCAGAAATGATCTTTCCAGACTCCCTACTTCCTCTTGTGACATGGTTCCCTTCTCCTCTCTGGCCCCTCTCCTCTGAACTTCTCTAGATCGTCCAGATCCTTGCAGATGAGTGGCACAGAACTCAACATTCCAAATGGTTTCTCATTTTTAACTATTGCTTATTTTAACTATTAACAAGTTTGCTTCTATAGTTGGTGATAATACTCAGCCTGGTTGAAGAAAATATGTAGAAACAATAGCATCAGAGAAAACACAAGAAATATTAGTAAAAAAATAATTTCAGCCCTCCATATTTCAAAAGCACTTGTCACAAGGAGAATGAAAAATACAAATGAGGAGCTACTGAAGGCCTCATACTCTAGACCCTCTGCTTGATTCCTCTCAGTTCAAGAGACAGCAGCGTTGTAAACACCATCACCCCTCATACAGAGGTGTACCCCTCCTCAGTCTTCCCAGAAATGCCATCCCTTCATTTATTTCACATCTACATTCCATGGCTGTTCAGATGAGATTTTCACATCATTTGATTTCTTTCCCACATTATGGGCCTTTATCTCACATAATGTTTGTCTGTGTGTGTGTTTGTGTGTGTGTATGAATTTAAAGCAGACCATGTGTAAAAATAGTATTTTTTTCCTAGACTGCATCTAATATTACGAAATTCTAATGAGAGTCTTTTATAATCAATGAAAAAACAGCTCGGTGATTCAAAATGACCAAGTGGAGTTTATTCCATGAATGCAAGAATGGTTTGATAGATATCCATTAATAAAACTTTATATATTAATATATGTTAATATTATTGACCACATTAAGGACAAAAACCATGCATCATATCCGTGAGTGCTAAAAAGTAAAAAGGCATTTGTACTTTTAAGCCCAAAGAAATAATATTTCCTTAATATGAAAAAATATATAAATATATATATACACACACACATATATTTGTGTGTATGTGTGTGTGTGTATCCACCTAAGTAGAAAGATATGAAAAGCAATATCTTAAAAATTAGGATAACAAAGATGTCAACCATCATGACTAACATTATTCTACAGGAAGTAATATTGTAATTTTTTGCAGTTATATAATTTTTTTACCCAAAAAACCTAAGAGAATCAACCAAAAAAACCTATTAAAAACAGTAAGAATTCAGTTAAGATCTAGGTCTAAAATCATTGATACCAGAACAACTATGATATAAGAACAACAATTGAAGAATCAACCACATTTATAATAGCAACAGCAAGACAGACCACTTAGGGGATAAACCTAACAATAAATGTGTAAGATTTATGCAAACCAGTTACCGAGGGACCAAAATAATGGAAAAGCATACCATGTTCTTGAATAGAGAGCCACCAGGAATGTAAGGTTATGATTTTCCCCTAAAAGGAAAGAATCTAGGGGTACCTGGGTGGCTCAGTCGGTTAAGCAGCCAACTTCAGTTCGTGTCATGATCTCACAGTTTGTTAGTTCCAACCCAGTGTCAGGCTCTGTGCTGACAGCCTGCTTCCTATTCTGTGTCTCCCTCTCTCTCTGCCCCTCCCCTGCTCATGCTCTGTCTCTCTCCTCAAAAATACATAAAAATTTAAAAAATTATTTTAAAAAGATATCATTTTTTTTGTCACTTATTGGTTGACAAAACAAAACATTTCCAGCTCACATTGTTGCCAGAGGTAGGGCAAAGGAGCACTGTCATCGGAGCTCGTGAGATTGTAAACAGGTACAACTTCTGTGAAGGGCAATTAGGCAACATGTAACAAAATTCCAAATGCACATAGAACTTAAGAACTAACAAGATCACCTGTAGGAATTTATCCCATGGATATACTTGCATTTGTGCAAAATTATGCATATAAAAGGATATTTGTTGCAGCATTATTTGTGACATCAATGAATTAGAAAAATCTGAAATGTCCAACATTTGGGAATTGGTTAGGTAAACACAGAATGTTCATATAAAGAAATGTTAAAGCAGATGTTAAAAAGAACGACACATTTCTACAAAGATAGGTAAGCAATTTACTCCAAAATTTATGATTGAATGAAAAATATAAACTAACAAGATGTAAAACAATATCTGTCAATGCTGCCATTTAAAAAATAGTAATATGGGGCGCCCGGGTGGCTTAGTCGGTTAAGCGTCCGACTTTCGCTCAGGTCATGATCTCGCGGTTCGTGGGTTCGAGCCCCGCGTCGGGCTCTGTGCTGACCGCCAGCTCAGAGCCTGGAGCCTGTTTCAGTCTGTGACTCCCTCTCTCTCTGACCCTCCTCTGCTCACGCTGTCTCTCTCTCTCTCTCTCCTAGAAATAAATAAATAAATAAATAAAATAAATAAATAAAAATTAAAAATAAAAAATAGTAATGTGATGAAGCACCTGGGTGGCTCAGTTGGTCGAGTGTCCGATTCTTGGTTTCAGCTCGGGTTGTGATATCATTGTTCATGGTTCCAGCTCTAGGTCGGACTCTGCCAGCAGCACGGGAACTGCTTGGGATTCTCTCTCTCTGTCCCTTCCCTGAGCTCTCCCCCCACTCCTCTCACAAAATAAACAAATAAACATTAAAAGAAAATAATTAAAAATAAAAAAATAAAAAATCGTAATATATGGAATATTTGTGGATGAACATATAGGAAACATGTAACATTAGCAGTTCGTAGGGAGATGAACTGGGAGCTGGAAATAATGGTAAGAGGGAGACTGCAGACCTCTTCATGCTTTTTGAATTGTGTGCCTTATGTGTGTTTTACAAAATCAACAAAAAATGTGATAATTTTTAAAGAACAAGGATAAAGTCAAATTCACAAGTGCATTGAGAAATAGAATGGGTTTTCCTTAGTTTTTCACTTTATTGGGACTAGTTTTAGAAATTGCCAATTTGGCATTTCCATGAAGAGAATTAACAAGTTCAAACACATCAACATCCATTTAGCTTTTTCTCCTTTGAGTTTGTCAGATTTTAGATGTGCACATTTTCTGGGAACAGAGAGAAATATTTGCTTTGACTTGCAATCTGAAATGGGTTGTTCCTTTTCAAAAGTTGATTTCATCTGACATTGGTAACTACTTGAATTGCTGTTAGGTCATCTGTAGCCTAATTAACACTAATTGATCTCCTGAATGGCAGGATTATTAATATAGTTTAATTACTCATTAGAACCTCTGAGCTTGGCCAACATCAGAGGTTTGGGGTCCGGGATGGAAGGTGGGTACCCAGTGGGATCAGAGACATCTCTCTTGAATTAAAGGCCTGTTACCACCACGTGCCCTGACTTTTGGCTCATCTCTCAGAATCTGGCTTTTGAATGATCTAGCTGGAAAAAAAAAAATGCAAGCCTTGCACAAACTCTAATCTTGTGGGAAAACAAGAGGGTCACATTGTAATTGTCTGTTGCTATCATAAAGAATGTAATTGTTTTGATAAGAGAAAAAATGTTTTTCAGTGAAATGCCTAAGGGAGTATGTTGTTATTCTCCTCCCCAAACCAAAGGTGTAAACCTCTGTTGGTTTTTTTTAGCCTCAGTTCCTGCTCTCTGCACATCAAAAAGCAGGCCTCAGCCCTTCTCCCCTTTCCCACCTTGTTTGCATGACACAATATTTTTTCTTCAATTCAGGGTAGTGTTATTGTGTTATTGTGTTATTTTAGATCAAAGTTTAGATCTTCAGAAAGTAAGTTCTAAATTTTTTTTCAAATCTAAAAAAAATCACAAAGCAAGACTGCCCTTTCTATTCTAACCACGCCTGTGTTGATGCTTACTTGTTATAGTAAAAGCTGGAGGAATGCGAATTTCCAAAAAACAAGAAATTGGCGTCTTTGAGAGACATACCAAAAAGACGGGATTAGAGAAAACAAGGTAGGGAGTGTTTGATTTCTTCTTTTTCCTCACCTCAAGGAGTTTTGCATGACTGTGCTTCCAGAAGTGAGAGGCTTCCCTGCATTTTAGGACCAACCAATGCTCCCTAGACCTTGGTTGCACAGGGTTAGAGGCAGCCAGCCAAGAAGCGATGGTGAAAGGGAGTAGCCATTCACCCCATAGCTACCTTCTGAAAGATTCTCTTCCCTCTCCCACTTCTCTCTGCAGCTGGCCCAGCTGCCTTGTCCTTGTACTTCAAAACCACAATCCTGACTGCATCCAAACCCGACTCCTGCTCCTGTAGCCTATTTTCACATGAGCCTAGACTGGCCCTGGTTTTATAATATGTTTTCTGCCATAGCAAATCTTCTGAATTAAAAATAAATGGGTGAGGTGTTTTCTGGGGAGGGGGAGTTGTTTTAAATCCATGACTCAATTATTTAGAAAATAATGGCCACTATATTTGGCATAGCCAGAAGGCATATAGTTACTGAGGTTGGTTTCTCCCTGCTCCTTCCCCTGTATTGACAGAAGGCTCGATTCCCCGAGCTAAGCTGAGAGCTGTGGGCTGGTTGGGTGTGCAAATGGCCCAACCACTCTGCACTGTGGTTAAAGAAAATGTGTTAAAAAAAAAAATAGGAAGGAAGGAAAGAAGGAACGAAGGAACAAACTGGCTTCTCCAGGTAGGTATTGGGGCTCACTTTAGAGACCATTTCAAGATGCTTCCATAGATGACCCGATGAGTGATTCAAAAAAGGAATCAACTGGAAGACATTCAAGAGGTGTCCTAAAGAATTAAAATAGTAGCAGTCCCAGAAAGAGAATGCAGAAGGAAACAGACTATGGAATTTCTGTTGGCTGTTTCTTATCTTCAAGTCACTTTATTTTTTATTTTTTTTAAGAAAGTGTGAGTTGGAGAGGGGCAGAGGGAGAGAGAGAATCTCAAGCAGGCCCCATGCCCAGCACAGAACCTGACTTGGGGCTTGATATCACAACCATGAGATCATGACCTGAGCCGAAATCAAGAGTTGAACATTTAACCTGTGGAGCCACCCACGTGCCCCATCTTTAAGTCACTTTTGAAATTTTCGTCCCAATTTCTGGGAAAGAACTTTACTGAGGATCTGTTCCACTTTAAAATGAAAGACTCATTTGCCCCATTACTAGCCTGTTTTTGTTTCTTCTGATATCAGAGAATAACTATCACGTAATGAAAGCCAATGATGTAAATCCTCAACAGTGGGGGTCACATATTATTCATCTTCAGACCCAACATCTAGGACAGTTCTTAGAACAGAGAAAGCACTTGAAATTGAAAGCTGGCTTTATTCTGTAACTAAAACCCGATTCAAACAGAAGCCCTGTTTTTTGTGACCTGGTTGACATGCCTGGGTCAGGGTTCTAAGGAACAACTAAAAAAGCCATGGCTTAGGGGCACCTCAGTGGCTGAGGTGGTTGAGCAACGGACTCTTAATTTCCACTCAGGTTATGATCTTACTGTCGTGAGATCGAGCCCCATGTCAGACTCCACGCTGGACGTGGGGTCTACTTGAGATGCTCCCACTCCCTCTCCCTCTGTCCCTCCCCTGCTCACACCCTATCTCTCTCACCAAAAAATTAAAGGAAAAAAAAAAACTCATCGCTTGGATACATCATCCAGTTGGCAGCCAGTGGACAAGTCATTCATTTCTCTGCACCTCAGAAAATGGGGACTTGCTGTTAATTGTGTCATCAGCTGAACGATGTGGGAAGAGTTGACTAGAGACTAATAAAGTGGTGATTGGAACCCTCTTAAAAAACTCAGTTGTTGTCTGACAGTCAGTAAAAATGAGAAGGGGATCACTTCAAAACATAAACAGCAAGAAATAGCTCACTCTCTCATGCCCTATTCACCAGCAACGGATATAGGTATGTGAGGCCTGATGTGTATAGGATTTGGGGGCCATTTTAAGGAAAAATAGTAAAACATTACAGCTATGAAATGGCTAGAAACCCTCCTGAGGGGGAAGAGCATGTGCAGGGGTGGGCCCTGAAGCTCAAGCTTCTTTAGCTCTACCCTAAATTCACCTCTGCTGTTGTCATCCCTTTTGTGAATGTACGCATGAGATATGAGGACCTCATTTTCATGGGCAGACATCCCTCTTACATCTCATTGGAGAATGGCTTTTGGAAAATGTATCATAGGAAATAAATTTCTAAGCATCATCAATCTATGTCCATTTCCTAATAACTTCTAACCAACACAAAACATCCAGAAAAAAAAATGCCAAGTGTAGTTTCCATCAAGAAATTGCACTGCAGGCTTAGCCCTAACTGATGCTCTCCCACAAAATGAATTGGCCAGAGAAAAAGAAGCCAGACACAAAGGGGTACGTGCTGTGTGATTCATTGTATGAAGTACAGAAACAGTCAAAACTAATCTACAGGGCTACAAGTCAAGGTAACGGTTATCCTCAGGAGTGGCGTGTTTGACTAGTTGTGAATGTTCACCAGGCTATATACTTCCAAGGAAAGATAAAACAAAAATACACTAGTAAAGGGGCTCTTGGGTGGCTTACCCTGTCCGACTTCAGCTCAGGTCATGGTCTCGCAGTCGGTGAGTTTGAGTCCCATGTTGAGCTCTGTGCTGACAGCTCAGAGCCTAGAGCCTGCTTCAGATTCTGTGTCTCTATCTCTCTCTGCCCCTCCCCCAACTCAAAAATAAGTAAAGATTTTTGTAGCACATGGGCACACTGAAGCCAATTTTCTTTTTGCCTTCTAGCTATTACCAAGCAAGTAGAAAGGCTTAAAGGCCAAGTAGATATAAATCCTTATATAAATCATTTAGCCTCCTTGGTAGGAAAGTTTTCTCATCCTATATGAAATTTTGTCTCATTTTTCCAGTGCCATTGCAAATATTGCCAAACTGCAGGCGATGGATACCCTGAACGACACACTGGAGAAGGTGAGCCATGGTGAGGCCCCTTACGAGATGCTGCCAGTCAGTATTTATCCAATACACCAGCCTGCATGGGTGAACAAGCACTGACCACTGAGCCTCTACCCAACTCTCAGAGATCTGATGTCCTTATGAGAGAATCTGCTCTCAGTCCAAGGAACACAAAGAGGTTTGGGTGAGAAAAGTTGTTTCTCCCAAATTCCTAATGTCTATTTAATAAATCACTTCAAAAATAAGATAGAAAATAAGGCAAGCATCATGATACCAAAATGGCACAGTTTTACTTTGCCATGTTTTTGTAAAAAAGTAGCCTATATAACAGGAATTTGGCAGTTTTTTGACCCTTCTCCCCACCATAAGGAAATATTTGATTTCAGGTAAATGTGGCTAGTGGAGGGTTGCATGGTGCATGGTGTAAGGCTGGAGGAAGACTAGGCACTAGCTGGGTTTATCCAGTTGAATCTTTTTATGAGGGTGGTTGGCCATTGCTATTTTTGTTTCTGTATTTTGTATTTCTTCTAAGTAGCTCCAGAAATTGGTAAGAAAACTCTTAACAGACCGACAGTATTTTGGTTTGGATTTACTAGTTTGTGAGGTTTTTTGTTTTGGTTTTGGTTTTTAATGTTTTATTTATTTCTGAGAGAGAGAGAGAGAGTGTGTGTGTGTGTGTATGTGTGGGTGAGCAGGAGAGGGTCAGAGAGAGAGAGAGAGAGAGACAGAATCTGAAACAGGCTCCAGGCTCTGAGCTAGCTGTCAGCACTCAGCACAGAGCCCGGCATGGGGCTCAAACCCACGAACCCTGAGATCGTGACCTGAGCCAAAGTCAGATGCTTAACCAACTGAGCCACCCAGATACCCCAATTTACTAGTTCTTAAATTTTGTAGGTAAATGAAGTGATGGTCCTCATTCTACTTCTAGGGGCCAGATATTTTGCATTTATGGCCATGAATAACTACTCTTTCTGCTGTTCTCACTTGAAGGGACAGGATTGCATAATTTATAGAAGAAAGACTAGCAGTTGCTGTCAAAATCAGGGATCTGGAAAAGATTGGAGCAAAAACTGAGTAGCTAGACTTCTAGGGCCCCATTTGGTAGTGGCTCCTCCACTACCGAGGTCAATTTAACCTTGATCAAATTACTTATCCGGTGCCTTAGAGAAGTCATTTGTAAAATGGAGATAAAAAAGAGTATATACTTCACAGGGTTGTTGTGTGGCATAGAGGAATGTCTACACGTGAAGTTCTTAGGAACAGTGCCTGGCATGGAGTAACCTGTTTGCACTCTGTTTTGGTAGTAGCGCTGTTTTTACGGCAGCGAAATAAAAAGGTGTGTCTGAAGTCCAAGGGATGTAATAAGGCAGCTGGTACATGCCAACATCTTTTTTTTTTTTTAAGTAATCTCTATGCCCAACATGTAGCTCAGACTCACAACTCCAAGATCAAGAGTCACAGGCTCTACCAACTGAGCCAACCAGGTGCCCCAGTACGAGGCACTATCTTGATTATAGACTACAGCTACAAAGACTTCTAAGGAGTGGGGCTTGGTTCTCCAACAAATCTATTTGAGGTGAGGTCATAAGCAACTCTTTGCCTTCCTGGCTTTAGAAGAAGGGCAGGGATGGATGGTGCCCTGCCAGGGCAACACACAAGCTCCCTGCTTCTGCGTCTCACATTCTTGTGCAGCTGCCCACTATACACCTCTCCCCAAGGTGCCAGAGTATCTTCACACTTGTAAGTGGAACTGGAAGGAATAGACACATTCCCCTAGAATATGTGTTAATCACATATATATATGTGATTATATAAACAGATAAAATGTTTAAAGAGAGTGGTCAATAGAGGTTGATTATGCTATACTAGGTTGATTATGCTATGCTATATTAGGTACAGCGCCAGTCTACATTGCTTTCTATAGACATAGGTGCCTATGTCTATGACATAGAAGGGGGCTTTTCCTTTCCATTAAAAATATTACTTCTTTGGGACGCCTGGGATGGTTAAGCGTCCAACTTTCGCTTAGGTCATGACCTCGCAGTTCGTGGGTTCCAGCCCCGCATCGGGCTTTGTGCTGACTGCCAGCTCAGAGCCTAGAGCCTGTTTCAGAGTCTGTGACTCCCTCTCTCTCTGACCCTCCCCTGCTCATGCTGTCTCTCTCTATCTCTCCTAGAAATAAATAAAACATTAAAAAAAATTTTAATATTACTTCCTATTTCACAGATTAAAAGAAAAATCAAGGGGTGCCTGGGTGGCTCAGCCCATTAAGCATCTGACTCTTAGTTTTGGCTCAGGTCATGATCTCATAGTTTTGTGGGTTTGAGCCTAATATCAGGCTCTGCGCTGACAGGGCAGAGGCTGCATGGGATTCTCTCTCCTTCCCTCAGCTCTTCCCCCACTTCCACTGTCTCTGTCTTTCTCAAAATAAATAAAAGTTAAAAAAAAGAAAACAAAAAAAACACAACAGTAATAACAAGTTGTATTTGTAAATCATAAGAAAACCTTGAGCTGGTGTGTTATTACAAATACTTTTAACAGCAACTATACCTATTTTGTAAAAAAAGACCTTTAACATTTAGTTCAGTGTTTACTGTCATAGGACTGTGGCTAAGACTACACAGATTATTGGTTAGAACAGGTCTGATGTAAGACATCAAATGGGTCTCCTGCTGCCTCTGTCATTCACTACCTATGTGTTCTTGAGAGATTTCTTCCCTTTTCTGCGCCTCAGTTTCCCCATCTGTAAATGGGATGTGGTTAATAGTATGCACTTCCCAGAGATCTTGTGAGAAGAAAATGAAGTTATATAACACATGCAAAGTACAGCAGGGCCAGATGCAATTAGCCCTCATAAGTATTAGCTTCTATTCCCAAGCAGGTATCCTACAGGACATCACTCAAAATCCTAGGCAAAGGGTAAGAGGCAAGCAATAAAATCAAATCCCAAAATCACCGTGTATGACTATCTTGAATATGGCAGTTGGTGGGATCCATGTGTTTTCTTTCTATGAAAAAATTCCTCCCTACATCCATAATTCAGCCTGAAGCATAATAAGATTTTATAAGAAAGGTCAACTTGGAGTGAAAAGACCAATGCCTTTTATAAAAATAGATTTGCTGAGATCAGTGGTTGTCAGGAGCTGGGGATGGGGGGAACAGTTGACTGCAAAGGGATAGGAGGATTTGGGGGGGTTGAAAGTTTTGTCTCTTGATTTTGGTCACAGACTGTACGTACTTGTGAAAACTCATGGAACTGTACACTAAAAGGGTATATTTTACTGTAGATAAGTTTTATTTTAATTTTTAATTTTTTTTAATTTAAAAAAATGGTTTATTTATTTCTGAGAGAGAGAAAGAGACAGCATGAGCAGGGGAAGTTCAAAGAGAGAAGGAATCTGAAATAGGCTCCAGGCTCTGAGCTAGCTGTCAGTACAGAGCCCGACGTGGGGCTGGAACCCACAAACCATGAGATCAGGACCTGAGCCGAAGTCGGACGCTTAACAGACTGAGCCACCCAGGTGCCCCACTTTAATTTTTTAAATGAAAAAGTGCATCAATTCTATAGACTCATACAAAAAAATTAAGGTATGTAAAAGATATAGAGGTGTAAGTATATGTATCTGCTGAGGAATTTTCACCTGCATTATGATTCCCCCCACAATATATATTGTCATGAAGACCTAACAATACACAATTGGCCAGAAGAAATACAGTAGCAGAAATGAGGGTCATATCTTCTGCCTTTTAGTAACATTCATTCATGCCCTCAGCTAGAAATATGTTCCGTTCCAAGAACCCATGTTAATTCTCATACCAATGCAAGAATTTAAAAGTCTAAGACAGAAAGAGAACAGTCCTATTCATAGGATCTCATCAACCACTTAAACATGGTAAGAAATGTCTATCCATATGTTATTCATCTCTGGATGCCCTACTTTAAAATCAAGTGTTTGAGATCTGGGAGATTGAAAAACAATCCCCCAAAGCTTGGAATTGTATGACTAAGTGGGAAGCAGCCTAAAATTTGCCCCTTCCACTTTTTCCAACTCCTCCCTGCACACAGACCTCTCTCCCACTACCTTTCTCCGTCTTTCCCTACCTCTCCAGTCAGCCCTTTCTGCCTCTTCCAACCCTACATGATGAGAGAATTCATGGTGCCAGGTGGCAAGCCATATAACACGATGTTCCTGCAGAAAAGGGGTTTTGTAACCCCATAAGCTCTCTAAACTAAAAATCTGGGAGAACCCATCTCAGACCACGTTCCATCAACTACTTAAAAAGGCTGTTTGAACGTTTAGAAGTCACGTAGCTCCTCTGAGATTTATGATTACTCATTTAATCTTTTTTTTTTAAGGCAGGGAATAAGAGTGAATGATACTGCCGAATATAATTCTTTAGACAGTTATGGAAGTTAGATTTGGCAATAGTTGTGAAGCTTCTCTGAACATGAAAGTATCCAGTTGATGGGGCACCTGGGTGGCTTAGTTGGTTAAGCTTCCGACTTTCGCTTAGGTCATGATCTCACGGTTCGTGGGTTCGAGCCCCGCGTCGGGCTCTGTGCTGACTGCCAGCTCAGAGCCTGAGCCTATTTCAGAGTCTGTGTCTCCCTCTCTCTCTGACCCTCCCCTGCTAACGCACTCTCTCTCTCTCTCCTAGAAATAAATAAAACATTAAAAAAAAAAAAAAAAGAAAGTATCCAGTTGAAGCATGAGTAACAAGGTTGGGTTATGGTGTGGAGGGTTTGGAATGTTGAAGCCTAGTTAAAGTCGGGGCCACTTTTCAAGTCGCCAGATGTGTCACCACTGCCAACGTTAGTGAGATGTATGTGAAACGGGATCCTCGGGGAGCGGAAACTATCAAAGGCATCTTCAAATCTAAAAAGGTTTCTCCTGTTCTGTAGATTAACATCACCGTAGGAGTATCCTTGAATTTCATTGACTTCAGCTGAATGTTTTGTTTTAAGCATTTTGCTTAACAGGGTGTGGAAATCGAAGTGCCAACATTCAAATTGGAAGTTAACACCCTGGAAAGATGAATGGAAGAGCTGCCAGTCTGCTAACACTACCTAACTTCAGGCTCTAAAATAAAACCTGACACTGATTTTCTTGCATCTAGAATTTCTCTCATAGCTCCAATCACGAAGGCTTTTATCATACTTCTTTTGCATTTTCTTCGAAACTAAAACTATAGGTTCTGAGGTCACAGCTACCCGAGATGAAGGTAAATTCCCAATGGAGTAGTTTCTATTGATCTGCTTTTCAAGTTCAGTGTGTTGTCCCTTATGTGATCGAGTCACAGCAAGGCAGAATCCTTACACATATACTGGCCTTGAATTCTCTCTCTTACAGTGTTACCCTAGATTCTCTTATCCTAATGAATCAGACAAGAAACACCTTTCTTTTTACAAACGCTGTCTTTTTGAAAGACTAATGATGAAAATTCCAAAGCTTCCCCAAAGTTCAGACGCTAGCCTGAAAGACAGCTGGTTGTAGGTTGTACTCTGGAAAGCTATTCCTTCTTATTTCTAGTTCCAGTTTTGAAAATAAAATCTTTCTATTGCCATTGATACGAAATTTACAGCAAAAAATTAGGGCATTTGGAGCTTGACCATTTTACTTACAGCTTCATCAGTTCCGATGGAAGACTCTTTATAGACTCACCACCCACAACCTCCAAGTCCTTCTACATTAAGGTTTTCCTGATTGAAGGAGCGGGGCATACGAGAGAACCTGATTCACTTGTTGTATATTCAAGAGTTGCTGTATAGCCTTGTTACTCCCCCAAACCCATACATTTGTAATTTAATAATTATGGGCAATTTCCCTAAGCCTATTGTCTTTGCCAGAATTATTTCCACTTCCTTCTCAATCTTGTCAATTTTTTTCCCTAAACTTTCTCAGATCAGTTCACAGATGGCCAACAGGCCCCAGGAACAGTTTCTCATTCATTCTGCTCTGCAGCAGACCCCTCAAAAAAGTGGCTAGTGGAACTTTTAGGAACTCCATTAAATGCCTTAGTTAAAATGTAAACCCTACCTCTTGTGCATTACTGGTGGGAATGTAAAATGGTATAGCCACCATAAAAAACAATATGGCAGTTCCTCAAAACATTAAACATAACATTGTCACATGATCCAGCAATTCCACCTGTGGGTATATGCCCAAAATAATTGAAAGCAGGGATCTGAATAGATATTTGTATACTAGTATTTATAGCAGTGTTATTCATGATAGTCAAAAGGTGGAAGCAACCCAAATGTCTATCATCCTACGGACATATCCACATTAAAGATAAACAAAATGTGGTATATTTTTCAGCCTTAAAAAGGAAGGGAGTTCTGACACATATTACAATAGGGGTAAACTTTGATGACATTATGCTAAATGAAATAAGCCAGCCACAAAAGGACAAATACTTCATGAGCCCACTTCTATGTGATACCTGGAGTAGTCAGAATTCATAGAGACAGAAGGTGGTTGCCAGAGGCTAGGAGTAGGGAGGAGGGAGTAAGGAGTTATTGTCTTAAGGATACAGAGCTTCAGTTTGATGTGATGAAAAAGTTCTGGAGATGAATGGGAGGGATGGTTGCACAACCATGTAAATATATTTGATGCCACTGAACTGCACAGTTAAAAATGGTTGAAATGGTAAGTTTTGTCCTGTGTATTTTACCACATTTTTTTAAGTGATCAGAAAAAAAAAAATGCAGCCTCTACAGTGTGGAGATAATCCTGGAGATGATCAGGTACCAAGTTAGTGCCGCCTGTTCCCTCCTGCCCCACCCCCACGGTGATCAGTCTCACGTCTGCAGAACAACAGTCAGTTCTGGGGCTTTGCCTCCTCAGTCTCCACTTGCCATCTGGCCCCTCCCATGGTGGTTACTTGCCCACATTTCTGTTGGGTAAGAATTACTTGTTTCCTTTCTCATTCCCTTCACCTTGTGTTTGACTTGAAGTAACCTGCCAAATTGTTCATCCTATCTGTAATCTCTCGAATGTGGTTTAGGGCAAAATTGAAATAATCCATCTATTTTAGCTGACACGAAAGACACCCAGTCTGGAAAAAAAACTACTGAAGTTGGTGGCCTCTTAAGTTTCTAAGGCCTCTTAAGTTTGGTTCCAATGTTGAAAGAAAAAACAAAACACTCTGCCCTCACCACACTATAAAATGCCGGTCATATGGCCGAATGATAATTGATCTGACAAAAAAAAGATTCTAAAGCAACATTTATGACCAATACCTCAATTATCTGTCATCCTTCCTGCTGAAACACCAGCAGAGACCATCCTTGGGTTTAATTATTATATTCTATCTGCTCATTGTAAAAGAAAATTTTTAGAAAAATACTGATAGGCAAAGTAAAACAAAAGACTAGGAATTGCCCCATAATCCCTCAGAGATAACCATTGTTAACAATGTTTACTGTATACTTTTCCAGTCTGTTTAATTTTTTAAGACCAAGAGAAAGGACTTTCTGGAGTCAAGTATCACATGAAAGGGAATGCTGTGTGTCCAAAGCTCAGGGACATTTGAGAAGAGATATAAGGCACATATGTTTTCCCTGGCTTAGAAGAGCCCAAACAAACTATAAACAATGTGATGCTTGAGGTCATGTGCAGTTTATTTCCCCCTTTATTTAACTTGAGTGTCAGGGCAAGGATATCTAAGTTCTACAGTGATAAGTTAAATTCCTTGTGAGCTGAGGCATCCCTTCATTGCTGGCTAAGGCAAGTGTCCTTATTAGGCATCTTTCTATTGTATCCATCAGCTTAGAAACCAAGAACTGGAACGGACCCAAAAGGTCACTGGGTTCACATTCTCCTCCTAGGAAAAATTATGTCTGAATTGCTCACTGCATTGGGCATCTTTTCTATCTTAAGCTGTCCTTAGTGTAAATTCCCTAAGGTCTCTTGGCTCCATGTGAAATTCCTCTTATTCTCAAAAGTGTCTGTGTTCATTGAAAGCCACATAAGCCCTTTTCCTCATAGATGTCTTCCATGGGATGACTAATGAGAACTTTTGTTACCTGAAGCTAGTAATCACTCCTCAGCTTTCTATTTACCAGACTGTAGAGATTGAACTATATTAAGTTGCCAATACGGGACCATTTTTTACCTACAAAAACAGCCATTTCACACACTTCAACATACTAACTTACCCTAACTCTTCCTAACTTCTTCCAGAAGCTCCTTATTTCTGCTTTTTTGACAATGGAGATGTTCCTCCCCCGCAGAACCTTCCCCAGTATCCCCATAGCCTACTTAGAATATAGTGCTCCATATATGCATACTAGTGCCACAGTCCTTGCTAATCTTGTAGGACTGACAAGATACGATTAACCATTTCTACCTTTGCAGATATAACTTCAAAACGTGCATATAAATGCACATGTATCTTCTGTATGTTATCTTTTATATACTATTATTTATAATTTTCAAAACCAGAAACCAGCTAATGAGAGAAAATCCAGGTGAACATAAATACATATGAGCCCAGAGCTAGAGGTGGTTTAAGAAAAGAAATATTAAAGAAGCAACCAAAAACTGTGAAGTTCCCCCAACCAACTGTATTGTTCTCTGCTACTCTAATACTTTATAACCAAAAAGGTCCAATACACTTATTTTTTCTTTCTTTCTCACCTTTAGCTCAGCCATAAATTTCCAACAGCAGTGCATATGGCACATCAGAAACCCAGACCTGCTCTGGAGAAGGTCACTCCACTGAAAAGGATCCACATTATTCAGCAGCCTCGAAAATGTTAAGCTGGGACATAAAACACAGCCATCTGGCCAACTGCCTCGAACATCTGACAGCTTAGCAAAAGGACCAGAACTCTCCATAGGTCTAGTGCACTTGCTTGGTAAATAAAACAGCTTTTGTATCTTCTCTTTTTACTTTAGATAATAAAGCATCCAAAATTATAAATCCAGCACCTTCCTGGGCCTCCTTTTGATGCAGCCCAGGAGCCCACTGAGGTTTACATTTGTAATTCTGTTGAATGAGTGGAGAATCCAGAATACTTGACTATTCCACTCCACCTCTCAGGATAAGCCCGTCTCTCCTTGATGCTGACCCTGAGCTGTTCCACCCATACTGAGTTCTCCCTGAAGGACAAAGGCTATCTGTGAGCTGTACAAAAGCCAATAATACCCTATGCAAACATGAGGAGTGATTCTTCTCCGTAGGTTTGTCCTAAGATCTTCAGGTTTTCCCTTGAGGTAAAATTCCAGTTTTCCCTGGAGGTAACATTTCCAGTTCCCCACATAAATACATAGTTTGCTTTGAAGGTTTCGTGAGGGAAAATGAAAAATTTAGATTTGTCGCAAACATCTACTCCTCTGCAAAGCAATCAGGGGTGGAGAGTAGAATTAGAGTTTCAGTGGGAGATTTGCTCAGGGCCTCCCACAGAGTTCTTGCTGCAGAACCTAGGGGGTCACGACACTACAGGGCATTGTGGTTGGAGTATAGATGTTGATTTTAATCGAAGGTGGGGGTAGGAGGGAAAGTGTTGCCATAGTTAACCTTGCTCTAGCTCTCCTACCCTCCACCACTCTCCCTCTCCCCCTCTCTCCCTCTTTCCTGTCTCCCTCTCTCCTCCTCTCCCCATATACTCAAATGTTAATAGCCAAGTGTGTCTTCAGGTGATAGTAGAGGAAAACCACATTCTTTTTCCACAAAGGTTAGCTGCCACTCACAGTTCTACCATTCTGTACCTCTCATGCTATCCGGGGCACCTGGGAGGCTCAGTCAGTTAAGCGTTGACTTAGGCTCAGGTTACAGTCTCACCGTTGGTGAATTCAAGCCCTGCATCAGGCTCTGTGCTGACAGCTCAGAGTCTGGAGCCTGCTTCGGATTCTGTGTCTCCCTCTCTCTCTGCCCCTCCTCTCTCTCTCTCTCTCTCTCTCTCTTTTAAAACTAAATAAACATTTAAAAATGTTTAAATAATAATGCTATCCAACAATCAGCACTTGTCTTGACCCAAAAAAGTGGTCAGTGCTGAAGTCCATCATATTATAGATTGATAATCCTTGGGGAGTGACCTTGTCCCATGCCTATGCCTGATTCCTGGAACTCCAAAAGCACTTGGATGAAGCCCAGTGGTCATACTGATGCATCTCGCCGCCTCCTCTGCATTGTTTGGCTCTTCTTCAGGAACAAGAAAATTGTTTCAGACAATATTGAGACTTCAGCCAATGCCCGTATGAATCAATAAGACAGTTAGTCCTAACCACCCCACTTTGGCTTAGCTCAGTTCCCAGTACTCTAAGACTATTGTCAGAAATATTCCAGAAAGGTAACTGTTGAGAGGTGTACTTGTTCTTGTAAATGCACAGAAGTGCAAGATCAGTCATGACTCCCCAGAAGGACAGTAGTAAAGTATAAAGAGGATAGTAGATACCAGCTGGAACACTAGATTAGGAGATTAGGAGACTTGGATTCTACTTCTGACCCTTACTAGTTCTTAAACCTTAAAAAAGCCACTCAACCTTTCTGATCCTTGTCAAACAGGCATAATAACACCTGATCCACCCACCCCCAGTTTAAATTTCCCAGGGGCATACACTGGGAAGAAGACAAAATGGACCCTGAGGTTTGTAATAAGCCATGTCAAGAGTAGTGAGAACAAGGTCTTACCAGGATGACTGTTCTAGAAGCTTCCAGAACTATAGTAACAGGAGAACTATAAGCAGTGGCATAAAATGAACCTGGAAAAGGAATTAAAGGAAAAGCTGAAGATTTGAGGTCAGATGGAAGCGAGGAGCAAACAGAGGAGGGTGGGAAAGGAAATGGGAAGCGAAGATGGCAACACCACTAGACATGACTTTCCTGCGGGTGACAGGAGGGCCAACAACCCAAAGGAAGGAGGAAGGGACGAAGGACACCAGTCTCCCCTCGATGGAAGATGTATTGCAAGGGAAGAGAGGCTGCTCAAAGGGAGGCTGTGCACTAAGGACCCAGCAGTAATTTAGGCCCACAATTGCAGTCGCTCAAATGACCAAATTACAGAAAGTGAGAAGTTTGATGTGAACTTCAGCTCTGAAAGGAATTGAAATTATCTCAGAGAGGGGCGCCTGGGTGGCTTAGTCGGTTAAGCGTCCGACTTTCGCTTAGGTCATGATCTCGCGGTTCGTGGGTTCGAGCCCCACGTCGGGCTCTGTGCTGGCTGCCAGCTCAGAGCCTGGAGCCTGTTTCAGTCTGTGACTCCCTCTCTCTCTGACCCTCCCCTGCTCACGCTGTCTCGCTCTCTCTCCTAGAAATAAATAAAACATTAAAAAAAAATTGAAATTATCTCAGAGAAAATGTAAGAGGAAAAAGACCAGCCTAGTCAGAGAGCTTTGTGGTGATATGGCTGTACACGTAGGTGCCAGAGTGGCTGTTCCCTGTCCCTCCTGAGGAGGAAGCCCTGGATGGATGTGCTGTGGCTCCACTCAGTTGGAAGCCCCTGTGGAAAGTTCACAGGCCCAGCCAGCACCATGACAATGGTGGAGGACTGTGAGGCGGCACAAGGCTGGGGATTTGCTGGTGGACAGTTTTCTTTAGCTCCTTTCAGTTCAGCATGCTCTGTCTTAGGCACGGGGACATGAAGATGAGTACAAAGTGGCCCCTGCCTACCACAAGATCCTAGACCAAAGGGGACCAGGCATGCCAACAAATCAACATGCGGAGAGAGTTTATAATGGCTTGGTAAGAATGGGGGGCATGCTGAGGAGAAGGTCTTATTCAGTAAAGGAAAACAATGTATTGGCTACAGAGATCACTAACCCACATGCAGATCTTGAGTAGACAGCCTTTAGTTAAGGTTTTTATCCTGGAAATTTTCAAACATGCACAAAAGTTGCGTGAATATCATACTGCACCCTCAGGTACTCATCACAGAGCTTCAACGATATGGCCAATCTTGTCGAATCCATAGCATCCAGACCCTCTTCCTCTCTCCTTCTGGATTATTATAGAGCAAATCCCAAGTATAATTTCATCTAGAAATACTTCAGTATGCTATCTTCAAAAGATAAACACTCATGCATGCTCTCTCCATCCCCTCTCTCTCCCTATAAACAAAATATTACAAATACTGTGGAGAAAAAAAAAGAGTATTATATAAACAATCCAAGAATCTTTCACAATAAAAGTAAGACTGGTATTGCTACGTGAGCTACGAGCCAGAAACAAGTGCGCATACACACACACACACACACACACACACTCAGCTGAGCCAGTAGTGGCCACAAAATGACAGCTGTGAAATTTGAGGAGGCAATGAGAGGTGGGACCTCAGAAAGGGAGGTAGAAAATGAAGATGGTTTTCAGGCTGAAGAAAAGAACCAGGTAAACATAAAGTTAGTGGGAGTAAACAAAAGGTACAGGAAGAAACCACTGGGGAAAATTAGTACTTGTTGAGGAATAGAATATAGAAAGCCTTTAAAAATGGATAGTTCTGAGGTTACTCAGAGGAATAACGTGATGATAGGCTTTCTTCAGATGGAATGCAAGTCCAAGGAAAGTAGGGGTGGTTTGAGGTATGTGTTACTTTTTCAAGTGGGTGTCTGGATGTCAGCTGGAGTCACCACCCCCTTCAAATACATCAGAAGAGCTCAAACCCCATCCTACCCCGAGTGGGTGTTCAAAGCCCTTCCACAATGTCTGTGCATCTCCAGAAATCACCTCTGATTTCCAACAAATTTGCTGTCCTGAGTCCCACCACCCTGATCTCATCTTGGCCATTTTCCATGATTTCCCCAAAATCCTACTCCAGAGGGTGATAAACTTACCAAAGATGTAGCAGAGTTTACATCACAGCAACCAGACAACCTGCAGTAGAATACTAGATATCGCAGATTTTACATGTATGTCCTTCTACTACCTGCTCTCCCCAGCCCAGGGTTTTTTTCACTGCTTATAGCCCTGGCAGTCCCCTATTCCTCCCAGCATATTGCTGATGGCTTCCCCTCTCTCATTCTCTTTTCCTCATCTTTCTGCTCTTCCCCTCCTCCTAATTTCTGTTCAGTTCCATATCAGCAACTAGTATTTCTTGTGTTGTCTTGACTCCTGGAAAAATCCTTAGGGAGTCACCTTACCCCTAAATAATCTCCCTGCTTCCAATAAGTCTGACATCAACTGTCAGGATATCAACATTTTCATCCAAATATGTTCTGAGTGATTGATTAATTAATTATAAAGGGTGAAGTGACAGAGAACCTGAGCCAAGAAAAATGAGCCGAAGAAAAAGTGGAGAACTTCCAATGGAAATGTTGAAGGACTGAAAGATAAACACATGAAATTAAGGTGAACCGAGCTTCAATTAACAATACATAAGACAGATTTTGAACCTGATTTTGCATACAGGGTTTCATGAAATCGTCACGAAATTCACAAGATGGTAGCTGTCATTACCCCACTTTGCAGATGACAATCTTGCGCCTCAAAGAAGTTAAGAGATTCCCAAGGTTTTATAGCTTAAGTGGAGGAATTTCTCTGGAAATCTCTTAATCCCAAATCTAGACCTCTCCTCCGTGACCCCATGAGATTACAGGCTGGAGCTGAAGCTTAGAGGCCTCCAAACCGAAAGGATCTGGATGTAATTCTGACTTTAAAAATAGAGCTGAATTTGAAGAGAGAAATCTATGTGAAAGGATTGGTTTGGGACCAGTCAAATCCCTTAACAGGGGAAGCGGCATTTAAGTTCCGATTTTCAGGGTTTTGTTTAAAAAACACAATATAGAAGTTTGAAAGATCATGGAAGTGAACCAGGTTGGGAGAAAATGTATAACATATAGATATGAACCCTCAAAAGAAAATAGAAAGCCAAACAGGGAAAATATGCACAGGATGCCTCCCCTGTGCACAGCAAAGGCACGAGGCTGGGGGTGATGCCACGTGCATCTTGGGAAAGGAGCGAGAGCAGTGGATAAACCAAAGGTGACCTCTGCAGGGAAGTACTTACTATCAGCCTATGAGATGCAGTTACAGAGATGTGGATGTTTTCTAATCAAGCTAAATTATTGCAAAAGCATGTTTTGAATGACCTCTATGCCACCTCATGAGCAGACATACCATAAGCCTCCGGCCCACATTTGCTCTGGTGGTTTTCAACCCCATTAGGGCCAATCATACCATCACTGTAATTATTAAAGACCTAGGAGAACAGAAAGAAGAAAGAGAGCACATAAATGTTCCTCATGTACAAAAACTTCAAGGTAGTTTGAAAAAAAAAAAGTGAGAGGGGTGCCTGGGTGGCTTAGTCAATTAAGTGTCCCACTTCAGCTCAGGTCATGATCTCATGGTTCATCAAGCCTCACATCGGGCTCTGTACTGACCATGCCAGGCCTGCTTGGGATTCTCTCTTCCTGTCTCTCCATCCCTCTCCTGCTCATGCTCGCTCTCGCTCTCCCTCTCAAAATAAATAGACTGTAAAATTGTTTTTAAAGTGAGACAGTTGAATCATCATAGGCTTGCTAAAATCAAGAACCTGCCCAAATTACCCAGAACTGTATCTATACTAGAACAGCAATTTATTACAAATAGAATAATTTAGATCAATGGTATGGGTGCATAAAACTTGTTTATCTTTTTTCTTTTTTAAGTTCCATCAGTTATTCAAGTTTAAAAGTCATTGCATTGGAGAGAGTATTTAGCTGCTGATGCTAGCCATTTGCATATAGTAGGATTGGCAGTATCATCGGCAAGAATGCCGGAGATCATAAAATGCAGATTGAAAGATCTTATTCTTTCTATTCATACAATGGCAGAGATTGAAATTAATTTCTTAAAATATAGGGAATTAGGTAAAGGAGTGAAGAACCAAAGACATGCTCCCCTTCAAAGATTGCAGAATAATGGAACTTTTTTCTTCAATGACATAAAGAGAGTTTTCCAAAGGAATATAGCCAAAGGCTTCCAAGAATAAAATAGATATTGCCACAGAAGCATTTAAGAGAGAGCACAGACAGATAAAGCCAAGGTGAAGACACCGGGACCAAAAAGTGAAATCAAAGAACAGATGTAACAGAATGGGGTTGTTAAGAGCAGAATGAGGTTGCACAAGAACAAAAACACTTCCTTCAAAAATCGAAGGTCTATGAGAAGAGAGAGGATTGTTGCAAGATTAAAATGGACAGAATACGGTACCAAAAGAGAGCCTGCAGATAATGGAAGGGTTTAACCAGACATATCAAGTGCAAGGAAATATTGAGCAATGCACTTGGCTGTGGCTGATGAAGAAACAAGTGATCTGACAGCAGACATCATGGGTCAAGTGGTTCTAAGTGAGCAAGATCTGGAAGCAAGAGAGCCATCCTGGTGCTGGCAGACACGCTGTCTAGCTCCACCAGGCTTTTAAGAACTGAGCAAACCACTGTTTTCGAAAGCAGACACTAAAGAGGTGGGTGGAGTGAGCTGAACAGTGAAACAAGGAGCTCACAATACTTTACAAAGGAAAGAAGGTAGACGTTGAGAACAAGATGCCACTCTCTTTATAAGCATAGAGTAGGAGACTTTTGTAGGAAATTTTCCACAACATAACAAATGCTCAAGAAAGTGGAAAATAAAGTCTAGACTGGCATGAAATCACAAAACATGCCTGGGGCTTAGCAGGGATAAAGGACAATGGGGAAGAAGCGGGAGAGTGGGGGTGTTGCCATGGTTGCATAAGAAAGTGGCAAACAATGGTCTTTGCTATTTCTCCACAGACTGGCCACTTCACCTCCCTTCGATGTAGCCCTGAAGTGCACCAAAGGAAGGAGCTGAGGTAGGACAAGTCAGTCTGTTTTTACCGAGCAAGGATGAGGGCCCAATACTGACACACCTTGTGTCTTTCAAAAACAGTCGGAAATAGTTTTGTGTGAGATCTCCTGGTTTTTACGTATTGGTCCAATGTTTTGTTATTGTACACTGTGCAAAGAATTCCAGCCTGTAGGGTGGATTTGGCCCATGGACCATCATTTTATACAAGTTGTGGTTTGCTCCTCAGGTTTGCACAGCAATCCTCAGTTCCTGAGGACCTGAGGGCTATAAGAGAAGGACCTGTGGTGGAGTGGAGGGAAAGAAGTTAGCAACCAGGAAGGGCACCTGGATGGCTCAGTAGGTTAAGCATCTGACTTTAGCTCAGGTCATGATCTCATGGTTTGTGAGTCTGAGCCCTGCGTCGGGCTCTGTGCTGACAGCTCGGAGCCTGGAACCTGCTTTGGATTCTGTGTCTCCCTCTCTCTGCGCCTCCCTTGCTCATACTCTGTCTCTCTTTCGAAAATAAATAAATGTTAAAAATTTTTAAGAAGAAGTTAGCAACCAGGAGAATTCAGCTAGAGGTCAGATGTGAAGATTGAAAAAGAACAGCTGACTTTGGACAGAGCCCAACTTTCGTGTCCACCGGCAGTACCAATCTGGCAGTTACTGAAGACTTATGCCAAGACGGACAAAAACAAAATACAAGGTCATAAAAATGAAAAACCAGGGAAATCTAATATTGACAGAGTGGACTAATGCAGAGGCCAGGCCCAAGAGGGTTTTTTTTTTTAAATGTTTTATTTATATCTAGGAGAGAGAGAGAGACAGCGTGAGCAGGGGAGGGTCAGAGAGAGAGAGGGAGTCACAGACTGAAACAGGCTCCAGGCTCTGAGCTGGCAGTCAGCACAGAGCCCGACGCGGGGCTCGAACCCACGAACCGCGAGATCATGACCTAAGCGAAAATCGGGCGCTTAACCGACTAAGCCACCCAGGCGCCCCAAAAGAGGGTTTTTACTTTCAAATTTGGTGGGTGTAAAATAGTAGCTATCATTTTCTGAGATTTTACTGTGCACCAAGGGCCTTCTGTTATATCTAACCTCTAATATTTACAACAACCCATTTTACAGATGCCAAATGTGTTGTTCAGAGAGGTTAAGCCCCAAACACTCCCAGACCCTTATTCACACTTTTCTTTTGACATGGTCATTTTCCCCTAGTCTTTTCTACCAAGATATTCATTACAATATTATTTATTATTTATATTAAAAAGCAACAAGTATCCAAGTAATTCTACTTGTAGGTAGATACCCAAGAAATAAAAACATGTCCATACAAAAACATGTCTACAAATGTTTATAGCAGCATTATTTGTAATAACAAAAAATTGAAAACCACCAAAAAGTCCATCAACTGATGAATGAGTAAACAAGATATAGTATATCCATACGCTGGGATATTATTTGTCAAGTGAAGTACAGGTACATGCTACAAAATGGATGAATCCCGAAAACATTAGAAGTGAAAGAAGCCAGTCACAAAGGACCACATATGGTATAATTCCATTTATATGAAATGTGCAGATTGGGCAAATCTATAGACACGGAAAGTAAATTAAGAGTTACCTAGACCTGGGGTGCCTGGGTGGCTTAGTCGTTTGAGCGTCCGACTTTCGCTTAGGTCATGATCTCGCAGTTCATGGGTTCGAGCCCCATGTCGGTCGGGCTCTGTGCTGACTGCCAGCTCAGAGCCTGGAGCCTATTTCAGAGTCTGTGTCTCCCTCTCTCTCTGACCCTCCCCTGCTCACGCTGTCTCTCTCTCTCCTAGAAATAAATAAAAAATTTAAAAAAAAAAGAGTTACCTAGACCTGGGGATAGGAAGGATGGCGGGAGGTGGGGGGGGGGATGAGGCGGCAGAGATTTGGTGGTGGCAGCTAACGGCCATGGGGTTTCTTTTTGGAGTGATAAAAATATTCTAAAATTGATTGTATTTATGTTTGCACACCTCTGAAAATAATAAACTCCATTGAATTGTAGATGTAAGAAGGTGAATTGTATGATGTACACATTACCTCATAAAAAGTTACCAAAAAACAACCAAAAACTAGATATTGAAATATCAGTCAGTGTCATGACACACATAAAGAGGGTCATGAAGGTTGGCACTGTTTTTATATTCTAGCTCCCTCCTAAGGCCCCATCCTAACTCACTGTCCCCAGTATTGGGGTCTGGCTCTACCCCCAGCCTCAGACTAGACAAGGCAGCTTTAAAAGTTATTCTTGGGGTTTGGACTGAAGCTAGAAGCAGTACCAGGTGTCACTATCTCATTTACTTCCATAACAGCCCTGTGAGAAGAGTATTATTATCATTTCCCTTGGAGAGAAGAGGAAATATTTAGCAAGATTACATCATTTACTGAAGAGCAAAGCTAGTGTGTTGTAGAAGTAGGGTATAAACCCAGACAGACAGACAATGTTTAACTGCAATCTTCAGAGACCAAGTGAGTCCTTAGAGTAGGACACCACATTGTCATACATCAGTGGTGTACATTAGTGGGACTTTACATTTTTGCACACTTTCTGGAGGACAGTTTGGTAGGAGGTACCAAAAGTCAAAAATAGAGGCATACTTCTTTCATCCAACAACCCAATTTTGGAAATTTATTCTATAAAAACCATCGAACAAGTTAACAGATATATATATATATATATATATATATATATATATATATATATATATCTGTTTACCCAAGATTTTTCATCAAAGTGTTGTATACATAACAATAGGTAAAAAACTCTTTTTTATTTTTTTTTATTTTTGTATGTCTTTATTTTAAGAGACAGACACAGAAAGCCAGTGAGGGAAGGGCAGAGAGAGAGGGAGACACAGAATCTGAAGCAGGCTTCAGTCTCTGAGGGGCTGTCGGCAAAGCCCGATGTGGGGCTCAAACCCACGAACCGTGAGATCATGACATGAGCTGAAGTCAGACACTTAACTAACTGAGCCACCCAGGCACCCCCCCAAAAAAACTTTTTAAGAGAAAAAGCCATATTTCCTTCCACATAGGATTGGTTAAATTATAGCATAAATCCTTCTGCCTCAGTGACCTAGGAAGGTCAGGTTTTGTGGATACCAGTTGAGGAATCCAAAGGTATTAATGGTATAGGGGGTAGGAGGAACGAACCCTCCCCCAAATTAAGTCACAAAACCCAGACTAGGCTGACATGTGTCCCACTTGGGAAGGTCACCTCCTTACCACTATCCAAGTCTTCGCCAGGATTGTATTAATGAAAGAATCATTCTTCAATGTTATTTACCTGAAATATGATCTTTGACATTGATGTTTATGGAATGCTTCTGAAATTAAAAACAAACAAACAAACAAACAAACAAACCTAGATCTTGGGTTGCAAAACACTACCTCTGAGTAGACTGAAGTAGCTGTATGGGACTCAAGGTCTTCAACATAGTCCTAGAGGACAAGGCCAGCCTCCCTTCCTTCTGTAGACCTCTCAGGCTTACCTCTGCATCCATATTTCTCCTTTCTCTGACAGGAGCTAACTCAGCAACAAAGTCAGACACAAAAAAGGCTAGTCCAGAACCTGATCACGTTAATCACTGTTGTAGATGGAAGCAAACAAATGAATTTGAAACAGATGATATTTATATATTTTTAAATTACTTTTAAACAATGTGTAATTGAGAAATCTTCTAATCCTATTACTGAACCATAATAGGAGCATGTAGAACTTTTTTATTCAGGATTTGGGGGAAGCTTCAGGCTTTTAGAAATAAATGGCTTGAGGGACGCCTGGGTGGCTTAGTCGGTTAAGCGTCCGACTTTCACTTAGGTCATGATCTTGCGGTTCGTGGGTTCAAGCCCCACGTCGGGCTCTGTGCTGACTGCCAGCTCAGAGCCTGGAGCCTGTTTCAGAATCTGTGACTCCCTCTCTCTCTGACCCTCCCCTGCTCACACTGTCTCTCTCTCTCTCTCTGTCTCCCCTAGAAATAAATAAAAAACATTTAAAAAAAATTTTTTAAAGAAATAAATGGCTTGATTTATACCAAAGAGAGGAGGAAAAACAAGATCTGAGACTGACTGATGGACATTGTTTGATGAGCTCAACAGTGACACACTTAATTGCCCTCCTTATCTGTGACAGTAGATTGCCCAATGACCAGTGGGTACAATATAAAAGTTAAGTCTTATGTTTAGGAAATATTTGTTTCCACAAGATTCTCTGGTTCACATCATATCACTGACAACTAATGAACTCGATAACTGTACTCTGGTTATATTCTATACAGATACATGCTGACATACTTAGAGGTAGAGGGTCACGAACTTCAGATAGTTCAGACACAAAATTAGAAAGAGATCATAGACAGAGTGCACTCATATAGAATAAAATGCTAATAATAGGTTAACCTGGAAACTGGCACACATATCTTCTTTGCTATTTTTATTTTTATACTTTTTAAAAATTTGATATTATTCCTAAATCAAGTGTTGAAAATAAAAAAGACTCCAGGCCAGAAACTAAGAATACACTATTGCTTCTCAAATGGTAACATATCACTTGGGGAATATTACTGGCCTACATCTGATTTATTTTACAGTTATTTTTTATTTATTTACAATTATTTTAAATAGACTATGCATTTTTATGATTGAAAGATCTGAACACTATGAAAAGGTAGACACTGAGAAATGTCACTCCTGCCATATCACCATCTACTTAGCTACCTTTTACACCTGCAGATAATTAGATTTCTAAGTTTCTGATTTATCTTTCCAGTGATTATTTATGCAGATATAACCATATATTATTTCTCCCTTCCTTACAGAAAATGGGCTGGGCTGTACACACCATTTTGTGCTTTGTTTTGATCACCTAGCAGTATATCATCAAGATCTTTCCATTCTGTCACTTAAGGATATGATCTTTATAAACAAATGGATATAATAGCTGCTTCCTTTATTTACACAGAATGTATCCCCATCTCTAATACTTGGCTATGGATTAAATTATATGTGCTTTGCATGTATATCTCACAGCTGACTAGAAAAGTCAACTTCTGGATTGTCAAAGATCAAATTCAAAATACCTAGACATTTTCTTAAATATGCTGACCAGTTTCAAACATCAAGGGACAATAAAATTCAAAATATTTTTCTTGAAAGGGCACTGAGAAGATAGGTTGACCACAGAGTTTACTTACATGTTTATTGTTCTTTTTTTTAAATGCCTCTCTCTGTGAATTTTCAGACACTGTTTGTCTTGTGTTTTTGTTTTTTGCTCTACATGGCTATAGCCCAGAACTATCTGAGGAGATTTGGTTTATAAAAAGAGAAGTTTCTAAATTTTTTAAATATTATAAGCAAGTGAAATATTTTTTTTCAGTCTGCAATACAACTCAGTTCAATTCAACAGACACTTACTAGGCCTTGTACAAACCACCGAGCTTTAAAAAATGGATAAGACATTGGTCTGGCCACAAGGTGCATATAGATAATGTCCCTTTCCCATGTGGGAACTGCTGTGCCGTAATATGCACACACAAAATGCTACAGAAGAACAAAGGAAGTATATTTAGCCCTGCCTCATTAGAGAAAATGAGCAAAGTTATAAAGACAAGTAAATGTTGACCAGAAAAAGAAGGATGGGGGCAGGAGGGGTGCATGAAAACATGAAACTACCTAGTATAGGTGGGGAAATGGCAAACAGCTCAGTGTCACTGGAGTTCAAGGTGTTAACAGATGTGGCTAGTAAAGGAAGAGCCCTGTATATCCTGCCACAGAGCTGGGGCTTGACTCTGTGCAGCTGTTAAGGAAGGAACTTGGGCAGGTTTGCCTTTTAGAAGGCTCATCTTTGCTTTGACATGAAGGACAGATTTGAGGAGGGGATCATTCCATAGGCAAAAGGTTATAGGAATGGAGAAGAGGGGATCATATCTGAAAAAACACTGTAGAGCTTGATGACTAATGACTATGGGTGAGAGGAGACCAGGAAGACCTTTGGGTTCTGACTTGTATGACTCAGGGATTGGTGGTTCCATTAATTAAACAGGGAAACCTAGGTAGAAGAGGGAGGTGACAACTTCTGTTTGGGTCATGTTGAATTTGAGGATGGCAAGCAGACACAGCTATGACTCTAAAAATCAGAGGAGAGTTCTAGTATTAGAGATGCAGATCTGGGCATTGTATTTATCCTGAGGCTGCTATAACAAATTACCACAAACTTGGTGGCTTAAAACAATACAGATTTATTCTCTTACAGTTCTAAGGTCAGAGGTCTAAAATCCACCTCATTGGGCCAAAAGTCAAGGTATCAGCAGGGCTGGTTCATTCTGGAGTTCTAGAGGAGAACTTTCCCTACCTTTTCCCCCTTCTAGAAGCCAATTACATTCCTTGGCGTAGTGCCCTTTGTTCATTTTTAAAGTCAACATTGTAAAGTAATGCTTGCTTCCTCTACAGTCGTCTCCCTCCGCCTCCCTTTTATAAAGGACACTAGTAATTACATTGGGTCCACTCAGATAATCCAGGATAATGTCCCCATTTTAAGAGCCTTAACTCATTCACATCTGCAAAATCCCCTTTGCCAAATAAGGTAACATTCACAGGCTCCAGAGATTAGGACTTGGATGTATTTTAGGGACATTATTCAGCCTATATGTGTGGTTGGCATTGAGTTAAGTGTGAGTACAAACATACAATCAATGGAGTAGACATGTATGGAAAGAAGAGCATTAGTTCAAGAACAAAGCAGTGGAAACACCAAAGTTAAGGGAGTGAAAATTGGTAGTAAGAACTCAAAGGAAATGAGGAAAAAGTCTGACCAGGAAGGTGAGTATAGGAAAGAGCTGGTGTCATGGAGGCAGAAACTGGTGAGTAGCAGGGAGGAGAGAGTGGCCAGTAGATGAAGCTGGGAAACCCCCTGGAGGTCCCTGGAGGTCTGCGATGGTCCCTGATCCACAGCAGCATCAGTGGAGTACAAGGGGGTAGGATGCAGATGGCAGTGGGCAGCACTAATGCACAGTGAGGAAGCATGGACCAGTGTTTCAACAGATTGGCTAAGAAGAAAAGAGATGTGATAGCAACTAGAAAAAAAAAAAAAGCACACTCAGGAGAAGTTATTTTGTTTTATTCTGCTTTGTTTCCAGGAAAGTGTGAGTCTGGAGCATACTTGTAAGCTGAAAAGAAAGAGCCTATAGATAGAGAGATGTTTGCAGGAGAGGAAATACCTGATAGAACAGGCTCCCAAAATAGTCTGGTGGATGTGAATTCCAAGAGCACAGATACATAAAATTTGGAATAAGACTATTCTTTGATCCAGCTTCTAGAAATTTATCTTACAGAAAGAAATCTTACCAAGAAATTTTATAAAAATGCACAAGATTACAAGATTCTTTAAAAGGAAAGAGATATGTATAATAGTGTTCAATAGGGAAAATTTGAAACAATTTACATGTCTACCAAGCAAAGGATTAGTTAAGTTCTGGAGTTGAGAGTAGCTTTAAAAGTGGAAAGATTTCCCCATATATGATATGATCCAGACATCATATCGAAAAATGTTATAGTATCAACACAAAGCAAACAGTTTCTATAGACCCCATAAACAAGTAAAGACTAGAAAAAATATGTCTTGTCTACTTACTATATAAATAATTTCTTCAAATTCATTTTTTAAAATGACAACCTAATAGAAAAATGAATAAAAGCTATAAACTGTCATTTCATAGAAGACAAAAATCAAATAGTTAACAAATACATATTTTTAATGTTTATTATATATTTTTGAGAGAAAGAGAGATAGAGCGTGAACTTAGAGGGGGTGTTGGTTAGAGAGAGAGGAAGACACAGAATCCGAAGCCGGCTCTAGGCTCCAAACTGTTAGCACAGAGCCTGATACAAGTCTCAAACTCATGAACTGTGAGATCATGAACCATGAGACAAAGTTTGATACTTAACTGACTGAGCCATCCAGGCACGCCGATAAATGCATATTTTTAATGCTCTGTCTTATTAGGGGTGAATGATATACAATAATGTCATCATTTTGCCAATAAGATCAACAAAAATATGATCAACAAAAATTAATATCTGTTGTTGGTGAGGTTATGAAGAAAAAGATACAAAGGGGGTTGATGGAATTTAAACACATACAACAGTTAAAGACAGCAATTTGGAAGTATCCATTAAAATTTTAAATGTACCTGACTTTTGACTCAGCAGTTCCACTTCTAAAAATCTATGTATACATAAGAAATTGTGAATAATTATCTGTTTTACTGATTCATATTTTTAGACTTTCCTGGAATGGTGAAAAATTGAATGTCACCTGAATGTCTGTTAAGAGAACAGTGAGGTGCACCTGGGCGGCTCAGTCGGTTAAGCGTCTGACTCTTATCTCAGCTCAGGTCTTGATCTCAGGGTCGTGAGTCCAACCCCCGCTTTGGGCTCCACACACAGTGTGGAGCCTACTTAAAAAATAATAATAATAAAATAAAATAAAATCTTAAAAAAGAGAGAGAAGTAGGATTATCCTATTAAGTAAACAAATATTTAAAAAGCTAAATATATATAAATATACATATAATTTATACATAATAAATATATATAGGGGCGCCTGGGTGGCTTAGTCGGTTAAGCATCCGACTTTCGCTTAGGTCATGATCTCACGGTTCGTGGGTTTGAGCCCCGCATCGGGCTCTGTGCTGACTGCCAGCTCAGCGCCTGGAGCCTGTTTCAGAGTCTGTGACTCCTTCTCTCTCTGACCCTCCCCTGCTCACGCTGTCTCTCTCTCTCTCCTAGAAATAAATTTAAAAAATTAAAATATATATATAAATAATATAAATATATAATATAAAGAAATATTTGTATAACTATATAATTTTATATATATACATACACATATATATATATAGCTATAGCTATATAAATATACATATAGCTAAATTCTAGGTATAACAGGATCCCATATTTGGAGACAAGCTATTTCTGTGTACTAGACAAAACAAGGACTTATTAACACATCAACATGGATGAATCTCAGATGCATTAGGCTAAGTAAAAGAAGCCACACCCAAAAGGCTGTACACAATGTAATCCTATTTACATGACCCTCTTGAAAAAGCAAAACTGTAGGAACAGAAAATGGATCACTGGTTGCCAGGGCTGGAAGTCAGGAAGGAAATCACCATAAAGGGACACAAGGGAAGTTTTTCATGATGAAAATGTTCCACAACCCAGTTGCGGTGTTGGTTCCACAACTACATACGTTGATACACTACACAAGGCAAAGTTTACTGTATATGAATTATACTTTAATATACCTGACTTTTTAAAAAGTTTGTAAAGGTTCCCAGTAAACTGCTAATAATAATTAGCCCTGGGAAAATGGGAGAAGAGGATCATGAGACAGAAAGAACCTTTCACTTTTTACACTTCTGTATAATTTGGATTATATTTAGTAAGGATGCCCTACTTCTGTAATTTTTGAAGAGGTTTTAATAAGCATGACAACCTCAAACATTGGAACATTATATAGCCACTGGATGTAGTTTTACATGTAACTAACACATAAAGGCGTTCACAATCACTGTTAAGTAGACAAAAACCAAATTGTCTGACAATACACAATTACAGGTTGGAAAAACATGATAGAACTATGTGTATACATAGTTTTTAGATTTATATGTGATTGTAACTGTGTGGATACCTGCCATATATTTAACAACAATTTAACAGCATTTACTTTTGGGGAATAGTATCATTGAGCATTTGTGGAAGGGATTACTTTTATTTTTAACTTTGGTTGAATAGTTACTAGGGTATGTGATTTCTATAATTATAAAAAACATTATGGTTTTTACTTATTTACTCATTTATTTTTGCCTACTTTTTTAGATTTTTTTAAATTTCTTTTTTTTAATGTTTGTTTATTTTTGAGAGAGAGCAAGAGACAGAGGGAGCAGGGGAGGGACAAAGACACGGAATCAAAAGCACCCTCTGAGTCTGATGCAGGGCTTTAACTCAAACCGGGAGATCATGACCTGAGCTGAAGATGGACACTCAACCGACTGGGCCAGCCAGGTGCCCCTAATTTGATTTTTGTTTTATTTTAAGCAGGCTCTGCTCCCAACATGATGCTTGAACTCACAACCCTGAGATTAAGAGTTGCATGCTCTACCAACTGAGCCAGCCAAGCAGCCCAACATATGGTTTTCAAATTGCATATGAAGAGGTTGCTATGACCAAAAGGAAGACTACCCATCCTGAGAGTGTGGAAGAAAGACCAACACAGATGTAGAGAACTTTGTAGGTTGGACAGAAGCTAGAAGAGTCATTAATTTTGGCCTTAATTTATTCAGTAAAATAGGTCATCTGATTGAGGGTGCAGGGAAGTGGGCTTGGGAGAGGGTAAGGAGTTTAAGGAAGGTGCAGAGTTCTGGAATAACTTAAGAGGTACAACAAGAAAGATTGAGGCTAACTTAAAAGCGTACTGAGGGCAGGGGTTACAAATAAATGCCCACTGGGGCTGGGCCAGGAGGCTAATGTGTGAGGGGCTCTGAGCAGGAGGTCCAGCAAACTGGGGTGGGCAGGATTAACTCCTGGGGCGGGCCAGGTCCTGATGACTGCCACAGCTCAATGTCGCTGTGACTCCAAAAGAAGGCAGAAATACAGCTTTTAGATTAAATCATCCAACTGAAAATATCACCAACTAGTTAAATGTCTCAAATGCTCTCCAGGCCAAAGCAAGATCTAAGGTGTGGGGGATGGCTTATGTGAGCATGGTTTTGTGGGTTTTCTCCTAATGTTACCCAAAGTATTTTTTATTTCTTTACAGTCTAATCCCTTTTAACTCACTAAATCTTGTTTCAGTGGGAGGTGGGATACAGTTCAGAACAACAACAAAAATCCCTGCTCAGTTGTGATGTTCGGTACCTACCTTTCAAAAGAACGCAGCAAAAACAATAGTTTCGAAATTCAAGCTTTCAGAGTCAAGAGCCAAATCCTTTTGAGAGAGAAAAAGGTACTTTAAGAACTTCCTCTCAGATATCTAGAGCAGGAGTCTGGCTTTTCCAGAGCCCATGGGAGAAGGAATTCTACAAGATGTAGGAGCAGTTTTCCCTCAAGGAAAGAGTTTGATGACTTGGTTGGCAGGAGCACTCAGGGAGGAGAGGAGAGTGATTCCTAAATCCAGATAGGTCTGAAGGGCAGGGGAGAGGTGGGCCAGGAGTCACTCATGTCCCACTTCCCTCTTGAACCCCTGGGAAGAGGTGCCTTCCAAGCCAGCACTGGGCAGCTGTATTGGAGTACCAACTTCAGTAGCACAAGTCTAGACAGACAGGGGGACTGAGCTAGTCTCTTCCTTTGACAAGCTTTCGTGACTCTAAGAGGCTTGGATGGTACCACAATTTCCCTTAGGCCTCAGAGGAGATAGAGAAGTGAGAAGAGAGGGCTGGCCTGCAGGCTGTAGAGTCGCCATGGTGAGGGCAGAACTGACCCTGTAGCTGAGGGCTTTGGGGGTGAGCTGTCCAGGTCACAGGAGGCCCCTGGGAAGTCTGCATGGCCAGTGGGAGCTGAGGTGGGCTGTGACCCCATCTTATTTGCAACAGGCAATGAGAGTAAGCATCACAGGATAATCTGAGGCATGCTAAAATGAGAGCACAACGAGCTAGTGTTGGGTGTTGCCTGGCTGGGCAGTGGAGGACTCATGTGCAGGAGGGATAAGAAGACTCGTAAAATGATTCCAGTTGCCCAACTAGCAGACTAAATCTTACTTGAAGTACTGGCAATGCAGGGACACCCAGAAATGAAAAAAAATTTTTTCTGAGCATATTCTCCCCTCACTTCCTCCCTACCCCTTCTCCAAAATAAACAAACCAACGAACACTAATGAAGTCCCCACCAGAAACAAATCAGAAATTGGACTTCCTTGTGCTTTTTGAATTACATCTAGGACAAGGGCACCATCACTTTTTCAGTGCCTAGGGCACTAATGTGGCCCTGATTTTCAGGTGAGCTCCTGAGCCATCTTATCTGTATGAGCTCAAGTACGAAAGGTACCCACAATGGAAGAACAAGGAGGGGTCAAGGTTAGAGAGGTCTCCCTAGGGTCAAGAGCTGGGGGGTGTGGTCAGAGCCCCCGTGGACAGGCCTTGGGCTGTGGCCGTGGAGGTGAACAGCTAAGTGGAACTAGAGATGGGGGCAGGTTGCTGGCAAGGGCAACAGGATAAAGAGATTGTAGGATGGAGGAGTCAGGTGCCAGGCTTCAGTGAAAGCCAGAGAACGTCCCAACAGTGAACAGATGCCCGATGCCCTCATTTCTATAACTGGACCTTCATCTAATGCGGCCCATGGGCATGTGACATTGAGTAATAGGTTTACATGGAATACTAACATAATTACACATTGATTCATAACATTGATTATTTTTCTCATGTTTATCAGACTTTAGCAAAATTAGATCCATACGTGCAACATTAACTCTACTGCTTGCTTTTTTTTTTAATTAAATGCACATATCAAAGTCTCCTTCTGGAGTTTTCAACTGACAAAAGGAAACAATATCGTTTGAAAATTTTGTTTTTAGGCAGTTAAAGGTGGACCTGAGCTACGAGAGGCACCTGTTCTGTGCATTTTCATTTCACATTCTCAGTAAGATTGCAGAGACAATTTTTATTTTCCTTTTCTTTTTTAAGTCTCTGGAGAAAACCGCTATCCAGGAATGATTTTTTTTTAACTTGTTTCCATTTTCCCTGTGCCAGACTGAGCATTCCTGAGAGACAACAGACCTTCTCAGGGAATCCGTGCTTAGCACATGATCTCCAGTTCTGAGTGAATAAACATTTTTCCTACTGAAATGAGTGGAACACTAGCTACCAGGGAATCATGTTGACACCTAGCTGATCTTTAGTTTTACAATGCATTAGGCTGCTCTCTTCTCCTTAATGATTTAAGTATCTGATGATAAGCTTTCTTGTCAAATAAACTCAAACTCTGGCTTTATTCAATCTTCAGCTTTGTAGCTGAATATTTAACTATGGTCTGAAGAAAGAAAAAAAAGTCAGGTTGGTTGTTGGAAAGGGTGATCTGATTACTGCCATTTTAAATGCTCTGCTCTGCCGGGTAAGGGAGGTTCTTTCTGTTTTTGCAGCAATGTTCACCTAATTTTCTCTAATTTTTATTTACCTTGCTATTTGAGACTTCTGTGAGACCTAAGGCAGCAATAGATCCAGTCTAGGAATCAGTAGGGTAAGGGAGGTCCTTGGGAAAATCAAAGTAAGCAGTGTGATATCCCTGATGCCATGGACTGCATTTTCAGCTATCCATGGAGAGAGGAGAAATTTTAGTAAGGAAAACACAGATAATATGGAAATCCTTTGTATTTACTTTGGACCCTCATCCCAGGACACACACATTGCTGTCACATGGCCATATGCCATGATGACAAATGTCTACAGTAGCACTTTCTTCACTAATTATTGTGATAATCAAAACATGCTCCCACATACTTCCTTTTTTTAGTTTATTTATTTATTTTGAGAAAGAGAGAGAAAGAATGAACTGGGGAGGGGCAGAGAGAGAGAGGGACAGAGGATCTGAAGCAGGCCCTGTGATATCAGCACAGAGCCCGATGTGGGGCTCAAACTTATGAACAATAAGATCATGACCTGAACCAAAGTCAGACGCTTAACCGACTGAACCACACAGGCACCCTGCTCCTAAGCACTTCCTAATGATCCTTCAGAAGATGGAACTACCCAAAACTCGGGCAGATCCCTGGCTTATCAATTCACTTTCAGGTCTTCAGGAACTAATTTTTTATGATTCCTTTACACAGTCTATTCAGTAATCAGGATGCCTGATCAATGCAAAAACCAAAACTCTGATAGACTTAAGGCTGCTACCAGGGAAAATCTACAATAGAGGAGGGGATTTTGGTCAACTTCCCCCTTACCCCATTCAGGGTCTCAGCTTACTAATGTGACTGGGAAAGTTTCCAAGTTTCTTGTCAAAGGCTTAATCACAAATGACTTTTCCTCTTGGGGAGCTTTTGTGGGTGTTTCAAAGATTGCCATCCACTAATCATTTGTACCACTCTCAGGAAGTATGGAATGCATTCCACTCTCAAGGCCACATACCCCCAGTCTCTGCACCAGTAGGGCCCTTAGGGCTCACCTCCCTCTAGGGTAAAGAGTTAAAAGTCCCGCGAACTACTTCTTCATTTTGCTTATGGTGACAAGGCCTCCCTTTGGAGTGTCGCATCTATGGTATCTTTGTATCCATTTGAAATTTCTGTTGTAACATTTTATTGTGATCAAGAAATAAAAGGATAATTTCAAAACAAATAATTTTTTAAAAAATTTTTAAGCAGGCTTCATGCTCAGCAGAGAGCCCAAAGTGGGGTTTGAACTCACGACCCTGAAATCAAGACCTGAGCTGCAATCGTCAGAAGCTTGGGGCGCCTGGGTGGCTCAGTCAGTTAAGCATACAACTTCAGCTCAGGTCATGATCTTGTGGTCTGTGCTGACAGCTCAGAGCCTGGATCTTCCTTTAGATTCTGTGTGTCTCTTTCTCTGCCCACTCATGCTCTGTCTCTTTCCATCTCTAAAAAATGAATAAATGTTAAAAAAAATTTTTTTTAATTTTTTTAATTTTTTTTTTATTTCTGAGAGAGAAAGAGAGACAGCATGAGCAGGGGAGGGTCAGAGAGAGAGGGAGACACAGAATCTGAGGCAGGCTCCAGGCTCTGAGATGTCAGCACAGAGCCCGACACAGGGCTCGAACCCACAAACCATGTGATCATGACCTGAGCTGAAAGTCGGACGCTTAACCGACTGAGCCACCCAGATGCCCCCTCAAAACAAATAATTAAGAGACAATTCCTCAATATCTGAGAGCCTCTTAGTCTCTGAGATTCTACAACATTGTAGACTACATACAATTCATTTTCATAATCCAATATGTTTCCAAGCTGAATTTTGAAAATAGTACTCTAAATGTCCTTTTGTCTAGAAGAATGTTTAGGCATTTTCCCCCTCCTACTAAAATGTTGTTCTTCTCCTTTCTACTAATTCTTGAGGCTCTTAGCCCTAATACTTTATATTCCACACCCTTCAAAATGGGGGCCAGGGGACCGACAGAGAACTTCTCATGCATGTTCTGTTTTGACATTAAGGAATATCTGGAAGACAAAGGAGTGACTGACTTAAATATGATGAAAACATAATGACTGTTTCACAATAACTACCACATGGAGCACCTCACAACTTACAAAGTGTCTACATGTACATTTTCTCCTTTGATCCTTATGAGGCAAGTCCTATTTTATAGATGAAGTAAGTGAAGCCCAGACAGAAAAGGAAGGAGAACTAACGTTTAATAAGTGCTGTTATATGCTAGGTGGCTTTTTATATATTTGTCACCTCATTTAATGTCCATAATAAACAGATACGTATTACTATCATCCTAGGAAACTGAGGCTCAGAAAGATTAAGTAATTTACCAAAAATCACACAGCCAGTAAGGACACCATTTTGCTGTGCTGTACATTTAAAATTTTTTTTTATGTTTTTTTTCATTTTTGAGAGAGAGAGAGAGAGACAGAGTGCGAGCAGGAGAAGGGCAGAGAGAGAGAGGGAGACAGAATCCAAAGCATGCTCCAGGCTCTGAGCTGTCAGCAGAGAGCCCAACACTGGGTCTGAACTCACCAATGGTGAGATCATGACCTGAGCCAAAGTCCAACACTTAACTGACTGAGCCACCCAGGTGCTCCTGCTGTACCATATATATTTAGTCTCCTCTCTTTAACTAGAACTTGTTCAGTTACCCATAAAATGCTTTGACATTCACCCCATACTAGCAAAAAGGGTTTAGGGTGCTTTTGTCTGGTCTATTTTATTGTATTTTCATGCCAGTGGAAAGTCAGATGACCAAAAAGAATAGCCTTTTACAGTTCCCAATTTGGGCATTTAAGAGTGAGTGAAAAGGAACATGAATTTGAAGAAATAGCAGTACAAAGCATTGCACATCTTTGTAAAGCAATTACTTTGAGACCAATCAAGCCAAGATAAACACCAAATCATTTCAAATGAGAGCAACACGATCTTGCTCATTAGGATCCCGGAACACAAAACTCAGGAGGCTGGTGGTGGAAGGTTAAACTCTGGAGCACTCCAGTAAACATTTCCAGGACCTCCTTTACCCTGTGTCAGCTGCAAATTAAACAGCTAGAGGGTTGGGGGACTTCATTGCAGACCTCCCACTGGGCAGAGCCTCCACCTTTGATTTTACTCTTTACCTATGATTTTAGGAAAGCCCTATTTGCTCCCTTTGTTTCCATGTTCTGTACTGCCCAGAGTACTCAGGCTTTCCCAAGCCCTTTGTCCCCTTAAGATTATATCACTCATCACTCTTCTACCTAGCATAGCACTCACGGTTCCTGGTGTTCTTTGTTGCTATTATGCACATTCAAGTATTCCTGTGATCATGACTTTATAAATCATTGAGTTGTGGCAAAGAACTGTGTAATGCAAGTTCAGATAATGATGTTTTACTGGACACAGGAGAGTCTTAAGATAACAATGGACATAAACATTTAGCAGTGGTGATGTGACTGTCCATACCATACCACCCAAATTGAGAGAGACTGGCCAGCAAGGTTCAAAGGGCCCTATCTAAGAGGCAGTTAATGTGTGTAAATAATACATGTAAATAATAAGGGAGAACTGAAAAAACGACAAGGCGAGCCTCAAATCTGAACAACTCCACAGAAAGAAACCTTTCTTCTCTAAACTCTATAACCTCACTTCAAAGCAATTTTATGGTGCCAATAATTCTATAGCTGGTCAGTAGGGTCACAATGAATTTCTTGTATTTAGAATGACTGAGGAGGGCGTAAAGCACTCTGGGATCATCCTCAGAGTCTGTTTACCATCTAAGTGGTTAAAGCGCTATTGTGAGTTTACAGAAATAGGTCTGCACTGTCCAGGGATGCAGTTTTTGGCTGCCTCAATGAGGATCTTATCAGGAAAAACAGCTCAGATGCACAGCCTTCAATGATGGGGCTTATGATTAACATGGAAGGGTAAAACCCAAAGACTAGTATATAGCTAAAACCTCAGGTTCTGGAATCAGGCCGACTGATTCAAATACTGACTCTCCCATCCGTAACCAGTGTGGAAATTACCAAACCTGTTTTAATCTTCATGCTTTTATCTGTAAAATGGGAAGATTAATATCTAACTTACAAACATTTTGAGATCAAATGCAGTAATGCTGGTAAAGCACTTAATATAGTGGCTGGTACCCAAAATGATGTTAGTTCTTTCATCAAAAAACACCATAAGAAAAACATTTTTAACTTTTTCTTAAGTAGGCTCCAGACCTAATGTGGGGCTTGAACTCATGATTCTGAGATCAAGAGTCATGTGCTCTACTGACTGAGCCAGCCAGGCACCCCAAAACACTCAGAAGAAAATTAACAGATAAACCACAGACTGGCAAAAAATACGTACATAATATTTATCTCAAAAAGTGTTCATATCCGGAATATAGAAAGAACTATAAGTCAACAAAGAAATAGATGAACAACCCAATTTTTAAAAAATGGGCAAAAATGTCGGACAGACTTCATAAAAGAAGATATGTTCATGGATACTAGCACATGAAAACATGCTCAACATCATTGCAGTTCAGAGAAGTACATATTAAAACTACTTCCTGTTTCTCTGTAAGGCAACCAAAGGGTAAAACGTTTACTGGATTTCCAGAAAGGGGCTTTGAGACCCTGCTCGGCACAGCTCTTCCTCTTCCCCTTCCCTGCCTCTGCTCTTGGTTCTAACCCCTGCAGACTCTTTATTCCTCTGTCTCCCAGTGTTAACCTGTCCAGATAATGATGTGCAGCTTAAAAAAAAAAAAAAAAAAGTTGCTACAAGCCACCCCTGGGCTATAATCAGGTATACACAGTTATAAGAATCTCGGTAGGCTAATAATTTGAGTTTGATTCCATTTAAGAATCACTTACTGAACTTGGCATTACACTGAGCTATGGGCTACCAAACTGGAAACTCTTCTCAAATCCTTAGCTAAAAAGTGTCCTCAGCTGCTAAGGCTGCAGGAGCTCACGGGCTGAGGGTCCAGTAGGTCGTCTCATCTTCTGGAGTTCAGCCAACTCTCTGGCCACAGCCCCCTACCTGTTCTGCAGAAATACACAGCAGCCTCGGGGTCCACACTAATGTGGTCTCACTAATATGGTTCTCCTGGTATCCAGCCGCTGTCAGATTAAAGCCTTTCCCTTCCCACTAGCCGTCTTCCCAGCTTTGCACCCGGATGCCCAGTTTCTCCAGCTTTTCTTTGAATCCAAGCCAGTTTGTTTCCCCAGAAGGGATAAAGAGACAGTCCTTCTCTACCCAATTACTGCTATGGGCATGCACCACACGTGAAGCCATAAGCGTTATCTCGCACACCCAGACCCTCCCTTACGGTGGGAGTGGGGGTGGGGGGTGTTCCCCACAGGCCTCCCCTTGCTGAGCCTTCCCCACTGACTTGAACGTCAGCGGCAGAACTTCCACGGACCTCCGGGACGAAGCACAGGCTGGGAGGAGGCACGGTCTGCGCGTGAGCGCCCAGACGGCTGCAGGAGCCCGGAGGCTGAGCCGCTCTCCTCTGCCCAGCCTGGCTCGTCCTGGCAGGCTCACCGACATGGCACAGCCCACGTGTTACGAGTCACTTCCCTGGTCCCACCTCTTCCACGAGGCATCGTGTCACGTTCTGCTCAACAGCCTTTGTAGACTTTGTGGGGTGCAGGATAAAATGCCAACTCGGTAGCTTGGCCCAGGCCCCCTCCCTAGGCTACTAATCACAGAGTGCTCCTGTCACATGACCCTTCATTCATAGCTGCAGTCACCCTCTATTACTTCCCACCAGAATTCTTAGGACCTTCTCTCACACCCTTCCCACCTGCCAGACTCCTGTTCACCCTCCAAGACCTGCTGCAACATCCCTTCCTCTGGAAAGGTTTCCCAGAACCTCTGTGGGAAGACAGTGATTCCCTTGTCAGGGTTCCCTTAGTTCTGGATTCATACATCTAACACCACATGTTCCAGGTTTATTATAATTCATCTATGTACATACCTCTCTCCCCCACTGGGCTGTAAGATCCCCCAAGTACGCAATCTCTCTCCTTTAATATATTTAGTGAATAAGTTAATGAAAAGTCTAATACACACTACTTATAGTTTCTTCTTATGCTTTAACATGCTTCCAATATTAGGGATATTCTTGGGCTCCCCCTTTCCCTCCTGATTTACCTTTCCTGGGATTTAGGGGTTATAGGAAAAGGAAAATTATAATGACTGTGCAGTGGGGAACTGTGTCTCTGGAATATTCTACCTGTTCTTTTCTGATGCCCTTTTTCCCTTTTGAGAGCCCTCTCCTCCTCCAAATGCCCGGAGGGAGAGCAAAGCCAAACACCACAATTAGTGTGTGAACATGGGTGAGTCATTCAACATTCTAGACTGCATCTGAGAAATGAGAGGTTTGAACCAGTTGATGTCTAAGGCTATTTGTTGTTCTAACAATCTGTAAGTCATAAAGTAACTGGAAATTTAGGTGTCCCCAAATAATAGTAAACTTATGTCTGGGCAGAGGGACTTTTCAGTGTTCCAGAGTATCTGTGAATAAGGCCAGTCCTGGTGACAGCTTCTTCCTTTCCTGGCTCATCCCCTCCCACCACTTCTGACTCTGAGCTACCTCCTGAGTTGCCAGTGGGGCACCTTGGGAAGCTTCATTTTTGGCTTATTGACTTTGATGCAACAGCATTTGCAACTGCTACAACTTGAATAGTCCAAACTCTTCTTAGCAACAATTTCTTGTGTTTTCCCATCTCCTGAAGCTTCCAAAAGCCATGACTCACACCCTGGACCATTTGCAGAGCCTCTCAGAGGAGGAGAGGCCTGGGCCTCTGCGTTTTGAGAAGCTCTCTTGTCAGGGACTCTTTAACAGGTGCAGGTAGTACATCACACAACTCTAGGGGGCACCATTCATACTGAGATCACCATAGAATTATAAACGCATTAGAATAATTTGCTGGCAGATGGCAGCAAGTTGAGGAAAAGCTTTCTTTTCTTACCATACAAGGGAACTTCGAGGGTTTGGCTGCTGTGGTACCCTCCCCTTTAAAAAAAAATTTTTTTTTAATGCTTATTTATTTCTGAGAGAGAGAGAGAGAAACAGCATGAGCAGGGGAGGGTCAGAGAGAGAGGGTGACACAGAATCTGAAGCAGGCTCCAGGCTCTGAGCTAGCTGTCAGCACAGAGCCCGACGTGGGGCTCGAACCCACGAACCTTGTGATCATGACCTGAGCCAAAGCCAGACGCTTAACCAACTGAGCCACCCAGGAGCACCCCCCCCTTTTTTTAAAAACAAAAAGCTGTGCCAAAATAAAGTGATACAAATTGTGGTGGGTCATCAATGCAACAAATCAAAATTGTTTTAATTGTGATAATATCTATATGACATAAAATTTACCATTTTTAAGTATATAATTCAAGAATGTTAAATACATTCACATTGCTGTACAGCCAATCTCCAGAACTCTTTCCATCTTGCAAAACTGAAATTCGATACCCATCAAACAAAAATCCCCATGTCTCCCTCCCCCATCCTCTGGCAAACACCCAGTTCATTGCTACTTCCTGTCCCAATGAATTTGACTATTCTAGGTACCTCATATAACTGGAATCCTATAACATTGGTCTTTCTGTGACATATCACTTAGTGTCATGTCCTCAAGGTTCTTCCATGTTGCAGCATGTGACAGAACTTCCTTCCTTGTTAAAGCTGAAAGGTATGCTATTGTATGTGTAGACCACAATTTGTCTGTCTGTTCATCTGATAAATAGATGAAGACACTGATTGCTTCCACCTTTTGGTTATTGTGAGTAATGCTGGTATGAATGTGAGTGTATGAATTGATGTTTTTAACATACCAAAAAAGTTGCATGATGAAGAACTCCTTTGGGCCTTTTAGGGGATTACTTGTATAAGTTCTTTCCTATTGTGGTTATGAGGCCAGGGTCCCACTGCTCGCATGGCTCACTACTATAAGCTCTTTTTATGTAATCCCTCTAGCAGGCCTCCTTTGCATAACTGGCAGCCAGAATACATCATTTTTAGCACCCCGCCTCTAAACAACCAAATGAATTTCAGATATAATCATGAAATGAAAAAAAAGTAATAATGATAGCAGAAAAGAAATGCAGATAGTATTAATTTTATTTTATTGAACTTACTTATTGGATTTATTGCACACATTGAGAACTGAAACTGTCTGCAGTCACACAATTTACTGTCTGCAGTAGTATGACTTTCCTTTTCCAGAAAATTCTTGATGAGGAAGATAGAGTTGAATTTCCTGAAAAATCTATTAATCCAAATAGTAGTCCATCAATTTGCCCATAGTGGGGTGTCTTAGTTCAGGCTGCTGTAATAAAACACTATAGACTGCATGGTTTAAACAACAGACCTTTATTTCTTGGCTCCCCTGGAGCCTGGGGAGTTCAAGAGAAAGGTGCCAACAGATTAATTTCTTGGTGAGGGCCCTCTTCCCGGCTTATAGACAGCTGCCCCCTCACCCCCATAATGTGCTCACAGGGCCTTTCCCTCGGTACATGTGCTTGGAGAAAGAGTTCTGGTTTCTCTTCCTCTTTTTATTTATTTTTTTAAATGTTTATATATTTGAGAGAGAGAGACTGAGTGCAGAATGCAAATAGGGAAGTGACAGAGAAAGAGAGAGAGAGAGAGAGAGAGAGAATCCAAAGCAGGCTCCAGGCTCAAAGCTATCAGCACAGAGCTGGTCACGGGGTTCGAACTTGTGAACTGCAAGATCATGACCTGAGCCAAAGTCAGACACTCAATCGACTGAACCACCCAGGCACCCCAGGAGCTGTCTTCCTCTTCTTAAAAAGACACTAATCCCATTATAGAGGCCCTACTCTCATGACATCACTTAAACCTAATTATCTCCCAAAGCCCAACCTCCAAATACCATCACATTGGGGATACATAAACTTGGGGGAAAAACAAACATTCTGTCCAAAACTTTGGGTAAATATCTCCTTCTCAAAGCAATACTTAGTTCAACTGTACTTAACAAATGATTGCTTAGTGTTTGAATACTCACTTCAAAATCCTCACTTTACTGTATTAACCAATACTAAACTGTTTTATCATAAACCTTCTCCAATCCCAATCAGGCCTGACATTAAAAGACCCACCTTAAACCAGACCCCAGGAACCTTGTGAATAATTCCAGCTCTAACTTCCCTCTTCAGTGACACTGCCAAGATTTCATCAAGTTATTTACCTCCAGAGGGCATTAGCAGTCATCAGTATAATCAGTAAAAACATTTTAATAAAAAACAACCAAAATAAGTATTACAGGACACAAATGGGAATGTGCAATGATTGAAAAGCACATTACTTTTAGGATGCTGGGTGGCTTGGTTGAGCATCCAACTCTTAATGTCAGCTCATGTCATGATCCCTGGGTCATGGGATAGAGTCCGTATCAGGTCTGAGCTGGGAGTGGAGCCAGCTTAAGATTCTCCCCTCCGTCTCTTCTTCCTCCACTCCATGCATGCGCACACAGTCTCTCTTGCTAAAATAAAAAAATAAAAATACATTACTTTTTAAAATAAAAATTCTTTCCTTAATTTTTAAAATTAAAAATAAAATTTTTTTAAAGGGGGCAAAACCTTATACCTACCTTTGGTCTGCTACAGTAATGAGTAGCATCATGGTTTCTATTTTCAAGCTTTTACTTCTTCAGATTTGCCAATGATTGTCCAAATCAACCTTCACATATTTAATGGAGAGCATAGCTCTCTCCATTCATATTAAGCAAAGAACACTTTGAATTATTTTAATTTTTAAATATTTCAAATGAAACAATACAAATATTTATTTCAAATAAATATACAAATAGTTAACAAAAAACCTTAACCACAGGGTGAGATTGGCAGGTTCATAATAATACCATTTAATAAATCCCAGAGACTGTAATATTGTCAAGTTTTCTCAGGATGAATTGTAGCAATTTTCAAATATCTCTGCAGGAAATAAAATCTCCTAAAATATCTTCATCATAAATTTCTACTGTATTTGATTAAAACTTCCCAAATTTTTATTTTGCAAAAGTCAGAGAAAGTGGCTGAATGATAGTAAACATTGATTGTATTTGAAACTTTCTTTCTTCCTTTCTTCCTTTCTTCCTTTCTTCCTTTCTTCCTTTCTTCCTTCCTTCCTTCCTTCCTTCCTTCCTTCCTTCCCTTCTTCCTTCCTTTCTTTCTTTCTTTCTTTCTTTCTTTCTTTCTTTCTTTCTTTCTTTTGAGAGAGCATGCCCTCATGCATGTGCAAGCAGGGGGGATGCAAAGAGGGAGAAAGAGAGAGACAGAGAATCTCAAGCAGACTCCATGCTCAGCACAGCGGAGCCTGACTCAGGACTCAATCCCACAACCATGAGATCATGCCCTGAGCTGAAATCAAGAGTCGGACGTTCAACTGACTGAGCCATCCAGGCACCCCTGATCCTTTAATTTAGAATGAGGGTCTAGGTCTTGGTGAAAATGATTGAAACATTCAAACATGTCCTTTTGATTTCTTCTGGCAGTGCAAGACAAGACATCCTTGTCATTATTCTGTGAAATGTCTGTTTCCTTATCATTTGTTTTTGTGGAGTGACTGGTGCTCTTCACAGTTTCTCTGCTCCAGTTTTCAATGAACAATTTAAAGCTTATCATTTCATTGTACATTGTGGTAGGTTGATTCTGATGGTTTGCAAATATGTTTGCATGGACGCATGTGGACAGAATTAAAGTTGCTCTAGTTCTGTTTCTTGTCTTTATAATCACTGATAATTTAAGATCTACAGTTTAGACTCAGGAATAAGTATTGAACTGTGCCCAAATTGAGGTCTAAATGATTCCAATAGATCATGAACTTACTCCTGAAACAAATAGTTGGGGCTGAGTCTGCGTGTGTCATAGGCCAAATGATAACTAGTTCTCCAAATGAACTTCATGACATGGAACACAATGTTTATGAAAGGATAAGTAATAAAATGTGTTAACTGGAAATTTATTTATTTACTTATTCATTTATTTATAAAAAAACTAAATAGAAACCAAAGTAGTTGTTTAGAATTTAGATGAGGAAAAAAAACTCAGAATTGTTTTATCATTGTCATTTTTTAGAATTGCAGGCTGGTGGCAATAATAAAAAGCAGGCCACTTTTAGTTGGTTTTATTGTTGTTTTTCAATTCCCTTTGGAACAACGCACTCCATACTGCCTGCCTGAGGATTGTTCCCACTGCCCCTCCCATCTCCGGGCCTCCACCTCCTGAAGTCAGCCAGGGATGCAGAATGGGGGACAAGAGAGACTTAAGTAAGAGTGTTATGTGTCCTCTAGCAGGACTTCTTCCTTGTAAACAGAAAACCAATTTTCTTTAGGTCTCTGCCTCTCAGGAAAGAGGACTCTGTGCTCAATTCAGGAGAATATACTGATTAATCCAAGATTTTTGTGTCAATTAAATTCCCTTTGCCTGTGATTGGTTCAGATATGGGTATTTGTGGGGGCACCTGGGTGGCTCAGTTGGTTAAGCATACGACTTCAGCTCAGGTCATGATCTCTTGGTTCGTGTGTTCGAGCCCTGCATCCGGTTCTGTGCTGACAGCTCAGAACGTGGAACCTGTTTCGGATTCTGTCTCCCTCTCTCTGCCCCTCCCCCTCTCATGCTCTGTCTCTCTTTGTCTCGAAAAGAAAAAAAACAAAAGAAAAAAAATAGATATGGGTATTTGTGGAAGTTCCAGCAAAAGAGCCTTGAAGGTAAGTCCGTTTTGAGGACTTTCAAATCCATCAATGCACCCCAGCATAGTCCAAAGCCACGACCTATAAATAAATCACACACATGCATGCCTATCTATATATCTATGCATATATATGTATGTGTGTATGTGTACATTTACACTGAAAGTGAGATAATAGATACATGTCATCTTGTTTTCAATCTAGATGTACACTATTGAGATGAATAAAAATGCGTTCACATAAAAAAGATACGAAATTCATAGTAGCTCTTTGACTTTATATTTATTCTCAGCCAAAAGATACTAGAAGTACAAACACTATCAATATAGGTTCATAACTTAATGTTTATAAAAGGAGTCTTTTTCATGAGCAACCTATTTCTTTGTCATCAAATAGGTGTATCCCCAGAATTTTCTACCAACCACTAGAGGGTAGTCTAAACCAGCAAAAGATCCAACTATCCAGATGGCACTAGCATAGCCCTAAGAACAGCTAAGCAGCGATAAGCAACAACCACTTCACCACAATGGCCATTTTAGGCAAAGCAATTCAGGTCCCAGTTTTCTTTAACTCAAAATGAAAATACCTTTACTAACTCTCATGACTAATATGTGTATTTTAACTGCTTGGACAACCTTAGGCATTAAATATTCAGAGTCTAGAGTGAGAATGACTGAGTTTACATCTCATGTCCACCCTTAATAGCAGTGCGACATTGGGAAAGTTTTTCTACCTCTGTTTCCTTATCTGCAAAATGATAGTAGTAACAGCAAATGTATGTTCCATAAGTGCTAGCTCTTATTAAAGCTTAAAACAGGCTCTGCAGCTACACTGCCTGGATTCAAATATTGGTTCTACTAAGCTAAATGAATAGCTTAGTAACTATGGATATGTTACTTTTCTTAACCTTGGTGTTCTCATCTGTAAAATGGAGCTAATATTACCAACTCAATGAGGACTGCTTAAAGATTAAATGTGCATCAGCACCTAACACAGTGCCTGGCACAAGGTAAAATGTAATATATATCATTGGTATTACTTTTAATATTCTTTTTATAATTACTAACAATATTAGTATTAGACTTGCAATGAAGAACTTGGCCCTGGTATTTGTACCATGTATTGTTTACCTTAAGGTATATTTGTAAAATAGCAACACAAAGTACATTTTCTGATTCTTCCCAAACCTAGATAGAAGCCCTGTCCATCACTATCCTGAAGCTTTGTCTCTACCAGAAATCCAAATTGGAAAGTCATGCAATTAAGTGGAGAATTTGATCTTTGTCAACAGATAGTGCATGGAATTTGTGCCCCTTTAAAACTTGCTTTCTTTTCAGAGAGAGTTCTTTTATGTGGCTCATTCAAAAACTTTTGAGTCTCTGCTATAAGGTTGTGCGCCCTCAGGTGTCATCCCTTGTTTATTTCTGGATAGACTTTTACAGATCAAAGTGAGTGTCTGCTTTCTTCCTAATCTAGTATTATCAGTCCAGCCTTCCTTGCCATTGAGTGAGGATGGCAGCACTGGCATCCAGGCTTACCTCCTGGAAGCTTCTCTTTTTAAAAAAAAAAAATCAGACTTCAAAATGATACAAAAAAATCAGTTATTTTGGGTGTTTTATTATATCTGCCAGAAGATATAAGAATTTGATGGTGTTGGACTGTTGCTTAGTATTGTAGTCTCTTTTAGTAATAAGACATTTATTTTTAATGTTGGCAACAAAAATGAATTGATTTTATGACCTAACCAATAGTATTGGGGGATTTAGAGTTTGTCAAAATGAAACAACAGGTCCAAATTGCTTATAAAGCCCACAGCTGCCAGCCAGTCTGGTCAATTCTTGGCAACAAACTGACTTCCCCATCAGTTTAGCTCCATCTTACCCCTGAACTTCCTATTCCACTGGACACCAATGTTGCCCATACCCCATTGCGGCCAGGGCTCCAGCGGTGATATCACGGAAAGATGGAGAAAATCGCTGGGTTGGATGACTGCAGGCCTGGATCCCTTCCAGAAGACAACTTCCCCCTGTGAGACAATGAGTCTGTTTTTACCAAGAGTTCAAAAGTCTTATCAAAAAAGTCCAGAGCTTCTGTAGTTGGACAACTGGTGTTCCAATGTCATCATGTCTGCCCTTTCGATGTAAAAACTAAAGCACTTTGTAAAACCTGAAAACAGTTTAAGACATTAAGACACACACACCCCTCCCAAAAAAAGGAATTTTCATGCACTGTAGAAACCATTCAGTGGCAAAACATCACATCCTAGTGAATATAATAGGGTCTTGCTTCCCCCTCTTATTTGAACACAACTCTCATTGACTTAAAAGTGACATTTCAAACTGGCTGCAAGAATGATTTGTCCTCTAAACAAAGCAGGCTGCATTTGTTCTGGTAGAACGGCTTCTCTTCTTTGTCTCCGGATAATTTGATACAGCATTCATTCATTCAAGTGTGACTCTCATTTGAAAAATTTCTCAATGAGACCATTTAAAAAATATTTTTTAATCTGAAGCTTTCATGACTTACTCTAAGGCTTCGTTCAGCCTTGTCCTTGTTAGCTTAGTAGAAATGGCAAAAATTGATCTTTTGAAATAAAATTGTCCCTGTTAAATTTCAAAGTTAAAAGTAATCATTTTCCCCTAAAACTTTGTTTGAACTATGCATGTGCCATTTGTGTCTACAGTTTTAAGAGTAGGGATTTTCTAATTGCTTGAAGGATTTTTTTTTTCTTTTCCCAGATAAAATGTCAAGCTTTAAGCCTTAAGACTTGGAAGGAAAAGGAAGTAAGTTACTTAAATCTAGTGTCTTCCATATGCCTGGGGCTTTCTCAAGAGGAATAACAAATCTTTGAGTGTTTAAAAACAGTGCCCTGGAAATTAGAGCTACAGGTAATATTATTTTCTCTTCTGGGAAATGCACCCCATCAACGACCAGTCTCCATGCTTCCCACCTTCTCCAGTCTCAGGCATTTCCTGGCCTCTTAGGTCAGAATTCCCATAAATTTCAGGGCCTGCCATTTTCTCAGGGCAGAGGTGAGACCAGGGAAGAAGAGACTCCACAATCACATCTTCATAAACTCAAACAAAGCAGACTTGCAGGGTTTACATTTTAAGCCTATGAATCTGCTTCGTGATGGCTCCCATGTCTCTTGAAATAAACAATGTGGAAAGAAAAATATTATAGTCTTTATCTGCAGCATTTTCTTCTGAAAATAACTTGTGCAGGAGAGAGGTGAACCAGTGGCACATGCCTGAGCAAAGCTCTCTGACTTCTCTTTCACAATTGCCTCTTCCTAATAAACAACCAGCTCACAGTACCTCAATACCTGTGTGTACATAAGGAAGCCAAAATTAAAAAGGTCTCTTTAATACTAAAGGTAAGATCTGAGTTAAACTCAGAGCTAGCAAGAAGGCAGTCTGGTTAGTGGCTGTGTTTTGCCTTCAGCTTCTGATTTTAGCATTTGAATAGGGTTTAAAAGGATAATCAGCATTTAAAAAGTCAGTGTGGCCCTTTAAGACATGAATAACTGAAACCATCAATGAGATTGTTAAATATCAAAGAGGTTACTACTACATCTTAAATTTTCCCTTGAGTGAGAAGTGAATGATCAAATTCAGAAACACTTCATTTGATAAAGCTAAATGCTATCCTTCTTGCTAATCTCCTCCTGAGATTTTGCTCTTCACTTGAGCAAATTAACTGAGGGTGAACAATGATCAAAAGGAAAACTTATGAAGAGCAAACTCCATAAATCACTAGTGAGACTGAAATACACATCAGAAAAAAGACTTTCTCTGCTCAGATAAAGATCAGAAGCAAAAGACACAGATATAAGCAGGAGATGTAAAATAAATAGAACAGACACAGGACGGTTTGGAGCAGGGTTAAGAATGTCACCATCATGGAAGAACTTTGTGGGGTGCGGCACTTCCTCTTCCTATACCTTTCCTGGCAAATAGAGTCTGAATTAGGAGGAAGTTCCAATTTATAGCCTCCCTACGCCCACTGCATTCCCACACACACACCCTACACACACATACCAATTTTCTTTTTTTTTTTTAATTTATTTAGAGAGAGAGAGAGAATCCCAAGCAGGATCCATGCTGACATAATAGAATCATATGTAACTATAAAACACTCTGAGGATGCTTTCCAGAAGATACTGATGCTGAATGGTATACATAGTATGCTATTTCTTATGTAAGAATGGAGAGAAAATAGGAATATATATTTGTATTTACATAAAGAAACTTCAGAAGGAGATATAAATTAATGAGAATGTTTTCTAACAGGATACATAAAGGTGATTAAAAATGGCACTTCCCAATGAATTACTGTTTTTAAAAAAAATATTTCTTGGTTTTTCAACTATGTGGATGTATCTATTCAGGACTTTTATAAAATAATAATAATACAACTCAATAACAAAACAACCCATTTTTTTTAATGGGCGACAAGTTCAGACACTTCACCAAAGAAAAGACGTGGGTAGCAACTAAGCACATGAAAGATGCCCACCATCATTAGTCATTAAGGAAATGCAAATTAAAACCAGGGTGACTCAAATTAAAAAAACCCAACAAGACCAAGTGCTGAGGAGGATGGGGAGCCACTGGAATTCATGCACTGCTGGTGGGAATTCATGCGTTTCCACTTTGGAAAACAGACTATCAGTTTCTTCTAACATTTAACATGCATTTACTCCTCTACCTAGAAATCCTACTCCTACAGATTGAACTAAGAGAAATGGATATAGAAGTCTCTCCATCTAAAAGCTCCAAAAAACCTGAACACAAATGTTTGAGTAGCTTTAATTATAGTCACCAAACATAGGAAACAGGCCAAATGTCTACCAACTGATGGATAACCAGTTATATTGCTGGAATACCAGTTAGCAATAAAAAGAAAAGAAGTGACATGTGCAATGAATGAATTTCAAATGCTCTCTGCTAAGTGAAAGAAACCAGACTGAAAAGGCTACATGTGGTATGATTCCATTTCTGCAAAACTGTGGAACTGGTAATACTATAGAGACAAAAACCAGATCAGTGGCCAGGGGCTGTAGGCTGAGAAAGGTTTGCCTACAAACGGGCTCAAGGGATCTTTTGGAGGGGATAGAGTTGTTCTATCATGGAAGTGGTGTGCATTAGTTAAAATTCATAAAATTGTATGCCTTACAGCGGTGAATTTTACTGTATGTAAATTATACCTCAACAAACCTGACTTTAAAAATTATTAATAGTAAATAGGAGAGCGACATGGTCCAACTTGTGCTTTGGAGAGGTCACTCGGGTTGCTAGTTGGTAAAAACACTTAAGTGTGCAAGAGTAAAATTGCAGCTGTTTCAGTGGTTCTGTTGGACAACCCTCCCTGAGGACCAGGACTGAAATAACTCTTCTGAGGCCAGGTGGTGAAACTAGACAAAGGCAGATCCTTTAGATGTGTTTTTTTTTTCTTTTTTTTATTTCTAGGAGAGAGAGAGAGAGAGTGCGTTAGCAGGGGAGGGTCAGAGACAGAGGGAGATACAGTCTCTGAAACAGGCTCCAGGCTCCGAGCTGGCAGTCAGCACAGAGCCCGACGCGGGGCTCGAACCCACGAACAGCGAGATCATGACCTAAGCGAAAGTCAGACGCTTAACCGATTAAGCCACCCAGGCACCCCTTAGATGTGTATTTCAAGGAGTGAAAGTTGGGAAGACCTACTAATGGACTGGACATGGGTCAGGAGAGTCCTAGAGTTGTTAAAGGGGACTCTAAACATTCTTTTATTTCCCATACGTCTTAGTCCATTCAGGCTGCTATAACAAAAATACCAATGACTGGATGGCTTAAGCAGCAAATATTTATTTCTCACATTTCCAGAGGCTGGGAAGTCCAAAATCAAGGTGCTGGAAGATTTGATGTATGGAGAGGACTTGCTTCCTGACTCATATATAGCCATCTTCTCAGTGTCTTCACATGGCAGAAGGAGCATGGGAGCTCCCTGGAGTCTCTTTTCTAAGAGCACTAATCCCATGCATGAGGGTTCTGCTCTCATGGCCTAATGGTCTCCCAAAGGCCCCACTCCCAAGTACCATCACATTAGGGCATAGGTTTCAAAATATGAAGTAGAAGACATACATTCAATCTGGAGCACTATGCCATATGAGGTAGGCATAGAGAAAAAATCAAACATCTTTTTTGATCTATTCCCAATGCCACCATGAATTATTTGCAGAACCTCCAGTAGAGTCTCTGAATATATGCTAAGTACTGGAATCATAATATAAAAACTGAAGACCATGAGACTGAGAATCCTTGTTTGTCCTAGAAATTAAAGAGAAAAGAACCAAATCCAGGTCTTCTCAGGTAAGAAGGACTCCTGGGGGGGGGGGCACCTGGCTGACTCAGTCGGAAGAACACTCAACTCTTGACCTCAGGGTCATGAGTTCGAGCCCCACATTGGGTGTAGAGATTACTTAAAAAAATAAACTTAAAAAAAAGGGGAATGGCTACTGTGAAAGAAAGTGCTCCCACTCCAGAAGGGCAACAGCAGAAAGATGAGACTTTGTCATTTCCATTTTCTGCTCAACATAAAATGTCCTGGCAAGAAAACAAGAGGAAAAATAATTGGTTGAAATGTATTTTGTTTATTAATTAATAATAAATCATTATATTTATTTCTGGGGTTTTTTTCATGTGTAAAGTTCATTTCCTGTGCTTGCACGTATATTTACCGTGGCTGATTATGGACTGACAGGTGATTGCCCATTAGCCTAGTGTGGACATTCCTCACTACGCCATTAACATGCTGACCCCAATTTGGTCCTAACAGTCTAGAGCAAGGCAGTTGCCTTTGGTCACTTCAGTTCAGAGTTATTTAGTCAAAGTAGCTAAATCATACCTTAGAATGTCATGTGAAGTTCAACAGGAAATCCTTTTAGGTTTGTGCTAGTGAAACCCCTTTGTGATAAAGGTTAAGACCATAAAGAAAAGTAATGATAGAGCCCAAACCTACTATATACAACCTCTTGTTTTATTTTATGCATATATATATACATACATACATATACATACTTAAATACAGATATATTCTGATTATTAAAATAACACACAAAGCCTATAAAATATTTTAGAAAACCCTCCCAAGTTCACTTACCAGATAATCACTATTAGCTTTTTGATACATATTCATTCCTCTAGATTCTTTTCTACCCAACCACATTTATTTTAAGAGTATTACTTATACAAATATAATTTAAAGAAATTCAAGCCAAGGTTTTGACAGTGGGTATTAATACTTCTATCCTTATTAGAAAGAGGAAATTATATCAGAGGATATATCTAAATATCTCTAAAGGATATGTCTAAATAATTCATTAACTTTTAAAGTATTAATCTAGGATTGTTTCCTTTGAGGGTTATTAAGAGAACATGATAGAAAATTTGTGTAAAAGAGTAAAATAAAACTACAGAATTATCTGATTCTACATAAAGATTCTTAGCAACAGTATTTCAAAAAGAGTTAACACATTTAATTTGTAATAGTGACAGGGTTCAGAACACACTACCCCCAAATATGGCACCTTGGCATATTGCATATTTTAAGCTGAAGGAATTTGGGAAATGGCAGGTGCAGGAAGGACTCTCTGGTCTTCCCTTCTGCCCTGATGGAGGTCGTAAGACCCTCATATGAGAAGTGCTCTTCCTCTACCCAGAGAAAAGGAACATTTTTTTAAATCAAAGATGGAGGGACTCTGAGAGGAATTCAAACAAATGTTACTAAATTTACCCCAATTTAGTCCTCTCAACTTGTGCATTTTTTCCTCTACATTTTTCCATGACTTTCCACTCTTCCTCAAACCCAGGATAAAACCACTCAGAGTTAACAGTTTCTTGGGATCTTCACTTCTTTATAAAGGCTCTTGTATCACATAAAATTTAGATTACATAAACTTTTATGTTCTGTACTTGCTAATCTGTCATTTGTTATAGCATCCCCATCAAGAACCTAAAAGAATTGAAGAAAAAAGATTTCTTTTCCTATCCTACAATGGAAAATTTTTACTCTCGTAGAAATGTTTTCTACATAATATGGTCAACTATATGCCCTAATGTATTTAGCTATTTGAATTAGGAAAATAGTGATTGATAACTATTAGGCAATTAACATCAAGATATCTTGTTTGGTCAACCCTCAAAGCTATTCCAGAAAGCTTAAGGAAACTTTAAAACAAATATGTTTTGTATCCCCTTATATGCAATTTCTTTTGGTTATGAAAATATTTTGGACAATCAAAAATACCCAGACATGTTTTGAAAGATCAACTAATACCGCTAAAATTATGACAACAAACAGCAATAACAATACAAAACAGTATTTGGCCCCAAAATTAGATTCCCCAAAGGCAGAGGTAACTTTTAATCTAATTAGCTGTTTCTCCTCTTATATTTAACTTCTTTGTTTTAATTATAACTTTATGCTGCTATATACGGATTAAAAAATTTTAGGCATTATGTACTTACTTCCTATGTGGAAGATAAGAATTTAATATCCTTTACACCCTTACACACACACACACACACACACACACACACACACACACACACACACATAGGCTCTTCTTCCCCCCCCCCCAGCCCGTGTATTTTAATCATAATTTTGTGTTAAATGAATATTCAGTTTCTAGAAGAATGCATATATTGCTTACAAGTAAGCAATACTTTGTATACAATTCTTTTTTGTACTTTTTGTTTTTTCAGGAGCTAAATATTGCTTGTTTATTCATTTTGTTTTGTTTTAGTATATGTGAGTGGAGATTGTGTGTGTGTGTATTAACTTTTCTTTTTTCTTTTTTTTCTATTTGTGTTTTGAAAGAAAGCATGCACATGCACGGGGGAGGGGCATAGGAAGGGAGAGAGAGAATCTTAAGCAGACTTCATGCCCAGCCCAACATACAGGGCTCGAATTCATGAACCATGAAATCATAACCTAAGCTGAAACAAAGAGCCAGATGCTCAACTGACTGAACCGCCCAGGTACCCCTTTTGTTTTTGTTTTTAATGGGGACATTTCTCTGAGATCCTTCCATCCTTCTGTTTCTATCTGGACTCGTTTATCTCTAGACCTGGTAAATTTTGTCAGCCTAGTGTTTTCTTCACTATAACTCTAGAAATTCAATTTGCTTCTTTCCTTTGTTGGAATACTTGTTTCTTTACTCACATCTTTCTCTTTCTAGGTTGATTCTCCTCCTTTGGTAGCATACATATTCCAAAAGATTCCTGAGGGAAAAGTGTAAACAAAGCAATGTTTTTGAGATTTGTCTGTTAGAAAACATCTTTTTTGCTATCTTGATATTTAATATTTTAGCCAAGCAGAGAATTGGATTGGAAAGTTATTCTTTAAGAATTTTTAAGCCATTGCTTCATTAACTTTTAGCTATTGGCACTGAGAGTTTGGTGCTGCAGTATTTCCTCATGACCTTTCTTTCTCTTTCTGGAAGCTTTTAGATTCTTTTCCTCCCTGCTGGGGATTTATAGTGCTGTGCCTTTGTAAGGTATCATTTTCATTTCTTATTCTTTTTTTTTTTTTAAGAAAAAATATTTTAAAGTTTATTATTTTGAGACAGAGAGGGAGAGCATGCACACATGAACAGGGGTAGGGACAGATGGAAAGAGAATCCCAAGCAGGTTCCACGCTGTCAGTGCAGAGCCCAACTCGGGGCTCGATCCCACAAACCGTGTGAGATCATGACCTGAGCTGAAATCAAGAGTTGGAGTCTCAACTGACTGAACCACCCAGGTGCCCCCATTTCTCATCTTAATGGGACCCTTCATATGCTTTATTCTGGGATATGTTTCTGTAGCTATCTATGATGGTTCATTTTATGTGTCAGCTTGCCTGAGCCACAAGGTGCCCAGATATTTGGTTAAACATTATTCTGGGCGTGTCTGTGTTTCTAGATGAGATTAATATTTAAATCAGTAGATTGCATAAAGCAAATTGCCCTCAGAAATGCTGGTAGGCCTCATGGAATTCATTGAAACTCCAAGAATAGAACAAAATGCTGAATTAGAGAGAATTCACTTTCTCTGCCTACCACCTGGGGTGTTGCTCTCCTGCCCTTGGACTCAGACTCAAACTAGAGCTATACTCTTGGCTCACCTGGATTTCTAGCTTGCTGATTTCAGATTTTGGCACTAATTGGCCTCCACATTCAAGTAAGCTGATCCTTTATAATAAACATATTACACTTATATGTATATATACTATTGGTTCTGTTTTTCTGGAGAACCCAGACTAGTTCAGAATTTGGTAATTTCTGCCTCTCCCTTTTGTCCTCTTCTTGAAACCCCTAGTAGTCACATATTGAACCTCTTGAATTGCCCTACTTTCCTTTCCTTTCCTAACTTTTTTGTTCTACTCTTGAACAATTCCTCAACTTTATCTTTCAACCGTTCTATTGAATTTTTTACTTAATCAACATATTTTTAATTTCTAAAACTCTTTCTTGTTCTTGTATTATTCCATTGTCTTAGCATACTATTTTTATCCCGCGAATGCAATATCATCACTTATCTTTCAGAGGATATTAATAGTTTGTTTGAAGTTTACGTTGAGGCCACTTTTAGGCAGCAGGCTTGAGCAATGGAAACCTGAGCAGGGCAAAGGGGCCCACAGCAACCACCACCACCACATTGAATGAAAACAGGCTCATTAAGTGGCCTGCCTCAAAATAACCATAAGCACTAACTGACCAATGGGCTACTTACAGCCAGGCACGGTTCCTAAGATTACCAAAAAAGGGGAAATTCCACACAGTCCCTGAACTCCCTTACTCTGCCTTATAATGGTAGCCCCTCGCCACCACCCCCAATACAGTGTCCTTTGCTGTCCCCACTGCTCCCTTGTGGTATATTCAATTAACTTCTATCTCCTTTGTTTAGGCTCTGGTGAAATCTTTCATGGCCTGTGTCACCGGCCTCCACCCAATCTGGATGACCCACAGTTTTCTTCTTCCCCTTGCACTGCCTTGGATTCTCTTGAGTTTCTTTTTTTCTGTTGTTTTACTACTTTTTTTCTTTGTAAGTAGTTTTCCTCGAAAGTCTTCCAGTTCATATTAAAACTGAAGTGCTAAAAGCCTGATTGGAAGCTTTCAGGACACAAATAGGCCTTGTAAAATATAAGTCTCACTGCAGGGTAATCAAGTGGAGCTTGGATGTTTTGTGGACAACCCTACAAGTCAAGAGGTCTTTTTCTTGGATCTTCTCCAAAGAGTAATTATCCAGTCTGCTGAGCAAGGGCTATAAGCTTCCTTGCCAGCATTCTGGGGACTGCAGAGGGGACAAGGCCTGGGTGTCACCATGTGGTGTGCAGCGGTCCACTAGACTCCACTGTTTTCTGTCTAGTGCCTCATCCCCACCTTCAGCTGTTCCTGTCATCATCCCTGAGTCCAGAGTCTCTTGGCATCATCACCAAACCTCCCATTTCCTTCTTAGGTTGAGGATATAATCACTGGACATCAGGGGGTGCATTAAAAGTTCAAGGGGTCTAATTGCTCCTTATGCAAACCCTGTGTTTATCTCATATCTTGCCCTTCCTTTGAAGGTCTCTAACTTCTGAGTCAGGTGTTCCCTGGCCACGAATCAGTTGCTCTCCACTGGCAACCACCTCTGGAGAAAAGTATACTTCCATTTTCACTGCTCTCATAATTCAGTTTTGACCTATCCTCCGCTTTGTAAGCTTCCAAAATTTTGTTGTCTCTAATCCTCTCTTGTGGTCTCTGTTCTACTTACCCTGTATTGTCTCTTTACATCTTTACTGCCATTTTGGTGAGGTCTTAGGAGAAAGCAGAAATGAACACAAAACACATGTTTTAAAAAATACATCAAGAATCCTTTGCCTTATGTAAGTAGAGAAAGCAAAACATGAAAGCACCTTCCTCCGTTCAACTCAGGCACTGTCTGTGATCTGCCATGCACAGCCTCCACAGTCTACTCTTCACAACCGCGCACACACAAAGCGCTAAAGCACTTGATTTTATATTTTTTATTCTGGTCTTGGTTTTGTCACTTAACAAAATGTCTTGGAGTTACTTCCATATTAGTATTTACAGGCCTATCTAATTTTTTTTAGTTAATTTATTTGTTGGGGGTCGGGCAGGCGGACACAAGCAGGAGAGGAGCAGAGACTGAGGGAGAGAAAGAGAATCCCAAGCAGGTTTCACACTGATAGTGCAGAGCCTGATGCAGGGCTTGAACTCATGAATGTGAAATTATGACCTGAGCCGAAATCAACAGTCTGATGATTAACCAGCTAAGCCACCCAGGCACCCTATGGGCCTATCTCATTCTTTTTAATTGACTACATAGTATCAACAGTATGAATCTATCATGATTTATTTAACCATTTTAACACTCTTTTTAAATTTTATACATGCACACAGACATACATATATACATGTATGCATTTATATCTTCTTAAAAGATTAGCAAATTAAGTAACTAAAATTGCATAAATATCAAATAATCATGCTTATGCAAGGGAGGGATCAAAAGAAAGACAATATTATATGCATAGAAATCTTCACTGTTGACTTATGTCCAATAGCTAACGAATAGAACCATCTCCAAAGCCTCCAAAATCAGAGACATTAGGATTCCCCTTCAGTTGAAGACATACCATAAACAAAGATACAGCAGCCTTGAAACTATGTCAACTCATAGGCTTAGATTTATGTCAATAAAAAACTATAATTCAATTTACAATTTATATTTTTACGAAACATGTAATGCATTCACCACTAATCAGATTTTATGTCAATCAGAGCCCTGACAGGAAACATATGGAGCTTTCAAATAGGGAACAGAGAATTTAAGGAAGGGACCATTTTCAGTGATGAATCAGGGTTAAAGGAAACCAGAACAAGATGGTGAAGCACTTTGGGGCTACTGCAGGGAGGGTCGTTGCCACTCCTGCACCTGGGCCCAGGAGCTGTGGCTTTGCAGAGGGACCCCGCCAACCTTCAGCAGCCAGAGAAGGAGGGGCAGGGGGGGAAACACCTGACCTCACTCTTCATCCTGCATTTTTGCTGAATCTGACAACCCTAGGGAGGGATGAGTAGAGAGTGTATCTGGAGGGACTAATGGAGAACACTCCTCTTACCTGAAAGAGCAGTGTTCTACTGTGCTCATTAGTAGCCATGTCTGCAGACCTCGGGGCAAAGTCAGTCACCAAGAACCACAGACAATGTATATATCCAATCATGATAATGAATTCATTAAGTCTACTCTGAAAGTTTCCCTCATCTTGGCTTATAGCTCCAATTATATAGAAAAGAGACTATATATAAAAGGAGTCAATAAAAATGAAAAAGCAAACTATTCATTAAAAGAGTCAATAAAAATGGAACAGTAAAAATGTCCCCTTGTTGCCCCCTCTCATTAGTATTTGGTTTCTTTATTATTCTAGCACATGGGCCTGCAAATGAGATATGCCATCAGTAGCTGAATGGAATGTCTCTGTCCAGGTTAGGAGGAAAATGCCATCATGACTAGAGGCTAAACAGACCAGAGAATGCAAAAGGGATTACTTGAGCAGAGTGAGAACCATCCTTACATTTATAATAAATGTTAACCCATGACAGAAACAACATACGGATGGGGCCAGTAAAAAAGCAGTCTCTCACAAATCAATATGTTTGAATACTATTCTGATAACTCTTAAGCAGCAATCTTCTTTACAAATAAAATTTATTTTAACTTATGTGCAGATAGAAAAAAATTAGAAATGGATTGTCTGCAGTTTTTCTTAACCTTAAAATAATAAATATGATTAAATGGGGGGAAAAGAGCCCCAAGGAAGCCTTGAGAGTTTACAGATTTGGAAACTACTTTTCCTTTTAAAAAAATCTTTTTTAACTTAAAGACAAGTTTGATTTATTCCATTTCCATAGTTCATCTGTTTACTACCAAAATAGATATTTTTAATAGGTTTAACATGCTATGCTTTTTTTTTTTCTTTTCCTTTTTTAAAGTAAGCTCCACACCCCACAAGGAGTCTAAGGTGGGGCTTATACTCATGACCCTGAGATCAAGAGTAGGATGCTTAACCGACTGAGACACACAGGCACCCCACATGTTATACTTTCTATTACAAAATTTGATTTTTAGAAAAGTACTGTAGAGGAAAAGTTATTTAAGTTTCTGCCATTTGGCTCAACAGCTGTAAGAGTTTGAACTCATTTTTAGTGATGGGTTACTACATACCTGGATGCCTGGGGAAGCCCAAGATTCTGATTTTCAAATAAGGACCCACATAGCATAGTGATCTACCTGGGATAGATCACTATTTAACATACTCCATCTATGTGACAAAATTATTTTCAATAATAATCATAAAACAAAAAGAAGAGCAAAAACACTGAGTGAAAATATTTTATTACTTATGTCCAAAAATAATCATGTCAGTAAAAAACAAAATAAATATTATGACCAAAAAAGGATTGGATTAATTCTGTTTAATTACATTATAGTAGGTCTTTGAAACATTTTTTTTCAATATCCATTTATTTTGGGGAGACAGAGAGACAGAGTGCAAGCAGGGGAGGGGCAGAAAGAGAGGGAGACACAGGATCTGATGCAGGCTCCAGGCTCTGAGCTGTCAGCACAGACAGCCCGACATGGGGCTCAAATCCATAAAGTGCAAGATCGTGACTTGAGCCAAAGTTAGATGCTTAATCGACTGCGCCATCCAGGAGCCCCTGTAATAGGTCTTTTTTAAAAGGAGGAGGAACATATAAAGAAAGGCTTCCAAAATTTGTTACTGTAAGGGGGTCACACAAGGGTTTTTGCAGTGATGGAACAATTGTGTGTCGTGATTGTGGTGGTGATTACACAAATCCACACTTGTGATAAAATCGTATAGAACTCTATACTCACCCACAAATGAGTGCATGTAAAACTGATGAATATGGAATGAGGGCTGTGGGTTTTACCAAGGTCAATGTCCTGGTTTTGATATTGCACTATAGTTAGGTTAAGATTCTGGCATTGGAATAATCAGGTGAAGAGTATCCAGATCTCTTTGTACTATTTTTCACAACTTTCTGTGTATCAATGATTTCAAAAATTTTTAAATTCTTTTAAAGCTTACATACTGTGTGATTCCATATTTTTGATACTATCAAAAAGACAAAAGTATGGCAGCAGAGAACAGACAGTGGCTGCCTGCAGTAGGGAAAGGATATGACTACAAAGGAGGAAGACTGCAGGGAGATTTGGGGGGTGATGAAACAGTCCTAAATCCTGACTGTGGTCGTGGTTACAGAAATCTACACGTATGTTAAAATTCATAGAACTATATACCAACAAAATGTCGATTTTGCTGTATGTTAATTTTTTTTAATTTGGTCATTATTTTAAATATTTTTTGAAAACCATTGAAAGCTTTGGAATCAGTCACTTCCTTTCAATATTGGAATACTGATTTCACTTACATGAGGAATCCAGAAAACAAAACAAGCAAACAAACAAAAACAGAAACAGGCTCATAGATACAGGAAGCAAACTATTGGTTACCAGAGGCAGGAGAGGTTGAGGGAGAAGGGGATTAAGAAGTACAAACTTCCTGGGATGCCTGGGGTCTCAGTCAGTTAAGCATCAGATTCTTGATTTCAGCCCAGGTCATGATCTCATGGTTTATGGGATCGAGCCCCAAGTCAGGCTCTAAGCTGACAGTGCAGAGCATGCTTAGGATTCTCTCTCTCTTTCTCTCTCTCTCCCTCTCTCTCTCTCTCCCCCACCCCTTTCCCTCCCTCTCAAAATAAAAAAAACATTTTAAAAAAAGGGGAATAAAAATCCAGTTATAAAATAAATCACCAGTATATAATGTACAGCATAGAGAATATAGTCAATATTGTAATATTGTAATAACTTTGTATGGTGACAGATGGTATCTTATCAGGGGACATATCATAAAACATAAAAATATCAAATCACTATGATGTCCACCTGACACTAATAGGATACTGTAGGTCAATTATACTTCAGTAAATAAGTAAATATTGGGATACTGGACAAGTTAGTCTCAGTTTTCTGTAAAATAGTAATATTAATATCTATCTAATGATAATGTATGTAAAGGTCTTAGTATGTTGCTTAACATTGGGAGAGTACTGAGTGAATAGCATTACTTATTTTTATTTAATTTTTATCTTAGGAATTCATTCTGTAAGGAAATTTAGAATAAGCAAAAGAGATTACTGGATGTTTCTAATGAAAAATTTTATTTCCTAGAGCATATCCTTTGCTTTATCTGATTCGAGCTTTTCACTGAGCTATTTATAACTCAATTTGTAGATAGCTGATAGCAATGCAAAATGATTATCTAGTGTCATGCAAATAATTTCCACAGTGGAATTGTGGTATAGTAGTTTAATTTGACTTCCCCCATACCCCTAAAATCCTCACCTCAGTGAAAAATGCCAGTTTTGTGCCCCTTTGTGAATTCATTTAAACATTTCTTTACTTTATATAAAACAGTGATTCTTAAAAAAAATGGTGTTCTTTTGACTTTTCCTGTGAACTCAGTTATAATGTATTTCTAGTTAATTCACTGAATAATGAATTAAATAAAATCATGGGTTCATATTGTATCTGCTCTTTTTGAGAGATGTGATTTTACTGTTTTTAGAAACCTATTCTTTAATAATTTAAAAATTTTTAAAAATTCATTTATTTATGAGAGAGAGACAACATGAGTGGGGTAGGGACAGAGAGACAGGGAGACACAGAATCCAAAGGAGGCTCCAGACTCTGAGCTGTCAGCACAGAGTCTGATGAGGTCTCGAACTCACAAACCATGAGATCCTGACCTGAGCAGAAGCTGGACACTTAACCAACTGAGCCACCCAAGTGCCCCTCCTTAAACAATTTTAAGGCCAGAAAATGCTGAAAGGCAATGTGAAAGTGTAATAAAATCACTCTCTACAGCATCTTATACACTAAGTCATTTTTGCTATTCTTAATTATCTGGAATTTAAGTATCCTATAAATAAAAGTCCTGATAACCAAATAAAGTTTTTTGTTACCTTTACTAATAATGCTTTAAACAGAGAAGATTCTTAATAAATATTTGCTAAGTGAATCAGTTAAATTGGTATTTCATCTGAGATCATTCAGATGGAAAGACGCTTTAACTTTTGTATTCACTGGCTGAGGCAAAGATCCACAAAGCTCTTCATTATTTATTTATAGTTGTTCCTAATTTTATCTGATAATATTGTTCATCTAAACCATGGGGGCAGGGGTGCCTGCGTGGTTCGGTAAGTTAGGCGTCAACTCTTGATTTCAGCTCAGGTCATTATTTTATGGTTCAGAAGATCAAGCCCAAAGTCAATTCCTGCTTGAGATTCTCTCTCTGCTCCTCCCCACTCATGCTTGCTCGCTCTCTCTCTCAAAAGATAACAAACATTAAAACAAGTAAACTGTGGACAGGACGCCTGGGTGGCTCAGTTGGTTAAGCGTGAGACTTCGGCCCATGTCCTGATCTCTCGGTTCGTGGCTTCGAGCCCCATTGGGCTCTGTGCTGACAACTAGCTCAGAGCCTGGAGCCCATCTTCGGATTCTGTGTCTCCCTCTCTCTCTAACTCTCCCCTGTTCATGCTGTCTCTCTCTCTCAAAAATAAATTTAAAAAACATTTTAAAAATTAAATAAGTAAATAAAACAAGTAAACTGTGGAGATATTAGAAAATTACTATATACTTTAGTCCCTCACAAAAACTTTCTCCCACCACTACCCCACAAGAAATCATCCTTTGCCCTGAATTTCTTTTTAGTTAGAGTTTATGGGGGGAGGGGGAGATCCTTCCCTTTTTATTGTCACCATCAGAAAACCACTGAAGTCCCTGGTAGAGGTGACAACCTGTAGGCAGTAACCTAAGAGCAGGAATAATCTGAATGTCTAAGGGGAAACTGAATGCTTGGAAAGAATCCAAATAAAATTTCAAAAAAAAAAAAAAGGAGGAATGAAAAAATAGTTCTAATTGGATAAAAGTAAGAGATTTTTTGAAAAGCAGAGGGGGGGTCTAAGAAACTATTTACCTGACAATCCACGATGGGGGTGGCTGCAGAGCTCCAGCTGATTTTTGTGTACGCCTTGGTGAAGACAGAATGATTATGTCTTGGCACAGTTTTAAAACAGGAAGAACGAGGGTTTTAAATCACTGTTTTATTGAAGGAAAACCGTTGTCTGCACCAGAGGATTCAAAAAACCCAGGAAGTGAAGTGTAGCCAACTGCTGCCTGGGGGTATGGGGGGTGGGGGTGGGGGGCCAGGTCTGTACCTGGATCCAGACCAAGTCTGTTTCAAGTTTATTTGATTGAGAATTTCACTTTGAAAAGAGTACTTCAGGGGACCTTTGGGAGCTGTCAAAGGCTGCCCCGGGGCAGAAGATTAACTGCTCTGTGGACCAGCAGGGAGAAGCCTAGTAAATCAGAGGCCCCTTGTTTGTGGGTCTGTGGGCTTACAGGTGGCAATGTAACAGGCTGTGCCTCTCTGCAGGCGCCTGCGGGACTTCCCACTTTATGGGTCAGAACTAACAGTGTGGATGGAAATGAGCACCAGAACCCATTCTCCAAACTGCAGATTGAAAAATGGGCTTGAATGAGTCTGCAAAAGACAAGTTTCCTTGAATTATCTATCTTCTGGAAGGATCCCCCAGGAAGCGGGTAGCAGTGGTGGCTTTTGGGGAGGGAAAGAGCCCTTTTGTGTCTTATTGAGGGGGGCAGTCAAGTGTGGCAGTTAAAAGCATGACACTGGAAGTTTCGGTCTGTCCCTTGGTTGTCGTGTGGGTTTTTCGACCTGAAATGGTCTCAGCTGTAAAATGGGGATTATAATGAGGATTAAGTGAGCCAATTATTTGGAAAGTGGAACAATGAACATAGTGCTATACAACTATTGGCTTTTATCATTACGTGTATTTGCATATATTGCTGACAAAAATAATTTTATGTTTTTATAAAGCATTAGAAATATTTTTATAAAGCAAATATTTGTCTCACAATCTCTGTCTTCTGGGATTTCCTTTTTATAAATAACATTTTCTCGCAGTTAGACACAGCTACAATGCTCCTTCCTCCCTCTGTCTCCCTTCTCCCTCCTTTGCATTTCTGTTTCATGATTCTGCTCTGCCAGTACAAGGCTCCCTTTAGGTCTGTGGTGCGTGGGAAGGGCGGGGGGGTCATTTCCATCAGTCAGCCCCCACAGCCTGGTTCTCCAGATACCACCTGACTATTCCCCCAGGGACCTTTTCCTGGGGGAAAAGGTTTTTCATTTCACAGTAAAGGAAATGAAATAATGTTTGCTATCCCCCTCAGGCAATCCCCTGCACTGTCTGCACCCCCAAAAGACAGGAGGTTGCAGTCCTCTGCCATTTTATTATGCAATTATTAAAGGCAAGTGAATGCCTTCTTAAATTTATGCCCAAGGGCATGGATACTAAGCTAGAACCACTACCCTCTTTTCTTCATTAAATTTTTTTTTCAAATATACGAAGAGGTAGAGAGAATAGCATAATGAACCCCCATATATCTAGCACCTAGATTTAGCAATGTTAACTTTGCTATATTTGCTCCTTTTTCCCCCTAGTTTTAAACAAGATTATAGAGCATGACTCTTTCCCCTTCTTTCCTGCTTTTTAAAAAACAGCTTTATTGGGGTACCAATAAAGCTTTATCGGGGCACTGACTGGGTGGCTCAGTTAGTTAGTGTCTGCCTCTTGATCTTGGCTCAGGTCATGATCCCATGGTTTGTGGGATCAAGCCCCGCATCAGGCTCTGCACTAACAGCGCGAAGCCTGCTTGGGATTCTGTTTCTCCCTCTCTCTGCCCCTCCCTGCTCACTCTCTCTGTCTCTCTCAAAATGAATAAACTCAAAATAAAAATTAACGAACAGCTTTATTGAGGTATACTTCACATAGCATATAATTCATTTAACGAGCACAATTTAATGTTTTTTAGTATATTTACAGATGGATATGTCCAACCATTACTAGAATCAATTTTAAAACATTTCGGGGCGCCTGGGTGGCTTAGTCGGTTAAGCGTCCGACTTTCGCTTAGGTCATGATCTCGCGGTTCGTGGGTTCGAGCCCAGCGTCGGGCTCTGTGCTGACTGCCAGCTCAGAGCCTGGAGCCTGTTTCAGTCTGTGTCTCCTCTCTCTCTGACCCTCCCCTGCTCACGCTGTCTCTCTCTCTCCTAGAAATAATAAATAAATAAATAAATAAATAAATAAATAAATAAAACATTTCATCACCCCAAAAACCAACTTGAACCCCTCTAGCTGTTAACCCCACTTCCCTCCACATCCCCAACCCCAGTCGACTACTAATATAATTTTGTCCCTATTATACATTTACGTATTACATAGAGACATTTCTTTTCTTTTCTTTTTTTAAATGTTTTATTTATTTCTAGGAGAGAGAGAGAGACAGCGTGAGCAGGGGAGGGTCAGAGAGAGAGGGAGTCACAGACTGAAACAAGCTCCAGGCTCTGAGCTGGCAGCACAGAGCCCGATGCAGGTCTCGAACCCACGAACCGCGAGATCATGACCTAAGCGAAAGTTGGATGCTTAACCAACAAAGCCACCCAGGCGCCCCCATAGAGACATTTCTTATAAGTGGAATCATAATGTATGGCCTTTTGGGACTGGCTGCTGAAGTAGCATAAAATTTTCAAGGTTTACTCATGTTGTGGCATGAATCAATATTTTACGGCTGAATAATATCCCATTGTTTAGATATATCATATTTTATTCATCTATTCATCAGTTGATGGCTATTTGGTTTTTTTCTACTTTGGGACTACTATGAATAAGGCTGCTATGAACATTGGTCTACAAGTAAAATGACATTTTACTCCTCATTTTCAAATATTCATCTCAAGGAGATAAGAACATTTTCCCATATTACAATAGCATCCAAATTACCAATCATCAAATTACCCAATTAAAATACAAATTTCTCCAACTTCCTCGAAAAGGTTTAGTTTTATTTGCTCAAATCAGGATCCAGTCAATACAGAACTTCAATATATTACATTTTGTTGTTATGTCTCTTGAGTATCCTTTATTTTACTTTTTTTAAGTTTGTTTGTTTGTTTGTTTGTTTGTTTGTTTTGAGAGAGCGTATGCGTGGGGCAGGGGCAGAGAGAGAGAGAGAGAAAGAGAATCCCAAGCAAGCTCTGCATTGTCAACGCAGAGCCTGATGCAGGGCTTGAACTCATGAACTGAACCTGAGCTGAAATCAAGAGTCCTATGTTCAACTGACTGAACCACCCAGGTGTCCCTTGATTCTCTTTTAGTAGAAGAGTTCCATTACCCCCGCCTTTCTTCCTGACTGTTGGCTTGATAAACAGCCACATCTTCCTTTAAATCATCTTTTGGCAGCCTATAAGAAAACATCAGATGGGGCTTACAACAGCCACAATTCTTATCTTCATCCATTGTTTTTGTTTATTTATTTATTGTTTAATTATTTTGAGGAAGACAAAGAGAGTGCAAGCAGGGGTGGGCAGAGACAGAGGGAAAACCTCAAATAGTCTCTGCTGACACAGTAGAGCCCGCCCACCTAGAGGCTTGAACCCATGAACTGCGAGATCATGCTCTGGGCCGAAGTCGTCAGAAGCTTAACCAACTGAGCCACCCAGGCGCACCTCATTCATTGTTTTTTGAAATGAGTTTAAATCTCAGTCCACAAAATACCTGTAACTTTATTTTTCTATATAGAACTTCCTTTGAGACCTGCCCTATTCTACAAAATGGTGGAAACTTAATCATGATGGGATGGGCTTTCATCTTTTTCCAGGGTGGTGTCCAAGTTCCTGGGAGTTTACATGTGAAAGGGTGGATTGTGGATCTCTGGACTACTATCTCTCCATGGCATCCACTGAGACATCCGTATGGCCCTCTGTCTACTCAGTTCATAAAGATCAGTGCTAGATCAGGTTCCCCTCAGCCTGGAACAAGATGTTCTTATGTCGTCTGGCTCTTTGGGCCTTGTCAATGATATTCTTGAGCACATAAAAAACATTCTATGGCTCCAGGGCCACCTGGGTGGCTCAGTTGGTTAAGCGTCCAACTCTTGATATTGACTCGCAGTCATGGGATTGACCTCTGCACTAATCATGAAGCCCGATTGGGATTTTCTCTCTCCCTCTCTCTCTACCCCTCTCCCCTCTCAAAATAAATAAACTTTAAAAATTCAGCTGGGAGATTGGACATTCCATAAGGTCATTTTGCTATTGATTGTCCAGACCTATGGTGTGTAATGTGGCCTCCAGCTACTGGTGGCTACTGAACACAGAACTGAAATATAGCTAATCCAAATTAGGATGTGCTATGACTGTAAAATATGTACTAGATTTCAAAGACTTTGTACAAAGACTACAAAATATCTCATTAATGATTTCTGTATTGATTACATGTCAAAATAATATTTTAATATATTGGGTTAAATAGAATATTTTAATAAAACTAATTTCTCTTTACTTTCTTTAATGTGGCTACTTATTAGAATATTGAAAACTATGTGGCTCAAATTATATTTCTGTTGGACAGTGTGCTGGTCTAGACTTTCCACATGGCCATTCCTTCCTACTCTTCTAATGCCACACTGAAGCAGGGAGAATTCTGGTGCTTTATTAACTTTGCAAGCTCTATTCTGGAATGGGATTCAGCAGGGTGGGATTCAGCAAGGATTCACCAGGTCCCTTTCTTTGAAGGGAAGGGAACAAAGGCTAGTATATCAGTTGCTCCCTTTTCCTCAACTTTCCGTTCTCTTCCAATTAGACCACTGTTCAGTCAGAAAGTAAGTAAATTAGCTCTTCAGCTAGTCTTCTACATCGTTGTTTATACCCCACCTGAGCTTTTAAAGACAAAAGCCAATCATTTAACTCTGGTTCGACTGTGTTATTCTTACCCTGAGGCAGTCTGTGCATAGAACACCCTAGCTGCTCCCAGAATGGGGGAGCTATTACAAAGAAGCAGGAAATACTGAGAATGAAAACTGCATCAGTTACTACACCAAACAGCACCCATTACCTGTCATTCCAGAAACGTGTTGTGCAATGATTGTGTGTCAGATGCTGTGCTAAGATCTGGGAATATCAGGATGAATGAGACCCAGTTTCTACTACCAGAGAGAACAGGCCTAATAGGTGATTTAAGAAAGTAGATCTAAGGGGGGAAATGGTGGGGGAAAGGGAGAGAGGCAAACCATGAGAGACTCTTGAATGCTGACAAAAACTGAGGACTGATGGATGTGGGGGGGAGGGGGGTGGGCATGGAGGAGGACACTTGTGGGGATGAGCACTGAGTGTTATGTGGAAACTAATTTGACAATAAACTATTTGTAAAAAAAAAAAAAAGGAAAAAGAAAAAGAAAAAAGAAAGTAGATCTAGGAATGCCTGGGTGGCTCTGTTGTTTGAGCTACCAACTATTGATTTTGACTCAGGTCATGATCCCAGGGTTGTGGGATTGAGTCCCACATCAGACTCGATGTTGAGCATGGAAACTGCTTGGGATTCCCTCTCTCTGTCTCTGTCTCTCTCTCTCTCTCCCCCTCCCTCCCTCTGCCCCTCCTCTGCTCATGCACATACATGCAAGCTCTCTCTCTCTCTCAAAAAAATAAATAAATAAATAAATAATAAAAAATAAGTAATAAGTAAAGTAAAATTATTTTTTAAAAAAGAATGTAAATACGGGGCGTCTGGGTGGCTTAGTCGGTTGGGCGTCCGACTTTCGCTTAGGTCATGATCTCACGGTTCGTGGGTTCGAGCCCCGCGTTGGGCTCTGTGCTGACTGCCAGCTCAGAGCCTGGAGCCTATTTCAGAGTCTGTCACTCCCTCTCTCTCTGACCCTCCCCTGCTCACGCTGTCTCTCTCTCTCTCCTAGAAATAAATAAAACATTAAAAAAAAAAAAAAGAATTTAAATCCATAGGTACAGTGGAGTGTTAGAGGCACTGCAGCTGAAATATGTTTGGGTTACAGTAGAGCATAAGCAAAGGGCTAGACTAGCAATTCTGCTCCAGAGTGGGCACAAAGCAACCAGGAAATGCAAGTCAAATACTATGGAAATGAAACACATTATTATGGACTGTTTTAGTGCCTCAGAAAAATCTCTTTCTGGGCCTCAGTTTCCTTTACTGAGAATAATGTGGATGATTTTGAGCTGTCGTCTCTACTGCAAAGCACTGTTGTAAAGGGGAAATGTTCAACAAATATACCAAACTGTTAACATGGTTTGGCATTGGTGGTAGGATGATGGGGGACTATTTTTCTCTTCTGAATATTTTGAATTACCCAATTTTACATAATGAACAAGTATTACTTTTATAATCAGTAAAAAAAGAGAACAATTTTGTTTTAAATTTTGCCTTTGCTGCCAAACTTTTTGAACTAGTGGTCTATACTGGCTCTCTCTACTTCCTCCCCAACCACTGAATCCAACCATTGTAATCTGGATTCCACACCCCATCCAAAGGTCTCCGATGACCTCCCACTTGCTAAGGCCAATGACCTCTTTTCAACCCTTGTCCAACTTGACTTCTCCGTGACTTTAACATAGCTCCTTAAACTTTCTGAAAAGCATTGTTTAAGTCATAGTGGTAATGTACTTACACCACAAAAAATAAAAACAAAAACAAAACCCAGCATCTATAGTGCTGCCACCATGGTACAACAATGACCATTTTGGTATATTTTCTGGTAGACTTTTCACTTAAGCATATTTTTATATCACTATGACATAAATGTGTAGCCAATTTTGAATTTACCACCACCTTGGAACTCTATTTTCACAAAACAATTTTTTCCTGGGTTTTGCCTGATTCACCCATCTCTCAAGCTTATATAGTAATGCACTAATGTGTATGAAATTTCCTAAAATTTCATTAAAATGCAGATCCCTGGACTCCTTTCTATCTGCTCACTTATATCCTATTTCATTAGGATTGATTTGGCCCCAAGAGCCTATGTTTTCTGCTTTCTGTAGCATGTGGCCCAAAGGCCATACTAAAAAACACTGTAGCAGACACACACACCTTCACAGCAACCAACTAACCAGGCAATCAAAACCCAAAAACAACTTTGGAAACCCAAACCAGTGTTTTCTAATCATCAGATTTTCTAGGGCTAGGATTTGAGTATCTGCTGATTTTTTTTTTTTTATCTCTCCTTGTGATTCTGATGAACCACTGCCTTAACTACAACCACACTATTCTGTTTGCATTTCTGTGAACACTTCCAAGCCTCAGAGCTTTGTTTGTGCTATTCCCTTGGAATCCTGGATTCAACTCCTTCTTGCATTCATCCTTGAGCCTACTTCAAAGATGGTCTCCTCTATAAAATTGCACAGAGGCTTCTCTTCCATCTCTTCTATCTTCCTTTTCCACTCACAAATTAAAGTTGGTCATTTAATGTCTATATCTTTAGGCTGGGCAATGAGCTACCTGGATGTATTAGTTACCCACTTCTTGTTTATTTTAATTTTTTCATGTTTTTTAATTTATTTTTGAGAGTCAGAGAGAGACAGCGCGAGCAGGGGAGGGTCAGAAAGAGAGAAATACAGAATCTGAAGACAGGCTCCAGGCTCTGAGCTAGCTGTCAGAGCCTGATAAGTGGCTGGAACCCACGAACTGTGAGATTATGACCTGAGCCGAAGCCGGACGCTTAACCAACTAAGCCACCCGGGCACCCAATTTACCCATTTCTGAGTAACAAATTACTCCAAGACTTAATGGCTTGAAAGAATAATACACTTTTATGATCTCACTGATCTCAGAGCATCTGCTGTTCAGGAATTCAGAAGCAGTTTAGCTAGGTAGTTCAGGCTCGAGTCTTTCACAAAGTTGCAGTCAAGGTGTAGACAATGAATGTAGTCATCTGAAGGCTTGACTAAGGCTAGAAAATCTACTTTCCAGATGGCATACTCAAGTGGCTACCAAGTTGGAGCTAGATGTTGGAAGAAGGCCTCGATTCCTCTCTACAGGGATCTTCTCGTGGGACAGCATGCACATTCTCTCAACATGATAGCTGGCTTCCTTCAGAATAGGTGACCCAAGAGAGAGCAAGATAAGGGCTTGAAATATATTTTAATGACAGCCTTGAAGGCCATACATCATCACTTCTGCAAGATTCTATTGGTCACAGAGGCTAGCCATGATATAGTATAGAAGATTATGCAAGGATGTAAACATCAAGAGATAAAAATCATTTGAGGTCATCTTTGAGGCTGGCTGCCACAGTGAATGTCTATTCTTTGTCTCTACTCATCACCCTTTCCTCTCTGTGGGAAATGCATTTCATGTTGTACAACTGGGGTTGAACATTCCCCATCTGAGGGGAAAGCAGGTAATCTAAGCATGGCCAATTTGAATATTCTATTCCCCTGGTCAGAGATTGGTCAATCAACTAGGCACATGATAAACTGCAGCCAGTCAGAATCTTCCTTGATTTTTGATAGATGGTTCTGAGGTAGAGAAAGTCTCTATTCCTCTGCTATTTTGAGCTTAAGAATTACTTCAGCTGGAGCTTCTTATAGCCTTTGGTTCAGGTCATGTTGGAGGAATTAATTCAGTAAGGGAAAATGAGGTCAGAACACAAAGAGAGACAAAGATGAACAGAGATGAAAAGATAAAAGGGAGTTCTGATAAAATAATTTGAGCTCCCTTGATCCATCCATGCCTGAAATTTATGCGCAGACTTCTCAGTTACATAAGTCAATAAATTTCATTTTTTGTTTAAGCTACTTTTAGTCGCTTACAAGCAACTTACTATAAGCAAAACAACTCCCAATAAATCAGCAGTGTCCATATCTTATTTCTTTTGAATTTCTAGTGTTGGGTTCAATTCTTGGTCTCAATTCAAATTTGATGAATAAATAAATTACTTACTATATTTTTATATAAAATCAATCTGATATATGTAAATATTGTTGATTTTTTAAAAAAGAATTTTCAACTTACCAAGGAGCAGTTATAAGAGCTCTAAAGATCCTAGAACCCTGAGCCATTATATTAGTCTGCTGAGCTCACAGTTAGTTTCCTATAGTCCTGTGATGTGGTTGAGTGAGTGGTTTGCCAGGATCCTGAAAATGCACAGAGCTAGGCTAAAAAAAGAGGATAATGAAGATATACACCATGTTCCCTACATGACAGGGAAATGGAAAAAGTCCCTGAGTGGACCTCCAAACACTCACTTCTATAAGATGTGGGTAAAATTATGTTGCAGCAATTAAAGCAAGTAAATCGTAAAGGGCATCCGTAGGTTACTGGGAGTGGACTGGTGGTTTTTGTGCCCTTAAAAAACCATGCCCAGGGAGGAACTTTGGAAAAACAAGGTGCAAGATCAGTTTTATAGCTGGGAGTAAAGGGTTTACCAAATAACCATGTGAGTGATCAGATTATCCAGCCCTTGCCTTGGCTTAGGGATTGAAAGGAACAGAGAAAAATCCAGCTTCATGAAGGAATGTTTTGCTGTGACTGAGATCAGTAACCTCACATGTGTGAACAGTTGTTCTAGTATGGGATGATAGAGATATAAAAGGAAGGAAGTCAAATGTGGAAGAGAGAGAAACAGCTTGTCTGCTGCCTGCCTTTTTCCTCAAAGTCCTCTAATACTCGGCAGCTTTGTTGCGTCTAGGAGAACTGTTATACACATCATCAACCAAGTGACAGGTCTTTATTTTTAATTCATCGCAGAAGCCCTGCTGCCGAAATGATGCCTGACAGAAAAATCTCTTGTTGGTAAGGGCCTTTTCTCAAGCCAAGGAAAACCTCAGAATTCCTTAGTTTTCCCCCGGGCTCTTACAGCAAGTCCAGTTTTCTTTAACCCTATAAACCCCTGTGGCTCCTACTCACATAGAGACGGCTATTTTTCAGAAAGGAAATTCTGGTTTCTAGGACAGTGAGAGCTTGGATCCTGGAGTTAGACTTTCTGGGTTCAAATCATTGCTTGTCCACTTACTCACTCTGAATGATCGAGGACAAGTCACACTTTGTTGCCCCGTTGTCTGGTTGGTAAAATGGAATTAAGAATATGATTATAGTATTTATTCATAGAGTTGGGGTAGGTATTAAATGAATATATGTATATGTTTATGTATAGAGAGAGTTTAGAACACATATAATTTATATAATAAGCCCTAAATAATTTGTTTACATTATTGTTATGCAGACAAAACCACATTTTTCTCTATGAATCTTCCTTAAATCTTTGCAATTATAAGTACATTTTCTTTTTTCTATATGGCTCTCTCTTTCTCTCTCTCTTTAAATACATCCCATGGTAACCACTTATGGACTAAATGGCTAAGCCAGTTTGGTGGTACACAATTGTCAGCGTCTAGGTGGGGTCTCTGCCAATTTGTGTCCTCACCCTCCATGGCACCACTGGGTAGTGAAATTGATGGAAGTCAGTGTCTCACCAAATTCCATGTGCAAACACTGATTAGCAAACAAGCACAACAGTCCTTGTATGCGCCCTAAGCTCAAGGCTCCTGATCAGAATTTTGCATGAAATATGCACTTCAACCGGATATCATGTTGTCCTAAATCAGGATCCAGCCAGACTTCTCCTTGACTCGGGTGACAGAATCCTGCATTAAGTGGCAGGCACAGAACTAAACAAAAAACCCAAGCCTAGAGCACCATTCTGGACTCATCCAAAACTGATGCCCCATTTCTTTAAAGGTGAGATTCTTGTTCAGTACACATACCTCAAAAAACCATGCATTTCACTAATAAAAAGTTATTTCTAGTATCTTTTATGCTAAGGAATAAATCCTCTCATGTAGATTCAGACAAGAATAGTTTAAGGAGCGGTAGTAGTCACAGATTCCAATTCCAAGTTCTGATTAGAGTCTGTCGGTGCTCACAAACCACCCCCTGAAGTTTGTATTCCCCATTAGAGCACTTTAAAGTGTTCATTAACAACTCCTAGGGTGAATATTAAAACTAACTTTTAAAGTACTCACATATATCTCTCTGTCTAAACTGAAGTATTTAAATTATGATAATAATCACTAAATGCCTGTGAAGCCTTCAGACCATAACTTGATTTTTTTTTTTTAGGTGATAGTCTACCTATTAACTCTGATTTTTTAAAGACATTCATAGATTCCTCATTAAAAATGAATAATTAAAATAACACCAGCTGATGAAATACTCCCTTTGCAAGAAATCTTCACAGTTTTTGATTTTATAATCGCTGAAAAATGTGTTTTCAGACACGTGGGTGGGTTGGAAGGGATTCTATGTGTGACTCAGGCACTTCAGAGGTGACATTAACTAGAGCGCTTTAATACCAGTATTATCAGTGGGAAATGGCCCTCAGAGAAATAGATATTTGATGAAGCACGTGGAATTTTGGAACTTGAATATCAATGATTGACACAGAAGATCTTTTAAACTTTTACTGTCTACAGAGCAACTTTGGTTGGTGGTAAAAGGCCATGTAGCCAGAACAGTGTAACAGAGCTCAATGCCATGTTTATTTAGGACACACCTCACTCCCTTGGTTTTGAAATTGAATTAAAAGTAGGTCACAGTAGGCAAAATATTAAAAGAAAATATAGATACTTATTTTTAGTGTCCTTGATGGTACATAAGTTTGGCTCTAGTTAATTGCACAGAGGGCAGCAGGGGGGGCACAGCTTTTCTGCCGGATAAGGGAGAGAAAGCAGAAGGGAGGAAAGATTAGCAAGGGCAATTGCAAAAGATAGGATTTGTCTAGTTTGAAGCAGACGGCATAGGGGAACCTGGCTGGCTCAGTCAGTAGAGCATGCAACTCGATATCAGCACTGTGAGTTCAAGCCCCTTGTTGGGTGTAGAGATTACTTAAAATAATAATAATTAATAATAATAATAATAATAATAAAATCGTTTTAAAAATCTGAAGTGGATGATGTATCACTAAAAACCTGAACCAAAGGGGTTTTGGTCTTGCTTTTTGTTGCTGTGCTGTTAGGGGTTAATGTAAGAACCCTGAGCCATCGCAATTCATTGGGCAGAAGCATGAAGCTTTTTAACTATTCCCAGCCTCCTCTGGTGGAATCCCTGGGCAGGGGGTTCCCATTATACCTGAATCATGTCCCCATATGATTCCACACTTGCCAGTCCCATTGCTAATGCTCAGTTCTACTCATTTCTCAACTTCAGTCTCAAGAACAAAACAACACAAAGCTTCAACATCAATCTAGTGGGAGTAGAAGTGGGAGATGTGTCTGCCTTCACACACCCATCTTCTTCTTTCCCAGAAGGGACCACACTGGTTTTGGGAGATGGAATGAGAAGTGGGATCTCCTTACTTGACTCCTTTGAGAGTCAACCCATCAAGGTTGCTGCTGTCAAGGTCCTTGCTGCCTCTAAATGTCCACAAATTTTCTTCCCCGCTATAGCTGCCCATCTTTGCCCTCCCTGGGGTCACATGTGCTGCCACATAGTCTTTTGACATGGGGTCTGGCTCAAGCTCAGCTTCTTTTTCTTTCTTTCAGCTCAGGCCTCTTCCTACCCAAGCGGTCTGCTTATACAATATTCTCTTGAACGTGGTACTGGCAAGGCGGCTCAAGCGCGGTTACTTTGTCTACTCCGCTTACAGGAAATTCTATCCTCGCAGGACAAATGGTGGAAATGCAGCCTGGAGCCTCATGAAGAGGGAATTGGAGCACTTTGTAGGAAACAAGGGGAACAATAGAAAACCATTCTCAAAGGAATGCATCGTTCCTAGAAGTAATGCAATTCTAGGCTGAGGCAGGGAGTGGATAGATCAAGCGTCCAACCCATCCCCTAATTCTAAGCAGTAATTTAATGCCCAGTACACAGACAGAGAACACATCAGATGCTTTTAATTGGCGAAAAGAGATTCTGTGTTTGATTTTAGCTAATAGGCAGAGAAGAGATAATGGTTCTCCTTAAACCACACCTTTCCCTTTCACACTTGAGGTGGAAGCTATCACCTCCACAGCTCCCCACACTTCTCCAGTGCTCTTGCCCTGGATAGTGCTCTGAACTGTTAAAATGTTCCTGAAGAAAAATCTTTCTCATCAGAAATTATTAGTTTTGATATCTTCATCCTGAGGCCTGATACGAACACCTCCTTTGTATACTAACTCACTCACTGAATTGCGCAACTTTGCCCTCCCAGCTCCCATATTTTCTGTACCTCTCTGGAAGTCAAGGGACAACTCTGGGACTCAAGTCGATAGACTATTTTTCTTAACTTATTATTATCGGAAATTTCCAAATTGCAGTAATCAAATTTCTGTAATGGTTTCATAAATTGAGATCCTAATGAGATTTCTCTGTTTTATTTGATTGAAGCATTTCTTACATGAGTCAGATTACATTAAGCTATGCTGCGGTAGCAGACAGCTCCAAAATCACAGTGGTTTACAACAACTCAGGTTTATTTCTTGCTCACGTGAATTTCCATTGTAAATCAGCTTCACATACTCCTCATTCCTGGCCATGGGCTGAAGAAATAGTCCCTATTTGGGGTACACCCACTGCCTGACAGATGGAAATGAGAAACGGTTAAAACACTATGACTTTTATTTTTTTTTAATGTTTATTTATTTTTGAGAGAGAGTGAGTGAGTAGGGGTGGGGCAGAGAGAGGAGGGCAGAGGACCCGAAGCAGGCTCTGTGCTGACAGCAGAACCTGATGCAGGGCTTGATCTCTGAACCATGAGATCATGACCTGAGCCAAAGTCAGACGCTCAACCAGCGGAGTCACCCAGATGCCCTGTCTGACTTCTTTTCAAGTCATTATCTCACAGTTGGTGAGTTTCAGCCCTGCGTTGGGCTCTGTGCTGATAGCTTGGAGCCTGGAACCTGCTTCGGATTCTGTGTCTCCCTCTCTCTTTCTGTCCCTGCCCAGCTTGTGCTCTGTCTCTGTCTCTGTGTCTCTCTCTCTCTCAATAATAAATAAATAACCTTAAATTTTTTTTTGCTCAAAAGTAGCAAATATCACATCTGCTCACATTTCATTGGTCCGAGAAAATCTGGACCAATGTCTGGAAAAGGGAAGCATAATTCTCCCCCCAAAAAAGAGGGCCACATATATTGGGAATAATGTAATCTATCATATCTTCTAAGTACCTTTCAATGTATATTCTCCTCACTGGTGCCACTCCCTCCTCACAATTTACTATTTGAAGAAATTGAATCATTTATGCTGTAGAATTTTCTGGATTTTGGATTCTGCTAATCACATCCCTGTGGGGCACTTATTTAACACATTCCTTCTATTTCTTCTAAATCTGTAGTTAAATATACAGTCATATTCAGATTTAGGTTCAACTTTTTGGCTAGGATACTTCCTAGGTAGTCATGTGTATTATTATTATCTCTTGCTGTGTAACAATCATCCCAGAATGTGGTGGCTTAAAACATTATTATCTCATGGCTTCTGTGGATCAGGAATTCACACAGACACAGGGGGATGGCTTGTCTGCTTAGTGATTTCTGGGGTCTAGATGAAAAACTCAAAGGCTGGACTGAAATCACAGAATGCTTGACTGAGTCCAAAGATTCCTTGTTCAAGCTGGTTCAATCACTTGATTGGCAAGGTGTTATTAGTAAATGGATTCTTTGCTATGTGGGCTTGTCCAGAGGACTGCTTGAGCCTCCTGACAACATGGTAGCTGACTTCTCCCACTCCCATCCAACAGACCAATATTGAAGCAGTAATGTCTTTCATTAACTAGCTTGTGAATTCATACACTGACCCTTTAATTGGTCAAAAAATCAGCCCTATTCAGTGTGCGAAGTCTACAAAAAAGACATAAATACCAAGAGAGGAGGTTCATTAGGGGCACCTTGAATGCTGGATACTATATCCATCAACTGGTTTTCGATGTTAAAAAAGAGAAGCAGGAACAATCTCTAGCATGCTGTTTGGGATAGTGGTTTCCTAGCATTTGAGATATCATGATCTAGTAGAATTTCAAGGCAAAAATAAGGCCTAAATGGAACTACTAGGTCTTTATTTTGCTATGTAAAGTCACTCAAAAAGAGTAACCTGTTAATTTTGCCACAATTCTTTTTTCTTTTTTTTAAAAAGGCCTTTTTTTTCTATAGAAATACATTATCTCAGAGTACAAATTATCATTTTTGATCAGGAGCAAGGAGAACTGCTTCACAAATGTATATTGAGAATCTGTTTGGAAAACATTCTATAGTTAAGTTGAGGATTCACATACTCTGTCATCCAACAATTCCACTCCCAGCTATAAACCCTAATGAAAGGCATACGTACACATACCAGTAATCATGTACAAGAGTGTTCATACCAGTAAGTTAATAATAGCCCTGCATTGGAAACAAACCAAATGCCATCAACAGTAGCACATAGACAAATTGATACACTTCCATTTATATTTCATACTGTATGCTTCCATTTATATTAAGTCCCCAAACAAGCAATACTAAAGTATAGTGCTTTAGGGCACATACTTAAATGAGAAAGGAAAAAAAAAAAGCAAGACTTTGATTGTGATAAAGATCAAGCTATGGTTACCTTTGTGGGGAGGGATGGTTTTCTGATTTTGAAGAGACACAGGTGGAGACTGTTGAGGTGCTGGCAATGTTTAGTTTGTTGACTTTAGTGATGGCTACATAGGTAGTGCACATTTTTTTTTTCTGTCTGTGTGCTCTATTTTACCATAGAACAGGGGTTTTAAAAGGAAAAAATTAGTCTTTTTAATAAAAAATTTTAGCTCTAAGGGAAACTTCTTTTTAAAAAGACCATCTGTTCTTGGGGCGCCTGGGTGGCTCAGTCAGTTAAGCGTCCAATTTCAGCTCAGGTCATGATCTCACAGTTCATGGATTCGAGCCTCACATTGGGCTCTGTGCTGACAGCTCAGAGCCTGGAGCCTGCTTCAGATTCTGTCTGTCTGTCTGTCTCTTTCTACTCCTTCTCCGCTCACGCTCTGTCAGACTCTCAAAAATAAATAAACATTTAAAAATTTTTTAAAAGACCATCTGTTCTTTCTCAGTTCCATCATCCCTCTCCCACCCCTTTCTCCACATGGGATGTCAGTAGGATCTCTGCTAGTTCCAGTGCTGGCAGCTTCACACAAGAGACTCTCACACATCCCTGACTCAGCAGAGTGGGAGTGGATGTGGCTATGCACACACACGCTTCAAGAAGAGGAAGGACCTTTTCTCCTTTCTACTGGGTTGGCAAGAAGAGGGAATAGCCTCTCCTCAAGAACACTGCAATTCCCCAAAAGCACCCCCTAAAATCTCCCCACTTCTTCCTCCTAGGCCTTCTGGGCAGGAATGAGGGTAGACTTGCTGGCTCTTCTGACAAACACTGTCAGCAAGCCCCCGCAGACAGCCCTAGTACCAGAAAGTGCTGGACTGAGACCTGTATAATGATTATTAATGTTGTAATAATACAACCTGAAGAGCCCATTTTGTTACTGGGCATTTTATAGCATCCTGTTACACTCATACGCTGTTGATGGAACATCTATTACATGCCAGGCATTCTGCTAGTTGTTTACATTGTGCAATGCCTTATAATTTACAATATTTTATGTCATTTTCATAGCAATCCTATGAAATATATGAGTGCTATCCAATCATTTCCACTTTTCAGGGGCCATTGAGGCTCCTAAGTTTTCAGTATCTTATCTAAAATCACTGTAAAAGGCTAGCCGTATGTCTGAATACTTGCCATATGCAAAGCCCGCTTGGCAGAAAAGTAACCCTGTGTAGTTTCTTAGGCAAGCTCTGTTTGATGTTATCTCCTGACCCACCCCCTACTCCCAGGCCATGGCTGATTTTTCCAGAAGAAGAGTGGCCTGAGAAAAGATCTGCCCAAACAGGAATGATGGTGATTAGATAGACAATTAGATTATGTCAGAAACATTTTGTGAAACACACAAGGAAGCTGTTGTTAGAATAGAAAAAGCTAAAAGACCCCAGAGATGAAAAAGTTGTGCACAGATACCATAAGGCAGTAGAACTCATCAATAAAGAGGGAGTATGAGTAAGAGTCACATTGACTGTGAACAGAAAATGAGTATCTATTTGATACCAACAGAAGGAGAGTTACTTAAACGGTACCGGCAGGAGCACTGAGGCAGATTTCAGTGGACTAAGTTCTCATGATGATGAGAGCAGCACTCTTGTTGTCGAAGGTGGGCTTCGACCGACTTCTGTTATTCAGTTCTCTCTCTCTTTTTTTTTTTTAAAGATGGAGCAGGCGTGCTGGGGCAGTCCCAGCGGGGTGGGTGGGCTAGACCCATGCTGGGTACTTGTGTGGCACAGAAAACCACTGCTGGCCCACTAGACCCCCAGTGGCTCTGGCTCAGGGCCGCCTGTGGAGGGCCCGGCAGTGATGTGCTGCTCACCGAGCCTGGCAAGCACCAGCCCTCCAGCGGCCCGAGTTGGGCTGTTGCAGGTAAGTAATTCTTCCTGTTTGGCTTCAACATTGTCTTCTGGGTGCTGTAAGCCCTGGTTCTAGCCAATGGACTCTGAGCCTGGGGTGAGAAGGCGGTTGGTTCTTTCCAAAAGCTCGGTGTTGACAGATCTGGGAGGCCTGCACCCCATGTGGCTCTTTGTAGTGATTAGAGGCATCACGGCCAGCTGTGGGCTTTGCCTGCTGCACCTGGGCACTGCTGGAGAACACCTTCCTGCTCAAGTTTTTCTGTGTTCCTTGGTCCTATCGTCTTCCTGGAGCTGACAACAGGGATCCTAGCCTTCCTATTCAAGGACTGGATTCAAGACCAGTTCGATTTCCTAGTCAATAATGACATCAAGGCCTATCGGGAACAACACTGACCTCCAGAACCTCATTGACTTTGCTCAGGAATATTGGTCTTGCTGCGGAGCCAGAGGGCCTAATGACTGGAACCTCAATATCTGTTTCAACTGCACTGACTTGAACCCCAGCCGGGAGCTCTGTGGGTTGCATCAGGGATCCTGCGGAAGATGTCCTCAACATCCAGTGAGCCTACGATGTGCGGCTCAGACTGGAGCTGGAGCAACAGGAGTCTGTCCACACCAAAGGCTGCGCAGCCCAGTTTGAGAAGTAGCTGCAGAACAACCTGATGGTCATGGCTGGGTTCTCTGTGAGCATCCCCTTCTTCCCAATCTTTGGTCTGGCCCGGAACTTTGTGAGTGACATCAGGCAGTGAAGGCCAACTGGTGAGGCTGTCACAGTGGTCATGGCCACTAGCCTCATCTACTCAGGGTTCCACACCCCTTTCCCTGCCACTGTGCTCCTGATGGGCATGGCCACTTGGACCTGAGTTCCGGACGGAGCTTGAGTGGGTGTGCCGGGCATCCGTGGAGAAAGCTGTGTGCCTCTGCCTGTGCTGCCTGTCCCAGAGCTGGGTGAAAGGAAGGTGGGTGTGTCTATGTGAATGTGCACAGGGAGCCACCATCTCAGCTATTATTGGGTGGTGGGCTCTCCAGGGGACTAGGAATGGCACAGCTAAGAGGGTGTGGCCTAGGTAGAGTGGGAGGGGTCTGCCGTGTCCTGGGACAGAAGGCTGGGACACACTTCTCTGTGCGTGGCTGTGTGGGGCAACCTTGGGGCCTGCCGTCTCTTGGAACACAAGCTTTAAGAGTTGTTTTCTCTACTACTGTGACTTTGACCCTGCCAGGAGCCCACTTCAGCTTCAATGTCTCAGACTCTAAAATAGATCCAAGAGGGGCACCTGGGTAGCTCAGTTGGTTAAGTGTCAGACTTTGGCTCAGGCCATGGTCTTCTGGTTTGTGAGTTCAAGCCCCACAACAGGCTCTGCACTGACAGTGAGAAGCCTGCCTGGGATTCTCTCTCTGCCCCTCCCCCACTTGTATTCTCTCATTCTCTCAAAATAAATAAACTTAATAAAATAAAATAAAATAAAATCCAAAATATCCAAGAATTTCCTCTCCCTTTCTTGCCTCTCAGTGATGGCTACAAACAACTACTCAAATAAAAATAAATACCTTGAAAACCAAAAACAAACAAACAAACAAAAATTTGAGCAGATGACCAAGCCGTGAAGACAATGATCAAGGAAGCCTGAGTCTACAGGCAACTAATATATCTTATCAGATAACAAGACCAAAGCCTTTCTTCTAAACTACTGATGGAAAAGTAACAGAGAAGATAAGAAAATTAGAGAATCAATCTAGGAAGTCTATGGTCTGATTAACAGGAAAGAGAGATTAAAAAAAGAGAGATGTATGGCATATCTACACAAACGCCAGGAACACAAAAGAAAAAGAGAAAAGTCTGAAAGCTTTAAGAAAGAAAAAACTGGGATGCCTGGGTGGCTCAGTCGGTTGAGCATCTGACTTCAGCTCAGGTCATTATCTCACAGTTTGTGGGTTCAAGCCCTGCTTTAGGCTCCACTGACAGCTCAGAGCCTGGAGCCTGTTTCCAATTCTGTGTCTCTCTCTCTTTCTCTCTGCCCCTCCCCCTCTCATGCTCTGTCTCTGTCTCTCAAAAAATGATGTTAAATTTTTAAAAAAAAAGAAAGAGAAAACAGGTGACACACAAAGGAATAGGTAGGAGATGACACGAAACATCTTAACAGCAATACTGGATGACAGAAGACAATTTTGAGAGGTGAAAATGTATCAATTAACATCTAGCTAAACTGTCAATCAAACTTGAAGGAGAAATAAAAGTATCTTTAGTATCTTTAGTCATAGAAGGTCTTGAAACATTTACATTCCAGATGCTTTGTCTCAGGAAGCCACTAATGGTTGGGCTCCAGAAAAATCAGTACATAGACCAAGAAAAAGATGACGTGGAAGGAAACAGAAAAGCCACAAAGCGACTCCTCAGGCCTGGAGGACCCCTGCAGAGCGATTACTCTACCGTGAAGGAGGATGATGGCAGACTTGGAAAGGGTGATCTCCAGGAAAATGATTAATACACTTGAGAGCTTGGCAGGATTTATAGCTTTATAAATTCTCATTGATCTATTCCTTTGTATTTCATTATCTTAATTACTCCATTTCATATTACGTTTTGATACCTAGTAACACAAGAACATCCTCATTACTTTTCCTTTTCAAAATTTGCTCTTTTGGATAAGCTAAACATTTTTTTAAATGTTTCTTTATTTTTGAGAGAGAGAGAGAGTTGAGCAGGGGAGGGGCAGAAAGACAGAGACACAGAATCTGAAGCAGGCTCCAGGCTCTGAGCTGTCAGCACAGAGCCTGATGTGGGGCTTGAACCCACAAACAGAACCGTGAGATCATTACCTGAGCCGAAGTTGGGTGCTTAACCCACTAAGCCATTCAGGTGCCCCTGGAGAGGCTAAACATTTAAACTGTAGAACAAAATACACTTTTGGGACAACTTAGTGGCTCAGTTAGTTAAGCATCTGACTCTGAATTTTGGCTCAGGTCATGACTTCACAGTTCTGAGATCAAGTCCCACAGCTTAGAGCCTGCGTGGGATTCTCTCTTTCTCCTTCTCTCTCTCTCTGCCGCTCCCCTGCCTGTGCACACTCTTTGGAGCTCTCTCTTTGTCTCTCTCAAAAGTAAATAAACATTAAAACAAACAAAATACACTTTTTTTTTACAAAATACACTTTTGAGTCCATGAAAAATATTATTGAGATTTTTACTTTAAAATTTTCATGACAGTGTAATAAGGTGAATGTTTAGCTGGTATGTACTGCTTGGTTCTTCTGGTTGTTTCTAATTAGCAGCCATTTTCATTACTTGACATGCCAGCTTTAAATATTTTTAAATCTCTGTGGCAGAGAATGGTAGCTGGGCATATAGTTGCCCAACTTTACTATATTTCCCAGTATCCTCTTCAGGTCTCTGAAATGCAAGCAGAAGCAATAAATGCCACTTTCAGGACTGGCCAATAAAAGTTTCCAGCCTTATCCCTTCATGCTCTCTCCTCCCTCCTCATTACTTAGAATGGTGATGGTGGCAACAAGAATCACCTTAGGATATCATACAAATGGCAGAGGCATTATAATCCTGGATCCTTGAAGATCTATGTAGATAAGGGCTATGTGTACAAACACTGCTATTGACAGGGAAATCTGCTTCGAACTGTGACAGAACAGAGACATCAACTATTGTCCATTAAATTTTTTTTAATGTTTATTTAATTTTGAAAGAGAGAGAGAGAGAGAGAGAGAGAGAGACAGACAGAGCACGAGAAGTAGAGAGGGAGAGAGAGAGGGAGACAGAATCTGAAGCAGGCTCAGGTCTCTGAGGTGTCAGTGCAGAGCTCAATACAGAGCTTGAACCCACAAGCCATAAGATCATGACTGGAGCTAAAGTCAGATACCCAACCAACTGAGCCACCCAGCACCCTATGAACTTATTGTCTTTAAACCATGGAAAATTTTTAGCTCTTTTTAACCTACCCTGATCAATATGATGACTAGATAAATGCTGTACTTTTAAGGGTGATTTGATAATAATCTATCAAAATAGTAAAAACAGAAATATTTTGATGTACCAATTTCACTTATAATATATCATACAGAAATACTTAAATAAGCAGGCAAGATTTTATATACCAGGATGTCCACTGCAACATTATTCACAGTAACAAAAACTGTAGATAACTCAAAGGTACATCTTTATTTTATTTTTAGAGAGAGAGAGCACAAGTAGGGGAGAGGGACAGAGGGAGAGAGAGAATCTTAAGCAGACTACATGCTCATCATGGAGCCTGATGAGGGGCTCTATCCCACAACCCTGGGATCATGATCTGAGCCAAATTCAAAGAGTCTGATGCCCAACTGACTGAGCCAGCCAGGTGCCCCTCAAAGGTACATCGTTAGGGGAATGCTTAAATGTAAGTATCCAATGAAATGCTAACAGCTATTAAAAAGAAGAAGCTATGGGATATGAGGATAAATGATGTCCTTTATATATTAGTGAATAAAAATTTGCAAATAATATCCATAGATTTTCTGGGTTGTATAAACTATACATAATATATATATTTACATATTTATAAGATATAAATATATAAACATATATCTAATATATAAAAATTCATATGTTCATTATATATATTTATATGTACATAGAAATGGTCTGGAAAGTTATTTACCAATCTATTTTTTAAATTTTTAATGTTTTTATTATTTTTGAGAGAGAGAGACAGAGTATGAATGGAAGAGGGACAGAGAGAGAGACACAGAATCCAAAGCAGGCTCCAGGCTGAGCTGCAGGCTGTCAGCATAAAGCCCAACATGGGGCTTGAACCTATGAACTGTGAGATCATGACCTGAGCCGAAGCTGGACACTCAACCAACTGATCCACCCAGGCACCCCTATACCAATCTATTAATAGTGATTACCTTTAAAAATCAGGAGTACTGTGATGATTTTAAATTATGTCCACAAGTACTTCAGTACTCCTCTTTACAAAGGTGTGGCCCAATTTCCATGCCTTCGAATGTGGCTGGATTTAGTGTGTGTGTGATTCCAGAGATGAAGTTGTAAAAGACATTTGACTACCTCCTTACTCTGTCTTTTGAATCATCCACCCTTGACATAGCTAGCTTCTACCTTAAGAAAACACCTAGCAACTTTAAGGTGAGGTGTTGAAAAACTGAGGTCCACTGACAACCAGCACTAACTTGCCAGGTATGTGAGTAGATCCCACCTTGGTAGTGGATCCTTCAACCCCAGTCAAGCCTTTAGAAGACTACAATCCCTGCTGCCATCCTCATGGTAATTTGTGAGAAACTGTGAGCCAAGAACCACCCGACTAAGCTATTCTGGATTTCTGATCCACAGAAGCTGAAAAGATAATAGATGTTTATTACTTTAAACTCCTAAATTTTGGGGGAAATTTTTTATGAAATAATAGATAACTAAAATGAGTGGGAGAGAAGGTTAGGGAAGAACACTAGTTTAAAATTTTTTTATATTAAAGCAGCATTTTAATACTCCTCTTCATTGTTTACATTTTTATAAATAATGTGTAATTTTTAAATAAAAAGATTTTAAGTTAAAAAAGGCAGCCTTTAAGGACAAATAGTAGCCCATCATTTGCTGGACCTAGGAAGAATACATGTTTCAAAAAAGCATGTAGGAAACTCTTTCAATGACTAGCAGAAGTGACTGCATATATAGACAGGCCAAAAATATAAAATATCTGTTTCTAGTGATATAAAATATAAGACTTTGCCAGTCATCAATCATTATTATGTTTTTCTGCTTGAATATTACCCAGTCATCCCTGACTTGCAAAGGAGAAAACCACAGAAGAGCATTTCTCTCTGTTGTACAAATGTTTGTGTTTGTGTTAACAAAGGACAAAGAGCCCCTTTCTGATTTTTTTTCTTAGAGAACCAGTACTTAAACTTGCAGTTTTGATTAATGCTAATGCCCCTAGTTAAAACACCAGTTAAAAAAGTTAAGTATTTAACACTTTCTACTAGCTCGTCACCTCCATAGTCTTCCTCTGGGTTCTACCCACTTCAACTTCAGTATGTTTTTTGCTCACATCATTTCTTCTCTTCTACCCAATTATTCTATCTCTGTACTCCTTGGGTAAACCCAACAAAATCAGTCCAGCCAGGTTGGAAAGCAAGGACTTCCTAACAAAACCATTGACTTAATGACTTCCCCTGTTCATAGTTACATTTAATTCCTGTTGAGCTAATGGCACCAGGGGACTGAAGTCTGCATCCTGTGGCAAATATTCCCATCATTTCTTCCTCTCCACTTAAAAACATTCTTTAGCTCTTACAAAAGTTAAGGGCCTCAGAGTTCTTCATGTGAGTATTGTCTGTGCTGCTATACGGATTTTATTCATGTACCAGATTTTTAAAAAAGTGAATGTTAATCTTTCCTGTTGTATAAAGTGAAACCCTCTGCAATTTTCCATATGTAGTGATACCATCAAGGGAGAAAGCAGTGTAAGAAAAGAAGGGGGGAAGTCATTAAAAAGAGAATGTTAGGCTATGACAAAGGAATCTAGACCTAGCCTGACTGTCTGAAAAGCTAAAGTAATTGTTCAACTTGAATTACATCATCAACTGAAGTTGGGGTGTTCAGGACATTCCAGTCATGGCTATTCCAGCTAACCACCCAAGTAGTATAAAACTGCCCTCAACCTGTTCTGTCCCTTTTTAGTATCCAGGCTTAATTAGCATTCAGACAGGAACTTGATACCTATTTGACTCACTTAAAATATGTTGGTAAAATTATTGTCCCGATATCCTCCCCTACTCCCTTTTGCTAACATAGTCAAAGCATCCACTATAACATTCCTGAAAGAGAGTGGAGATCTTTACTGTTTTGACTATGGAAAGCAGGTCTTTTGGATAGTGACTGCTTTATGGTATCATTTGGATTATGGTGGGTAAATAAGAATGAGATAAAGTCCAAATAAACTGACTCTCAAATCCCCATGCTTGTATGGATTTGCTTGGTCCTTTGATGTATTTTTTGTTTCTCTATTGGAATGTTTCAAATATGCACTTAAGTCACCTATAGAAAAGTCTGCTAATGTAAATGGACATGTGTTTAGAATGGGCTGTCATCTTAACCTTCCCAGAGATGCAAAACCCATAAGGCACAAAGGGTCAATTGGAATTACCTCTTCTGTTTCTTCTTTTAACTATGAGAGGTTGCAGAGTTCAGAGTGCCCTTTCCCTCTCGGCTCTCTATTTATTCAGGTGACTTAAATTTTGGCTGTTATAAGGAGGAGTTGACCCTCAACTCTAGGACATTCTTCTTAAAATTGAGTTTTAACTTTCATGCCTTACTGATTATTTTAAGAGTACTATTTGAGTCTTTGATACTTTATCTTCACAGTGTTTTCCATTTAAAAAAATCTATAGGAATATAGGAGTGTGTAATCTGAAGTATTTAAATTCATATTGTTCATGCTCTTTAAGTTAAAAAAATTTTATCAGGGTGCCTGGGTGGTTAAGCGTCCAACTTCGGCTCGGGTCATGATCACACAAAACCCATGATCGTGGCTTCGAGCCCTGCTTCGGGCTCTGTGCTGACGGCTAGCTCAGAGCCTGGAGCCCGCTTAGAATTCTGTGTCTCCCTCTCTCTCTGACCCTCCCCTGCTAATGCTGTCTCTCTCTCTCTCTCTCTCTCTCTCTCTCTCTGGAAAAAAATAAAACACTTAAAAAAATTTTTTTTTAATTTTTAAAATTTTATCAGAAAAGTAGCATTAAAGACAAATTGAAAACCAGAGGGAAAAATCTGTAATCTATGATTCAAATACAAGTGTTGCAAAAATAGAGCTACTCAGAGATGAGGTAGGGCCTTGACCCAGACAAGCACATCCAGGTTGGTGTAATCAAACTGGTACATATTCGCTGCTGAACAGCCCTAGAACCAAAGCCTCTGTAAAACTGTATAGACTGCCTTTTACATGTAACATTTTATGACAAGCATTTTCAAGTAAAGTCTTCATAAGAGAAGGAACTGTATTCCTTCAGATTTATAATTTTTTTAAAGTGTGCTGAGAAAAGTCAGAATCTAGCTATATTATATCAACAGCTTCAAATTTGGTTGAATACTTAAGGTCTTATGGTTAGCTATGTAGTAGAAATGAGACACAATGTGAAAACTATTTTAAAAGCTTAAAAGATCATCCTCTCTTTGCTGAAAATTACATCCCTCAGAGAAGCAGGTCATCATTCTCTGCCTGAGACATCTAAGTTGAATCAGCCTCTCTGGCATGCTTGAGTGCATATACTTCACTTCAAAATGTGAATCCTTCCCCAAATTACTATATTCAGAGAAGTAACAAACATATATAATGCTTATAATGAACTTAACAAAATTACCTGCACTTTAGGGATTAAAGAGTAAGATTTATGTAGTCGCAAGCAGAGCTCTCTAAAGCAATTGGGCATCACCCTGAGTAATAGGAGGCATTCTGGAGTGATCACTTGAAGGTTTTTGAGGAACAGAAATAGCATAATGCTGCCTGTCAATTTTATGGCAATGTCTGTGTGACCCACTTGGCATCCCTAATATCTCCTTCTCCATAATCTCATTTTAGTAAATTTGACTTCTGGTCTTGTGGGGTTGAGTTGCAGATCCTTGGTTAGGTTAGTTAAATCTGTCACCTCATTGTACTAAAGTACAATGTACTTGAAGTATAGATAGTTTGGCTTTGTGGAGAGAAATATCCCTTAACAATAAATCTTTTCTTCACTCTCTGTTCCCCTGTTCCATCTGACTCCTGCCAGACTTGGAGGTTTTGAGCAGCTGAACATGTTATATCGGGAAGCTTTGGGAAAGCACCAATTTTAGAATCAAAGGAAACTGAAATCAAGTCTACACATTAGATGGGATTCTTGGATAAATTACTTGATCTGTGTAAGTCTCAGATTTCTCATCTGAAAACTAAGGTTAAACAATATTAAGGTTTGTGGTGAGAATTAGATGGCATGAAGTGAACGACACACAGCTGTAGGTGGGTGGTCCTGTTGGTAATACTAACTCTCTAGTGGCCTAAGTGTCCCCTTCTAGCACACAGTAGGATTGTACTCCATGGCCCACTTTTGGTTGTATGGGGCCGTGAAACTGGTTTCTAGCTAAAGAATTTTGAGCAACAGTGACGCATATTGGAAATTGCCAGCGCAAGGCCCTTTCCTTTTGACATGGTGATGGGTAATATTCAAGGTGAAAGCTGTTCTCTCACCTTTGGTTCAATGGCTATCATGAGGAGAATGTCCCTGCTGACCCATCAAGGGTGAATGGAATAAACAAGAAATGAATTTTGGCATTTTCAGCCACTGAACTTTTGGTATTATAACTGCAACATAAGGCAGCCTATGTTGTTGCTTTCCTCTACCTGAACAACAAAGTAGAAAAACTAAGCGAAGAGGAGCACAATTTAATTAATGGATTGTGGAGATGTCTGGCAGGTTTTCTGATTTCTCCCTGGTCTTATGATAAAGTTGTATTTTCAGACTGAAGCTAGAAACAGCTTTTCTGATGTTGGGGATGGATCCATGTTTCAGTTCAAGTAGAGAAAGCAGATCTTTGAGGGCAAGCTATTTATGGTGTCATAACTGACACTTGGGGAAATCTTGAGAAATCTCCTAGGGATCTTATGTATTGCTTATTTACTCATGGGTGAATCAACAACTTTGTACTCTCACTACCCCTATTGATGGTCTTCCTCAGAAAGCATTAAAATGTTGGGGTACCTGGATGGCTCAGTCGGTTAAGCATCTGGCTCCAACTCAGGTCATGATCTCCTGATTGGTGAGTTTGAGTCCCATGTCTGGGTCTGTGCTGACAGCTCAGGGCCTAGAAACTGCTTTGGATTCTGTGTCTCCCTCTCTCTTTAACCCTCCCCCATCTATCTGTCTGTCTGTCTGTCTCTCTCAAAAATAAATAAACATCAAAAAGATTTGCTAAAAAGCATTAAAATATTGAGTTACAAAGAAACAAATCTATTATATTCATAAATAAAAATAAAGACAGTATCTCTTGGAAAGGAACATTTCTTTCAACCAAACAAAATTTAATTTTGAAAAAAAGTTAGTCAAAATATTTAAATGTCCTTTTCCCTTCCTCTTCATATAATCACTACATTTATCAATAAAATCATCTCTTCAGGGGCGCCTGGATGGCTTAGTCGGTTAAGCGTCTGACTTTCACTTAGGTCATGATCTCACGGTTCGTGGGTTCGAGCCCCGTGTCGGGCTCTGTGCTGACAGCCAGCTCAGAGCCTGGAGCCTGTTTCAGTCTGTGACTCCCTATCTCTCTGACCCTCCCCTGCTCACACTGTCTCTCTTTCTCTCTCTCTCCTAGAAATAAATAAAAACATTAAAAAAAAATCTCTTCAGAGGGATAGTTGAATATAACCTAGTAGCACTAAAAAAAACTGCAATAGAGTGGCAAATATTATTTTAACAAATGTTATTACAGCCAGTGTCTCTGAATAATGAGAATGTTTACCAGTCCTGATTGATAATGGAGGATTTTATGCATTATTTTATGCATTAAATTCTAGAATAATCATGGAATTTATTCTAGATGTTTTTCTAGATGTTACCTAACATTTATTTTTAATGTTAACTAAATTCTAGAATAATAATGAACTTCTCTTAGTGCTTAATGTAATACCGCTGATTCATAATCATGATACTTTTTTTTTTTTAATGTTTTATTTATTTCTAGGAGAGATAGAGAGAGCGTGAACAGGGGAGGGTCAGAGAGAGAGAGAGTCACAGACTGAAACAGGCTCCAGGCTCCGAGCTGGCAGTCAGCACAGAGCCCCACGCGGGGCGCGAACCCACGAACTGCGAGATCATGACCTAAGTGAAAGTCGGACACTTAACCAACTAAGCCACCCAGGCGCCCCAATAATCATGATACTTTTTAGAAAAATAAAAGGTAACCTTTATTAAGGTATTACTATTGGCAGGTAGTATGCTGAATTTTTTTTTTATTTTATTTTGAGAGAGAGTGTGTACACGCATCTGAATGGGGGGGCAAGGGGGCAGAGAAAGAGGGAGAGAATCCCAAGCAGGTTCCCCACTCGCCTGATGACGTGGGGGTGGTGCTCGATCCCACAGACTGTGAGATCATGATCTGAACCAAGATCAAGAGTCAGACGCTTAAATGACTGAGCCACCCAGGCTCCCCATGCTGAGTGTTTTGATCAGGATTATACTCATCTTCATGCAACAGAACCCCAACCACAGTGGCCTAGCCAAATGGAGTTCATTTTTCCATGTAACAAGAAGTTTGGAAGTAGGTAGTTGACTTCTGGGACAGCTGCTTGAGAAAATCTCAAGGACCCAGATTCTTCCTAGCTTCCTGATCTACCATCCTTAGCTTTTGTTCTCTTGGTTGCAAGATGGCTGCTTTTCTTCCAGGTATTCTCATTTTACACAGAATGAAAAAAGAAGAGCAAAAAGCAAAATACACATCTTGGCTGACTCTGTCTTCCCTTCCTTTCTTAAAAAAAAATCAGAAACTATTGCTTTTCTGGGAGCCCCTCCCTGTAGAACAGAAACATATGGTCACTATAGCTGTAAGGCAGTCTGTGGAGGGAGTACATTAGCTGGGCATATTGCTACCCCAAATGAAATCATGTTTCTGTTAATAAAAAAAGAAAGATAGAATGGATCTTGGATAAACAACTAGCAATTCCTCCATTAAGCCTCAAGGGCTTTATCCCAGATTTTTCAACAAAACTATGAAGTAGATACTATTATTTCCCCCATTTTATACACTAGGAAATAGAAGCATAGAGGGAGAAATTACTTACCTAGGGTTACACGGATGGTAGATGGCAATACTGGAATATGAAGGTAGGCACTCTATGGAAGAGGATTCTCAAGCACTCACAAAAGGCAAAGATGGCAAGCCGATTAAGTTTGGAGCTTGGTTCTCCTGTGAGCCCTCTCACTGCTTAATCAATCACACAAAGAGCCAGCTCGGGGCATGGCCAAGGTCTCTTGGGCAATTTGCCAGCAGGTCCCTATGGGAGGCAGTTATGCTGTCATACTTTCCCTGATGTAACCACATACCCTCAGACTCCAAATAGTCTTGAGGCAGCTGTGACAAGCATCAGTATGAGCCTGCTAATGAGGCAGAGTTCATGAGTGCAAAAAACTTCTTGGCACATCATGATTCTGGGAAGCAATATGGGTTGGGGGAGGGATGATTCAAAGGTGTGTCCTAATGCCCTCTAGATTTAGAGAGTTTTGTTTCATGAATGGTATAAGGCACTAGGGCTCACGGAGAGAACAAATCACTTTGAAGCAACAAATATTAGGAAAAAAAATTTAAATAGTCATTAAAATGCAGGGTGGGGGGCGGTTTGTACTAGCCCTGTTTTATCTTTATTCATTGTGATAGTTAACTTTAACAACTCCTGGCCTGCAGTAAAATACATGAAGTATAGCAACAGAAAAAAGGCTCAGCTCAGGGCAGGCGAGCAGAGGCACTGGGAGCCAGCCAGTGTTCTCAGGTTGTAAAATAAAATCTCTAGACCAATCGGACACTGGCCTTGGGCCATGGCAGTGATTAATGTTAGAGTTGTAAAAAGTGCTATGGTGGGAATGGTTAGCCAGGTTGTAGTGTGTGTGTGTGTGTGTGTGTGTGTGTTGGTTTTTTCTTTAAAGCAGCTTAACATGAAACACATAATTTTCAGTTGGTTTGGAATCTAAAAATAAAGATTCGTTTACTTTTCTTTTTTAATTAAAAACTTAAGCAACGTTAATAGATGAAGCCTAAGAAACATTAAGCTCTAAACTAGTTCCATCAATCCAGTTCTCTCTTGATCTTTGTTCAGATACTTTCATACATTTTGACCCCATTGTAATTATTACGGTAGATATACAATTCTTGGTTCCACTTTTTTGACTTAAATGTATTTATATGAACATTTTCATACTTATTTGAAGCATATATATGCTCCCCAGAGTGGTATTATTTAATCAACGGGTATGAAGAGTTCCTTGTTTCAGCGCTCTGACTTAACAGTATCGTCAGCAACATAGAAACACACCTGCTTTTCCATATCACTGGATGTGATTATTTGCCTGCTGTCTCTGAGCTCCGCACCTACCCTTCCACATAATCTGCTTCGGAATGCTGGGGATGGAGGCCCTGCAAACCTCATTTCCCAGGCTTCATTTCTAGCTGGGTTTCTGTTAGGTTCTGCCAATTGAAGCTTCCAGCAGAAAATTAGGAGGCATTCTAAGGAAAGAGGGGAGAAGTCATAGTTCTCTTTCTTTCTGTTTCTGGCAGTATCTCTAGAAGTGACTTCATTTCTGGATGCCCTCTCCCTGGTATTCCCAGCACCCTGTTTAGCATTCCCAGTGACACAGTATGAAGTGCAATCCTGTTCCTATAATGCACCTCCTCCTTTTTGTTCCCTCAGCTGCTGTCTATCTTTCTGTGCTTACTAATCTCACACTTACCTACCTTTCCCTTTTTGACCTTTCAGTTAGACCAACAATATAATTTCCTATATTAAATGCTGTCTCTTGGAAATTATGAGTTTAGTTTCTTTCTCTTTTATTTTTTTAAGGTTTATTTATTTTTGAGAGAGAGAGAGAGAGAGTGGGGGGGAGGGGCAGAGAGAGAGGGGGGACAGAGGATCCAAAGCAGTCTCCTCACTGACAGCACCAAGCCTGATGTGGGGTTCAAACTCATGAACTGCGAGATCATGACCTGAGCCTAAGTCAGATGCTCAACCAAATGAGTCACGCAGGTGCCCTCCGCTAGCTTGGTTTCCATTTTCCTGACTAGACCCTGATTTATAAGCTGGGTCTTATAATTCTAATATATATCTTATTAAAGTAATATGTGTTTGATGACTCCCAAAGTCTTATTTTTCATTTTGAACATTTCCTATTAGAAACAGATTTTCTTAAAACTGTAAACATTTCACCCTTTTGTCATCAACCTAATTGCTCTGCATGTCTCTGTAATGATAAGGATCTCTAGATGACTACATATATGTGCATTATTTAAATACAACAAATTACTTGCATTTAAATGAGAAAATAAAAAATATACACATTTCATTAGCAAATATAATTGATTTGCAGAGTTAAATCTAGTCTTAGAATCTTTATTCAATTTTGTTAGCTTATTTGCTTTAACAAATACTATAGTGGATTGAGTGGTGGCCCCCAAAAGGTAGGTCCACATACCTGGGACTTGTGAACGCTACCTTATTTGGGAAAAGGGTCTGTCGGTGTGATTAAATTAAGGATTGGGGGATTAGATCATCCTGGATTGTTTGGGTAGGTGCCTGAAATCCAATGCCAAGTGTCCCGGTAAGAGAAAGGCAGGGAGAGATTTGGGCCAGACAGAAGAGGAGAAGAAGGCACAGACATAGAGGAGGAGAAGACGTGTGCACTTGGAGGCAGTAACTGGAGTTATGTGGCCACAGCCAAGAAATGCTGGGATGTCGGGAGCTGGAAGAGGTAAGGAAGGATTCTCCCCCAAGGCCTCTGGAGGGAGCAGAGGAGAGGCCTGCCTTGCCGACACCCTTATTTTAGACTGTTGGCCTCCAGAACTTCGAGAAGAGGAATCCCTGTTGCTTTAAACCACAGAGATTGTGGCAATTTTCTATAGCGGCTACAGGAAACTAATACAAATACTATATAATTTCAATATCTATTGTTTAAAACTATTTTTCTTTATTCCGTTTGTAGAATTCAAAGGATGTATACATTAAAAGGGAAAAAGAGTATACATTATGTGATTAGATAATTGGGTCTCAGATGCTTCTTGTATCCATCTTTCATTTAGTATTTGTTCCCATCTTTTTTAGGTGAGATTTATTACAAGTTGTTCTGTTCTTTTTTGTTCCATTTTGCTGATGACTCTAATAAACCTGATAATTAGGCCTCTGTGTCATTCACATTCAAAGGGGAAAAAAAACCCTAATAGCTTTTTATTGAGCCAAGACTATTACAATTAATTTATCTTTGTCTATTGGATGTTCCTTGTCTTACAAGGGGCTACATCTCAAGAAACCCATGTAGATAGAAAATATCTTAAGTCGAAAATGCATTTAATACACCTAACATACCAAACAGCATCACTTAGGCTAGCCGAACTTGAAAGTGCTCAGAACACTTCCATTAGCCTACAGTTGGGCAGAATCATCGAACACAAAGCCCACATATTTTTTTTTAAGAGTGTGGAAAATCTCATGTATGTATTGAATATGGTACTGAAAGTGAAACACAGAATGGTTGTCTGGGTACGGAATGGTGGAATGGTGGTAAGTATATTGGTTGTTCACCATCCTCCCCACCCTCCTCCCGTGATCTCGTGGCTGACTGGGAGCTGAAGCCCACTGTCACTGCCCAGTGTCAGAGGAGAGGATTGCACCACAAAGTGCTCACCTGGGAAAAGATCAACATTCAAAATTTAAAGTACATACAGCTTCTATGGAATGTGAATCACTTTTTTACCATTATAAAGTTGAAAAATTGTAAATAAACCACCAGTAAGGGACCATCTGTGTGTTTTTCCTTCTAATCCTTTTTTTTTTAATTTTATTTAAAAATTTTTTAATGTTTTGTATTTATTTCTGAGAGAGAGAGGGGGGGACAGCGTGAGCAGGGAGGATCAGAGAAAGAGGGAGACAAAGAATCTGAAGCAGGCTCCAGGCTCTGAGCTGTCAGCACAGAGCCCGATGCGGGGCTCGAACCCACAAACCATGAGATCATGACCTGAGCTGAAGTTGGACTCTTAACCGACTGAGCCACCCAGCCGCCCCTTTTTTAAAATTTTCAATCCACCTATTATCCTGTTCTTTTCCCCTTCTTTTGCTTCTTCTTATACATGTGATTCCCAACCTGTTTTTTTTTTTTTTTAACTGTAGTAAAGCACACAACGCTTGTTTTTTAATCACCAAAGATCCCCTTGGTGAATATTCCCCCCGTACAGTTCATAATTTAAAGAATTTTTGTCTTTAGTCTATATTTGCCACTTGTGGTAGATATTTGTTGGTTTGCTTCTTCCTAATCAGATATTCATTTGGGAACCTACCTTTCTTCATGTAGCCCACATGTTTCAAGGCAAACTAACCATCCCCTCTAATGGCCAAGATAGGCTATAGTTGACATAGGCAGTCAGCACATTCCAGCCCCATCTACTTCTGTTGATTTAGAAGAGGGCATATGGTCCAATCAAGGTCAATTTCAGGACTCTTGCTTGGAATGTTGGGACAGGAATGTGTATTCTCTCTTACTGGATGTAAATAAGGAAGCACACAGCCCAGTTGAGGTTGGCAGTTATATTACATTGTCAAGGGGAATTGATAACAAGAATGAAGGATGAAGCTCACATTATACATAGCTGAGCAGAGGAGGGCAATAAAATGGATCTTTGATGACCTTGGTAAGTTTCTGTATCATCTAATTTTGAAATTTGCTTTACCTGTGGCCTTATTACTTAAGTGAACCAGTAACACTGTTATTGGTTAGGTAAGTCTTTTTAAGCTGACTTTTCTGATTCTAACCTTAACTAGTGTATCAAGAAATGGTTATTTGTATTAAGACATGCAAATTTGAAGCTTCGATCAATGACTATAACACCTGTTACCATTGATTATCTGCTGTGTGCCATTATATTGAAAAATGCTGAATTACTATTATTCAGCCATAAAGAAGAATGAAAATTTGCCATTTGCAACAACATGGATAGAGCTAAAAAGTATAATGCTAAGTGAAATAAGTTAGAGAAAGCCACATATCATATGATCTCATTCACATGTGGAATTTAAGAAAGAAAACACATGAGCAAAGGGGTGAGGGGGAAGGGAGAGAAAGGGAACAGACTCTTAACTGTAGAGAACACACTGATGGTCACCAGAGGGGAGGTTGGTGGGGGGATGGGTAAAGTAGGTGATGGGGCTTAAGGAATGTACTTGCCATGATGAGCACTGAGTATTATATAGCATTGTTGAATCACTATATTGTACACCTGCAACTAATGTTACACCATATGTTAACTAACTGGAATTGAAATAAAAACAACAAAAAGAAAAGCAGTTACAACCATAGTCATTAGGAGTACAGGTATGTCAGCTGCAGAGAAGGGTAGACTGACACACAAGGACATGCAGAAGCAACACACTACCACAACTTTAAATTTAATAATAGGCACTTTCATTCTTATAATGTTCCTTGAGAGGTGCTTGGCTGGCTCAGTTGGTAGAGCGTGCGACTCTTGATCTTTGGGTCATGAGTTCAAGCCCCACTCTGGGGGTAGGGATTATATACAAAAATTAATAAAAGTCCCTTTGTGCCCTCATTGCAGGGAACTTCTAGCAGAAGTGGGTGTGGTCCTTCCCATACACATTGCTTCATACTTTTTGCTGTCTTACAGTTTCCTCTTACCTCCTCTTCTTAGAAGCAAACACAAATTCCTCTCCTTGTCATACTCAGAACAGTCTGGCCCTTGTCTGTGATACCTTGCTATTTAACACATACTTGGGACCAAAGCTCTCACTTCTTGACCCAATAAGTGTTTTCTCTGTAAAGATCTTCTCAAGGGGAATTTTGATGCCAGTTACTAAGATAACATTTTCACCTTGGGTTGCAGTGAGGTTAAATCACTTAGCCAAGGGCTCATGGCTAAAAGGGCAGAACTGGGATGTGAGTACATGTCTGCCTGTCTCTAAAGCCTAAGGCCTTTTTTTTTTTTTTAAGTTTATTTACTTATTTTGAGCAAGAGCATGTGAATGTGTGCACACACAAGCAGAGAGAGGGGTGGAGAGAGAATCCCAAACAGGGTCCACACTGTCAGCACAGGACCTGACCCAGGGCTCTATCCCATGAACTGTGAGATCATGACCTGAGCTGAAATCAAGAGTTGGGCACTTAACCAACTGAGCCACCCAGGAGTTCTCTAAGGCCTTTTTATTACACCATGGAACTCTCAACAGCAGCATTAAAGGTTGTGTGACTTCTGAGCCTATGTTAGAAAAGGCCATGCAGCTTCTGCTGTTGCTCTTGGGAACTTGCTCTATGAGCCTTCAGCTGCTGTGTTAAGAGGGTTGGCTATGGGAGCGCCTGGGTGGCTTAGTCGGTTAAGCGTCCAATTTCCGCTTAGGTCATGATCTCGCGGTTCGTGGGTTCGAGCCCCGCGTCGGGCTCTGTGCTGACTGCCAGCTCAGAGCCTGGAGCCTGTTTCAGTCTGTGACTCCCTCTCTGACCCTCCCCTGCTCACGCTGTCTCTCTCTCTCTCTCCTAGAAATAAAACATTAAAAAAAAAAAAAAAGAGGGTTGGCTATGCTGGGGCCACCATGTAGAGAAACCACAGAGAGAGACAGACAGATGCCTAAGGAGCCCTAAGTCTTCTCGGTCTTCCCACTCAAGGCTCCAGACGTCACTGAGCTATATTCTGACTGCAACTGCATGAGGAATCCTGAGTGAGAACTGCCTGGCTGAGCCCAGTCAGACCATAGATCATTACTGTACAAAGACACTGAGTTTGGGGTGGTTCTTCACATAGCAATAGACAACTTGGAAAAATGCAAAATTTATATTCATTCAATCATGCAACATGTTCCTTGTCCTTATGGATCTCACATGCTAGCAAAAAAATTTGTCAGCTTTCAAGCCACTCTGCCATTTGCTTACGGACATTATTTATTGTACAGATTGCTCTTCTCAAGGGCCTCTGTAAGTTATGTTTCAATCAACATCTGGAGCCATTCTTTGTTTTTGATACATTTGTCATTCTAGGTGATGATACACAGGACCTTTTTTTAATGGTTATTTTTAAATTGTTTTTAATGGCTATTTTTTTAAATAATGTTTTTATTTATTTCTGAGAGATGCAGCGTGAGCAGGGGAGGAGCAGAGACAGAGGGAGATACAAAATCTGAAACATGCTCCAGGATCTGAGCTGTAAGCACAAAGCTGGATGCGGAGCTCGAACCCACGAACTATGAGATCATGCCCTGAGGCGAAGTCAACGCTTAACCGACTGAGCCACCCAGGCGCCATTTAATGGCTATTTTAAAAAGTATTGTTTTTCAACTTCCAGAATATTTTTTCCCATCTGATTTCTTAAAAATGAAATTTTTTGTTTTAAGATCACTGTTAATAACACATGCAGTCGTAAGAAATATTGCAGAACTCTCCTGTACCTTTTACCCAATTTATTCCAAACAGTAGTATCTTGCAAAGCTATATGGTATACTGACACAAAAATATATATTGATGTTGATACAGTCAAGAAACAGAACATTTCCATCTACAAGGATGTCTTCTGATTTTTTTTTTCTTTTATAGCTCCCTGCCTTTCACACCATCCCTGACTCCTGGCAACCACTAATCTGTCCTCTACTTTTATAATTTTGTCCTTTCAAGAATGTTATATAAATGGATCTTTAGTTCTGTAACCTTTTAGAATTGGCTTCTTTCATTCAGTATAATTTTCTGGAAGTTCATCCAAGTTGTGTGATCAATGATGGTTCATTCCTTTTTGTTGCTGACTAGTATTCCATGGACCTTTCAGTTGGTTTGATAATCCCTCTGTTGAAGGACATCTGAGTTATTTCCACTTTTGACTATTACAAAGAAAGCTGCGGGGCACCTGGGTGGCTCAGTCGGTTAAGCGGCTGACTTCGGCTCAGGTCATGATCTCACAGTCCGTGGGCTCGAGCCCCACGTCGGGCTCTGTGCTGACAGCCCAGAGCCTGGAGACTGTTTCAGATTCTGTGTCTCCCTCTTTCTCTGACCCTCCCCTACTCATACTGTCTCTCTCTGTCTCAAAAATAAAATAAATGTTTAAAAAAAAAAAAGAAACCTGCTATGAACATTTATGTATAGGTTTTTGTGTTAAAATGAGTCTTCATTTATCTGAGATAAATGTCTAGGAGTGCAATTATTGGGTCATGTGGTACTTGCATGTTTAGTTTTTTTTTTTTTTTTAAAGAAATTGCCGAACAATTTCACTCTAGAGTGGCTGTTTCATTTTATATTTCGGTCACCCATGTATGAATGATTCACTTTCTCCACATGCCACCTGATTTTGAATGGAGAGTTAAATATAGCTTTTCAGGTAAATATTTCTTTCCCCATTGCAGTTACCAATTCTTTGTCAACAAGATTTAGGCCTCTAGCATTTCGATTGGCCCTTAGGGGTAGGATGAGGGCGTGAAGAATTAGAAAGAAGATGCAGAGTTGATGAGGACACCATCTAATTTTAACCCTTGGTGATTTGCCGTCTTATTTTAGGTTCCTGATGTCTTGTTTTAACCTGTTTCTATTGTAATTGTATCAGTAATCTCTCTCCCTTCAGAGGTCTTTTCAAAGGCACTGAAAACCTTGAAGAGAGGCAATAGATGAGCTGTAAAAGCAAAAAGAGGCTTAGGAAGAGCTTTGAATCCACTGAAAGATAGCAAGGCTTTAGCTACAGCTCACTAGGTAGTCAAATCAATCTTTACTAAGTAGCTGGTTTTTAGAGCAAATGCTGTAGGTAAGAGGTGACTTCTCTAATGAAGCCCAGTGGTTTAATTTCTCGTGATAATTACATTGTGCCCTATTTTCTCTTAGACATGACTTGCGTTAAAGCCACTGAAACATTTAGACATGACATACATGGAAGATAGAGCAAAAGTTTATATTTAAACATTTCTGTCCCAAATCTAAAATATTCAGATCTTTAACTGTTTTAGATAGAGATTCTAATTATTGTATTAAAATCCCAAGACTAGTTTAAAAAAAGTTTTCTAAATGCAGGAATTCTGCTTTAAGTACACTTTGTCTTAGAAGGTGAGTCTGCCTGTTTTGCATTGCCTCTTAGGGGAGAAACCTCTCTCAGTTCTAGGAAACTGATTATCAACATCATCATTATCATCAATATTCCTCATCTGTTTCTGGAGTGGGTTTTCTGATCATCAAAGGGCAAACAGCAAACTGATTTTTAAATAAAACCAAACTTCCCATTTTGGTGACGCTTTCCATATTTATGCCCCCTCTCCTTCCCTGGCTTAAATCACATCTTTTGGTAGGTGCCATCTTCCTTGATTTATACTTCTTCAAATAAATACGCAACTGCAAAGGAGTTTTGACTAGTGCATGGTCTTACAGAAAATATACATAGGGGTTCAAGCTCATAATTTCATTAGTGTTGATCAGTACTCCTTTAGAGAATTGAAAGGATGGTTAGTAATTAATGATGTAAGTAAGATTGTAATGGCAATTGCAAAGAATCTGAGCAAGAATTTTTTAAAGGAAACATTTCCTTTAAATCAATACGTTGTGTAATTAAGAATTTCCAGGGGCATCTGGGTGGCTCAGTCTGTTAAGTGTTGGACTTGGGCTCAGGTCATGATCTCATGGTTTGTGGGTTTGTGCCCTGCATTGGGCTCTGTGCTAACAGCTCAGGCCTGGAGCTGGCTTTGGATTCTGTCTCCCTCTCTCTCTGCCTCTCCCCTGCTCGTGCTCTATCTCTGTTTCTCTCTCTCAAAAATAAATAAACATTTTTAAAAAGTTAAAAAACAATTTCCATATGTTTTTTTTGCATAAAGTGAGGTACACTTATATTGTATATGTAGTGCATTTTTCCCTCTGTGACATGAACACAAGAGAAAAATGTAATTTTGTAGATGGCTCCTGACTGCTTCTGTTTGAGAAAAGAAATGTCAATTTACCCCCAGATGAGCCTCTGAGAGCTTAATTGGAGTTATTATCTACTACTAAATCATCGTTAAGGCATTCTTCCTTCACATTTGGCAAATGTGGGCATTCTGGACTCCTCTGATCTTCTTTAGGTTGTTATTCCAACCAAAGCAGTCACAGGTAATAGGGTGGGGGTGGGGCATCGAAAGCATAGCTTTTTGTCTATTAAATAAAATTTGCCTTTTGTAGAGCATTTTCTAATGTATTAAGTGCCTTTTACCAAATTTTGTTTAATCTTCACCACAAACCTGTGAGGCACAGATTCTATGCTATCCTCCTTATTTCATAGATGAGAGGCCAGAGACTTAAAAGGACTAAACGAATTGCCAGGAATCACAAACAGTAGCTGCCAGTCAGCACTGGGATCTAGATTTTATGACTTTAGTGTCGGTGCCTTTCATACAATTTGCTGAGAAAAGGGAAAGCACACTCCCAAGGTGGAGAATATTTAAAAGTTTTTTAAAAATATTTATTTACTTTTGAGAGAGAGAGAGAGAGAGACAGACAGACAGACAGACACAGAATCTGAAGCAGGCTCCAGGCTCTGAGCTGTCAGCACAGAGCCTGACACGAGGCTCAAACCCACAAACTTTGAGATCATGACCTGAGTCGAAGTCCAATGCTTAAGTGACTGAGCCACCCAGGCACCCCCTTCCCCCCCCAAGGTAGGGAATATTAAAACACATTTGTTATACTCAAAGTTAACAGCACATTTCTTTTTACAGGATCTTAACCAGACTCAACAACATTTATTGGAGGGATTACTATCTGATTGCATTACCTCAGCCTTCCTAAACATGGAAAATTTCTATTTCTCCCTATAGACCATTTCACCATCAGAAGACTGAACTAAATCTATGTTTAAAATGTTAATCAGATGGCATACCATCTTTAAAAAATTTCTCCTGGGATTTTAGTTACTCTATTATTCTTATAAGGAAATGTGAACCCCTGAATCTATTTCCCTATTTTCTTCCCTCTGTGGATTCCCTATCATTTTAAATAGTTCACTGCTTAGCCCCTATTGGATGAACTTCTACAATATTGGCAGGCCATGTGCTAGACCTACAGAGGAGGTTATATGTTCCATTAGGTGACTATTTTAATTTGACTGCCTGGCTAACTGTATATAACTGCAGTTTTTGACATCCCAGGGATGAATGTTTGCTGTTACCACCTCTGACCATGGTGTTGATACAAGTGTGTGACCATGAATTGTTATAAACCCAGGAACTCTGTAGGGTATATAGTTTCATTGCTTTTCCCAATGGGTTTCTAATTATAACCCTATTTATTTCAGTATTCCCGATGTCTTTAAAAATGCTTTTCTTCCCCAAAATGTTAAAAAGGAAAGGAAGAATGAATGGACCAAAGGAGAATGAATTATGTAAACTTTAAAAGACACTTCAAAACAGGCAAAAAGTGTTTGTGGGCTGAATTATTTTGAGTCTGGATTTCCTACCTGGCTTTAATTTTTTTTTTAGTCCCATCTCAGTTTTTATATTTAATTACTACACTGTTTTAAACATCTCACTTCTATGTATTCTATACTTCACATACCATAATAAACACTGGCTCTGATCCTAACTTAGGCTTGATTTAAAATAGAAGTACTTAAGAATCTGAGCAAGGGGAAAAAAGCATACTAACACTCACGAGACACATTCTTTTCTCACGCCTTCCTCAGCCTATTGCCCTGGGCAGTAAGTTGTACAGTAAAATAACCAGTTTATTATTTGCTGTGTTCTTTCACTCTGCTGTGAAAAGCTACATTGCTGGCAAACTGACAGAAATTTAAAAATGGAATCCAATTTATTGTATGTATGTTTGGTGAATGTGTTCAAACATATAACACTAATGTGATCTATATTTGTCTTTTATTTTTTTCAGCTGGAATTAACAGAAATGTAATGCGTGAGTTTTAAAAATTCACTGGGATGAAGAGAAATACCATAAGGAAAGCAAGAGGTGATTCTTGCTCACCCTCCCCACTAAAAATAAAAGCAATCACCTAACAACTAACTAAAAATATCTTTTATTTTTTTATGGGAAAGGCAGATATTTAAAAAGCACTGACATTCGTTTTTTGAACCTGTGCTTCAGCTAATACTTCACATTTTTAGATTCTTAGAAAATCTGCAAATTTTTCTCTTATAGACTTCATCTTAATGGACCTCCCCCCTTTCCCCCCCACCCATGAATTATGATTACTTTGTGTTTTTGGCCTTGTCTTCTAGAAAATGTACCATTCTGATTCACAGCCTAAGACAGCTTTGATGTTCTTAATGTGACATACTGTATGTAATGTTAGCTGTTCAAAGCTGGAGATCAGATTGTGCGTAATAACATATGTAGTTTGGATTATATAAACACTACAGGAAGAAGGGGAGACAGGGCCCTTCTGTGTACAAATTTCAGATTGCTAGATGTATGCCTGTTTAGAATGTTAAATACTCTAACTAAGCAGTGATGAAGTTACTTCTTTAGTGACTGTGACTTTTGAAACTATAGACACAAAAAATTTTCAACTAAAAATAATTAAAAGATGCTGGTAATTAACGTATTTACTTTATGTGATTTTTCTAGTTGCTACTTAGGGAGCTTTGGGGATAGAGGGGGAAAAATAAATTTCATTGTCTTTAAAGCCCAATTTAATTAAGCAATTTCATCAAAAACTTGGAGAACATAGCTTAAAAGAGCCAAAGACAGAAGAACGTGATACAAATTGTAAATTTCATCCATTATACATTTCACCCATTGTAAAGAACTTCTGTATTCCCAGCTCCAGACACACCGTTGGGGTGACCTGGGCACAGTTTCCGCAGGCCACACAAGGCAGCAGCAGTCCTAGTTGATCTTTCTGTGACCAAGGCTGGTCCAAAGGGCTTGGGGTGTGGAGTGGGCTGAGCTCCCCCCTCACCCTGCCCCCGCGCCTGGCTTGAATCGACTGCTCGGATTCCTGCTGGGTGCTGGCAGAATCCAGGACCCCGGAATCCGTAGGCCCTATCCTGCCTTTCGCTCTGCTGGGAAATGACAAAAACATTTTGGGAACTCGGGAATTTAATTTACTGCTACCAACCGAAATAATAATAACATCTTTGTTTCTCCTCTCTCCCTGCCTCCTCCCACCGACAGAAATATGGTGTTGGGCCTCCGTGGATGTAGCAGCGGTAGGAGGAGGCTGCAGCAGCGGTAGGAGGGGGCTGCGGACCCTGGGCACCCCCAGGCAATCACCCGTTCCGGAACGTCCCTAGTTCGTTTTTGGGAAAGAAAAAGACAGCAGGGGAGATGCCCCTTACACCTTCCATCTCCCTTAGCTCATTCTTGCCTCGGAAAGTGAGTGTTTGTGTGTGTGTGTGTGTTAAGTGAGGCAGAGAGAATTCAAGAAAGCCACAAAAGTCACCGTGAAGCATCCACCAAAACTTCACTTAGTTAATTGCTCCCATATGTCGTTTTCGGCGGTTTTCAAAACGCTGCAAAAAGCGGACGCCTCGTCAATTCACTGATTTTAAAGAGGTTGGAAACGACTACTCATCCTGATTCAGGCCCACAGGGGCCCAGGCGCAGCCTCAGGAGACTAGCCCCCTCGCGGGGCGCTGGAGACCGGACCCGGAGAGGTGGGGCGGGGAGACGCGGCGCCCGCGCCCGGCGGAAAGTTGGCGCGCTGCGCCTCAGCGGGTCCTGGGAGCCGCCGCAGCCCCGGGCGGGGAGGGGCGCGGGAGGCGCGGCCCGGGCGGGCGCGCGAGAGGAAGGTGCCTTCGGGAACACGCGCAAGGGCGGGGATTCGCGCTGCCAATGAGGCCCGGGTGTGGGCCGAGCGAGGCAGGGCGGGGGGGACGCGCCGGAACGCAGCCTTCGCTGTGGCAGCTGTGGGGGCAGTGGCCGCGTCGGGAGCCAGAGGAGAGGCAGCCGTGGACCGCCGAGCTGGCCGCGCCCCGAGGCCCGTCCCTGGGGTAGGGAACCGCGCCGAGGAGCTGGAAACTTTCCCGGCAGGTAACTCCCGCCGCCCTGGCGCCGCCGCCGGCCTCCCTGCGTCCCGGGCACCGCCAGCTGCAGCGGTGCTGAGGGGAGGAGAGGGTCCCGCGGAGGAGGAGAGGGAGATGGGGAGAGTGGAAAGGCATGTGGGAAAGTTTCTGGAGCCTCTCTTCCCCACCCCCTCCCTGGCTGGGTACACCCGGGAGCTTTCCGGGGATAGGCTTGGACATGTTGGGCGCCCCGGGCCTTGGTCCTGCCGGCTCTGGAAAGTCGGCGCCTTCCCTTCGCGGTCCCCTCTGAGCCGGACCGAGTCGCCCCCGGCAGAACTGAGGTGCGGGGGCAACCGGGAACGCGCGGCGGCACGCTAGAGTTTCGGGACCACCTCCGCGCGGCGCGCCTCCTCGCCCCCTTTCCCGCCTCCTCTGTAGCCTGCGGGCTTGGCGAGGGCTCGGGCTGCGCCTGATACCTGGGGCAGGGGAGGCGGAGGGGAAGCGCGCCTGGCACCGCGGAGTCCAGGGCGCCCCCCGGAGTGTAGGGGAGCGCGAGTAGCGAAGTTGCCGGGTGAACTTAAGCCGGAGGTGGGGGGCGGGGGGGTGTCTGTGATATTGCCCCAGTCTGAGCTGAAAGTCCATTGCTTCCTTTCCAAAACACCGCGATTAGCATATCCACGTTCTTTTGGGAGGAGGAGAGGGTAAGATTAGACATTGAGGCGGAGCTGAGAAGACGGTGATTGTATCAAGATTGTGAATCCCTCTGTTCTTGGATGGTGGAGAGTGGTCACTTTTGGGGGGACTTATGGCAAGGCTCACGTCTTACTGGAAGACTTTGGGGGTCGGGCGCTCAGCGCTGGGAGTCTGGGGGGCTCCCCGCCTTGGCGCGGCAGCTATCCAGAACAGCTGGCGAGGAAAGAAGCCCTAGGCATTGTGTGGCGTATTTGCAGACAGAAAGGTCTCAGGATCGGCAGTCTCGAAACTTACTTGACTTATTGTGTAAGGCTCCTGGAGGAAATGCGGCGGTGCCCAGGTAGAAATACCGCGCCGTGGCCCAGGAGTTTAGAGGACCCTGGGCTCGCCACAGTCTTCCCTTCTAGCCCACTCTTGACAGCCCTAGATCACTATGCCTCCGGTGATGAGCCTCGTAACGGTAGCGCTGTCACAGCTGGAGTCAACTAGGGGAGGGTAGGAGGGCACCTTCATCTTGAACTTGACCCTAGGAGCAGTGCCGTCAGGGAGGGTTACAAGGTAAAGGCAAGCTGAATCTAACCGTGGATGGGCCTCGACTCTGGCACTGAAAGGAAGTGCCTTGTTTAGGATCTTTGAGAAAGGCTTTAGGACTGCGGAGGTCACCAACTCTGGAAATACCAGACCACCAGACTGCAGAAGTTAATGTTTGGAGGGGGTGGAGATGGGAGAGGAAAGGGGAAACCTGGTTAGCTGGTACAGAAAGTTGGTATTTCTCTGTAGTGGAAATGAGGGTAGTCTGCATTTCTACATTAACCAGATCGTTACTCTGTTTTTTTTTTTTCTTTCCCCCTTCCTGGGTCATCTTTATTGCTGCCAGGCTGGCACTCTGGGACGGGGAAGGGGGAAAGGAGAAGCAGCAGTTGTGAAGCTCCTCTGGCCAGCTTGGAAGTATTTTAGATCTGCTACTAGAAGATTCCTGGATTTTAACAGCTGCTTCTTGATTGCTGGAAATGAGAGACTTTGTGAGTGCCAGAGAGATGGTCATTATAGGAGTAGTCTGAATGTTTTCCACGTCTAATCTACTTAAAGATCTCAGGAGGGACTTTCCTGAGAGTATGCCAGTTTCTGCAGAGTTTGTCAGCCAGAATATTTGGTGGGTGTCGGTCAGAACTCATGGTAAATATATCCCGGTGGTACAGAGATGAAAAGTATGCAGGAGTAAAGGAAATGTGGTATCTGACATCCTTCAGGACTTCCTCCTAGCCTTGCTCCTGTTACCTGCCAAGTGAACTTGGTCCAGGCTTCCGGACTGTTGTGATTTGACAATAAGGGATGGGAAGTAGTGTCATCCATTTTAGTGGAGCAGGAAAGTCCAGAAATAAACCTAAGGTTACTTTTTCATGACCCTGTCTTTCAGCTATGATGCCACAAAGTTAACTTTTGCTGGGAGTTGAAAGCAATGTTTTTCCTGCTTTCCTGGTTTAACCACCAGAATGTCCAAATTATAATTTATGTCCATTGTGGAACTAAAGCATAACTGATTCATAGTCAGCCCTTTTCTGCTTCCCATAAGAGCCTGTAGAAAAAAGGACATTTTGTCTCTTTCACCACACTCAATTTATTCGGTGCCATAGTGGGTTTTTGATACTGGGTGATTGAGGGCACAATTTTAAAGAGTGAAATTGCTTTGGTTAAATTGTTCGTTTTTTAGGCAACAGCCCCTTCAGAATTGCTAATTAATTCTTTATCTCCCAGGGAACATTAAAACTAGTATCTCTGGGCTGGTATAACTATAATCCATGTTATGATGATGCCTGCCAGCTTAGGTGGACATTATGTTATGTCAATGTTTCTTCCAGGCATTTCTAACCCAATTGTAAAGGTTTTGTGTAGGTTGGGTTGAAAGTTGTCTGTGAGACTCACAGTCGTAGAAATGGCTTTATTTTTATCTTTCTTTTTTTTTTTAAATTTTTAATGTTTTATTTATTTCTGAGAGAGAGAGAGACAGCATGAGCAGGGGAAGGTCAGAGAGAAAGGAAGACATCGAATCCGAAGCAGGCTCCAGGTTCTGAGCTGTCAGCACAGAGCCCAATGTGGGGCTTGAACCCACAAACCCTGAGATCATGACCCGAGCCGAAGTCGGATGCTTAACCAACTGAGCCACCCAGGTGCCCCTATTTTTATCTTTCTGATGGAAAGTTTAGTTTAACTTGTTATAGGAGTAAAGTTTACAAAGGCAAAATGAAGCAGAGGATGTATTTGTGTGTGTGTGTGTGTGTGTGTGTATTGATGGGGTGTTTTAATCTCTAGAATAGCTTTGTCTTTGTGTTTAAAAGTTTTTTTTTTAAGTTTTTTTATTTTGGGAGAGGGAGAGCACGCAGAGGAGGAGCACAGAGAGAGAGAGAGGAGAGAGAGAATCCCAAGCAGGTTCTACACTGTTAGCACGGCGTCTGATGCCTGCTGCGGGGCTCGAACTCATGAACAGACCTGGGAGACCATGCCTAAGCCCATATCAAGAGTCGGACTCTTAATTGACTGAGCCACCCAGGTGCCCCTGTTTGACTGTCTTTTAAATGTGTTTTTCAGTGGTGGAAAATTAGAACCAACTCCCCACCAGTTTACAAACGTGTTTTTGTGCAAGGCTCTAACACCTTTCTGGACCTTGATTTTCTCATCATTATCATCTCTAAAATGGGATTATCTTTCAACCCTAAAGTTCTCCAAGAGTTTGAGAAATACAGGCGTTGTGAAACCTGTGCTATAATAGTAACACTGTGCTTTGGGGTTTGCAAAGGGCTTTACTTAAATAATTTTAACCCTTAATTCTCCAGTTAGTAAACTGAGGCCGAGCAAGTTAGATCACTTTGCTAGATGTCATCTATTTATGGTGGAGTTGAACTTGAACCTAGGTTTTCTTATTCTCCCCCTCCACTCCACCCCTTTTGTTTAGGGAGTCACCTGAGAATTGGCCAAAACTTGACAAACAGACTAATGTTAATGTGTGGCAATTTCTCACAGTATTTCATTTATGGGTTATTCTGGTTTCAGAACCTCAGGGTTAATATCTATGCTTTGATGTCAGAGATTAAAAACAGATCAGTAATAATGGTAATAAAACTTTCTCCCCAAGAGAGTTTCAGAAATTCACATACCTCAAATTAATCATTTGTTTATTTTCAACTTTTATTAAGTAGGCCTCAGGGTCTAGTGTGATTTATAATCCAGACTAGTAACCCAGACAGCATTCTTAAGGAAATCAATTCTCAAATATGTATGTCTTTTTAAAAATATGAACATATCATTTGCCTTTCATCTTGGTATCTCTCAGCGGAATAATATAGCCTGGATAAATGTCCCTTTTTTGGTGTCATCGTTTTTGGGCTTTTTCTGCTGATGTCTGGATAAGTCTAATTTTGCAGCTCCTTTTGTGCTACATAAATTCTTCCCCTATGCTATTGGTTTAATGGTAAAGAAGTAAGTAATAGGCTGCAGGTGACCCATTTTCACTGTGACTCTAAATGTTTGTACTGTATTCTGCTTGCCTGTTTCAGAGCATTGAGTGCAACTTGACACTCATCTGGAAGCTGGTATGGATTTTCTTTAAAAGGTTCTAAAATAAAATTATGTGCTAAGCTATAGGCTCTTTTATGTCTGAGCAGCCTGTCCATCTTTAGCTTTTTAAACTTATTCTCAGAAGGCTGCCTCTTCAGAAAATTAAGCAGTGGGGTTTAAACCTCAAAAAAGAGTGTGTACCAGTAAGTACTGATAGTCTGACCTTTAGGGCTGCCACTTCCATGTATGTGAGTAGAGAAAGCATTACGAAGCCGTATTTGCTAGTGAAGTTGCGAGACTTTATTGTCCGTGTACTAGAAGGGGACAAGAGCAGCAAAGCAGAAGAATAGCTTCTGGTTTTTTATTATCAGGAGACTGGGTTTTGAATGATAGGGGAAGACTTTTGATAAAGAAGGCTGTCAGGAAGTATCTTGTGGAGAGTGAAAGGGGTTCTGGTTTGGCTAGGCTGTGGTGTTGATAGGGTTTACTCTTCTATGGTAGATGTTGTCTTTAAGGGCTCTTGCAGGTGTGTGTAATCAAGAAGAATATTCTGGAAAGAAGAGTCCCATAGGCGAGAATGTCAAGGACAAGAAGATTGTTGCATGGGAATGGCATAGTCCCTGGATTTTAGCACAGATTTTTTGCCACTACTGGAAAGGAATTCATTAGTAAAAATCTTCTGGCTACAGTTGTATGTAGATGTGAACCCAGTATGTTCAGCCATATAGCCCGGAGCCACAGTGACTCACCACCTTTCCTGCCCCACCCCAGCACACCTAGGGTTACTTGCCTATCATGAACAGTGGCTTATTACCTCTGTGAGTCCAGGTGGGGGTAGGGCAGTCTCTGAGAAATACTTGATTATGTTCTTTTCATGCATACATACTCATGCAAAAACAGGATCCTTATTACATGTGCTTTTGAAGAAATGTGAAAAAGATTTGACATACAAGGGTGCATATATTTGTGCAGTTTAGAGTATAGTGTATACTTATATAATGTGCTTCCGCCCCCCCACCCCCCTGCCCTGGTCATATCAGTAAATTCTTTGGCACCGTGTTAATGGCTGTTTGGTAAATCCATTACCTACATTGTCATAATTCATTTAGCCAGTCCATTTGGACATTTAGGTGTGTGGTTGAAAATAAATATCTCTTAGGCTATCAGAGCCCTTTGGCTCAGGTGTGATTTACTCCTCATTAAATTACAGGGCCCAGCACACTGCCCCACGTAGGGGCACCTGGCTGCTGGTAGCTTCAAAACCTCCCATCATCAAGAAACTGACTCTTTGCTTTTAGTTCCAATTTGGGAAAACCCTGGAGAGAACTCAGATTGGCCTGATGCCAGTCAAAGGAGAGTTACGGTTGGCAGTCTCCATTTAGACCCACAAGATGGGACTGTGGGGAGACAAAGTGTCCCACAAAGAAGGAGGTTATTGTTAATTTAAGAAGGAGGGAGCTGGCTAAACAAAAAGAGCTAGCTGTTTAATGTAGGATATGTTTCCAAAAGTGGTATTGCTGGTCATAACAACATACCAATGTGTCAGAGGGTAAGAACATTTTTAATGCTCCTGTGATGTACACCCCACAGTCTGAGACTTTTCCACATTCTGTAGGGATTTGAATTGCTGCATATATAGGCTCTTGTGTCACAGGATAGTGAATTACTGCAAAAAAGTAGGGAATTGGTCATTATTATCATGTATCCCATTATACTCCCTTTTCTTTGCTATGCTTTATTCTAAATTACTTGGGGGTTTGTAACATCAATTATTAATGTTTATTGAGTGCTTGCTTACTCTGAACTAGATGTTTGAATTAAAAAAAATATCTGTAGCAATGAAACAGTATAGTTTCTTCTTCCGCCATTATCCTGCATGCATAGAGTGTTCTACCTGGGATGGCTAAACCACTGCACTCCCCATCCTGTTCTTTCCTTCTTGTGGCTTAAACCGACTACTATTCAGTTGGTCAGGATTCAGAAGTTGGAGCTGGGCTCAGCTGGGTGGTCCCCCCCCCTGCTCACCCACGCTCTGGGGGGTATGTGATTCTTTATGAGGGCCACTGCTATAATAATTTCCATATTACTTAGTATCATCTTGCTTTTGATTAGTTTTCCATTGGGCATTCACTTCCAGGTAGGTTGGGTGTATCCTTTGCCCGAGAGAGTGAATCTTGATTAAGTCAACTTTAGTAATATCATACCTGTTGCTAGTGACTGGCTAGTGATACCTTTTGGTAATATCACCATATTAGGAACCAAAGGTGGTCAGCAAAATAGAACAGGTTGATACTGTGAGGAGAACAGAGTACAAAGATGGATGGTGCCTAAGAACACAGTGACTTTTTTCAGCTGCTGAATCAACTAACCCTAAAACCACTGTGACTCAGAACTTCTTATGTGAGAACAATTATTTATTATTATTATTATTGTTTGAGACAGTTATCTCCAAGTGGAGTGTGCTAGATCATCCAGTATGGAAAGGAAAAAAATATTAGAACTTTATCCAGAAAAGAAAAAGCTTTACTAATATTTAATAGATGGACTGACACTATTTGGTATATCTGAAAGTCTCTTGTAACTTAGGTTACATGAGGGATGAGTGGGCATTTTATAACCTGGTGGAAATACCAATGGTACTTTCATTCTTATTCTTGCCTTTGGTGCACTTTATATGTGTAAGTGGGTTTATGGAGTATGTTACCTATTTTTAAGTAAACCGACTCCCACAGAATGGGCAAGTGGCTTAAAAAGATTCTTGCAAAGAAAGTTTAATAATAATGTAAGGATATAGGAACAAGAAAATGTTTTATTATGAGATTAGAAAATGGCTTTTAGAGTTTGCTTATTTATTTTTGAGAAAGAGACAGATGAAATGGTGAAGGGGCGGAGGGAGAGACGAGAGAGAGGGAAGGAAAGAGAATCTCAAGCAGGATCCGATGCTGGGCTTGAACTCACCAATGGTGAGATCATGACCTGAGCCAAAATCAAGAGTCCAGCACAACCAACTGAGCTACTCAGGCACCCTGGAAATGACTTTTAAATCAAAATAGTAAATTGGTACCAAAATTGTTTATGGATTTGTATTAATAAAAATAAGCTTGAGAGGGGCGCCTGGGTGGCTTAGTCGGTCCGACTTTCGCTTAGGTCATGATCTCGGGGTTCGTGGGTTCGAGCCCCGCGTCGGGCTCTGTGCTGACTGCCAGCTCAGAGCCTGGAACCTATTTCAGAGTCTGTATCTCCCTCTCTCTCTGACCCTTCCCTGCTCACGCTCTCTCTCTCTCTCTCTCCTAGAAATAAATAAAAAATATATTAAAAAAAAAAAGCTTGAGAATGCTATTTGAATCATTCTCATCCCTTAAGCTTTTAATGGATGTTTTATAATGTACATACTACATTAGTATACACCTGTAATTCATAACTCTAGTGTTTTAATTATGCATAAATTATATGCAACTTATAACATGTTGGGGGTACATGTTTAATTTTTTTACTTTTAGGGCTGCATGATCTAACAAGTTTTGAGACCATGTTTTTGTTCCACTTGTAGTTCTGTAATTTTTGTTACTTGTAGCTGACGACACAACCCATTTAAGGACAGGTGAGAGCCATGGCTATTCCCTTTTTATTCATAGCTTTCAAGATTCTCCATGATCTGGCTCATAACTTTATTTTCCAGACCCAATTGTCTTCTCTGTGTCTCTGCTAATGACACTTCAGGTAGTGGCCCATCCATAACTGTCACATACTTTCTATCAATTTTGCCTCTGGGGAGGCTGTTCTCCCCACCCCCCACTACATTTTCATTGTCCTTCAAGGCCTAGCTCAAGTACTGCTTCTTTATTAATGTTTTTCCGATCTCTGCCTTTTGCATTTACATGGTTGCTTCTGTTTAATCCCTTAGCACATTATTTGAACAATTACAGTGGCTTTTTATTCTCTTTTTGCCTTTTATTATTAAGTTGTTGGCCTGCTTACTTTGCCTATAGGTTATAGGCTTCTTGATGGTTGGAGTTCTGCCTTGCCTGTGTCCATTTTTTAAATTGCTTGTTTCCCTTTCCTGGGAGAAGTCGGAGGCAGGCAGAAAACCCAGTTACTGTGGGGGAGGGGGGGCTTCTGTCTCTTACCCTCCTCAATAGCCTTAGGAGGTGGAGTGCTCTATATACTTGTAAGGGATCTTAGGGTAAGGAATGCACATGGCCAAGACAGGAGGCTTCAGGGTCCAAACCCAGGACGTTTTTATTCTAGAGGTTTTATTGTCTGTCCTCACATGTGTTGTCCACAATTAAACATTGTTCTTCTTTCATGTGGAAACACTGACATGGGTAAAAATGGAGAGGTCCCCAGGCTGATGCTGTAGAAACATCACTAGATGATCCTAGGCAGGTCCAGTCAGTTCAAAGGAGAGTTCGGTCTCGTGTGGAGTAAAGACAAGGCCTGGAGGATGTGCTGTATGACGACCTAAAAGCCTGTGGACAGTTAGCTGTCTGCAAGTAGCACCAAACAAAATCATGGGGGAACTCCTATGGTAGGATTTGGCCTGAGCGTCCCCTTTGGGAAGCAGGAGGTGATGGCCTTTCCATGGTTCAGCTGAGTCAAATTGCATATGCCGTTATTCTCTCCATGGTAAGGATAATTGAAGGTTGACAAGTTGTTGGCTTTCAAGTTGAGCCATGTTAGATATATGCTATCATGATGGAAAACAGACATCTCTCCAGGGTTTTGAAGGTCAAATGACAGAATGTGTATGAAAGGCTTTTGAACGGTTTAAATTGCCTCCTAGATGCAAGGGATACATCAAATTTTATTGTTTCCTTATAGCAGTGACTACTAGCTCAGATTTCTTTGTTAGCCATTTTTGTCTTCTTTTAAGTATATTTCCAAAGAGTTTTTAAGTATTGAGGCTCTTAAATGGAATAGGACACATTTTTTTCTTAAATGAACTGCATATATTAGTTGAAAGCTTACCTTTTCAACTTTTAGCCATGGAGTAGATAGAATTTGTGGTAAGGTGACTCTGTCTCGGGATCTAGTTGTTCAAGTACTCAAAAGATCCATTTATAAGAATGGGACCATTTTTGGTGCAGAAAGATGGAAATCTGGTGGACTTTGAGGTAAACGGTTAAAAAGCCCTTAAGAACTATCTGAAAGACTGTCAAAGAGTTTTGATTTCAGGTTTTGTTTTGGTTTGGTTTGGTTTGTGTTTTGTTAGTGTGAAACCAGTAACTTATTTGAGGAGTCATTGAAGAGGTTTTGAGGAGCCTTTGAAATATCTCAGGGCAGGGTGCCTGAATGGCTCAGTTGCTTAAGTGGCTGACTCTTGATTTTGGCTCATGTCATGATCTCATCATGGTTTATGATATCAAGCCACATACTGGGCTCTGTGCTGACAGCAAGAAGCCTACTTGGGATTCTTTCTCTCCCTCTCTCTCTCTGCCTCTACCCCCACCATGTGTACACTCTCACTCATTCTCAAAATAAATAATAAAAACTTAAAAAAGAAATATTGTAGGGAAGTTTTGAAAGTGAAAAAAACTAGATGTGGTTTGGCAACTTAAGAATTTGAAATCTCTTCCATTGTAGATTTCAAAAAGAAATAGGTTTGAATAAGAAAAATTTAACTCCACTTGAGGGAAATTTTGTAGTGGCAATTTTGTATTATAGAAAGAGTTTGATTTAGGGGTGCCTTGGTGGCTCAGTAGGTCAAGTGTCAGACTTCAGCTCAGGTCATGATCTCATGGTTTGTGAATTCAAGCCCTGCATTGGGCTTTCTGCTGTCAGCATGAAGCCTGCTTTGGATCCTTTGTTTCCCTTTCTCTCTGCCCCTCCCCAATTCATATTTTCTATTCCTCTCCCTCTCTCTCAAAAATAAATAAACATTAAAAAAATTAGAGTTTGATTTAGAAATTAGAACATCTTAAAGAGTCAACATATACTTATTTATGGATGCAGAAGACAGAAAAAGTGAGAGGCTCTTAAGTTGCAAATAGATAAAATTGTGAATTATTTATTTATTTACAATTATTTTATTTTTTTTAATTTATTTTTTTAAAATTGTTTTAATGCTTTATTTATTTTTAGGAGAAAGAGAGACAGCGTGAGCAGGGGAGGCTCAGAGAGAGAGGGAGTCACAGACTGAAGCAGGTTCCAGGCTCCAAGCTGGCAGTCAGCACAGAGCCCGATGCGGGGCTCGAACCCATGAACCATGAGATCATGACCTGAGCGAAAGTCGGACGCTCAACCGACTAAGCCACCCAGGCGCCCCTACAATGATTTTATTATTGGAGTATGTGAATTTTTTAATTATTCAGGGTTCTTTGAGCATGCATGTGACTTAAGGGAGCCTTACCTTGGAGTGATTTAGCTAGATGGAGCAGCAATTCCCAAAGGAGGTTCCATGGAAAAACAATTCTTGGAAAATTAGTAGATGTTATGCACTGAAAAAAGGTTCTGTGTTCAAATACGTGGGGAGATCGGAGTTAACCAAAGTAAAACAGGTATTTTTCGTTTTTTCCCCCCCTAACATTTATTTACTCATTTGAGAGAGAGACAGGGAGAGAACTAGAGCGGGGAGGGGCAGAGAGAGAGGGGATAGAGAATTCCAGGCAGACTCCATGCTATTAGTGCAGAGACCACAATGGGGCTCGATCTCACCAACTATGAGATCATGACGTGAGCCAAAATCAAGAGTCTAATATTTAACTGACTGAGTCACCAAAGGGCCCCAGTAATTTTCTTTTTAACTTCAAGACTTTTGAGCACCATTATTTTAAATATTTATTGTAAATCTCCTTTGAGGGAAACAGTTTTAAGCATTCCCAAATGCACTGATTTGTAGAATTTTTTTTTTTTTTGCATCTTTGCCAGAGAACAATGTCGTGTTGTTTAATATGCTGAAATAACTTTAAACCAAATCCCAGACATCATTTAATTTCACCTGACGAACTTTGATTATGCATTTCTAACTAAGGACTTAAAAAAAACCCCACCACCTCATTACCACTTTTCATAAAATTAACTGTGATTTCTTTTTTATTAATGTTTTATTTATTTCTAAGAGAGAGACAGAGTATGAGTGGGGGAGGAGCAGAAAGGGGGGAGGGCATAGAATCCAAAGCAAGGCTTCAGGCTCTGAACTGTCAGCACAGAGCCTGATGTGGGCTTGAACTCATGAACCGTGAGATCATGACCTGAGCTGAAGTCAGATGCTTAACCGTCTGAGCGACCCAGGCGCCTCAACAGTGATTTCTTAAAGTCATTTTTTTTTAAGTTTTATTTTATTTTTTTTTGAGTTCATTTATTTTGAGAGAGAGTGAGAGCAAGTGGGGGAGGAACACAGAGAGGGAGAGAGAATTCAGAGCAGCCTCCACACTGTTAGCGCAAAGCTCAGTGCAGGTCTGGAACCCATGAATTGCAAGATCATGACCTGAGCTGTTATCAAGAGCCTGACGCTCACCTGACTGAGCCACCCTAACCTAATGTCCTTTAATTGTCCCCTAAGTGGTGTTAGTCACCATTTCTGTTTTCTTGGAACTGGGATTCAGTCAGGGTTTACATATAACACTGTGGGTTTTTGTTGATTTTGTCCTGTTGGTTTTTTTTTTTTTTTAAGTTTATTTATTTTGAGAGAGAGAGAGAGCGAGCACGAGAGTGCGTGAGCGCAATCACATGAATAGGGAATCCTTGGGCAGAGAATTCCAAGCAGGCTCCCTGCTGTCAGTTGGAGCCCAGTGTAGACCTTGATCTCATGAGCATGAGATGACCTGAGCTGAAACCAAAAGTTGGGCACTTAACCAACTGAGCCACCCAGGTGCTCCCCACCTTTAGTCATTTTAAATGTAGAAAAATGCTGTTTCACTACCCCCTCCCTCTCCCTCCTGACTTTTAGAAGAGAACTTGTAGGATGTCCCATATCTGAATTTGTTTCCTTGTGGTGGTGTTTACCTTGTCCTTTGCCCTCTGTATTTCCTATAATTTAGAGGTTAGATCTCAAGGCATGGTTTAAATTCAGGTTAAATATTTTGGGCAAGAATAGGTCCTAGACTATGCTTTTCTCCTCCCTATGATTTGAGAACAGGCATTTTAATTTAGCAAGTCAATAAGTAGGCCATATATCTATATCTATATATATATCTATAATGGCTTAGAGCTTGTTTGGAAATTAATTTTATTAGTATAACAAGTGGATGCAAGTTTAATTGATTCCAGTTGTGGTTGGAAACATGGTTGTATTCTGAATAGTTGGCCTGGTTAAATGAATAAAAGTTTTCAGTGTATCTTAAGATAATAAGAGCCTGTTGGTTAAAATGGCTTAAGTGTTAAACATTTTGGTGGTTGGATTTTGTTCAGAATGACAAGGTATCTGAGTTGTAATTGTAAAACACTGTTCTACCAAGATTTATTCCATTAATTTAGGAATACGCATTAATTCTGCCTCTATTGGATAAATTTTAACAAAATCTTTCTGATAAATGCTTATGCTAATTTCAGGTACAGCCATAAATCTAAGTATACCCTCAGGGTAATAATTTTATATGTACAGTGTCTTGGAAACTCAGACATGTAAATAAAAGTTCCTATTATAGCTGACTTTGCTAACTTAATTTGATATTTAAGTTTTTTCCCTTGATATCCTTCCAAGTGCTTGTATGTCTGGGAAAAATTAAACTCAGACATTTTGTGTGTCTTAATGAAGAATAGTATGGCATATATAAAGTAGCTTTGTGGGAAGAATGATAGCTATCATAGGTAGTTCCCAACATATTCTTGTACTTAATCCCTTAGAGGGTAGGGATACTGTTCTATATATTGACATTTGCTTATGAATAATAAGGTGCCTTGGACAGTAAGCACTCTGTAACTGTGGTAGTATACTAAAGATAGACATAGCACTTTTTTCTCCTCCTCTTTTAAAAATACAAATCCATAGGGTATAGTGAAAAAAGGATGATCTTTGAAGTCAGGTGAACTGTGGTTTTGTGTGTGATTCTGGACAGTTCACTTGACCTCTGTCTCTTTGTCTGTAAAATGGGGCAGTAATCCTGTTTCATAGGCTTCATGCCAAGATGAAGGTGAGAACCTGTGTAATATGCTTAGCACTGTGCTTGGCTTAGAGGTGCCAAAAACACATTCTCTTTTTCCTTCTTTTCCTCTTAACCATATTTTTAAGCTCAGCTTTCTGGACCAGTAATTTAAAGGAAGTTTTTGCTTATTCTGATTTTTTAGCAAGTTAAAAAATTGCTAATTTTAAGGTACTTGTTATAGAAGTCTAGATAAGACCCTGATTTTAAGATAACCTTTATAAGTTGGTTGTTTATATCAAAGCAATTAGATGTTTATATGAGATGTTTTGAACAAACAAGTGGGATATTTTTAGGTGGTAATTTATAGAGAAGGAACCAGAGAAAAAAGGATATTTTGTTATTGGCATGAGGCTGTTGCTAACAAACTATCTGGTTTTAATGAAAGTCATTATTTTAAAAATCCATTTATTTACTAAGGTCTCTGAGAACATGAGAAGCTCTGCAGATTCCTGTAGAGTGTTGCCCGAGTGTGGTGTAGAATAACACACTTTCTTTTCCTTAGATGAAGCAAGCCTGTAGCACCACACTCAAGTCATACGTGTGTGTTTATGAACATGGCTATTGCCAAACCAGGAGAACAGCCTTCCTGCAGAGAAGGGTCAATGCTTCCCTGACTCCCTGAAGGGCCTCAGAGCCTCACAGTGGGGAGGAGGGGTGATTCTCCTTCCTGGCTTGTGCCTTGTTAAAGACTCATGTAAAGAGACAGTTAATATATCTTAACTTTCAAATGGGAAGAAGTCAAGGGACACGTTTTGGAGGCAGCTTAACTAGACATTTATGGGCTTTGACTCCTTGGCATTTTGGGTAAACCAAGAAGCGTTTTCTTCCAATAAGCTCTCTCTGAGTCTTGGGACATATGGATTTGTTAATGGCTTGTGCAAGAGCAAGTCCCAGGAAGACCAGGGCTCACACTGCTCTCTGCCCAGGTGGCAGCTGTTCTCTGAGAATGAACCTGATTCCCTAAGGGCACTCAGGTCGGGTGCACTTGAGCTTCATACACTTTTTTCCCTATCATTAAATAACAGTTTTGTTTATCCCTTCGTTTCTGAAATGTTTTGCTTAAGTAAGAGGGACTCCTTAAGCTGTCCAGTTCCATATACTGAAAGTCAGGCCAGGAAGAATCAGAGAGTGCGATTTCTCTTTCCCATCATGGAAAACAGAGAAAATATCATTCCTAGAAGGATAGTGATTCTAAGCAGATGGAATATATAAAGACATTTCATCTTCACAGTGGTTTTTTGCTCTTTTCATTAAGAGCAATCTTAGCTCAAGGAATATAATATCCTTATGAGTTTTAGAAGTAAGAAGTTACCATGAAGATGTTAACTGTTTGACAAATTAGAAACTTTTAATTTGGTGGAAGTCTTGCAATAATTTTTCCAACAAATGCTTTTTGAGGGCTGCCATTGTACCCTTCTGAGGTTGCAGTCCAGCTCTGTGCCTCAGTCTCAGGAGACAAGGGCATACATAGTACAACTATAAGAAGGCAGGCGTGGAGCCAGAGTAGAGAAGGAAGGTGGAGGTGGGGGAAGGAAGGAAGAGGAATGAGAGGAGGAGGAAGCAGCTGAGGAGCTGGTGGCTGGGGAAGGCTTCAGGGAGGGGGTGAAGGATGCATTGCACTTTGCCAACTGGGGAAGAGGGTGAGGGGCTCTCCGTGATGGGAGCATGACCGGCAGAGGCAGGGAGGCGTGAAAATACAAGTCATGTTTAGAGTATTGTTACTAGAACAGATGGTGCTTGGCATTTGGGTACAGTGGCAGGGAGGAGAGAGCCAGATTGCAAAAGGCCTTGCGTGCTAGGCTAAGAAGTGTGGACTTGATCCTGTAAAGCAAGTGATAGCTGTCAAAGGTTTGAAAGCAGGGAGATGATGTAATCAGAGCTGTGTGTTGGAGAAAAGCTTTGGCGGCAGTGGTGTGGAGGAGAGACTGGATTGGGGACAGATGGGTGGCAGGCTCTCTGTTATGAGGCTTTTGAAGTAGGTCAGGTGAGAGATGATGTTTGGGGCCTGTGTTAGTGGGAGGAAGAGAACTACCTTTTATTGTGCATTTAGGATACATTAGCTCATGTCATTGTCGCAGAACACTTCATAAGGTCCGGTTGTCCTCACCCTGATTTTGCAGAGAAGGAAAGGGGCTCAAAGTAACCTGGGTCAGCCAAGGTTTGAACTCAGCTGGATAGTACTGTGCTATTTTGTGTTTACAACAGAGGGAATGAGAACACAAGGGTGCTCATGGGAGATTCTTTTTGCAGCAGAGTGGAAGCTTCTTCCAGAACAGAAAGGGCTGCTTGGCAGCTGACTAAAGGAAGAGGGCAAGGCTGTTTGCAGGCTTGGCATCGAAGTGTGCACAATGATACCCATAACAGAGGCCTCTCTGAGGCGGGGAGGGACAGGGTTTAGGGCCCCTCTGGGATTCCCATTTGGAAATTCCTAATAGCCAGTTGGAGATTTGGTTCCTGAAGCACTTCCCATCCTCCCTGTCAGAACTCGTTGAAGTCTTCAGGGTATACTTGTTGTGTAGGAGGGGATGAGCCCTTCCTCCTATAAACCTTAGTCCTTAAGTGTGTAGTGTTGCCCTTATTCTGAAGGGCCCTTTCCAGGCCCTGCCTGTTTCTTTCAGCTGGTTTGCAGTGAGTTGGCAGTTTGCATTTATATAGTAAGATCTTGGGATCCTGGATTGAGCCAGGCAGGTCACAAGAGGATCGTACCATTGAGAATGATTGGCCTAGGTGTGTGTGGCCTAGGCTGTCTTTTAACTTCACTTCTTTCAGGGGGGCTTTCGATAACACCTTAGTATGAAGTTGATCTCTAGTAAGAACTGACACCTTAAAAAATTGTTTCTAAGAACTTGGATACGTTCATATTTAATTTTGCTAAAGCTGTTTTTTAGTTATTTAGTATTTTGGATTAATGCTCAAAAGTAGCAAGCCCCCAATATTAGGTTTGTTTTTGCCCTTTAAGTGGACTTTTGGCAAGAGATTTCTAGGGAAATTAGATTATGAGTATTTTCCTTGCTTATGAAAAAGAGGAAGGAACCTGGCCATGTGGATAGTGAGGAATAATGCTTTGGGGCTTTTGGTTTGCCTGGGAACGGCCTGGGTGGTCTCAGATCAGAAAGTCCCTGAATGGGGACCTACTGTACAGCATGGTGACATATTTTAAAATTGTTAAGAAGGTGGATCTTAAATGTTATCACCACACACATAAAGAAGTCATAGTCCTATGCAAGAATGGAGGTGTTAACTAACTAAATTTATTGTGGTAACGACTTTACCATATCTATGTGTATCGTATCACAGTTATGTACCTTAAACTTATGTATATATGTCAATAATATTTCAATAAAGCTAGAAAAAAAGTTGTTGAAAAGTACTCAGTTCTTTGAAATCTGGGCTTTAAACCCTGTCAACCAACTAACTGGTCATTAGACCATTTGTTATTGGTCATGACCCTGGCCTAACCCCTCCCTCTTTTCTCTCTGTCATTTATGTCTTTTTTCTTTCTGTTGAGATACAGTTGATATGCAATATCATATTAGTTTTGTGTATACAACATGACTCAATATTTGTATGCATTGTGGAGTCATACCACAGTAAGTCTAGTTAGTTAACATCCATCACCACACATAGCTACACTTCTTTTCCTTGTAATGAGAACTTTTAAGATCTATTCTAATTTTTTTTTACAAGTAGTTTATTGTCAAGTTGGTTTCCATATAACACTCAGTGTTCATCCCCCCAAGTGCCCTCCTCCATGCCCATCTCCCCCCTCCCCCTCACACCCATGACTTTCAAGTATACAGTACAGTATTGTTAACTGTAGTCACCTTGCTGTATATTAGTCCCCAGGACTTATTTATTTTATAACTGGAAGTTTGTACCTTTTGACCCCCTTCAATTCATTTTGCCCATCCCCTGAGTCATATCTGTTGGGATGAGTGAAGACTTTGAAGCCAGACAGACTGGGTTTGGGTCCCAACTCAGTGTGACCTGACTGTGACTTAGTCTCAGCATGACCCTGGCATGGTACCCAGCTTACCTGAGCTTGTTTTCTGTGACTTTGGAATGTGAATACTTTTGAAGGTTGTTTGGGAAATGAGAGACATAGGGTCAGAACACCTAGGCCTAAACCCAGTCTTACTCCCTTAATCTTGGGAGGGAGAGTCAAAACTGGGTATGTGCTTCATTCATCACACCTTAAGTGCCTACCACTTCCACTCCACAGTGTACTGAGGGCTGACTGCAGTGCATTTCTTTACAATGTTAACCCCTGCATTCCACCTTTCCTAAAGAGTTAGGAGGCATTTTTGTTTGGTTGTGACTTATAATAGGAGAGAAAGGGTTTTTTGGTTTCTGTTTTCAGCCTGTGTGTCTTTTGTATTGGTGTCTGTTTACCCTTGGGACAATTTTTTTGCTTTGTCTCTCCTAATGAGTAAGGTTTGGGTTCATTAACTGCTTGCTGCTGAAGGGTTCATTTTTCTCATGTGTGGGAGGAAGGAACAGCTTCCTCTTGTGTTCCCACCTTTGCTAAATGCCATTACAACTTCCTGTGTTAGTTACATGGCTTCCCCACCGCCTTTCCTTATCCCTGCCTTGGTGGAGAAGACAGGAGGGGATCGGTTTGTTCCCTGGTTGGTTTGTTCAGTCACGGAATAGGTGCCAGGCTCTGTGCTAGGTGATTATTCTTAGATGGTCTGATTTCATACTCTGAAAGGCTGTAGGATGGGAGCAGCCATTCTTATTTTGCTCACCTTGCAGATGAGAGTCCATATCCGGCTGTAGGTTGCCTGGCAGGTTTACAGCATCCTAGTACCTGTTCCTGTAGTGCTGCCCTCTGCCCTGCCCCTCACCTACTGCTGTGCCACAGACAAGGGTGGGTGGCTCTGCCTGTGCAGAATTGGTCCGCTTTTAAATCTTTTACAGGTACAGGCCCAAAGATCAGTTTTAGCAAGTGGTATGAGGGCTGTGGATACTGTGGAGTTGGGGGTGGGAAGAAAAACATGACAGACAGTGTTCACTGGGAGAGCGAGCTGATGGGATTAAGCAGGGATATCACAGCTGCTTAAGTCGGCTTGTTCTCTTTATTTTGAATGGCTCCCGAAAGACTCTGCTGGGATGTGCTACGTGCACATTTGTGGATGCTGTAGATAATAAGATTTGCTTGTTCCTAACTTCCTTACTGTTTTCTGCCATTTTAGTCCTGAATTCTAGATTGCGTTTGGCTGACTTCTTTGGGGGGACTCTTGTGCCCTTGGATTACTCACAAGAGTTATGAAGATGTCCTGCCCTTCAGGACTGCATATTCCATCTCCTCACTGAACTTTTGGTATCAGAACTTGTGGCCAACAGCATAATGGAAAAATGAATGATTCTGGAGTAAAATAGACTTGGCTTCAAGTTTCAGCCCTTCCTTATTGCCTTTGGACGCGTTTAACTTCAGGGCCTTGGTTTCTTTATCTGTAAATTGGGTATCATTGTGTTCAGGGAGAAATAATGTTTGTGTAGTACATCTAAAATAGGGCTTGGCACTTAACAGGTGTTCAGGAATTTCCTTATTCATTCTAGCTTGATTCAACAGTATTAAATATGTTTAATGTGCCAGATATTATGTTAAGCTCTGGCAGGCATAAGGCTTAATAAAATGATTTCTTTTCTGGAGAAATTTAAAAGCTAGTGGTCAGGGCTGACACATTCAGATTCATCTCCAGGAGGTTAAGTGCAAACCCTAGACTGTGGTGGAGGCTAAGCAAAGGAACATTTCCTCTGCCCAGAGGGGTGGGAGAGCCTTTTTTCTGAAAGGTTACACTTAAGCCCTCTCTTGAAGGGATTGAGTAAGAATTAACCAAACAAAGGTGCAATGGGTTGCAGCTAAAGCAACAGCATGAGCAGTGCATGGAATATTTGGGAAACTGTATGCAGCCTGGGTGTGGCTGGAAACTGGAAGTACTGGGGAAGGAGCCCAGAGACCTGTGTGTGGGAAGGTACTGGTGGGCCTGATGGACCTTGCTGAAAAACTCAGATGTAAAATTTGCTAGTATGAAAAAATCAAAATGTAATGAAAAATAGTTACATAAATAATGTTTAATAACATTGTCAGGTTTTTTTTTTGTTTGTTTAAGTAGGCTTCATGCTCAGTACAGACCAGTACGGGGCTTGAACTCAAACTCAATAACCCTGAGATCAAGACCTGAGCTGAGATCAAGAGTCAGATGCTTAACTGACTGAACCATCCAGGTGCCCCAGTCAGGCATTTTTATAGCGCATAGTCTGAATTAAATAGATACTGGTGCATCCATATAAGAGTGTGATCTGCAGGTGTTAAAAGAATGAGGTCAGTTTATATGTGCTCTTAAGGAAAAACTTCCAAGAATATTATTAAATGAAAAAGGTATATATGCAGTGAGTATCTTTGGAAGTATGTATCAGTGTATGTGTCTGTGTGTATATATGTATATGTATATATGCCGTGATTGCCTTTGGGAGGAAGGTGGGGGTCTGGAATAGAGGACAGTCTTACATTTTACTAGAGACCCTTTTGTACTGTTGGGCCATTTTCCTACATGCATGCATTTCTTTAAAAAAGAAAAATACTCTAAAGAAATGACTAACATACATTATCAGGTGAGCCGGAAACCAAGCGGCAGTGTAAAAATAAATTGGGCTACTGCACTGTAATGCTATTATGCAGAATGCTAGATTATTTCATGCTCTGACAATAATACCATTCATGGGGGTTTTAGAGTTTCCCACTTTTACATATGTTATTTCAGTCAGAACTAATCACTTTCATCTGTTTTCATAGCAATTAAAATATTCTAAGAATTATAAATGTTAAATAATACTCTGTAAAGTTTGGAAAAAGAAAGAAAATAATAAAAATGTGTTTGATGCAACACCCATGATTTGATTCCCTTCTATTCTTTGTATATGCCTTTGTAAAAAAATGGAACTAACTAAAATGAACATTTACTTAGAGGATATTCTGTTTATATGATAGCATGTATTTTCCCTGGTGGTGTTTCGTTTATCTTTTTGAATGGCTGCTCTTTTTTGTGGAACGCTGTGTTTCCTTTCCCTGTGACCCCAGTGACTCATTCCTGCTCACATGCTCTCTAGCATAGGTGTGTTGGTTTTCTGAGTTGATGTTCATCTCTTCCTAGACCCTCAGAGGTAGGATGGTCCCTTTGTACAGGGAAAGGGCTCAGCAAGTAGTTATGAAGGAATGGATGTTCCTTTCTGGCTTTACAACAACAGTTAAGGTAGAGATGGTAGATATGTGCAGCTTTCAGCCAAAGAAAGAGATTCAGGTTAAGCAGTCTTCCCAAACTCACACAGCAGCAACCTATAAAGTGGCTGAACTCAGCCTTGAATTCGATTCTCCTGATCCCAGCCGTCTTTCTGTTTTTCTTGAAGTCAGAGTTTTCAGTAGGTTTTGCTGGGGAAAGAGATGGCTAGGTTCCATTTAGAATGAGTGAAGAGGATCTTGATCTTTTTGAGAAATTTAATTGTTCTGGTGTGTGTTTTGGCAGTGGGTGAATTGGGTTCAAAACCCAGCAGCCTGTTTGACAAGTGGTAGGACCTTGGCAAGTTACTTAACATCTCTAGGCATTAGTTTCCTATTAGTGAAGCAGGTATAAAGTGTATGTGGGCCCCTACCTCCATAGGGCTATCAGAATACACATAAAGCCTTTAAGATGGTGCCTGGCACATGGTAAGGGCTTACTCGATGCTAATATAATTTGTTTTTCCTTGTGGTTTGAGGTGTTGGTAAGGGTGACGGGGAAATGAATAGGCTTATACAGTGTTGGAAGAATAAAGGGGACAACTTTTCTGGAGGGAAGCCTTTCAATGTGTTAATGTAAAACATGCCAGCTCTCTGACCTAGAAAATCTAGTTCTAGAAACTTATGTGAAGAAAATAATTGTATAAAGGCAGAAAGTTTTATTACATGGATATTCACTGCAATATTGGTTAATAGAAAAAAGTGGGGAATCCAAATGTTTACCTCAAAAGGAGCTTGGTGGAAAACTTGGTCACCCATACAATGGAATAATGAACAGCTTTGTACAGGGTGAGACTGAGTGGGGTGATGTGGAAGGATGTCTTCTATTTACTGTTAAGTTGAAAAACACGTTATAGTGTAGTATGCATGCTGTAATTGCATTTATGGTTTCTCTTCAAAATATGCATTATGTAACTGTTTGACACATTTAAGGCTCTATGTGCAGGTTGTAGGGCCCTTTAATGGGTTTGTGAATGTGGAAAAGTCTTGAAGATCTTTGGATGGTAGGGTTGACCAGTTTTCCCTATTTAAAAAATTACTTTTATACTGTTTTCCCTCATTTATGTATTACGTTAATAAACCATATTAAAAAATAAATAAAGCCTCTTTCTCTGCTCTTAAAAAATTAAAAAAAAAACCCCATAGGCATTTCCCTTTTCTCCATCTCCAAATTTGAACCCTTAAACTTGTTTCTTAAATTTTTAAAAAGTTAGTTACTAAAGTTCTCCTTTGGTTTGTCTCAAGAGAAGACATTGTCTTTGTCTTGAATTACGCTTTACTCCGTAACAAATATCATTTGGTGTCTCCTGTGTGAATTAATGTGCTGTGGTTTGGCAGTGATATTCTAAATGTCTATAGTGTGTGTTTGACAGTATCACTCTTAGTCATTTAAAGAGTGCTTAAGAAATTAAATCATTTTAGTATGGAAAAACTTCAGGTGATTTGGGCAAAGTAACTCTAGTGTACTTGACATACCTGGTTTAAAATTTCTAGGGAGGTTTCTGTCTCAGGACAGTGGAGATTAGACTTGTCAGTAGATCCTAGCCTTTTTTATTTCGGGTTTATATTTTTTATTTTTAATTTTTTTGGTGGCAGAGGGGAGGGCAGAGGGAAAGAGAATCCTGAGCAGGCTCTATGCCCAGTGTAGAGCTGGACATGGGACTCAATCCCACAACCATGAGATCATGACCTGAGCCGAAATCAAGAGTCAGATGCTTAACCACTCAGGAACCCCTATTTTGTGGTTTATGGATCACAGAATAAATTAGCTGTTTTGCAATTAACTGTAGAAGCAGGATCTTTCTTTGTGGGGAAGGGAGAGTGAGTGGAAGGGGAGAAGAAAGGGCATAGAGAGGAATAGGGTAATATATTTTAAAACACAGACTACATTAGTTCTCACTGAGAAGTAAAAAAACATCAGTGTTGATGTTCATATCTCAATTTGAGCTATTCATATTGAAAAATGTTGAGTGTTTAATATTTTAGATTTGCAATCATTTAAAAAAACTTGTAATCAAGTTGACTTATTTGTGGGCTTTGTAAAACATTATTTTGCTAAATCATAACTGGTTAACTTCATTGGGGCTTGAGAATATGCTTTAGATTTTAAAATTGAATGTTTTGCATTATATATGAATATGAATTATATTGTAAAACTATTATTTTGAGGAAAAAATGGATTGGATTTTTTATTTTTTAGGTGATACTAAAGGTATGTTTAAGTCTGCATTTGAGTTTAGTCTCAATGGAGTCTAAATGGAAAGATGACAGGCTTGGAGCTGGAAAGAGCGGAGTGTGAATTGATTCTGGCGTTTCCACACCGAGTGGCCCTTTCTAAGACTAATCCTTGCCTTGCTGGTTGTGAAGGCCGAGAGACAATGTGTGAAACCTCTGCCTTGTCCAGTTAGACGTTTGGCACATACTAGTTCTTCCTGAGCTCTTAAAGTTGAGATGAAGATTCTTTCTCTGTGTTTATGCCTGTGTGTGATCTGGTCCTGGAGTTGGCTAGTTAGGTGGTAGGCAGTGTTGTGCACTGGAAAGTTATGACAAGCTGAAATTCGGTCATTATTGCCATTGAACTTTTCAGTGTAATGGCTGGTTACCAGTGTTTGTTTGTCTTACTCCCTTTTAAAAAGCAAAATTTGTAGGGATGGAGTGTCAATTCCAATGTAAAAATATTAATCTTTGAAAATCCAGAGCTAGGTTCCTGTTATCAGCCACTTGAGTGTTATCAAATCTGCTGCAGGCTAACCAACCAGATCCTATTGGGTAATCCTCCCCACTCACCCCAAGCACTTGGCCAGATGGTGGGGAGCCAGAGGGTCGGACACTTGAAACTAAAGCTCCCAAAATGACTGTCATTGCTTAGGATCTCCCTTGGGATTTTATAGAATGAGATAATGAGAAAACTTCCAGGTAGATAGGTGCACTTATTAATACCTGTCTCCATTCACACTTCCATCTCCCTTCTTGTTCCCACTTAAATCTTTCCTGCCCTTTAAGGCTTCATCCAGGACCCACATGCCTTTAGTATACATATTAGCACAAGCACCACTGTCCCTGCCTTTTATTTGTTAGCCTGAGATTATAGCTGATCTTGGGACACCCACAGCCATGCCTTTTGCTTGCTTTTCTTTACATCTCCTACCTGGATGCGATGTGGACCTTTGGGACACAGCTGCTGATTTTGTGTCTTCTTCTTTGTCTGCCTCAACACCTTGTATCTTTGAAGAACCCTCTGTAAAGTTTCCCACACAGCAAAGTGTTCCCTTCTTTACTTTTAATTTAAAAAAATAAGACAAAAAGGAACTTAAAAAATAATTTTTTGGTATGTGCTCCTTCCTTCAGTGTTTTCTTTTCATAGGCATACATGCACATGATATATATGTTAAATGACATGCTGTACTTTTTTATTGTATAGTTTGCTGTTTTGATGTACACATATGGTACATATTATCTCATATTAATATGTACTTTACAAATAATCTGTAATGGTTGTATGTTGGTCATATTCCAGCCTATAGGTGTAACATAATTTTTTAAACTACTTATTATTATTACTTATTTTAGAGAGAGAGAGAAAGAGTGTGTGCTAGTGTATCCAAGTTGGGGAGAGGGGCAGAAGCAGAGAGAGAGAGAATCTCAAGTAGGCCCCATGCTCAGTGCAGAGCCTGATGTGGGGCTGGATCCCATGACCCTGGAATCATGACTTGAGCCAAAATCAAGAGTCGTTTGTTCAACCAACTGAGCCACCCTGAAGTCCCACTTGTTACTAAATTTTAAATAACACTGTAAACATTTTCCTTCCACAGTTTTTTTTGAAAGATCTCCAACAACTTAATTGTGTTAAAATCAATTTAATATAGTAGTTTAAAAAAATGTTTTGTAGAATCTGCTTATTATATTAGTACTTGAGTAATCACCATGGTCTGAAACTGTATTAGTTGTTGTGGGGTCCACTCAGAAATAAGGATTAAAGTATGAAGGATCAAATCAAACATATATACTAATAGAAAGGGATGTCAGGTATTTAAAAAGAGTATTTATATAAAATAGACACTAAAGAACTTATGGAAACAGGGGCGCCTGGGTGGCTTAGTCGGCTAAGCGTCCGGCTTTCGCTTAGGTCATGATCTCGCGGTTCATGGGTTCGAGCCCCGCGTCAGGCTCTGTGCTGACTGCCAGCTCAGAGCCTGGAGCCTATTTCAGAGTCTGTGTCTCCTCTCTCTCTGACCCTCCCCTGCTCACGCTGTCTCTCTCTCTCCTAGAAATAAATAAAAAATATTTAAAAAAAAAAAAAAAAGAACTTATGGAAACAACCTAAGTGTCCATCAGTGCATGAATGAAGAAAAAATATATATACACACATAATGGAATAATATTCAGCTCTAAAAGAGAAGGAAATTGTGTCCTATGTGACAACATGTAGGAAACTAGAGGGCATTATGCTAAGTGAAATAAGCCAGACAGAGGAAGACAAACACTGCATGGTATCATTTATATGTGAAATTATTAAAAAAAATTCAGTTCAAAGGAACAGAAAGTAGAAAAATAGTGAATGGGAATGGGGGTAGAAAATAGAGTTTGGTAAAGTAGTACAAACTTTCAGTTATAAGATGAATAAAGTCTGAGGACCTGATGTATAACATGGTGACTGTAGTTGGTAATACTGCATAAACGAGTGAAATAAATTTGCTAAGAAAGTAGAACATAAAGTTCTCACCAAAAAAAGAAAAAGGTAAATATGTGGGATGACAGATGTATTAATTAACTTGGGGGGAATCCTTTCATAATTTGTGTATATCAGAATATCACATTGTGTACAGTAAATGTCTTACGGTTTTGTTTGTCAATTAGATGTCAGTACGGCTAGAAAAGAAAAATAATCTTATGTAAGAACTGTATATACATTAAAAAACAAAAAGAGGAGTGTGTGTGTATGTGTATGGATATGTGTTTCAGTGTAAATGGAGATTTTGACCAAAGAATCTATCTGTATTATAGTTGTATGATATAACCTCACTGAAAGGAATGAGGGACAAAAAGCATAAACCTGATGGCTTTGGAAAATGGTGTTTTAAGTAGACACTGTATTGCAGTTAGTAAGGTTGTTTCTCATGGAGTACAAGTTAGCAGTTATGAACTGCTTTACATATATCCAGGGACCTAACAAATAAATACATGTATGGTGGGTTCTGGGATCCAGATTTTTTTACTATTGGAGAGGGAAGTTATAGATCAGCAGGGGCACAAGGCTACAGTGAACCATGTTGTACTGGATTGGAGTTGGAGATATCAGTATGAACTTACATTTATATTAGTATAGACACTGGGGCGCCTGGGTGGCTCAGTTGGTTAAGCGTCCGACCTCGGCTCAGGTCATGATCTCACGGTTCGTGGGTTTGAGCCCCGCATCAGGCTCTGTGCTGACAGCTAGTTCAGAGCCTGGAGCTTGTTTTGGATTCTGTGTCTCCCTCTCTCTGACCCTCCCCTGTTCATGCTCTCTCTCTCTCAGAAATAAATTAAAAAAAACATAAAAAATAGATTAGTATATTGGGGCGCCTGGGTGGCTTAGTCGGTTGAGCGTCCGACTTTCGCTAGGTCATGATCTCGCAGTTCGGTGGGTTCGAGCCGCCGGGCTCTGTGCTGACTGCCAGCTCAGAGCCTGGAGCCTGTTTCAGTCTGTGACTCTCTCTCTGACCCTCCCCTGCTCACGCTGTCTCTCTCTCCTAGAAATAAATAAAACATTAAAAAAATAAAAAAAAAATAGATTAGTATAGACACAAAAATCATTAGAGATGTGTACACATACATGGATTATTATACATACATGTATAGTATGTGACACTATAGTAATAGAAACATTGCCAAATTTTTGTTTCTAAATACCATTTTCTAATAGAATGTAACCAGGGCTGCTTGAAAATGGACAGTTAGATGTCTTGAGCATCTTGTATTATCAGAAAATTAGGAAGTACTCAGAAAAGTCAAAAGGACACAGGAGCCTTACTCAAAGAGCCTCTAATAGCCAAAGCTGGAATACTTTGAGCAACAAAATAGTGTGGTACTGCATTATAACCCAGAGTATAAAATAAATAAATACACATGAGTTTGTACAGGGAGAAGAGACATTCCTCCTCATAGAAGAATTCCAAATAGTTTATATAGACACTTAACCCTTTAGGAGCTGTGGCTTATTTACTCATTTCCTTGAGTGTGGGCTGACTTTAGTGACTTGCTTCTAAAAGACACAGTGTGGAAAGGGTGAAAGGCAATTTTATAGTGAAGAAAACTGACAAACACTACCTTAACTGAATAATGAAGGTTGACATCACCAGTGTTAGCATGTGCCTTTATTATAGTACGATGAGAAGGGTACTTTACCTCTGTGATCTCCCCTCCGAACCCCACCCAGTTTAATTGTGAGAAAAACATCAGGAAATCTCACCTAGGGTCTTAGTACACAGTACTTGATCAGTATTCCTCAAAATTGTTAAAGTCATGAAAAACAAGGGAAGACTGAGGAACTGTGACAGAACAGAAAAGACTAAGTTGATAAGATGAGTAGTTACAAAGTGGAGTGGAAAAAGGACATTATTGGAAAAATTAGAAAACCCCAAATGAGGCCTGGAATTTGGTTAATTTTTTTCAAAAGATAACTAATTTTTTTCTCAACATTTAATTATAAAATATTCAAATAAATGTAAAGAAAATTTGAAAAACATGTACAGTGAATAATCACACACCCACCACCTAGATTCTGTAATTAAGATTTTGTGGTCTTTGCTTTATTACACACCTACCCACCAATACAACTTATTAAAAAAATATTTTTTAATGTTTATTTGTTTTTGAGAGAGACAGAGATAGAATGAGAGTGTGTTAGAGGCAGAGAGAATGGGAGACACAGAACCTGAAGCAGGCTCCAAGCTCCGAGCTGTCAGCACAGAGCCCCATATGGGGCTCGAATTCATGAACTGCGAGATCCTGACCTGAGCTGAAGTCAGATGCTTAACTGACTGAGCCACACAGGTGGCCCCAATCCATCTTATTTTTTTTTTAATTTTCTAATGTTTTATTTATTTTTAGGCGAGAGAGACAGCGTGAGCAGGGAAGGGTCAGAGAGAGAGGGAGACACAGACTCTGAAACAGGCTCCAGGCCCTGAGCTGGCAGTCAGCACAGAGCCCGACTCGGGGCTCGAACCCACGAACCGTGAGATCATGACCTAAGCGAAAGTTGGACGCTTAACCGACTAAGCCACCCAGGTGCTCCCAATCCATCTTATTTTTAAAAGTATTTCAAAGTATGTTGCAAACGTCAGTAAACTTGACCTTCCCCTCTCCCCCAGCCTCTCTGCCATAGGAAAAAAAAAAAAAAAACACCAAACTTGTTTAGAATGTAATTTCTGCCAAGGTTGTTGTCTAGTGTCTACTAGCACTCACAGTTGACATTATGTCTGTGGTTGTGCCCTATTGAGAACAGAGGGGGATGAAAGATTAGAGAAGTTGAAGGTTATGTAGGTGCATTCCAGAGGTGATCACAGTAGCGTGTGATTAGGAGGCCATGCTGGACTGAAATGGATCTGTGCTTTTGGGCACTGAGGCGTTGTGGGGTCTGTGAGTATCCAGGAAATAGCAGCTGTTTTCCTGCCATGTTTCCAGTACCTCACATGATATTAACCAATGTGGGCAGCTCACAGTACAGCTAGAGGGAAGACGGGTCTGGACTGGGACAGTGTTGAACACTCAGGTAGGAATGCATAGTGCCTGAGCATTTATTTGGGGAGAGCCCATGACCTCCCTGGCCATGCCATTCTTCCCTTCTCTCTGGTCCCCTGGGAAAATAAATAGAGCGGGAAGAGACCAGCTTTATCTCTGAACAGGGGTAGGAGGACCGATCAGCTCATCAATCAGGAGAGTGTGTAATTATGTGGAAAGGACAGAAATCACTCCCTGAAGGCCACAGACTTGGGGATTTGCCCAGAAGAGGACCTTACAGCTGCTAACAGTAGCCCTATTCAGCTTGGGTGCATAATGATTTTTAAACTAATCAGGAACCAAAGCCGGAGGCGGGGGGGACAAACACAAATATCTTGTTGACAGAGCAAACATCTAGATTTTGTTGGATAGGAAGTTGCTGAGGAAGGTCAGGGTGATGTAATGGTGTGCGCCAAGCTTTCATCCTTAAACAGATGGGCTCCCGAGGTACCATCTGCAACTCCCTGGGACCCTTCGAAATTGCTTCCTATAAATTAAAACATTGTAAGTTAGTATTGAGAAGTTAGTATGGAAGACATACCTGTAGTAAAACTAGACAAAAGAAGGAAATTTCCACTGGAGTTACCCACTCCTTCTTCCTTCCCACTTTCTTGTTTAGTACTTGAATATCATTGCCTCCCCCAATAGCCACCCAAAGTAGACTTCCCTTTCTCTTCTTAAGCGCGGACAACTGCACTTATCCCCACCTAAGCCAGTGTCAGCTGGATAGTTTTCATAAACTGTCTTGCTATTTTTGGTTTTCTGTTTTGGTTAAGGAGGAAGTAGTGTTTTTGTTTCTGGTTTTTTCTTTCATCAAAGGAATATTTGTTCTGGGAAAGCAGGGGGAGGGGATGTTTCTCAGTCTAGATCAGAGGAAGAAAATGTACGGCACCATATGTAAGTGGCTGGTTATGAGTCTTAATTGGTGATGTTTTTAGGAAAACATTTTAATAAAACATTTAATGAAACGCTTTATTTTTTTATTTTTTTAATTTTTTAAATGGTTTTATTTATTTCTGAGAGATAGACACACACACACAGCATGAGCCGGGGAAGGTCAGAGAGAGAGGGAGACACAGAATCTGAAGCAGGCTCCAGGCTCTGAGCCAGCTGTCAGCACAGAGCCCGATGTGGGGCTCGGACCCACGAACCATGAGATCATGACCTGAGCCGAAGTTGGACGCTTAACTGACTGAGCCACCCAGGCACCCTTATGAAACACTTTAGAGCCGAAGGCGGAGTCCTCTGTACCCATCTTTTGATTTATTCAGAGTTGTCAGCTATGTGCCAGGTGCTTAGGTTTCACAGTGGACCATGTGACACCTTCTGCTCTGAGGGAGAGACACAAACAGAGGAAATCACAAAGTGAAGTTTGTAGAGGTGTAAGTGGACCATTGAAGGGGTCAGGAGGAGTGAGGGGAGACTTCCTGGAGGAGGTGATTCTTGAGCCACAACTCAAGAGAGTAGCCAGGTGAGGTATGGTTTGAATAGAGAGGACAGAGCGGAGACGAGGAAGGTAAATGGTTTGTGGGAACAAAGCGGAAGGAGCATGGAGTTCAGTGAGAAGTATAAAGGTTGCCCATGCATAAAGGTTGCTTTGGAAAAGGAGCGAAGAGGAAAAGCCAGGGAAGTTGCATGCAGATGCTGGTGGGTAAAATCAGGGGCAGGAAGTTGAGGTGTTAGCCTGTCAAGCCTGCCAGCTTCCGTTTTCTGGGTGAAGTGGGAGGGAAGGGCATTTGCTAGAGCAGGATTGAGAAGAATGATGATAAAAGTTTGAGACAGTTGTTGAGGGGACTTGGAGGGGGCTTTTGAAAAAAAAAAGCCACTGAGAGCTTTTTGGGGTCAAAAACATTTGATGCACTTAGTGGCATCTTTCCGTGAGTGATGTGACTTCTCTTCGGGGATTTCTGGCCCAGGGTTTAGGTATGGGGAAACAGCTGTGGTATTGATTCCCGTGGATGTGGTAAAACAAGAGGGTTGTAGAGAATGGAGGGTGGTAGCTGTGGAAGGAAGTCAGATGATCAACTGCCATTAAGGTCCATGCTATTAAGGAATGAAGAAGGGGACACACACCAGGGCATCGAAGAGCACATTCCCTGGGAGGGAGGGGATGTAAGTACTGGAAGGATAGGAGGTTTGGTCATCATGCCAGAATACTGAATTGTGACCTCTGACTCTAAAGTGTGGTCCTGGGAATGGCTGACTAGAGTCAGGAGCCAAGGATTAGAAGCCCAAGTGCAGTAACAGTGAGGGTAACTCAGGTCAACTACTAAGTGCTGTATGCTAGCTCTGTGAGTAGGCACGTTATTATACTCACTCACAGGAAAGAGAGGCCCCCAGAGGGATAAGTAATTGGTCAAGGTCACAGTTAATAGATTATGGGATTCTAATACAGGGTGTCTATCCTCCACCCCCAAACTCCTATGCCGTCGTTCTTTTAGGAGCTGACCTTTGGACAGAGAGCCAAATCCCTCCCTCCTTTTTCTAGTATATGAGGAGAAGTTACCAGAAACAGAGAGGTGACAGCTGGGAATTGGAGTGGAGGGTGGTGTGACTGTGGGTAGTGAGTCTCAAGGAGGGAGATAAACTCAAAGAGGAGTGTATTTTTAACAGGAGTTTGTAAGAGAAATGGGTTTGGCCAGTGCCTCCTGGTGGAAAGAGGCCCTGTCAAAGGCAGGGAGGAGGGTGGAGGAGTTAGTGTCTAATAGACACAGAATTTCAGTTGAGGAAGCTGAGTAAGTTCTAGAGATGAATGATGGTGACAGTTGCACAACAATGTGAATGCACTTAATACCACTGAAGTATACATTTAAAAATGACTGAAATGGTAAATTTTATATTGTGATATGTTTTGTCACAATAAAAAATAAAAAGATGGTGAACGGAGAAAATGATAAATTGCTCCCACTTAACAATTTTCCCAGTATAAGATGGGTGCGTTAAGTATTTGAATGTATGCCGAGGATTCTGCTAAGTGCTTTACCTGTAGTTTTATTTAATCCTCACTTTGAGAGATGAGGTAAATTCTTTTGAACAGATGAGGAATTTCAAGTTTGAAGAGATTAGGCAACTTGCCCAAGGTCATGTATGCAGAAGATGGCAGAGTCTAGGCACTACCAGATCCCCCTGACTCCAAAACTTTTGCCATTAACCACTAGGAAATTTAACAATGGAAAGAATGTTCCAGAGGCAGTGGTGGAGAGGGCGAGGGCCAGGTTGTTGGCAGAGAGAGGACTGGAATAGGGAAAATGCTGGACAATGAGGTTGGGCAAGAGAGGCCAGCAGCAGGACCATGGGGATGGGAGGTTAGATACAAGGACTGCCCTCCTGTGTCTGGATTGGACATGAGCCCTGATAGAACTGATGGAATGGCCAGCCAGTACTGACCTGTCCCTCAAAGGGCCTGGGGCTACAGAGAGGGCTAAGGGCAGAGTGTAGGGGGAGATGTCTCCCATCTGCAGCTCTGTTGGAAGAAGGTTCTTTTTAGACTTGCAGTAGGAGGCACTGGAGGTATGGACAGTGCAGATAGGGCTCAGCCTGTACCCCCTGCCTCATTTTCCTCCTGAACTTCTTCCTTCCCACTGCCTGTTGAATCTAAAGTCAGCCTGATGTTGAATTTAGGTGCATGAATGCGGGGAGGAGGAGGGGGTGGTGGTGGCGGCGGTGAGAAGATTGGCTATATTTCTAATGCTGACAGAGCAAATACCAAGGGTGAGGTCAAATCATGGGCAGCTCTCTGCCTTTGTAGCTGATCAGCAAACGGCAAAAGTTATGCTGCAGCTTTTCTGTCTTTAAAACAGAATGGTATGAAATGTATATAGCAGGAAATAGATATACCTGGCTCTTCATGAGGCTTTTGGGGTTGTAACCTGAAACTCCTAAGGTATATCTTCAGTGGTGGCTAGTGGCATTTGTGATCCCAGGATGGAGATGTGGCTCTATCTCAGATATTTGGATTCAACGAGGTGTTTGTGAGGTGATCTTAAGCTGTTTATAAGGGAAGTGCTCCGTCGAGAGTTCCTGTTATTATTGTACTTCATGCACTTACTTTGGATTCAGCAGAATTCTTTTATTCTGCTGGTGGTTTTCGATTCTTTGCCGAGAGGCAGGCTCCTTGAGCAGTGCTGTCTGTGTAACAGTGGTGACTGTGGAGAGCGTGGCCTGTGATTATATAATAATTTTGAATAAATAAAGAGATATTCTCATGACAGGTCCTGCAAGGGCAGCCCGGAAGCTGGCATCATAAGGGATTAAGTTGCACTGCAGTTAAAGTTTGCAGCTGTCAGAGGTGCAGCAGTGTGTCAGCCTTAACCTCCAGGTGTAAACAGCCCTTCATCAGCATCACTGAAAATTGCTGGGAGGATCTGAGCTCAGCGGGATACTATCCATCCAAAGTCATTTGCAGAATCTTGTTCCTGGCTGTGATATGTTTTACCCCCAATAGCTGGCTGGCTCTATAGAACTTTACAACAATTCTTTTCAAGGGAAAAAGAGTATGTAGTGCCGGTGTCAAATCTGATGAATCTTTTAAATGTCCTCTTTGCTGTCCTTATTCTCTGGCTAAGAAACCCGGGGGGCAGGTAGAATAAAGCAAATGGGATTTACCTTAGAATGAAAATACAACTAAAATAAAAATAACGAAGGCAGCCCTTAGTTTAGGAAATAATAATGGCTAACGTTATAATGAGCGGTTATCTTCTGGGCCAAGTGCCTTCCGGGTATTATCTAAAAGCCTCTCTGAGAAAAGGATCTTGTTTTTTGTTCACAGCTGTATTCCTCCAGCCAAAAACCATGCCAGGCACTGATGAAGCACTCCAGTGAATGAATTTAGTGCAGATAAGGATTCTAAGGCACAGAGATTAAATTGCCTGCCCAAGGCCACACCATTAATGAGTGGGATTCTACACTTATTAATACCTACAATTAATCTACTACCTACAATAGGTAGATAGTGTGGAAGGCACAGAGAATAATTTATCTTTGGAACCTCTTGATTGAAAACATTATTTACTATGGTTACAGAGATATCTTGGGTTTTACAAAAGATAAGTTCTCCATCTATTAAAAATTAATTTTTAGAATTAATTTTATTAAAAATAAACAATTATGTAATTTTATAATTGTAATAATACTATGAAGATTACATGAGAAAGAATTTGGAACACTGCCTGTACTTTTTTAAGTGGTGTATGTGTTCAAAAATTTGCATTGAGCATCCTTTATCTTTTAAAGGATGTTTGATTGTTCACTTGGTTTTAATTTTGAAGTAAAGACAAAAATTTTTTTTCACAGTGGGAATTGTTTTTAAAAGTAGACCTATGTAAGAAAATACAATTCAGAGACATTATAGGAAAGCGGGGAGTGAGGTCTGAGTTTAGTAATAACAATGTTATGCTACCATCCAAACACCAGATGAATACAAAATATTTTCTTAGCCAAATAACTAGAATATAGTATTTTAGTAGTAGTCTGTAGGGCACCAAGAAAGGTATTTTAGAGAAATGTGTTATTGTTGAACCTAGTAGTCTATTTAAATTAAAAAATTTTTTTTAAAAATTTATTTCTGAGAGAGAGAGCGCACGCGTGCACATGAACAGGGGAGGGTCAGAGAGAGAGGGAGACACAGAATCTGAAACAGGCTCCAGGCTCTGAGCTAGCTGTCAGCATAGAGCCTGACGCCGGGCTTGAACCCACGAATCGTGAGATCATGACCTGAGCCAAAGTTGGATGCTTAACCCACTGAGCCACCCAGGCGCCTCTGAGCCCAGTAGTCTAAACATTTTTGACACAGAGTCGTATCAGTAAAATACTTTTTGCTCACACCTGGAACATTTGTATATTTATGAATTATAGTCATTATAAAACACACAAAAGTAAAAATAAAAGGATGAGACAAATAAACATGATTAAACATTTTGATGTTTTCTATGTCAGGAGGTTACCTTGCACCTATCCCATTTGATCCGGTTTAGAAAGACTGAAAGTAATCCAGAAGAGAAAGCACATAGCATTTTCTGAAGGAGGGTCTGTTGGATGGAGTGGTGTGTGTGGATGAGAAATTGACAAGAGAGGTAAACTGTGAGGCAGATTGAGTGTAGGAAGTTTTGCAGAGTGAACCAGAACACTGTGCCTGGCCATCTGCTTGAAAATGTTGGTGAGGTGGTCACAAACTAAACTCCCGAGGATTAAAGTGTCCCCATTAGAATGGTCACATCACTTTCTCATAACTAATTATGCTAGACTCACTGAGTTAGAGGCAAAAAATATAGTTCATACACTAAAGTTTGCAAAATTGCTTAAAAAATTTTTTTTCATGTTTATTTTTGAGAGAGAGACAGCGTGAGTGGGGTAGGAGCAGAGAGAGAGGGAGACACGGAATCTGACACAGGTTTTAGGCTCTGAGCTGTCAGCACAGAGCCCATGAGGGGCTGGGACCCATGAACCATAATATGACCTGAGCCAAAGTTAGACGCTTAACCAACTGAGCCACCCAGGTGCCCCCCATTGAAAGGCATTTCAATTATTTGAAAGGAATAGACCTGAATGGAATAGTAAGGAAGTCAAGTGATGATAAAGTAGGAGTAAGATGAAATTACTGAACCTGACCTTGGGAAGAGGTGTGGCTGGGTAGAGGAGTAGTGAGGAGGTGCTGATTTGTGGCCCCAGGAGAGACCAGGGCTGAGGCTGTTTAGGTCTCTGGAAAGGCAGGAGTAGAGCAGAGAGAGAGTGGGGGCACTTACTGTTGTTATTATGGAATATCTGCTGATAAATTAGTCTTAGTTTCCCCCCAAATTAATATTTTCTGAGATTGTCAAATACCTTACCTGTTTCTGGATTTAAAAGATCATGGGGGTGGGGTAGGGCACCTGGTTGGCTCAGTCAGTTGAGTGATGGAGTTGGCTCAGGTCAAGATCCTAGGATCACTGAATCGAGCCCTGCAGTGGGCTCCATGCTCTCTCTCCCCTCACCCCCAACATTCATTCTCTCTCCCTCTCAAATAAAAAATAAAAGATCACAGAGAAAGGAGGCTGTCAAGTTAACAAAGTGTTGTTTGCTTAAGAGTCCTGTAGTAGCATTCCATGGTAGAAGTCATCAGCCTGGCAACATTTTTAAGTGCTTCACACCAACAAGTGGTAATGAATTTTTTTGAAATGATGGTTGAAGCAGACTGATCATCAAGTTTTCTGTTGATCTCTGGGACTGGGTTTAACTACTAGGATAAGTGGGGAATTGCAGACAAATACATAATTCAAATTGTTTCTTGAAGGACTAAAAGCCTGGAGAAATAAATGGTAGGTTGCCCAAAGCTCATTTTCTTTTATTCATTATCTACAAATAAAATACTTGGGTATTATTGGAATATTTTCAGGAGAGGCATTCCACAAGAAGATGGAAAAAAGCCTCTGTTGGAAATAGTGGGCTGGATATTAAAGACCCAAAGGATAAGGCAATATGGGCCATTGATGGGTCCTTTCCCTTCAGAACTTCTTTGAAAGACAGGATAGATAGATGGACCCAGTCTTTGGCAGCATTCAGCTCTGGAGAAGTTTTTTAAAATGATAGTTACAATATCATTCTTAGGGACGCCTCGGTGGCTTAGTTGTTTGAACGTCCAACTCTCTCTCTCTCTCTCTCTCTCTCTCGCTCTCGCTCTCTCAGATCCTCCTCTGCTCTTGCACGTGCCCTCTCTCTCTCTCTCTCTCTCAAAAAAAAAAAAAAGATTAAAGGGGGGGACAAAAAACCCAAACAAAAACCCAGTATCATTCTTAGAACATGACAAGTAAGCATCCTGTCCTTAATGTTACATAAAAAAGACTTAGTCACTCATAAAATATTGGTTGGTGTGTTAGGGGCTTCAGGGGGAATATGAGGAACTGTGATAGTTGGCAACTACTTAGTGCCAGGAATAGAATTAGAAACTGATAAAATAAGGATTTGGGTTTGCCGGGAGTCCTTGAGACAAGTGACTTCACTGAAGAAGAGAATCAAGGAGAGTTATATTGATTCCAGAAGCATTACTCATTAGGGCAATGCAACTGAGCCCTTCCGCTCTGAATGAGAAGCCCTGGGAGCATCCTGTCTTACCACAGTAACGGAATTCATAAACCCATTGTACAGACAGTAGCAGAATTCATACTAATGTGTGGCTCTAGCGTACAGATTATACAATCTTCCAAACGCTATTTCAAGGATGTGGGAAGGGGATAATATTCAGAACTGTTTGCAAAAATGAATGAAAAGCTTTAAAAATTTTTCTCTGAGTAACCTTAGGTACATCACTTGTTTACGTTGGGTCTCAATTTCCTCCTCTAAAAATAAAAGAGAGGTTCATTGGAATAGTCTCTGAAAGCCCCTTCTGGCTCTAAATATGTGTCCATTTTGAGTAGGTGAGGGTGACAGGTGACACTTAACACTACCTACTACATATGTTCCTGGTGCTTTATGTATAAAAGTTCCTTTAATCCTCATCCTTGCTTCACTCTAAATCTGGTATACCCGTGAGGTAGTGACATCATTATTCCCAGTTTACAAATGAGTGTGAGTCACGTGGACAAGGTCACTCGGCTCCCACTAATAAGTGGCTGAGCTAGAATACAGAGCGAAATGGTGGTAATAATAGTAACAGTGATTCATCATAAGTTTTGAATGAAATGGAAAAAAAAGGGGCGCCTGGGTGGCTTAGTCGGTTGGGCGTCCGACTTTCGCTTGGGTCATGATCTCGCGGTTCGTGGGTTCGAGCCCCGCGTCGGGCTCTGTGCTGACTGCCAGCTCAGAGCCTGGAGCCTGTTTCGGAGTCTGTGACTCCCTCTCTCTGACCCTCCCCTGCTCACGCTGTCTCTCTCTCTCTCCTAAAAATAAATAAAACATTAAAAAAAAAAAAATGGAAAAAAAAAAGAAAAGTGAGATATTGGAATGACTCTATTTTCTCATAGGTTAGTTGGAAGTAAAACAGGCTTTTTAAAGATAGCAAGATCTTGGGGTGCCAGGATGGCCCAGTCAGTGGGAACATGCAACTCTTGATCTTGGGGCTGTGATTTTGAGCCTCACATTGGGTATAGAGATTACTTAAAACTAGAATCTTTATGGGTGCCTGGGTGGCTCAGTTGCTTAAGTGTCTGACTTTGGCTTAGGTCATGATCTCATGGTTCAGGAGTTTGAGTCCCACATCAGGCTCTCTGCTGTTAGCACAGAGCCCATTTCAGATCCTCTGTTTCCCTCTTTCTCTATCGTTCCCTTGCTTATTCTGTCTCTCTCTCTCTCAAAGTATAAACATTTTTGAAAAAGCAGAAGCTTAAAAAAATAAAAAAGATAGCAAGCTCTGAAATTCCACCCTAAAGGAGGAAAAGCTCATTTTTTGGATTGTTGGCATTTGGGGGAGGGGCAGTAAGATTCATTCCAGTTTTTCCTGTCAGTCTGGGATATGAACCAGTTCCAATAGAAACAAGGGGAAAGAAGACACTGGGAATTCACACTGTACCTTTTTTTTTTTTTTAACTGATAGAACTGATATTGGAGAATATGACATAAATGTGTCAACAGTGGGCCTCGTAACACTGATTTCCACAGCAGTCAGGCTTGCCTGGCGGCCCACAGGCCTGCTGGGCCACAGAGGCTCCTCCACATGGAGGCCTGCTCCCATGTAGCCAGAATTTTAAGAAGACTTAATTGTGTGCCTCCAGAGAGTAGTTTGGCACTCAAGGAAAGGAAGGGAGGAGGGCCTGGGTCCTCATCCCCAGTTTCTGTTTCCAAACCTCAAGGATTAGATAAATCACCAGGGCTTTTAGGAGGGTCGAGTGAGTGGCCAACGGGGAGGCCCAGATGGAAGTGGGAGGCCTGCTCTCCACATGAAAGGAAATAGGAACCAGGTATCCTGCCCCCCCGCCCCCCCCATAGTAAATGCTGTTCTGTTTTCCAAAGTCAACAACATTCTGGATAAATTGTTCTCTTCTCCTTGAGATACTGGCTTTTGTAAAAGTGAAATTGGATTTCAAAGCAAAACAAAAAAAAACCCCTACCTGTGTTGTTTGTTGCTAAGGCGAGCTGCTCTGGTTTCCATTTTAGTAAGAGTTGGAGTAAACCATTGTCCAGTATAGTGTTCACTCTCTGTTCTAAGAGCGTCCCTGTAATTGTGCTAATAGAAGTGTCTTTCAGACAGTGAATTCAAACACATGCCTTGGAACTTTAAAATACTTTGGTGCTTCTGTTCATTTTGGAAGATGGTGAATAGATGGAGAACTTCAGGTAAACAAAAACCATCCTTTTCCGTATGTCTTGTCAAAATCTCTGCTGTGCAGGAGTCCCAGTTTTAACGCTGTTCTTTCCCCTCACACACATTTTTTCCTAAGAGTAATGGAAGATACTCAGACTGAAAATTATTGTGGGCAACTGGCTTACCATTTTCTAAAGTAACATTTTTACTCAACAAGTAAAACAAATTTGCCCAATTAAATTATTCATAGGAATTATAAAACTTGTCATTTAGAGTGGGTGTTGGGATATTCAGGTCATCTAGAAGACTGTGGTTAAAAATAAAATGACCTAAATATATAGCTCTACTTTTTTTTTTAAAGGAAGTTTAAGCTTTTAATTTTTGTTTGACATTGGTCCTAATTCTGTTTCTATTGGGAATGTAAGTAGCTAGTCTTTCAGTGTTCTAAATAAAGAAAATTCCTTCCTCACTGTCTCTCTCTCTTTTTTTGTTTTGGTTATTTCTCATGGTATATATGGCTCTGATTTTTAGCCAGGTTGTGTAAGTTCTGTATCTTTTCTGATACATGAGAGGTATATATATGAGTGAGAAAGAAACTGTAGAGAATAATAAACACATGACTCCTCCCAGAAAAATTAAAGACCGTTCATTAATTGTTCTGATCACTCCTTTTGTACTTTAAAGGAAGGAGCATTGACATGTGAACTTGTCCCAGTCTGCTTTTGGACAGTAACTGGAGCATAAAATGTTGAAAATCAATTATGTATTTAGGAAGATGAAACAGGCTGACATATTGAAGGCATATTGTATTCTGTTTGGTGGACAAAGCAGGGCAGTTAACGTCATATTTCTGCAGTAAAATTGTGTCCCAAAGGGGTGAGATACAGAAGATAACACTCCCTGATATACCCAAACGTCACAGAACATGGGAGTTTTTATAACATGCTTGCCATTTGTCCCAGGCGAAAAGCCGATCTTAAAAATTAACTCTCTCTTTTTGATTGTTGGCTGATAAGTAAGGAATTTGACTTTTTAAAAAATATATTCTTGGCCTTGATTTATAGCAGTATGGTCAATTTATAATGCTTTATATATCCCGTTGTGCCAATGAGGTGGTAAGATCTTTGCAGGAGAGGGTAGAGAAAGTTCTAGATAACCCACTGTGCCTGATGCAGCACTGACAAGCTGCATAGCCAGTTGCAGATTTAGATTTGCAGGATACTCCCATGAATGTTGTCTTATGTGCACTTGATAGGAGCTCCCCTGACGTCTGGGTTCTGTCAAGTCTAAGGCCACACAGTTGGTAGCTGTATTAGTCTGTATTAGCTGTATCAGTCTGCTAAGGCTGCCGTAACAAAGTACCACAAATTGGGTGGTTACACAACAGAAATGTATTGTCTCACAGCTCTGGAGGCCCCAAGTCCAAGATCAAGGTGTTAGCAGAGTTCTCGTTTTAAGCCTGTGAGGAGGGAAGGATCTGTTCTGGCCTCCCTCCTTGTCTTATGGAGGATTCTCTTCTCCCTGTGTCTTTGTGTCATCTTCCCTCTGCATATCTGTCTCTGTGTCCAAATTTCTCCTTTTCTTAAGGACACTGATCACATATTGTAGGGCCTACTCTAATGATCTCATTTTAACTTGAATACCTCTGTATAAAGGTTTCCAAATAAAGTTACCTTCTGAGGTGCTGAGAGTTAGGACTGTAGTGGATTTTGGAGAAACACAATTCAGTTCATAACAGCAGCACATCATGGGGTCACACTTTCCTTTTGTCTCTGAATTCCAGTAACTTTCTCAGTCTTGTTTAATAAATATTTGTTGTTTGGCTTATATGCAGCTTGGACAGGGAAAGCCAAATTTTCAATTCACAGAAATGCCAATTCTTCTCCTATGGTTCCCTGACATGCTGGTTTATAGATAGAAATCATTTCTTAGATCACAACAGTTTTGCTTGAGGCTGTTTATTCATGTGTTTTAAAAACATATATCTTTTCCCCCTTCGATCCCTGGAAATAAAAATTCTTGTCATTTAATGTACATGTTGATTTAAGACCTATAAACCAATATATGTGCACTTTGTGATCTTTTCTTTTTTCTTTTCTTTCTTTTTTTTGGAATAATTTTTTTCTTGTCTTAGCAGGGGAAAATGATTGCCAGTGTTTGAAGGTTTATATATAGGACATGCAGCCACCTGGATGGTTAGTCTTTTAACTACCAGGTGTCAGGAAGAATCAAGGTACCAGGTAGTTCTCCCACTCCAAGTTTGGGTTGATACTCAGAATATAATATCTAAAAGATAAAATCTATCCTATCACTTTGAATTTTCAGTAATATTTAAAGTGATCTCTCCTGCCAAAAATGTATTAGTTTATTTAAGAAATCTCCAAGTGTAGTACAGCTTTTCCTTAGAGCTAGGTCCAGTTTGTCTGACTCAAGATTGTAAACTCCTAGGAAATGGCCCTGTAAAAGTTAAGAAATAAGTATTTTCGGTGGTTATGAATTGAACTGCAAATACATACTGTACTGTGTGTGCACACACAGGTTAAATGCAGGTTTCAAAGTAGTTTTAAGTTTGCTTATATTTTACATACTTTTTTTTTAAATGAAGGACAGATATCAGCATGTTGAAATTTAAAAATAAGACCCTGATTGAAACAGTTTAGGACATTCTCTTGTGCATGTTGATTTATAGCCTGGCAGGACTCTTTTGTGTGTGTGTGTGTGTGTGTTTGTGTGTGTATTTTGAATGCTGTTATAGAACAGGCATGGAGATCAAAACCTCTTGTCACTGTTGCCCAGCATCCTGGAGTTCAAAGGCAGCCAGTTACATAGTGCTTGGCAGGAAGCTTCCCATTCTGTATATTTGTTGAGAGAGAACGAGGCATCTGTGTGGAGCATTTTATAATGAGGGAAGAACAGCCCGACTGCAGTAGGCAGGTATTAAAAGTCGGTCCCCCTGGCCTCATACTGTATGTGCTGCAGATGCATTCCCATGAGGCTGTCAAATTGTGAGAAGGCCCACTCTTGTGCAGCACTGCTGTTAAAATAGTTAATACTGTTCTTCCTAAACTATTATGGGAAATACAGTATCTGGCTTTTGAGAATGTGAACTTATAGTGCATTTGGGTCTTTGAGATCATTAACAGTTTAATTCTAGCAAATAGCAGCAGACTGAATTGTGTAGGCTCTGCAAATTCTTTTTTTTTTTTTTAAGACTTTATTTTCAAGTAATCTCTACATTCAGTGTGGGGCTCAAACTCACAACCCTGGAATTAAGAGTCCCACGCTTCACTGACTGGGCCAGCCAGGCGCCCCTCTAATAATTAATTTAAAAAATTGTGCTAAAATATACATAGCAAAGTTAAAATTTTAACCATTTTTAGTGTATAGTTCAGTGGCATCAAGAACATTCAGATTGTTGCCCAGTAATCACCATCTTCCATCTCCAGAACTTTTTCATCATCCCCAAAAGAAACTCTAACATTGCTGTGATGTTGAACACTAAGCCACCATGCCCCCCTTCTCCCCTTCCCTTATGCCCCTCTAATAGGGATTCTGTTCTCAGACTCTCTGACTCTATTCTGGTACTTCATGTAAGGAAAATCATATATTTGTCCTTTGTATATGATGGGTCTGGTAATTCTTGAGTGGTATCTGAATAGCTTTCACCATATGCCATTCTCTCTTTGATCATAAAATAATGCAGTAGATAACGTTAGGATATTAAAGCTCTAGGACAGAAGTTCAAAACTCATATGCCTTCAGGAGCCAGCCAGTGTAACATCTAATATTTATAAAGTAGTTGTTGTGTATCAGGTACAGATTTAAGCACTTTGCAGGTAACAACACATCTCCCCTCACCCCAGACCCATGAGGTAACTACTATTCATATCCCAGTTTTGCAGAGGGAAACAGAGATGAATTATTTGTCTAAGATAATGACCTGGCTAGTGTATGGCAGAGTGGAGATGCCAGCTCAGTAGTGTCTGTGCCAGAGCCTGGACTCCTGAGAAGCTCCCTGGTTGTGTGCAGGTGGCGTGGACAGAGGAAAATAGAATCCCGAGTCCGTGACAGAGTGAGTTCACTGTAAATGACATCTGATTCTTAACCAGATTGGGGTTAATTAAGGGAGTGGTAGATGTGGAGGTGCTGCTAAGTGGGAATGTGGGCTCGGTACTGCTGACATTTCAAGATTTCTAAGAGAAGCTAGAATCCCTTCTTTATATATGACCTTGCTACTTCTTTTTTTTTTTTCTAATTTTTTAATTTTTTAAATTTTTTTTTATTTCTGAGAGAGAGAGACAGCGTGAGGAGGGGAGGGTCAGAGAGAGAGGGAGACACAGAACCCGAAACAGGCTCCAGGCTCTGAGCTAGCCGTCAGCACAGAGCCCGATGTGGGTCTCATACCCACGAACTGTGAGATCATGACCTGATCCGAAGTCGGACGCTCAACCAACTGAGCCACCCAGGCGCCCCTGACCTTGCTGTTTCTGAGTCTTGGCAGCCTAACTCAATTAAGAACAAAAACAAAGCATGTGGGCGAGACAGAATTTCTATCGCCTGATACTTTTGAGATCGTTGCTCTGGAGGTTTCTGTATAACCTTTTACTTGTCTAGGCCCCTCAACAGTTTGTATCCCTGGCACTCTCAACACTTGCCATTATTTGTACCCAGAGGCAGGTCTTTGCTGACCTTTGCTTCCCTAGCTGCAACTTATATATAGCAATATTTAGCAAATGAGTGCTGTGTGAGTCTTTATAGCACTCATGATTTCTTCCTGTGTGCTGCAAGAGTTCACTGAAAGTCTAATTTAAAACCAAACAAAGCCAGTCGATTTTGAGAGGTTCATGTCCTTTCATGTAGAGCTTCATAATTTATTGTTTCATTTTGGACTTTTTTTTTTTTTTTTTACTTAACACTGCTGATTAAAATAGGACTTTAAAGTGTTTTTTTTTCCTTTAGAAAAACCCACCAATGTAATTCAAATATATGCTGTGTAGCTGTGTATAACACACATAAACCTAAACCTCCTTATTCTAGTAATAACTGCTAGCATTTATGATATGCTTACTATATGCTAGCCAAAATGTTAAGGATTGTACATGCCTATTTCTTTTCACTCAGTCAGTTAAGAATTTGGATTTAGATTGAATTTTAGAATTGAAAGTGGTTGTACACACTTGATCCAATTTACTGACTTTGCATATGAAGCTGGTCAGGGCCCATGAATTTAAGAGACTAGTTCAAGGTCATATATCTATCATGTGGTACAGCCAGAACCCTTTTGGGCACATACATCTCTTGTGTGGTTGTAGCCCGTGTCTCCATTTTCCTGACCTCTGGTCCCATGGGCTTTTTCTAGACACCATAGTACTGCTACTTGGATCTTTCTGTTATTTGTGGGAAAACAGGGCTTGTTAAGTTAAAATGTAATATGTTATTTATGTAAACAATGTCTGAGCTATGGATCATTACTAGGGTATTTGAAATGGTTTGTTAGTACAGGTGTGGTTTTGGGTCATCTGTTGTGCCTTTGTGAGATGCCTGGAGTCTGGAGTTACATGAGGCTAAGAAAAGGTACCTAAGGGGGTGCCTGCCTGGGTGGCTCAGTCAGTGGAGCATGTGACTCTTGATTTCAGGGTTGTGGGTTTGAGCCCCAAGTTGGGTGTAGAGATTATTAAAAAATAAACTCTTAAAAAGAAAGAAAGAAAAAAAGAAAGAAAGAAAGAAAGAAAGAAGAGATACCTAAGTCCTTTCCTAATTAGCACAGGACCCTAAACTGAAATATCTGATCACCTTACAGAGAATACTGTAAAGAGAATGTAAGGAGAATGGTTAACTTAAAACAGATAATTTACAGATGGTACAGTATTCGCCACATTAACCTAATATTTGATACTTTGCCCATACTTGGTAGGTGTCCATGGTTGTCAAGTCTACGTGTGAAACTGGAGGGCAGGACTTGGATGCTTCTTTCATTCAATTGAAAATATTAAGGCTTTTTTTTTTTCTAAGTTAATTTTCCCGATGACAAAAGTAATCTATGATTTTGGTACAAATTAAAAAAAAAAAAACACAGGGGCGCCTCGGTGGCTTAGTCGGTTAAGTGTCCGACTTAGGCTCAGGTCATGATCTCACGGTTCATGGGATTGGGCCCTGCGTTGGGCTCTGTGCTGACAGCTAGCTCAGAGCCTGGAGTCTGCTTCAGATTCTGTGTCTCCCTCTCTCTCTGACCCTCCCCTGCCCTCTCTCTCTCTCTCTCTCTCTCAGAAATAAATAAAAAACATTAATAAAAAAATTTAAAAAAAGACACAGAAGGGAAATTTTTACCATTCAGAGCCTTACTGCACACATTTAAAATGAGACAGTAAATTCAATTTTATTTAGATGGAACAAGATGTAACTGAAATTAGAACTGAAGGAATTGCTGAACTTAAATGTTTTTTTTTTCTTCAAATTTAGTGTCTCCTGCACACACCCAAACAATATTGCTCTAAGTTAAAAAAAAAAAAAAGTATATAAAAGATATTGACAAGCCAGCACCAGAATCTAGATTACTTTGACTTCAGAGTTCCTGTCTTTTGTACTTTATCATATTGTCCTTATGCAAGAGAATGGTAAACAATATGTAGTGTCATATAATTAAGGGCTAGAATGTGTGATACAGGCCTTAGGTCAAAGTTTGAGGACTGGAAAGAGGACTTGTAAACTCCCATTTAAAAAACTTAAAAAGGGTGCTTAGTGGCTCAGTTAAGCATCCAACTCTTTATTTTGGCTCAGGTCATGATCTCACGATTTGTGGGAGATCTCATGGTTCTGTGCTGACAGCGAGGAGCCTGCTTGGGATTCTCTCTCTTTCCATTTCTCTCTGCCCCTCCCCTGCTCATGCTGTCTCTCTGTCTCTCAAAATAAATAAATAAACATTAAAAAAAAAAAACTTAAAAACTTAAGGGGAAAATTTTTTCCTAGAGAAATTAATTGGTGTCTTTTTTTTCAGCATTTCTAGATTGTAAAAGAAAGGAGTTCTGCTATGTCAAAATAGGTTTGAAAACCCTGGATGGATATATGTGATTTTACTTGCTCACAACCACCTTTGGAGGTATTTCTTCCTGGATCATTAAGACTTGAAGTCTACTGGTGGCAGAGATTGGGTGGTGGGGGTGGGTGGGAGTGATACAACTCCATTGAGGTGATACCACTTGTCAGAGGAGTGGCCAGAATATCCTTCTCTCAGCTTGGCATTCTTAGTGGTCTACACTGAGGCAGGAGATGTAGGTATTGCACAGAACCAGTTATGTATCACCTGACAATCTAGTTATCCTGAACACAGTTACACTTTTGGAATTGAGCAGAAAAGTTCTCTGAGCAGTCCTGAATTCGTAGTTCAGGTGTGTTTATATACATCTGTCTCCTGAGTATGTGCCCTGGGGCTCTTTTATCTGGAGGCCATTTGAATTGTGAGCACTGATGTGTGTTCAGGGATTCTCTCCATAGAAATGACAGTCTGGAAATTGTAGCCATGCTTGACTGTGTAAGGACATCAGCTTGGGAAGAACACATGCTGTGCAGCCTGACAGACTTTTCTAAGATCCCTTGGCAGGATGGTAACTGGGTTTTTGTGATGACTCCAGGTTAGGTCTTGTTAGATTCCCAAATATTTATTTGAGAATAAATGTGCCAGGTTCTGGGCATGTGATGATACACAAATTAGGGTCCCTTTCTTACATTCTAAGAGGGTGGATGGTTTCATCTGCACCTCCAAGACAGTATAATAAGGGGTACAGAGTAGAGATGAATGGAATATAGTGGGAGCAGAGGGAAAATTGAGACCTCTTTTCTGGAGTGAACGCAAGGTAATAGAGTCTTGGGGAGCGAATAAGATTTGTTCAGGTGGAATAAAAAGATACCCCAGGTTGAGAGAGACCTGTGTACACTAATAAGGTAGCTGGAATCTGGGTTATAAATGTTAGAGATGATTTTATTCCAAATGTGTGACCTGGGGCTTTTAAAAGTTATTATAAAAATCATCAAAAACATAAAAGTAGTGAGAATATAATGAACTGCTATATACCTATCAACCAGCTTCACAAACACTAATATTTTGCCAGTCTTGTTTTTACTAACCCTTCTTGTTTTTATGTAGTTAGATCATTTTATTATTAAAAATTTTTTTAAATAGTTATTTTTGAAAGAGAGAGAGATGGAGTGTGAGCTGGGCGGGCGGCGGTGGCGGCCGAGAGAGAGGGAGACACAGAATCTGAAGCAGGCTCCAGGCACAGAGCACCATGCCGGGCATGCACTCACCAACCAGGAGATTATGACTTGAGCCAAAATCGGGTGCTTAGTTGACTGAGCCACCTAGGCTCCCATGGTTAGACCATTTTAAAGCAAATTCTAGGCATTATGTAACTTTACTTGTAAAGAGTTCAGTATGCATCTCTAAGTGATAAGATCCCCCATGCCATTTTCACACAAAAAAGTAAGGATAATTCTATAATAAATATCTGACACCAGTCCACGTTCAGATGTTTCCTGTTAACACAGGTTTATACTTAAAGGGAGCAGTTACATTATCTTCAAGATTAATTTATTTAGCATACTGAATTTTTCAGAGATGTTGGATAAATGGGGCATTACTCTAATACCATAGTTTTTATTTCTATTTTTAGAAATGTTATATACCTTATTTGGTCTTCTGATCGTTTTAACTCAGACTGGTCCTGATGGAGAGCTGTGCCTTATAATTTTTTATACTTAATTTTCCAGGTTTTGGAAATATTCGAACTCTGAGGGCTAAATTATAAATGGCTTGGGATACCCTGACTAGTTCCTTTGGTTATGCTTCAGTTTCTAGCTGTCAGTGATTAATTTACGGCTTGGAAGTGTGGAGTTCGTGCTACATAGAATTACCCCCGCAGCCTTTGAAAGCTCTTTCCTAGCATGCCTTCTTGGCTTGGAACAGCTTAGTGTCTGTCCAAACTCACATGCCAGGCTGGTTGCAAGGCTCCACAGGCTTAGCTTAATCCTCCAGGGGTTGGCCCAAGTTACCCTCCATTTTGATGCTTTCCTCAACTACTTGAGCCTTCTTTGGTTCTCTGTCCCCTCTCCATTCTTCCTGGCCTTTAATTATATGCTAATCTATATCCTATATACTTCTCTTGCATGTCAGCAGTATGAAGCAGTAGAAGGGACCGGAACTTTGAAGCCAGCATAATCTGAATTGCTGAGCCTGTTTTTACTTTTCTTTTTTTTTTCTTATTTTAATTGTGGTAAAACACCCACATGTACATGAGGCCTGCCCTCTAAACAAATTTTTAAGTGTACTGTGTAGTATTTTTAACTATAGGCACAATGTTGTACAGCAGATCTCTCCAACTTTTTCATCTTGCACAAGTGAAACTTTATATCAAGTGAATATTTCCCTCTTTCCCCCTCCCCTCAGCCCCTGGCAACCAGCCATTCTACTTTCTGCCTCTGTGTGTTTGACTACTTTAGATACCTAATATGAGTTGGAATCACATAGTATTTGACTTTCTGTGAGTGGCTTATTTCACTTAGCATAACCCTCAAGTTTCATCCATGTTTTAGTATGTGACAGGATTTCCTTCTTCTTTTTTTTGTAATGTTTATTTACTTTGAGAGAGCACGTGCATTCGTGTGCAAGCGGGGGAAGGACAGGGAGAGAGGGAGAGAGAATCCCAAACAGGCTCCACACTGTCAGTGCGGAGTGCAACTCAGGACTTGATATCATGAACCATGAGATCATGACTTGAGTGAAGGACGTTCAACTGAGTGAGCCACCCAGGTGCCCCTGCTTTTTTTTTAGGGCTGAATACTGAATAATAGCCCATGTGTCTCTATACCTCAGTTTCTTTATTCATTCATCTGTCAGGGGACAGTTAGGCTGCTTCTACAGCCTTGGCTATTATCAGTAATGCTGCAATGAACACTGGAGTGTGGATCTCTCTTTTGGGTCTTGATTTTAGTTCTTTTGGATAAATACCCAGAAGTGGGATTGCTGGGATGCTGGAATAGATGCTGTAAATAAATATGTGTATATACATGTGTATGTATATATGTGTGTGTGTGTGTGTATAATTTCACTCTCTTCCACAGCCCCTCTTGTTCATGTATTCACTGTACTTTATCATAGGAAGTTAGTACTTTTTGCTATACTAATGCCTTACTGTTTTTGATAATGTGTTCAGTAACTTTGAGAATTATTTTGAAGCAAAGTCATCATTTTCCACAAAGAAAAAAAGAAAACACGCTTTTATTCTCTGGTCACTCACAGCAGCTGTGTCATTGAGGAAGTGTTGACACTGCTTTTGGTTTTTAAATGACTGTGTGTTATTCCTTCCTAGGACTGAAAAAATTGCAAGGTTGGAATTTTCAGGATTGTTAACAAGATCAAAAAGCAAAGATACAAAGCCAAGAGGGAAAAGTCTTTCTATAAAATGGTGGTGGAAAGCAGAAAATGCTAGAATTCTGTAGAAAATGATAGGTATTGCAAAAATAAGCTTTGACCAGAAAATGAAGGTTGCTGTTTTTCATGTTATTTTGAATTGGAATATAGTTTAGCCAGCTAGAGTTGTTTTTTTTTTTAAATGTTTTACTTATTTCTAGGAGAGAGAGATAGCGTGAGCAGGGGAGGGTCAGAGAGAGAGGGAGTCACAGACTGAAACAGGCTCCAGGCTCTGAGCTGGCAGTCAGCACAGAGCCCGACGCGGGGCTCGAACCCACAAACCGCGAGATCATGACCTAAGCGAAAGTCGGAAAGTCGGACGCTTAACCGACTAAGCCACCCAGGCGCCCCTAGCCAGCTAGAGTTTTTAATGTTGTCAGATTTTTTTAAAAGATGTTGATAAAAATGTACATATACATTTAGCTTTGTTAACAGGGTTTTAGGAAAGGACTTGATTTCTGCAGAGAGAAGACCTACCTTGTTATTCTTGTATTTGTAACTTTAGTAGCCATAGGTGTTAGCTTTGGAGTGGTTTGGAGAAGACTTTTTACTCCCTTCCACCCAGAAAAGATACAGTTTGCTGACATTTCTCTGGCTTTCCTCAGCTTTCACCTTAGAACTAGTGAATGAGGGTGCTACAGCTTCAGCATGCTCATGGTCAGCATGGGGTATTTTTCTCAGAGAAAATACATGTTCTGTTTTCTCTTGCTTTGTTGATGTTTTGTTGCTGGGATTTTAGTTTTTGATAGGTTAAGATTCAGATCTTGTGACTTATTTGTATTCTGGCCAGAGGACCCTCAGCTTTTTGTGATCTGAGTCATTTCCTTCTGAGGCCCAGTTTGGGCCTGGAACTCCCCGCCAAGTGGTGGGGGAACATATAGTGGGGGGCAATGTACCTACTGTGCAGCTGGGAGGAAGTCTAGTGTGCCAGGAGAAAAGAACAGGGGTCTTTAGTGATAGTGATCAAGCAGACAGTGGTCTGGAGTGGCCCAGAGCATCAGAGTAGCCTGACATGGGTACCCATGTCTCCCGTGGGTTCACAGAAGACCTCTGGTCCCCTGGATTATTGCCAAGAGCAAGGAAGCACCTCAGGCCCCAGAAACTTGGAGTTTATCTGAACTGAGCTAGAGGGTGAGTTAGCCCTGTGGAATGCAGGAGAAAGATGTCGAGTTACTAGCCACAAGGTCAGGGCTGGTTAAGCAGCAAAAGCAACTTGGCCCAAACTGTTTAGATCTCTATTCTAGAAATTCTCTCTGGGTTGAACCAGCCAGGGAGGGTGGGGCAAAGGTCAAGAGGCTTCAGCTGTGGGAAGGAAGGGCTATAGAAGCTGAAAACAGCAGACCAGGCCGGGACATCCTGACAGCCTTGACCTCCACCCTCCTAAAATAGAGAGATTGTCAGTACTCTGGTAGGTCGTTATAGCCTGTTTGTACAAGGAATGGGTCTGAGTGTAAGGGACATGGGTCTCAGTGTAAGGGACATATTCAACAACGAGGTTGAAACAAAACTGAGAATTGCTTTTGTGAATCTGGAAATAGATTTAGTTTTTAACTCAGTTTAGAGTTTTAGGTTAGTTAAGTTTAGATAAAATATTCCTTGAGCCTAAAGTATAAATCATAGCCTTTCATTTATGCAACTACAAGATAAGTTCATTAAAATACTCTCTTTACTAATCCCAAAGCAAATCAGTACTTGTGAGTGCTATTACTTATCAAGACAAAAATATGAAGTTACCTAATAATCAGTTCTGAATAGATAACTGATTGAAGCCATTTGAGGTTGGGTTGCTTTTAGATGAAGGAAAAACTCACCCTCACCTTTGTGGTTCAGATAGGTACATGCAGTTGTGTACAATTTATTCCTTGGCTCTGTTTCCCATATGGATTAGATTCCAAGATAAACAAAAGCTTGTCCCATTGTTGAATTCTAACATTTAAACTTAATTTTTAGCTCCTTTAAAGAGCAGGAAAATCCGTATCTTTAAACACCATAGAAATGTTAGGGCTAATGTTACCTATACCAAAATTAAAATTTAAGAAAAAGAGGAAGAAATGCTTGGGGTATCTTAAAACATTTATTTAAATCCCTCCTTCCTTAAAATCATCTGGCCTATAGAGCTTCTAGATTAACTGAAGCAGTTAAGTGAACTGACAGAGAGTCAGGAGGCATCAGCTGTGAGATGCAGAGGTGAGGGGCATGGGTGTCCATACATGGTGTCCCTCTGCTCAAGAATGGTTTTTTTTTTTTTAATTTTTAAAAATGTTTATTTTTGAGAGAGAAAGAGCGTGCGCACACACAAATGGAGGAGGGGGGGGGAGGAGGGGAGGGAAACAGAATCCAAAGTAGGCTTCAAGATCCAAGCTCTTGGTGCAGAGCCTGACACAGGGCTCAAACCCATGGACTGTGAGATCAAACCTGAGCTAAAGTAGGTCACTCAACTGACTGAGCCAGCCACCCAGGCTCCCCTGCTCAAGGATGCTTAAATCTGGTGAGGAGTTTAGCTTACAAATACAAGAAAAGGTAGATGAGAAATGACTAGTGTGTGGTGAGTATGGGAGTAGCCAGATGGAAGGTTCGTCATCAGAATGGCAATGCCAAGGGTTGTGTTCCTGCCTTTGAAAGTCAGTCCCGGTGTTTAGTGGTGGTGGAGTCCATATAGAGTCAGTGCATTGCAGTTGGATACAGCGCCCATTCTTATTTTTGAGAACACATGGATCTTACAGACCAAGGTTGGCTATGTGGGCATCTTCTCTCCTCAACAGAGTAGCTTGGAGACCCACTAAAAGTCAAATAACCTTTTTCTAGTGCCCAGGATAATCTTTCAGGGCCACTGAATGTGTTGTTTTGGAATGCCTTGGTGTCTTTGGACACTTTTGGGAATTGAAAGACTATTTAAACTATAACAGTTTATAATCTACTGTTTAGGATTTTATAAATTGTCTCCTGTCAGTCATAATTTCTCAGGGCTGTCATTGTGCCTTGATGTAGTAGTCATCCACCACCCTCTTAATTTACAATGGCCTGGGAAACCGGTATTTTCCACCTGTTAGAATCCTATCCAAAAGAGGAAGAAATCTAAAAAATAAATAAGTATTAAAAAAAAAAAGGGGAGGGGGTGCTTGGGTGGCCTAGTCGGTTAAGCGTCCGACTTTGGCTCAGGTCATGATCTCATGGTTTGTGGGTTTGAGCCCTGCGTCTGGCTCTGTGCTGACAGCTCAGAGCTTGGAGCCTACTTCGGATTCTGTGTCTCCCTCTCTTTCTGCCCCTCCCCCTCTCATGCTCTGTCTGTCTCTCAGATCTTCTTGATCCATTCATTAGTTGAAGGACACTTAGGTTCTTTCCATGTTTTGGCTATTGTTGAGAATGCTACTATTAACATTGGGGTACATGAGAAATAAATAAACATTAAAAAAAGTTAAGGAAAAAAAGGGATAAAATAGCTCTCAGGGAGGGCCTGTGAAAAAGGTGTTGGATCATGGTGGGGAGAGGCTAGGGAGTTCTCTTCTGAGCTGTGTGTGAATTTATTGGCAGATTTTGGCAGCAGCAAAGACTAAATTTTGGTTTGTAGCTGTTTGCTGGATAGTTGAGGTTGTTATCTTATGACTTCTATCCTTTCCCCCTGGCCCCCACTAGTGTGTAAAACTTCTCTCCCACCTGTGCCTGAAGCAATTTTATTATGGAAAGGAGAGAAATGAATTTTTCTCAGGGACAATGAGGAGAAAGTGAATGAAGGAAAAGTGCAGGGCTGAGTCAAGGGTTTGGTCTGCCAGTTGACCATTATCTCAAAACTTATGATGGACTGATCCCTGTGGAAGGTACCGAGGGATGATGTGGAGCCTGTTTTCAAGAAGCTGAACGTGTAGTGGGAGAGAGAACTAACAGACTCCTAAAGTGAAAGTACTAGAGAAGTTTTGCATTGGGTGTGAGTTCAGAGAAGTGACTTGAATCAGGAACTTTGAGCTGGCTGTGCTGGGGTCCAAGCGGTATTTGAGAAAGTGGCTATGCAGTGACATTGGAGAAAACAGCTACATTGGGAGAATGTAACCCCAGTGAGGAAGTGGCAGAGGTTATGGAGAGGTTTAGTGGCACATCTGGTAAACCCATTTCAAAGGAGGAATGGATAAGAGTGTGTGACTGGTTCACCATTGTGTCTGTGTGGTTGATTAAAACGCAGACTCTTAGGCACTACTCCAGATAGTATGATCTTCTTCTTATGTGGTCTGGGGTGGTCTCCAGGGATGGCCCAGATCATTCCGGTACACTGGCCTGCAGGACATATTTTGGAAATACTGGTAAAGGATGAATTAGGCAAAGCTGATTAATTCCTGCGGAATTGGGAATGAGGCATCCAAGCTGGGCTGCCTGATTTTTGTCAGTATTTCAGAAGGACGAGGGGAGAGCAGGTAGCCCTAAGAATTAACGAACATGGAAGTGAGAATAAGCTCCTCAACTGGAGACTGGGTTCCTGCAGTCCTGACCCTTCACCCTCATACCCACATTCTCCTCCCTAGCCAGTCACTGTCATGTCATAGAATATAATGGTGCTAATTGAACTCATATCTGGGCTCAGCCCTTTAGGAGCCAGCTGGTTTTATGCCTAGAGAAGTTCTGTTTTTTGGGTGCTGTAACTCCAGGCAGTTATCCCGTATTGAGTGTGTGCTTTGTTAGATTTGGTGAGCAAGGAAATATGCATCATCAGTTAAAGAAGAACAACAACAAACCTGTTAATACTGTTAGCAGAAGGACCCAGAGAAATCACAGGGGTAAATACAGTTTAGTTGATTCTTCACATATGAAAACCGTCATATTCTATAATCACTTCTTACAGAGCAGAGACACTTGACCTAGGGATGTTCTTTACAGGTGAGCTTTGAATTGTTACCTCCTGTCATCCCCATGGCAGGGCTGTCCAGGGCATGCTTGAGGAATGACCCAGGCGGTCCCCACTCCTGTCTTCTCGCTGAGGGAGTGTGCCCTGCAGGCCACACCTTGCACTCACTTTAGTGATCACCAGCTGCAACTTGTTACTCACTTCAGCTTCCTCTAGCTCTCTCCCCGCCCATTTGTTGGTGCTACCACCCCTTATTTTAAGGCATAAATATTTCCTGACCCCCATACCTTCAAGAAAAAAGGAAACACTCTGGGGATAGAGCAGGGATGGTGGTTCACAGTCCTGGCTATACATTAAGATAAACTGGTCAACTTTATGAAGTATCAGAAGGTGAGTCTCATCCGCAGAGATTCTGTTCCCATTCTTCTGGGGGTCAAAAGTTTTTTTTTCATTTTTTAAAAATATATATCTTTTTTTATTTCTAGGAGAGAGAGAGAGACAGCGTGAGCAGGGGAGGGTCAGAGAGAGAGGGAGTCACAGACTGAAAGAGGCTCCAGGCTCTGAGCTGGCAGTCAGCACAGAGCCCGACGCGGGGCTCGAACCCACGAACCGTGAGATCCTGACCCAAGCGAAAGTCGGACACCTAACCGACTAAGCCACCCAGGCGCCCCTGGGGGTCAGAAGTTTTAAAGTGTGCCAAATAGATTCTGATCTGGTGGCCACCTCACTGTAAGTTAGATGTAATGATATGACCCGTACATGTGTCTCAAGGAAAATGGAAGTTGCAGGATTTGAAATGAAAATAGGTAGTATTTTAAAATAATGGTTTTTGCTGCTCGTGTCCCAAATGCATGCTGGGTCCCCAAGGTTGTCCTTCCCCCATCTCCCTCCTTTATGTAAGCCTGCTTTCTATTAAGCACCAGCATTCAAAATGAAACAAAACAAAAAACGAGAACATTCTTTTCCTTGCTTTAGCATTTCTGTGGTATTGTTTTCCACTCTGTCCATGCAGCTGATTGTGACCTGCACCTCTGTGAACTCTCAGACACAGCAGGCTGTGACCTCCATTGCCTCTCTGGGCCTCACGTTCTAATGGAACAGCGTTCGTTGCTGCAAAACACTGTACAACCAGGGCTTGTGGACTGTCAAACGAACAAGTGGTCACACACTTCAGTCCATGAACACACACACTAGTCCTTGTTTCATGAGCTGAAGAGGCCCACTGCTAGCATTGAGGGAGAAACTTGAGAGGTAAAATTTTTTTTTGGTGAATAGTTACTTCTTTTGGATGAACAACTTGGGAGTCTCTTTGTTCATCCTTGAAAGAGAGTAAGGAAGTTTAGCCGGAAGTAAACCCTAAAAATTCTCAAACGCATTTTAAGTTGTTTTGTTTTTGTTTGATCTTTTTTAGGAGGCAGTTGGAGATTAGATCTGCAAATTAAAAACTAATGATTGGCAGCTGAGGGTTATCATTTACCTGGTCTCTAAACTCCAGTGTTTTATGTTCCATAAGAATTTTTCCAATATTTTATCACATAATGCTTGGTTTTCAAAACTTTCTTGGGCCCAAATTTCAGATTATACATTGAAAGTGAATGGAACCCTTTGGATGGAGGAATACTGAAACAAAAGTAAAAAGTGCAAAGTTCTATTTTTCTTTAATCTAATACAAATTCTGAAGGACAAAAGGTGAAAACTCCAGGCATAGGTTCTGTTCTGAATTTGGGTAGGTGAGTGATGTAACTGGAGTTATAAGTAACTTCTCAAACCCCACTCAGAGTTCCTCTGGTCTCATTGACCTCTCTTTTTCCTTTCTATAATTACTGAATATGGCCCTGAAAAGCCATGTAGGGCCAAATACAGAATCTAAACTCTGTGATCTCATCACCACAAAAACAGGCTATAGGGACAGTCCTTTTCGCAGGAAGCTGCCTTCCTTTGGGACCTCTGTAACTCTTTAATTTATAGTGGTGCCTTTGTGGTCTTGAACTTAGAAAGGACATTTCCCCCTGTCCTTACAGAAGTCGTGTAACAGATGGGTTGTTTCAGGGGGAGAAGGGGCCAGAGGGACAGTGTGTGCATAACTTGTTAAAGATGTAATTTTAAGGGTGCCCACACATCTGTGGGTCCCCTGGGCAGGTCTGCCTGACAGCCAGCATGTCCGGGCTGTGATGGGTATTCTTTTATACTTGTGTGTTGGTATGGTCTGGACAGATGAGAAGCCTGCCTTTTCTGCTGAGATGTGCTTTAAGAAAGGAGGTTGGCTAAAGTACTCACATCAGCTGTTAGTGAGTGATTCCCTCACATCAGCTGTGAGGATGGAGGCCCTCCCTAGCTGCCAGAACCCTCTGCAAAGAGGCAGGTGATCCCTTTTATGGGCGAATAATAGAAGGCCGCCCTGAGATATTTGAGCTGCTGTTCACCAGGTGGTGCTGTCCTGCAGTGAATGCTTAAATACTATACTTGAGGTCAGCAACCTGGTGGAAGAAAAACCTGGGGTGCCTGGAAGCATTGGTAACATTTGTCGGCTGTCACTGAACGTGAGATGGGACCCTTTTTTGGAAGAAACATTTGACCCAGGGCATCACCTGGCCCGTGTAGGTTTCTCCTCCACATTCTGCTTCAGTGAGATCTCTGCTGTCTCTGAAGTGGAGGAAGACTTGAACCTTTGCCCTGCCTCTGTCCCTGGTTTCCTCCTAGAGAAAGGCTCCTGTCCTCCGTTCTCATCTTTGAAGTCCTGGTGGTAAGGGGGGCATGTCTTATAGACCTCCTCATTAAACAGACTTAAAGGGGAGAAAAGGCCTCCACCCAGCCTTTGCATGCACAAACCTATTATACTCTGCTGCCCTGCCAAGGTGCTTTTCTTGGCCTGAACATGACTACACATGATTCTGTCCTTTTTGGCAGTGAAGCCTGGAAGGCATTGACTTGGACTGAGCCTGATGGCTGGTGTGGTTGAGCATGGAAAGCACCCTTGCAGAAGAGCATTTCCCGGAGAAAGAGACCGAAGCAGTCATGGGGAACCTCTTATTGGAGTTCTCCTTTCAAAAAGCCTGCATTGGGCATCTTCTTGTGACAGGGCCGGGAGGTTGGGATGGAGGTGACAGGTAACCCCGCCCTGGGGAGATTAGTAGGAGGGGAGGTCAAGGTGGAAGGAAGCACATGCTAGAGCTCAGGTCCCCGAGAGGCTTTTTGAGCTCAGAGGAGGGGCTGATGGGATTGTGTGGGGTGGGGCAGGGCATGCCGGGGGGATGTTTGAGCTGTGTGTGGAGGATGACTAATTTCCAGAGTGGGAGAGAGGTGCTTCAGGATGAGGGACCCGGGAGAGCAGAGGTGTGAAATTGCTGTATTCAGAGTGACCTGTGTCCAGAGCTGGGACCTGTGAGGAGTCAGGCGGGAAATGTGGGAACTTAAGCACCCTGAATGTTTTAGGGAGGTTCTGGGCTCTTTATCTCAAACCTTTGAAACATTTCTCTGTGTAGTGGGCTGCAAACCTATTAACATCGCTTAAAAGAAAACCTGAGATAAGAGAAGTAAACAGATACTTCAGTACTTTACTCCAGACTCCTGGTCAGCTTGGATAGAGGGCATCAGAAGAAAGAGTGAATTTTCTTGGTTTTCCATGCTGTCACCCTGCTTTCCATAAGAGTATCTATATGGGTTGACTCTCGTCTCTATTGTGGCTTGGTTGGGAGTTTCAGGGAGGCTGTAGCTGGTTTTATAAACTCTTTGCTTCTCATCTCCTGGGGTGACTGTGCTCATATGTTGTCATTTTTCCAGTTCTCTTTCTAGCTTTCTGTGGTTGACTTGTCCAGAGGAGCTTTCTGGTGCACCCCAAGTGAGCCAGCTTCTTTCTCTTGCAAGCAAGTGGAGTCTAGGGTGAGGCAAGGTGAGTGAGACCCATGGAAGAATCCATCCTCTGGCAGACCAAGTTTTCTAAGAATGGTTATTCTCGGAAAGTTTGAAGGACTTTGAAAGTAAATTGGGTTTTTAGTTAAAGAAATTTAAGAAGAATTTTAAAATTTGGTGTCTTAATTACTAGGTTAAAGCACTCTTACTAATAGAGATGGTTCGATACAGTTTTTTCTAGAACTTTTCTAATTTTTTGGGTCTCTCTTCATGGTTTCTAGCATGGTACTTTTCCACTGAAAACATAAGTATGTGTTGTATGAATAGCTTAATACCTTAGTGCTGACAGTCTGCAAATACAGAAGTCCTGTTATGTTATTCTGAGATACGTCTTTTCCCTTTCCTGGTTTTAGGGAGGATTTTTTAGTTGTGCTCCTTTAGGAACTTAGGAAAGTCGCTAAACTTCTGTACTATGGTTTTCCTGTACTGAAGTTCCTGTACTGAAGTTCCCTATGTAAATTTTGAAACAAAAATACCTCAAGGCTTCTGGCGAAGCTGGAGGCTCCTGATGGGTAAAACTTTACCTCTGTTCAGGGGTGCTGGGATGGCTCAGTCAGTTAAACATCTGACTTTGGCTCAGGGCATGATCTCGTGGTTTGTGATTTCAAGACCTGCGTTAGGCTGTCTGCTGTCAGCACAGAGCCTGCTCTGGATTCTCTCTCTCTCACTCTCTCTACCCTTCCCTTAATCAACTCTCTTTCAATCTCTCTCTCAAAAATAAACATTAAAAAACTGTATGTATACATATAAAACTTTTGTTCTGTTCACATTGTTATATGCATTCCCTGTCTCTAATGTGTAGTGGTTAGTAGGACTCAAATATCCCCTTTCCTTTAAGAAGAGAGTTGGTTGAGAACAGAGTCTTCAGCCCCATCTTAAGTGAGCACAGCTTGGAGGGCTGTTATTTATGCTCCACTGCTCAGAGTTGAGGCTGTGGAGCAAGAATCCCCAGGAGGTTCAGGACAGAGTGGTTGACTGAGGGTTCTGAAGACTACCCCTGTTCCCTTCTCTTCCCTGTGAGTGTTGGAAGGAGCCCCCATAGGAGATGAGGGTCAAGGTTAAAGCTGCTTCCAAACCTCTGTGAATTCTCAAAACATCCATGTAAAGTGCAGGTGCCCTTGGCCATCTGTCTTGTGTGGCTTGCTGGCAGGATTTCATACTCTGCACTCACCCCTCCTGCCATGCCTCACTCATCCGTGAAGAACACAGTGGTCACATTGCCTCTAAAACTTTGGGAGAGGCTGCCAAAAAGTAAAGCTTGTCAGAAGGAGCATGGCTGGGGAGTACCCATCAGAATCTAACATAAAGCTTTAAAAAATTAGAATATTTGAACTCCCCCTAGATGTGCTAAGCTAGAATTTTGGGGATGGGGAGGGAGTCTCTACTATGTATGTTTATTTTTTTAAAGCTCTTCAAAAGGTGATAGTGTATAACTTCTTGAAAAATATTTGTTATGTTGAGTAGACTTAAAAACAAAGAAATTCTTTCTTAGGCTGAGCAGATGTTTGGGGGAATTATTTTTGAACTCTACTAACTAGTTTAACCAGTTTATACAGCCAAGCCAAACATTCCCTTGTTGTGCCATAATTTGCATTGTAGAACCATTTTATAACTTTAAAATTGCCTGGGACAACACTTTCTATGGTCGTAAGTGTATGAAGAACGAGAAAAATGACACTGCAGAACAATATTCTAAATTTAATAAGAGTTAAGGCATATTTAGAAATCCAGGTGGGAATCTGCTTAAATGGAATTTTGCCCAAAGTATGCAGAGATTTGCATATTGAAACCAAAGCTTTTGGACCTGTGGTAACATCTTTTTCAAAGTAATATTGAAATAGCAATTTAAATGTATTGCCCTTAGAGATTTATTTGACAAGAAATTTATTTAGTAAGGTATACATTTTTTTTCCTCTTCTGGGAGATATCTTGGTAGTAGAGAATTAGCTAATTTTTCTTTTTTCCTTCCCTGGGACCATCTTCAGGAAGTAGGTAGGAGCTTAATAGCAAAGATCATGTTAAATGTATTTTAACTGTATCTCTTTTGCAAATTCCCTTCCTCTGGAAGAAAACCTTGCAACTTGTTATTTGAGGTTTTAATAATTTGATTGGTTTGATGGAGAATAAGTTTCTGTTTCAAGATCAAAGAATCTTACTGTGTCATAGAACCTTACAGATGACCTATTATCTGCTTTTTATTGCCTCAACTTCATGGAAACTGCTCTTGTTAAGGTTACAAATAGCTTCTGCTAGGACTCTTGGCATGACTTTTCTGTAGCACTTGATACTACTGACCACTCATTTGAAACTTTCTCCTCTGAGTGCCTTTGCATCATTTTTTTTTTTTTTGAGTAAGTTTTGTTTTTGAGGGAGGAGGGACAGAGGAGGGGCAGGGCAGAGGGGGACTGGGGACAGAGGATCCAAAGTGGGCTCAGCACTGACAGCAGTGAGTCACAATGAACTGTGAGATCATACCCCGAGCTGAAGACAGATGCTCAATTGATTGAGCTATCCAGGTTCCCCTTTTGCATCATTTCTGACAACATTTCTTTAATTTATTCTTAGGTCCTATTGTGTCTGCCCTTAGATGTTCATGTTCCTTGGACTTTAACCCTTGGTGGTTTCTTTTAGTTGGCTGAGCCTCTTGGGGGGACCTAAATACTTCGTGGTTTTAGCCATCACCCACATGTTAATGACCCCCAAGTCTTTCTGTGAGTCATCCCCTTGTCTCACACAATCTTTTGGACATTTCTACTTGGATGACTCCTGTTTACTTTTTTTTTTTTAATGTTTTTATTTATTTCCAGGAGAGAGAGAGAGATAGCGTGAGCAGGGGAGGGTCAGAGAGAGAGGGAGTCACAGACTGAAACAGGCTCCAGGCTCTGAGCTGGCAGTCAGCACAGAGCCCGACGCGGGCTCGAACCCACGAACCGCGAGATCATGACCTAAGCGAAAGTCGGACGCTTAACCGACTAAGCCACCCAGGCGCCCCGACTCCTGTTTACTTTTAAGTAAGGATTTCTAAGCTCCTTTTCCTCCCATTTCATGCCTGCTTCCTGTCTCCCTGCCCCTCCTCCCCCTCCACAAGGCACCTCATTTCTAGGCTTCTGTCTACTTTTCCCACATTGGTCATTGGCACTATTCAAGCCAGGAATGTGACTCATCCTTCAGCCTCCCTCAGTCATCCCATTTCTGAATTTGCAATTAAATTGTCATTTTAGTAACCTAAACAATAAAGGAAAAGGCCATTCCACTGACATTTAAATATTACAGGCATTAAAAGTTGTAGGGTTTATATAAGCAGTTAGAATAACATGAGACAGTTATGGCCGTTTATATAATATACATTTTATGCTCAGCATAGTCCTAGGTACTTGTCATGTTATTTCTGTTTTTCACAACTATTCTATGGTATCTCTATTACAAGTGAGGAGTCTAAGCATCAGAGTGATTAAGTTACTGGCCCAGGATCACAGGGCAAGTAAAGCATGGTGGGGTTGGGACTGGGGGATTTTCAGCTTGTGGGTTGGTTTGCCAGACTCCAAAGCCTTTGACACCATGTCGCTCTGTTTTGCTGTGTTCCCATAATACAATGGTGCCATTATAGACTTCTGGTTGGTAGGTTGACTTTGTTGAGGACAAGAACTGGGTGTTAATTCAAATTTGTGTGTGCTATATATATATTTTTCATAGTAGGTGCTAAAGACAAGATTGTTTTTTAAAATGGAGACTTTCTAAAGCAATGTTTATTCATTTATACTGAGAGAGAGAGAGTGCAGGCACAAGTAAAGAATGGGCAGAGAGATAAAGAGAATCCCAAGCAGGCTCTGTGCTCTCAGCGCAGTGCCTGACACAGGGCTTGATCCCAAGAACTGGGAGATCATGACCTGAGCCGAAATCAGGAGTTAAGACACTTAACCAACTGAGCCACCCAGGTGCCACTAAAGACAAGATTCTTAATGGCAAAGGCATGGGCCATGTCTTCTGTGGCTTTATCTGGGTTCAGTTCCTGGTTTGTCTCTTAGCTGTGCATTAGCTGGGTAGCCTGAGCTTAGGATGGTGGGATCATGCTGCTTATCTTCCCAGAGTTCTTATGAGAATCAGGTGGGACAGCAGAAGAAAAAGTGCTTAAAAATTTGGGTGCATTTTGGGGAAAGTGTTTAGTTGTGGATGTTGATAATTGATTGCTCAGATGAGCCTAAGTTTTTACTTTAATTCCATTTAGTCAACATAGTATTTATATTAGTTTCAGGTATACAGTATAGTAATTCAGCACTTCCATACATTGGTCAGTGTTCATCACTACCAGGTCACTACTGAATCCCCATCATCTGTTCTCCCCCTTCCCCTCAGGTAACTATCAGTTCTCAATAATTGAGTCTGTTTCTTGGTTTGTCTCTCATTTTTTTCCTTTGCTCATTTCTTTTGTTTCATAAATTCCACATATGAGTGAAATCATATGGTGTTTGTCTTTTCTCTGACTTATTTCGCTTATCATTTTAATGTCTAGCTCCATCCATGGCAAGATTTCATTCTTTTTTATGGTTGAGTAATAGTCTGTTGCATATATATACCTACACATATGTAGGTATGTATATATAACCTCATCTTCTTTATCCATTCATCAGTTATAATTTGGCTATTGTTGATAGTGTTGATATAAATATAGGCATGCATGTATTCCTTTGAATTTGTGTTTTTGTACTCTTTCGGTGAATACTCAGTAGTGCAATTGCTGGATAATAGGGTAGCTGTATTTTAGTTTTTGAGGAAACTCCATACTGATTTCCACAGTAGCAGCACCAGTTCACATGCCTACTAATAGTGCACTAGGGTTCCTTTATCTCCATATCCTTGCCAACACCTGTCATTTCTTGTGTTGTTGAGTTTAGCCACTCTGACAGGTGTGAGATGATAGCTCATTGATTTGCATTTCCCTGATAAGTGATGATGAGCATTCTTTCATGTGTCAGCCATCTGTATGTCTTCTTTGGAGAAATGTCTATTTATGTCTTCTGCCCATTGCTTTTTACTATTTTTTTTTTAAGTTTATTTATTTGATAGAGACATAGAGACCGAGACAGCACAAGTCGGGGAGGGGTCGTGCTGCACTGCTAGCACAGAGCCTGCTGATACAGGGCTCGAACTCATTAAACTGAGATCATGACCTGAGCCAAAATCAAGAGTTGGACATTTAACTGAGCCACCCAGGCACCCCGTTCTTCTGCCTGTTTCTTAACTGGGTTGTTTTTTGGGTGTTGAGTTGTAAAAGTTCTTTATATGTTTTGGATACTCACCTTGTATTGTGTAAGTCTTCTTCTTACACATATATCTTCTCCTGTTCTATAGGTTGCCTTTTATTTTTGTTTGCTGTGCAGAAGCTTTTCATTTTGATGTAATCCCAATAGTTTAATTTTGCTTTTGTTTTTCTTGCCTCAAGAGACCTATCTAGAAAAAAGTTGCTAGTGCTAATGTCAAGGAGGTTACTGTCTATGTTCTCTTCAAAGATTTTTATGGTTTCAGGTCTAACTTTTAGATCTTTAATCCATTTTGAATTTATTTTTGTATATGGTATAAGAAACTGGTTCAGTTTCATTGTCTAGCATGTTGCTCTCCAGTTTTCCCAACACCTTTTGATGAAGAGACTTTTCTTTATCCTATTGGATATTCTTTCCTGCTTTATTGAAGACCGACCATATAAGTTTTGGGTTTATTTCTGGATTTTCTATTCTGTTCTATTGATCTGTGTGTCTGTTTTTATGCCATACCATACTGTTTCGATTACTACAGCTTTGGTTTGCTGTTTGTTTGTTTGTTTAAAATTGTAAGTAATCTCTACATCCACGTGGGGCTGTTACAACCCTGAGATCAAGAATTGCGTGCTCTACCTGCTGAGCCAGCCAGTCCTTGAGCATGGAATGTCTTTCCATTTTTTTTGCATTGTCTTCAGTTTTTTTTTTTTTTATTAAATCAGTATTTTATAGTTTTCAGAGTATAGGCCTTTCACCTTGCTGGTTAGGATTTCATTGTTTTTTTGTGCAACTGTAAATGGGATTGATTCCTTAGTTTCTCTTTCTGGTGCTTCATTATTAGTGTATAGAAATGCAACAGATTTCTATACTATTGACTTTGTATCCTGAGACTTTACTGAATTTATCCGTTTTAACAGTTTTTTGATGGAGTCTTTTGGGTTTTCTATATACAATATCATGTAATCTGCAAATAGCTAAAAGTTTTACTTTTTCCTTAGTAATTTGGATTCCCCTCTTCTTGTCTGACTTTTGTGGCTAGGACTTCCACTACTATGTTGAGTTGAAGTGGTGAGAATGAACAACCCTGTTTTGTTTCTGACTTTAGGAGAAAAGCTCTATTTTTCCCCCATTAAGGATGATACTAGCTGTGCTTTTTTTCATGTATGGCCTTTATTATATTGAGATATGTTCCCTCTAAACCTACTTTGTTGAGGGTTTTTAGCACAAATGTACTGGGTCAAATGTTTTTTCTGCATCTATTGAAATGATAATGTGGTTCTTATCCTTTATTTTGCTAATGTGGTATATCACATTGATTTGAGAATATTGAACCATCCTTGCATCCCAGGAGTAAATCCCACTTGATTGTGGTGAGCGATTTTTTTTAAATGTACTGTTGAATTCAGTTTGTTAGTATTTTGTTGAGAAATTTTGCATTTATGTTCATCAGGGACACTGCCTGTAGTTCTTTTTTGGTGGAGTTTTTAATCTGATTTTGGTATGGAGTAATGCTGCCTTCATAGAATGAATTTGGAAATGTTCCTTCCTTTCTGTTTTTTGGTGTAGTTTGAGAATAGATATTAACTCTTCTTTAAATGTTTGGTAGAATTTGCCTATGAAGCCATCTGGGAGCTTTTTTCTTTTAATTAAAAAAATTAAATTTCTTTGCTGGCTATCAGTCTGTTCAAGTTTTCTTTCTTCCTGTTTCAATTTTGGTATGTTTCTAGGAATTGATCTATTTCTTCTAGGTTATCCAACTTTTTGCCATATAGTTTTGAATATGATTATTTATATTTCTGTGGTGTTGGCAGTTATTTCTCCTCTCTTATTTGTGATGTTATTGAGTCCTTTATCTTTTTTTTTTCTTGGTAAGTCTGCCTAGAGGCTTATCAGTTTTATTGATTACCCCCCACCCCCACCCCCAGAGAACTAGCTCCTGGTTTCATTGACCTGTTGTATTGTCTTCTTTTTAGTTTCTATATTGTTTATTTCTACTCTAATCTTTATTATTTCTTTCCTGCTGCTGGCTTTAGGTTTTCTTTGTTCTTTTTCTAGCTCGTTTATGTGTAAGGTTATGTTATTTATTTGAGGTATTTTTTGTTTTGTTTTTTTGTTTTTTGTTTCTTTGATTCTTGAGATAGGCCCCGGTTGCTATAAACTTCCCTCTCAGAACTGCTTTTGCTGCATCCCAGAGGTTTTGGACCATCTTCATTTTCATTTGTTTCCATGTACCTTTTTATTTTATTTCCTGGTTGACTCATTCTTCAGTAACATGTTGTTTAACCTTCATGTATTTGTGTTCTTTCTTGTGGTTCACTTCTAGTTTCATAGTGTTGTGGTATGATTTTGATCCTGAATTTGTTGAGGTTTATTTTGTGGGTTCGTGGGGGGTCTGTTCTGGATAATGTTCCATGTGCACTTGAAAAGAATGTGTATTCTGTTTTAGGATGGAATGTTCTGAATATATCTGTTAAGTCCTTTTGGGACAGTGTGTCATTCAGAGCCATTGTTTCCTGTTAATTTTCTGCTCAGATGATCTGTCCATTGATGTAAGTGGGATGTTATGGTCCCCTTCTATTTTTGTATTATGATCCATTAGTTCCTTTATGTTTGTTATTAACTGTTTAATGTATTTGGGTGCTGCCATTTGGGTGAATAAATATTTACAATCATTACATCTTCTTGTTGGATTGTCTCCTTTATTATTATACAATGTACTTCTTTGCCTCTTAATACAGTCTTTGCTTTAATTTACATTTTGTCCAATACAAGTATTGCTACTCCAGTTCTCTTTTGATACCCATTTGTGTGATAAATGTTTCTTCATCCCCTCACTTTCGATATGCAGGTGCCTGTTCTGAAATGAGTGTCTTGTAGAGCCTTAGAGCTTTTATCTTTGTTTTTAAATGACAGCATATGAAAATGTAGACTTTTCTGAATCTCTGGTCATTTATTTATTTATTTTTTAAATATTTTTATTTATTTCTAGGAGAGAGAGAGAGACAGCGTGAGCAGGGGAGGGTCAGAGAGAGGGAGTCACAGACTGAAACAGGCTCCAGGCTCTGAGCTGGCAGTCAGCACAGGGCCCGACGTGGGGCTCGAACCCACGAACCACGAGATCATGACCTAAGCGAAAGTCGGACGCTTAACTGACTAAGCCATCTAGGCGCCCCATCTCTGGTCATGTTTTTAAAGGCTGTTTGAATCATTCACATGCTGGTCATCATGTAGGCAGAAAAGGCCCTTTCAAGTAAAGACCTTGTTAATAAGGATAGCATATCCTAGTTATTAGATCTAGTTACTAGTTCAAGCTTAACTGTGCTAGATTAGGTGGGGGTATGATCTACAAAGACCGGAGAGTTTGTATGTACACGTTGAGGCAAGTGAATGAAACAGAGTCTACTGACATTTTTTCTTTGGTTAAATTGACCTTGGGAGGATGGATTTGAACATGGGTTGTGGTATACCAAAACAAATGCCAAATCATGGAAAGGAGGTTCTATACTTTGTATCGTCATAGGGCTCTCCTTTTGCCCTGTCCTAGGAAGGAAATGCTCTTTGTTTTCCATCATTGTTTTTCCTTTTACATCAAATTTTGATAACAAAATCTGTCTAAGCAGAGGGTATCCTTTAGTGAATATATAAAATCAGTTTGTCATTGTGGAATTTAAAAATTGCTTAACTTTTCAAAGTCTTGGTTTTGTCCAAAGTTGCCCTATAAATTTGGAGGCAATGCTGGATTTTGTTGGGTTGTTTTAACTGCAGTGTAACAGAGGTAGCCTAAAGCATAGTAGGTCCTCACTGAATAGTAGCTCCTATTGTACCTACTTAGTTATCAGAAGCCCCTGGTTTCAGATTTAAAAAGGCTTTTGCTGGTTCATGAAGAAGAAATTTGGGAAGAAGTGATGTGAGTTGGAAAGGGAGTCAGGAGAGTCTAAAGTGGTGGTTCTCAGGCGTTGGACCCTGAGGGGTAGAGTCTTCATCAGCTCAGACTCCTTAGAAAATAACATCTTAGCTTCAAACCAGGCCTAAAATCAAAGTGGTGGTGGGGCTCAGCAATCTGGCTTAGCAAGCCCTAGAGAGGATTTGGATGTACTTTAACTGGCCTAAAGTTAGAAAAATTAGGCTCTAGGCTTTCTGAGTAGTCCAGTGGGGGGATATGGTGAAGACCTCTCCAGAATGGTGGGAGGGAGTGGAGAGGGGCTGGAACTGGTGAAACAGTAATTTGATTGACTATTTATCAGACCAGGAAGGAGGTCATGAGGATGTAGAGGTCTTGAGTCTGGTAGACTAAACAGTGGTAGTGCTATCAACAGGAAACTGGAGCATAGGCTGGTGAGTGGGTGTTGGAGGTTGGGGTCAGGGGGTAGAGAAAGGTAAGTTTAGTTTGGGACACATTGAGCTTGTGTTGCCAGGGTTGATGTCAGCAAGTTGGAAATAAGGTATAAGAACTGCAGCATAGGTAAAAACAATGGGAAAATGTATTTGTCAGCTGCCTCTGTGGAGGTAGCTGTTGAAGTGGGTATTCAGATAATTTTTCCAAGGAAAATGGTGCAGAGGAAAGAGCTGAGATTGATGGGTTTGGATTGATGGGTTTGTTTGCGATTATAGCATTCAGTTTCTCTTTCAGCAGTGTTAAGTATAAATACTGAGGAATATGTTTTGATAATAGTTTTAAATAAAACCAGATTATCACAGTTACCTGAGTGTTGTCATAATACTATCTTTAGAGGCCCCATGCTGTGCAATAGAGGCTGGTCTTGTACATCATTTAATCTGGAGATCTAAGGTTTAGGGTGCCAAATGCAAGGTTCTGGTGCTCTTTCCTCCAGAAGGGATGTGGAGTCAGTATTCAGAATGAAGGTGGCCTGGGGCAGGCTACTGAGTTTCCCTGTTTCACCCTCTTTATCTGTCAAAGAGCACAATGAGAGTTCTACCCCCTCCTTGCTGTGAGGACTAAACATGACCCCTCACTGTGGGAAAAACTTCACAGTGCCTGCTGAAGGGTGCTTTTGTGTCTCTACCTGGGCTTTGATTTTTATGATGTTTTGTTGGATTTGTGGGCTAAAGGTCTCATGTTTGTAATAAATTTACAGTATTGGTTTAAGTATTGAGATAATTTTGTCATAAATCTGAATTGGAGATGAATGGCTTTGTGGTTTTCAATGAATTATCAGTACATTGAAATATGTGTTTTATTAGGTTTGTGAGAAGGCAGAAGGGAGTTGGCTTGGGAAGTTTGCATAAAAACAAGGACCAGATATTTAAAAAAAACTATATCCACTTTGTTGTAGACTCACATATTTTGCTGTACCAGAAAGATGTTTCACTGAGACCATGAGAAAGTTAGTACATCTGTGCAGCATCTTCATTATATCCAGAACATTTTCACATCCACTGTTTCTAATTCAGAGTCATTCAAGAAACATGTGTTCCTGTTTTTCACTGGGTTCTAATTGGGATGTTTTTCCTTAAAGGGACCACACACTTACATTTAGGAAATAACTTTGTAACTGTGTTGCAACTACAAGGAACATTCTCAGTTTGGAGACTATAGAATCTGAAACTCACCCTCCCACGCCCCACCCCAACTTGAAAGAAAAGGGATCTATCTGTATATATAGGTATGTGCATATCTGGTTTGTTTGCCACTTCACAATACTGATTTTGTTCCTTAGGGCTGAGATATGTTTCATACTGTTGGTATGTGTTAAGAGAAGTGGTGACAGAATCCATGATCAAAGGTTTCACTGCAGAGTTACTAAGGGCTTTCATTGAACCTTTCACTGAATTTTAGAGAAAAAAAAATCTGATGTTCATACATGGCACGTCACATAACTTAAGATGTAAAGCTTGAACTTAATAGGTTTGACTAAACTTCTACAGGACTCCTAAAAATAACAGTTGTAATCTCTGCACATAGAAATTACTCTGTAATTCACAATTCAGCTGAAGTGTTTGCTGTTGGGTGGGGTTTGAATGCTACCTGTTTAGCCCAGCGCTACCCTCCCAGTTCCTCTGCAGCTACACAAGGCTTGCGTCTTGCTGGGAAATTGGCTGCTGCCAGAGCTGAAACTGTGAGCCAGACTTAGGTAATTTTATTAGTCTAGAAAAAGTATTATGCTCCTGCAGCTGTTGTTGTAGGTCCTAGCCGTGAAAACAAAAACCGTCTCAGTTAACCAGGATCCATGAGAAACTGGCAATGGCCCAATGTAAGTCCATGTATTTTGGACTCTGAATTATACTTATCTTCATATGGGTATTCCCTGATTTAGGGCACACAGCTGGGGAATGGCCTCATTGTATGAGGCAGTGGGGGTGGGAGAGGCCAAGTCTTGGGTATCACCCTTGACTAGGAATCCTGATCTAGTTAATTGGAAGACTATACTTGCTGGACCTTAAACACTTTTAAAAAGGATAAGGAGAGCATCCAGGACAACAACACTGTAATAAAATACACTTGTCCCATATTTCCAACCTGGCTTTCCTGTTTCTGTATATTGTCTCACGGTGTAAATTCCCTCAGGTCTTTCTCCTGCAATACCAGGCTGGTTGTTGTGGGTGGGTTAGTAATTTGGTGGTGATGGACTTTCTTGTTAAATAGAACTTTTATAGATTATTATGAAAACTAATCATGGGACTTAGCATTTAATTGCTAGGAGTGGTGTGTATGTGGAATACCCAATCTTGCTAATGTGTCAGTAAATTACTGTTTAATTACTGTTTAATTTTCTGAATTTTGGTGGTTCTGTGAGTGGGATAAAACTGAGCTACTCTTTTTCTGGAGGCTTCTGGGTTATTAGCAGAGCACTGAGCAAGTCTGAGTAACTGTCTTATTGAGTCTGACTCTGATTCTTTGGGTGAGGATCTCTAATCCTTGAGATCATTGGGCATACGTCAGGGGGTCTGAGAATGTGAATGTGGATGGGTGGAGAAAAAAAAAATTTACATCTTTATTTTCACAACCTCTAACCAGAGTGTGGTTTTTCCTTACGTCATGAAAACGTGCAGCATACAGTAACACCTGTGGTTTTGGCAGGTAGGAATCAGATTTTGGTATCCTGTTGTGGGAAATAGTTTAACCCATCATTTATGCCCATCATTGCTTAGGAAACTACAGTAGCTGTTAGACCTGCTGCGGTATCTTGTTATGTATGTGTTAAGAAGCACACATTACTATTATCACAATTTTGCTTCTTAAATAGTTTTATATGTGCATTCAGGGTAATTGATTTTCTTTGTAAATGTATTTTCTTCATCAGAATCATTCAGAAACATTCTAATGAGAGGATCTAGATTGCTGAAGCAGTCAGTGTCCCTTAAAAGGTCACAAACTCCTGCCTTGGATGGCGTCCTTGTATCTTTCTCATCTTGCTTTGAGACCAGATTAGTTAAAAAGGAAAAAAAAGGTCTTAACATATTTGGCTTTTGCTTCCTAGTTGTCTTTGACTTTTATCATCTGGGGCTCTGACTTTCCCTCATTTTGGGGCTCTTGGAGTGAATGATAAAATAAGACCATCCCCCATTTCCAGGTGGCCTTTCTTAGGGCCCTCTGTAGCAGTCCCCCTTAAGAGGGCTTATTACAACGAGGCTTTATGGCCAACATTGGTTTCCCTTACAAATTTCAGATAAGAGTACACCATGCTCCATGTGTTGATATTTGCTTTAGCTATGGAAAAGATGATGCCGTGTGACTTGTATTAATTTCATTCAATTCTCCATTGTGTTATTGTGGCAGGCATACCCTAGTTTATTTTAGAACTTGATAGCCAAAGTTAAAACCTTATTATGTCTATTTGGACTGTGTAAAACTGCCCAGAGAAAGAAATGCTGGGCATCAGGCCATTTCCTTGCCCCATCTATCTCCTATTAACAGGTTTTGTGCAATTCATTCAGTGAGGAATGGGGCAGGAATTTTGAGATCTTTTTGAATATATCATTCCTAACTTCTGGGTGTTAGGAATAGGGGAAGCATTGGCCATGTGACATGGAGGTTGTTGTTCCAAATACTCTCCCCCATTGGCAGTATGGCCCAACTTCCAGTGTTCTTCTTTTGTGAGCTCAGGAATTGAAGAGCTTGCTTATTCTAGCATGTATTTTGTTGCATGACACCTCCAGTTCACAAATATTGAAAACACTGGTGGTTGAAATAACTCCTAGATGCCTAGCAGAACTTGAGCAAGTGGACAGTAGGGTCTCTCAGTAGAGCCAAATTCTCTTTTCTTCAGTATAGGTTTGAGAACTGGGATGCTGCTCTGTGGATGGAGGTGTGTAGGTGTAGCCAGTGATTATTTCCCCCCACCTCCTGTTTGGCAATTTTGTCTGACAGCCTCATCAGGCCCCTGGGAGCTAGTCTTTAATTTTTTATCCAAAAAGGAAGCATTGAAGAGGGACTATATAGTTAGGCTCTAGAACAAGACAGCCTGGATGGACACCCTGGTTCTGCTCCTTTGCACTGTGTGACCCCAGGCAAATCCCTAGCCTCTCTCTGCCTTTGTAGAATGGAGATCTTAATGTACCTTCTGTGGATGGTGGTGGTGAGGATTAAATGACGATACATGTAGACTAAGTGCTTGGATCAAGGCCTGGTATGTAGTTAGTGTCAAATAAGTATTGCTGGGTGCACATTAGAATCACCTAGGGGAGTTAAAAAAAAAATGACACTGGGTATTGGAAACTCCCATCCTAATGAAACTAGGACCTGGGGGAGGGGAGGTTATAACCTTGTTCAGAGCATCCTAGGACGTCACTGACAGAAGGGGAGGAGGGATTTTGATGTCTTCTGTTCTATGGCTTTAAGTGAGAGATCCATCTGTCAGCTACATAAGCAAGAGATCTATGTGTAATGAATAGCTGCCTTTCACAGGGCATCTTTGAAGTTGTCTGACCTTTTTCACTTTGAGGCCAGATGCAGTGCAATTTAAAAAATTTAATTTCTTTAGATTTATAATACCAGACTTCATTCAGCTGGCATTGATTGATTGAGTGCCTTTTAACAGTTTTTGAAAAATGGACTTTCCGACATGTCTTCAAGGTCTCTTCCCCTTTCCTATAAAGGCTTATCACCCATGCTGTAGACTGCAGTGAGGGGCTCTTTTTTTCATCTGCAGTGATGGTTTACCAGCTACTGTGATTACAGTGGTCTTATGAACCAGAATAAAGTTTTCTCTGTGGAATTATAGCACCTGCAGGTGGAAGAGGCTTGATTGTCTAGTCAAGCCAGGAAGGAAGCAGTATTCCTGTTAGATAGAGGAGTCTGCGAAAGGGGAAATAAGTTACCCAAGGTCATTTTGTTTAAATCATGCCTTCCATCTTTATTAAGGGAGTTGTAGTTGCTAAACATCAAGGAGGTGGTCATTGTAAGCTGGGAGCTTATAGCTCTGTTATATGATCCAAGTGGAAAACTTCCCAGAAAGGAGAAGGGAAAAGAGAAGAAAATGTGATCAATGTGGTTGTTAGGGAGCTAACTGCCAATGTGAGAATCAGGGTTTGGGTCTCCAGTTGCTGTAAACCTTATAGGGGAGCATCTTGTGACCCTATCCACGTCCTCCACAGAGCTATGTGAGACAGGATGAAAGGAAGCATATTTAGTGACTCTGGTTCTTATTCAAACCCTAGGTGGTGCTCCATGGGCTTTGCCCTCATGGCCAGTGGGGCTCACGGTTGATGGTGGCCTTCTCCCAGCTCTCCTTGGTTGGACCCATAACTACTACACTTTCACCCTTATGCAAAAGCCACCTGATTTTGAGGCTTGTATTGCACCCTCTCCTGGTCATCTCCCTGTTCCTCTCCCCGCCCAGTTCATTGCGGACTTTGGAGGCAGCCACTCAGCACCTGAGCTTTCAAGTTCCAGGACCACCTTTATACCTTGTGTAACTTTGGGGAAGTTAATCTCTCTAAGTCTCTCTGCTTCTTTGGTTATTTAAAAAAAAAAAAAAAAATCACACTATCTCACAGGTTTTTTTTTTTTTTAATGCTTTATTTCTAGGAGAGAGAGAGAGAGACAGCGTGAGCAGGGGAGGGTCAGAGAGAGAGGGAGTCACAGACTGAAACAGGCTCCAGGCTCTGAGCTGGCAGTCAGCACAGAGCCCGACGCGGGGCTCGAACCCACGAACCGCTAGATCATGACCCAAGCGAAAGTCGGACGCTTAACCGACTAAGCCACCCAGGCGCCCCTGTTTGTTTGTTTTAGGATAAAAAGAGATTATATATGAATGTAAAACTCTACACCTTACTTGATATATGGTAAACACTTAGTAAATACTAGCTATTAGGGTGATGGCTGATAGCCCAAATGCTGCCTCCATTACTGCAGTAAGCGTGTGAATGGCTCTTTTGTACACCACGAATCAAGTTCCTTGACTTGTTTCTAGCAACCCTGGCCTAAAGACATTACACTTTACCAAACAATGCTATTGGCCATTATATGGCCTTTATCATTGTCTGGAATTGTTCCAAAATTTAAAAGTTTATTCATAAGGACTGTACTCTTTTTCAACTTCCTCATTCACTTAGTTTGACTGTTCTTTGATCTCCTTGAGACACCGTCCCTGTCCTCTTTGGCTGTCAGACCTCTTGGGATCTCCCTCCCTCCCTGTCTAGTCTTGATTCCACGACTGATTCTCAGTCTTATAGCTCTTGAGCTACATTCACCTAGTTGAGGCTCATTCCTTTCCTCCTCTGGGTGGTCCTGGGGGCTGAGCATCGGTGGATGCAGTTGCACCTCATCATCTGGTGCCATGGCTTGCGCTGCAGCCTGGATTGGGCAGTCAGAGCTGTTCTGCTGTCCTTTTAATCTTGTGCTTGCCTTCCTATCTTCTGCAAGGGCTGTTTTCAACCTTCACTGTTCCTTTTATGTCTGATTCTTACTCTGTAGAGAAAATGGAGGCATGAACTCCTAGCTTCCTGCCCATGTTTGTTGACATCGTTTTCTTCCCTATCCATCATATGTTTGACTTTGCATCCTTCTTTGCTTGGTACGGATACTCAGGAATGTGTGTAAAATGAAAAACTGCAAGCATAGTGCTGATTCCTTAATCAGAAAATCCAGGTGTAACCTATCTCTCATTGCTGCTGGCTGGGCCAGGAGAGTCAGGACAATTTCTTCTAATCCTCAGGACCTTGAATTTATTAAAATTTTTAAAGATTTTTATTTATTTTTGAGAGAGTGTGAGTGGGGAAGGGGCAGAGAGAGAGAATATCCCAAGCAGGCTCAGCACTGTTGGCACAGAGCTGGATGCAGGGCTTGAACCCACAAACTGTGAGATCATGACCTGAGCCAAAATCAGATGCTCAACCGACTGAGCCACCAAGGCGTCCCAGGCCTTGCATTTTAAATGATGCTATTACATTTGTTTAAATTTATTAAAGGATGGCAGTCTGTTTTGAGATACAACTATTCCCTTTGAGAATTATAGGTGGAATAAAATTCTGTTCCTCCCCCATGTATCCACTGGGCCTAGAGTGACCATACAAATTCTGTGCTGATGTAGGGAGTGGGGCAGGGTTTGACTCTCAGATCTAGAGGAAGAAGCAGGTAAGTAAGAAGGACTCAAGGAATAGGAGGGGCTCTGAGGTGGCTTTTGAAGTGGGCTTGTGAAATGCCTTTGCTGTCTCAAATAGATCTACTTACCTATGAATGTCTGGCTGATAGTGGTGGTGATAATATAGTTTGTCTTATAGTTAGGAGCTCTAGTTAGGAGCACTGGTGTTGGGGTAGGGAAGTATGTGCATGGTTGGGGAGTATCCAACCTGAAGACAGCTTCCGGGCAAGGAGGGGCTTTCTGTAAGGTTGGTGCTCAATCTTGTACACCAGCCATTGACCTGGAAGCATAAGGATTATTACCAAGAGTGCTGCCCTTGATTATCTTCCCATCTGAGTTTTTCCTGGTTGGAGGAGAATGTATTGATTTCAGGGTTTGGCTTTTTTGTCATTGTACTTTTCTGTATGTATGTATATTTGAAATACCAAAATAAAATCTGCCTATGATCTTCTGAAGGCCTGATAAAAGAACAGATCTTGCTGTGGAAATGAATAAGCCAGATAACTTTGACCATAAACATGGAAACTAGTGGTTGGTGCCAGAAAAATTGTTAAATTACTTGTCCATACCCCTTGTGGGAGAGAATTGCCATTGGTTTTGAGTTCCCTTCCATAATATCCTGTTGTTCATTCATTTAAAACAGGTATTAGTGTTGGTTGTGTATAAGGTACATTACAAGGTGCTGATAGGGATTTGTAGAGGTAACATTCTTCACCATGATTTTGATTGATAGCCATATATCAGTACAAAGTGGGATGTGGAATTAAAGATAACTTAAAAATTTTTTAATGTTTGTTTATTTTTGAGAGAGAGGCAGAGTGTGAGCAGGGGAGGAGCAGAGAGAGAGGGAGACACAGAATCTGAAACAGGCTCCATGCTCCAAGCTGTTAGCACAGAGCCTGATGTGGAGCTTGAATCCACAAACTGTGAGATCATGACCTTAGCTGAAGTCAGACGCTTAACTGAGCCATCCAGGCGCCCCTAAAGATAACTTTTTTTGTGATGTTTACTCATTTTTTGAGAGAGAGAGGGAGCACGTGTCCGCAAGCAACTAAGGGAGGGGCAGAGAGGAAGACATAGACTCTGAAGCAAGTTCCAGGCTCTGAATTATCAGCATAGAGTCTGACGTGGGGCCCGAACTTATGAACGGTAAGACCATGACCTGAGTCAAAGTCGGAAACCAGCAGCCACCCAGGCTCTCCTAAAGATAACTTTTTATAGCTATGGCCTGGGAAGGCTCTATGGAAGAGGTAGAAAAATTGGGGTGAACAAATTCTTCACAAAATAAAAAAGCTCTTGCAGTCAGAAGAAAGTAGCTTCCTGTTTTCCTCCTAAAGTGAAATTTTCTTTTTGCCAACTAGTTCACAAAATGAGAACTTCTTTAAACACAGTTGCATATACTAATTTGTAATACCAGTGGGAGAGTCAGGTTTTTTAATTTCTTAATTTTTAAAAAGATTTTATTATTTTAAAGTAATTTCTACATCTAAAGTGTGTCTTGAGCTCATGATCCCAATATCATGAGTCACATGATGTATTGACTGACCCAACCAGGTGCTCTAGGAGAGTCAGGCTTGTTTGTTTTTGTGTTTTGTTTTTTTGTTAAGATACTTTTCCCAAAACAACTTGTATATCTTCCTACAGGATATTTAAAATATGAATTGAAAGTGATTTCAATCTAATGTGGAGTTTCCACTTAATCTGTGCATCAGAACTTAAACATTTGAGTTGAGACTTCATGCCCATAGATCTTTTAAATTCACATTACTTGGGACTGTAAATATACTGTGCATTTAATAACTCATACTCAAATTGGAAGTCTTTTTGCCTATGACCAGCCTAACTATAAAGAACAATAGAATTAGAGGTACAGTTTGTAGAATGGCTTTGAATAAAGAAGAGTAAATGACTGGGCCTATGTGTTTTGGGGAATAAATTATAGCCCAGTGCTTCCCAACCTTTTCTGGCTGAAGCATCTGAATCCTGGAGAACTTAAGTGACTTGTTCCTAGTTACACTGTGTGTGCCAGGGCTGGGATTAGGTCTCTTTGATTCCTAGACTGCTTCTACTATAAGGGGAAGGAAAAAAAAAAAAAAAAAGCTGAGGGCAGGAGGCACAGGGCACTGGGGAGAGAGACCTACTGGAATTTCAAGTATTCATCAAGGGTTGTTTTTCCCCAGCCTCATGGGAGCTCTAAAAGAATGTAAGATATGGTTCTTGCTTTCAGGAAGCTTCTATAACGCAGTTTTCCGTGAATTTCCAGCCAACAGCCAGTGCCCTGGCTAGCAGGCCCCTTTGTTTCCTTTTGTGGTCTCTAGTCTGCTTTGTTTTCTTAATTTGCTCTATTCTATATATTATTTAAATTGAAAGGTGCTTCAGACCTCCCACTGCCACCACACATTTCCTTTCTTTTAATAAACCCTGAAAGTTGCTAATGCAAAGAAAGTTCTAAAGGGACTCATAACTGAAGATGTGGCTCTTATTTTGATAAGTCAGACCTTAGTAGGTTCGAAAAATTTTTTCAAACCCTCAATGTTGAAACTGTTTTTGATGTCTCTCCCTTTTCTGGGGGAAAAAAATTCTTAATTATGTACAACTTGGTTTTCAGTGTTTTGCTTGTAAATATTGCTATTCTGATTTGTTTGACTTTGACGAAAGGGAGCCACATTCAGAAACAGCTTTGCGTTGAGGTCAGATACACACTTTGATGGGAGATGCTCCTTCCAGTGGAGTGTGCACAAATTCAGGATAACTGGATAATAAGATTTTGTTACTGTGAGATTTTAAGATTAATTCAGGTGTTGACACGAAGGGATATTACGAAATGCAGCATCTCTTCCCTACTGTCTCATTGTCTGATGTCACATGGATTTAATGGTGTTTTCTGTTTCTGTGTTTCTTGTAAATGAAAATCTATAGGAATGTTCTTTGTAACTTATAAACTGCTATAAATGTTGGCTAATTGCTTGATTTGGAGGAAATCACTCATCTGTGTTCATTACAGCCTAGTTAAATCTGTCAACAAATATGGAGAACAGAGTGGGTACAAAGCCAGTGTTCTGGCTTCTGTTTGTATTAAAGAATAAACATAGTCCCTGCCCTCAGCTAATAGATTTGACTTGGATTGAGTAAACAGGCAGTATGGCACTCCAGAAGAGGCAAATTTATTGCTAGGTTACTCTATGATTTCAGACAAGGTGGTCATGGTTACGATGCTGCCATTGTGATTGCAAACCAGAACAGATTGTGTCTTGCATTGAAATCCTCCCTGTTTTACTTAGGGTGATTTTTGTTGTTTTATAGATCATTGTAATTATTACTGTGTAGAATGCTAACACGTTACATGAAGATGTTGTACCTATCCCCAAAGACTCTTTGTTAAAGGAGAAATCCAAAAAGGGAAAGTAAGCTTGTAGTTTATTTAACTTCTGGGCATTTTAAATGGAAGAACGTATGGTATTTGGGAAACTTAGATGTTGAATGATAGTAGAAAAATAAGGAAATCTCGGTCACTTCAAATCATTGGTCTTCTAAGGTTAACGTTATATATTCACATTTTATTTTATTTTATTTTATATGAAAATTATAGCAACTTTCCCCCCATTAAATAATTTCAGAGCCTGGCCAAGGGGCTAATCTTTTCTCTTTTCCTCAAAAGTATATAATTTAAAGAAATGGCAGCTGAAGTTACTTTTGCACTCAGGTATACTCTGTTAAGGTTTCTCCAGGTCATAGTTTGAGTAAGTCTAAGAAAATAAATTTTAGAAAAAAATAAATTTTCCCCTTGACTTGCTATTTATGGAGGAAGGCAGGAACTGGAAAGAAAAATTATAGTGCCTATGTGACAGCCTCTTTCACTTAACTCAAGACCACTGATGTGGAAGATGTGACTATCCTGAAAACAGCTGAGCTCCCCAAAGTAGGCATCCAGGGTGTCTGGGATGAGATGCCCAAGCCAGGGTCTCCTAGTCCTTGCCCTGTGGGACATGTCTTCACGACAGCACAGCAGGTCTGCGGGATGGAGATGACCAGGGTGATTAATCAGAGGCAGCCTCACTGCCATGGTGGGGACTGAACCTGTCTGTGGTCCAGGGAAGTGCAGGACTCTAGGAGAGCTCACTAAGGGATTGTGGCCAAGCTCTATTGGCACGACTCCATCAATAATTTTCTTTGTTTTATTTTTGAAGTATGTCATCTTTGTTAAATGACAAACCCTGAAGGTTGATTGATTTATTTGGAAAAAAAAATTCTGAGCTTAGCAGGCATCTTATTGAATTTTGTCCACCATTTTTTACACAGCATTTTTCAGTATTTCTTTTAAGCATGATGACAGAAATTAGTGTTTCCACGATTCCCCTATAGAAGCTTCTGTGGTGGTCTTCCCAGATTCAGCACTTGCCTGTCAGGTGAAACCCAATTCTTTGCACCAGGGTTCACTGAATTAGTATTTTAATTTTTTTAAGTTTATTAATTTAATTTGAGAGAGAGAGAAAGAGAGCATGCATGTGTCTGGGCAGGGGCAAGGGGCAGAGAGAGAATCCCTAGCAAGCTCCATGCTGTCAGCACAGAGCTTGATGCACCGCACAAACCTACAAATGGTGAGATCATGACCTGTACCGAAACCAAGAGTCTGTGCTTAAGTGACTGAGCCACTGCTTAAGTGACTGAACCACTGGGCGCCCCTCACTGAAGTAGACTATTTAAAGAAGAATTAGGCTGAGGCGTCTGGGTGGCTCAGTTGGTTAAGCATCCGACTTTGGCTCAGGTCATGATCTTGTGGTTTGTGGGTTCGAGCCCCATGTCGGGCTCTGTGCTGACAGCCAGTCCAGAGCCTGGAACCTGTTTCGGATTCTGTATCTCCCCCTCTCTTTGACCCTCTCCTGCTCACGCTGTCTCTGTCTCTCTCAGAAATAAATAAAACGTTAAAAAAAATTAAAAAAAAAAAAGAATTAGGCTGTAAGCCTTTTTGTGTGTAGAGACTTGTTTATAAGGTGATTTAACCCCATTAACCTTGAACGTTCTCCAAATCCTGCTTAAAATACTGCCTTCCTTGTATCTCTAGGGTGGGTTGATTTGTTGATTTTTGTTTGTTGGTTTGATTGCTGTTGCCCAAAGCTTTCATTTTCTGAGAGGAGAGGCTTTGTGTTGGAAGGAGAAGGACCCTTGCTGGGGGCCTGCAGATTTGGATTCTGGCCCTGCTATTAATTAGCTGTGTGACCCCTGGGCAGCCAGTCTTCCAGGGTCTCTGTTTCTTCGTCAGGGAAACAAAGGGCTTGGAAAAATAAATACAGGCCTGGACCATATGATAAGAAGGTCATGCTGTGTGCTTACGTTGTATGACTCTGAATGGCAGCACTTTGAGACTTTTGGCTCTCCGTGTCCCCTCAAAGGCTCTGTTTCACCCTGGGATTGAGCAGTTGTGTGGAGTGTTACATTGAGGCCATTTCAAGCATTCAAGCTCACTAGGCAGGTGGGACCCTCTTGTCCACAGAAGTTTCTCCCTCTCTCCCTCTCCCTCTCTCTCCTTTCTTCCAAGAACAACCTGCTTGCCTTTCACCTTCCTGTCCTTAGTGCATTAACAATGGTGTGATGGGTAACACAACCTACTTGGATTCGTTACTGCTGGGACTCATCCAGCCATCTCCTCCCAGTTACTGGAGGGAAAAGAGAGCTACAGGAGACTCCGTGATGAAATAATGGCCCTTTTGTCTGTCTCTTGCCATAGGGATGGTTTTAGGTTTCATCTTAGGACTGGGCCATTGTGGTGTTTTTACATGCTCAGTACAACCCTGTTTAAAAATGCAGCTTATCATTTAAAGGATTCGGCTGTAGCTCCATAGACGGTTCTACTTTCTTCCCCATCCCCGCCCCCCACCCCCAAGTCCTAACTGTATGTAGTAAAAACCCACTGTAGTGTATGCTGTTTGATTAGGTCCCCTAACATCAGCTTTAAAATGTGTTTCCATTGTATTTATTTTACAAATGTTTATAAGGTTATGTTTTAATCTGATAAACTTACAAAATGTTTTCCTTGTGGTTATATAATCAGTAGCATCTGCAAAATGTGCCTTTAAACATGTAGCTTTCTTCTTAACCATTATCTTGTTGATTCTTTGTTCTAATGTTTTCTTTTGATGAACTGGGGTTAGGAGACCTGAATTCCTGTGCCAAACATCTTACAGTAACGTGCCCAGATTTAGCCTCCTAACCTTAATTAGATGTGGAATGATGAGAATGCCCTGGTTTGAGTTTTTTTTTTTAACTTTTATAACAAGACAGTGAACTTCTGATCACTTCATTAAGCATTATAAAATACTCCTTGTGTCTTTAGCATTTAATTTCCCGTCTTAGTTTCTTCAGAGAAAAATAATGTAAGACTCGAGGTACCTTTATATTCTCCTAAGCAATGTGTTAGAGCATAAGTTACCTTTTGTGTCAGTATGCAACTTATATTCCAACTCACAACCCTTAATTCCTCTTCCCTCCCCTCCTTTTCTCTTTAGAAGCAAAAGAGTGTTGAAAATGTTAAAGGCTGTGCTGAAGAAGAGCCGAGAAGGAGGAAAGGGGAGCAGGAAGGAGACAGGTATGTACGGGAATGAACTGAACAAGCAGGTGGGCAAGGGTCATCAACACCTGCTCACACTAGGCTAGGTGGATGCTCTTGAATCAAGAATGGGTCCCGAGGAGTGCCTTGGGTGAGAACGCACATAATCCTGGAAACTATGATAAATTAAATACATTTCTGAGCTCTCTTATGGGAAGTGACTTTGAAAATTGAGCTTGGGTTACGAACCAAATACTTCCCCCAGAATACTTGGAAGATTCATAATTTTGACAGAACATTCAGATCCAGAGGCAGTCAGAGTTAAGACATGGAGGGATAGCAGGTGTGTCCAGGAATTTGATTTCTAGAAAGCCCTTTCCCTTTTCCCACACACGATTGCATTTTATATGTTTGACCAACTGCTGGCTGGCTGGTCCTCCTCTTTTGAGTATCAGATTTTCCGCCTAACAGGTGTAGCCTCACTCAGTGCCAGACTGCTAGTTTTCATTATGACAAGAGCTACTTAATTTGGCTTGGATTTCATTCCCGTTGACGGAGTTCTGGTGCATATGTGGTCATCATGACTCTTCACTGTATTTCATGGGATAAGCTCCTCTAAGGTTATTTTGATGACCACTAGTGGTCTGTTTCTCTTGCTAGAAAAATTACATACTGTTTACCATTCTTGTATAATAAAAAATCTGTTAGCATTGATTGATTTCCCCAAAATGTGCTATTTCACTCTGCAAACTCATGATGATCTGGAGTTGGAGAGTGGCCGGTTTCCTGAGTTATTGTATATTGAATAAGACTACAGTTTTTATTTGTATTTTTTAAAAATATTTATTTAGAGAGCATGTATGTGTGCACACATGCCAAGAAGGGGCAGAGAGAGAGAGAGAATATGAGAATGAGAATCCCGAGCAGGGATACTCCATGTTCAAGCCCAGCACTGGGCTTGATCTCATGAATGGTGAGAACATGACTTGAGCCAACATTAAGAGTTGCATGCTACACTGACTGAGCTACCCAGTCATCCTGTAATTTCTATTAAATATAAATCTGTACACTTATTACCAAAACATCACTGAATTATAGTTAACTCTTCAATTGAGAAGACATTGCAGTGGCTTTTATTACACAACCTTATTATGTGATATGTGTATGTAATTACATAATGTGTGTAATGTTATACTGTTAATATCTGTTGTTTTTGTACTTAAGAGAATACGTGGGTTTAAACTTCTTTGTTCTATGGAGTTGAGACAAATATTCTACTATTAATTATCCCTTAAACCAAAAAGTCTGCAAAATGGCAAACTTACTCTAAAAGTAGAGTCTTTAGGAGCACCTGAGTGACTCAATTGGTTGAGTTTCTGACTTTGGCTCAGAGCATGATCTCATGGTTGTGAGTTCCAGCCCTGCATCCAGCTCTCTTGCTGTCAGTGCAGAGCCTGCTTTGCATCCTCTGTCTTTCTCTCTCTCAGTCCCTACCCTGCTCATGCTCTCGTGCTCTCTCTCGCCCTCTCGCTCTCTCTCTGTCTCAAATATTTTTAAAAAGGTAGTCTTTATTGTAAAGCTACTGTTAAGATTCCATTAGAAGCTTCCATTAATGCTTGCATAGCATATACAAAGAAAAGAAACCAGTTATTAATGATAGAAACAAGAGACCATATTCTGCTTTTAATCTTAAGAAACCAATCCCTACCTTTGAATAATTAATTAGAATGGTTACTATAGAGATTATTCAGTACACATGATTTCTGTCCAAGAGGATATGCACCCTATTCTGGGTCAAGGCCAAAATATCCTTCTCTTGATTTCTCTGAAAGCTGTTTAAAAAATTTCCCTCTCCGGTTTCAGCTCATCTGACACTCATGCTAGGGCCTTTGTTAGTTGCTTCTTTACATGCCTTTGGAATTTTCAGCATTAAATTAGGTCCTAAGCCATCTGTGTAGCTCGAGGTGCCCAACCAGTGGCCTGGGTCTCCAAGCCAAAACTCCTTACTTAGTAATGGAGGCTTTCACAGAAGACCCACCCATGCTCGTTGACCAGTGTCAGTAAAATAACAGTATAGTAATGATCTGGGGCACACAGTGCCTTTCAGTAGGGCCAGTGAGCATAGTTTGCGTTTGTAACTTTCCCAGTTTTAAAGCATGTGATTTTGGGTTCATTTCCCCCTCTGGTCTTTAAGAGCAACTACTGTTTTATTCTGAATCATTTCTTCATAATAATTCCCACACTATGGCTTTTCACTAATGCAGACCAACTTGAAAAAGCAATGGGAACATTTCTCATAAAACATCTGTATGGTATGTGTCTTTTTTCTCTTAACTAGAACCTGGTTGTGTTAGTCAGGGAACAAAGCAGATGGAATTTTAAATCTTGATGAAGTTATGTCACAGATGATTGGGGAAAGTACTTGGAATTTGACCACTCATATGTTAAGTTTGGTGCCAACTCTCATTATATAAGTAGATCATAGCTAAGTTTCTCTGTAAATTAAAGCTGGTTAATCTATGGAGACTGCTCTGAGACTTGGGTAATAATATTTCCTGCAAATGGAAAAATTTTGCTCTACTGTTTCCAATTAAAACCAATCTTTGTTGCAAAGACAAAGGAAAATTCATTTTTGTGTACTTGAACTTACAATTATAGAAATTCAGGAAATATTTATGTCTACTGAGCTCAACTTCTTATATATATTTTGTAGGTTGTTTTTACAGTCTTCAAATATACTTTTTTGTTTAATTGAATCAGCTTTGAGAATTTGGAAAGCATAATCACTAAGTTAAATTTAATATTCTTCAAAGAAAGCAGATATTTTTAAGAAATACTGAAAAGTCATTACATCCTCAGTTCCTATCCCTAAAAGAAAATGTCACACATAACTACTTTAAATTACTGGTAAAATTTTAGCAAGTATTGAAATTTATATGTATACAAGGGTATTTGGAATAATTGAGTATTAAACTATTGAAAGCCATGGAGTGAACTCTAAAACTGGTGAAATTCTTTTTTAAATTACACTTTTTGTAACATAGGGAATGCTTAAAGCTAAGCAAAACGTTTTCTGGAGGCTGTAAAATTGTGTCAGAGAATGCAGTATTAAAAACTTGAAAATGTTTTTTGGGAAAGTACATTTGCTTTATCCCCACCATTCCATCAGTGCAAATGAGCACTGTATTTCTCTTGACCTTGAGTTAGGCCTAAGGGAGCAAAAATCAATATTAAACCACAATGTGGGGAGAACTAGATGAAGGCATCTAATTTTTTCCCCCTCTCCCTGCTCTTATGTTAGGACCTTGATCTAAAGCAAACGTGATATTTATTTTGAAGCTCTCTAGAGGAGAGAGACCAGGTTTTTTTATTTTAAGTGACCTTTGCTATCAAATTTTCATGTTACTATTATTAAACCTACTTAATTTAAAGATGAAATAACTACTGTGAGTAGATTGAGAGTATTCTGATACAAATCTGGGCCAAATAACAGTTTAGAATCGATAAAAGAGCAATGTAGGGAATTAATATTTTTTTCTATATAATAGCACTGTTTTGAAAACAGGGAAAAGCCCCATTTTATAATAGAAACAAAAACTTCAAAGACCAACCAAAGAAAAAAATGTATAAGACTTACATTGAAAAAAAATAATGAAACTTTGCTGAAGCACTTAAAGGAAGATGTGAATAAATGGAAAGAAATACCATATTTCCCAAATGGGCAGATGTATTATTTTAAACCGGTTAACTCTCATAGAATTACCTATGCATTTCATTTAATCCCTAATACAATCCTAAGTGTTTTACTTTTAAAGACATTGTTTGTTTATTTTTGAGAGAGAGAGAGAGAGCGGAAATGTGCATGTAAGTTGGAGTGGTGCTGAGGGAGGGGGCGCACAGTTCCTGAAGCCTGCTCTGTGCTGACAGCAGGGAGCCCAGTGTGGGGTGTGAACTCACAAACTGTGAGATCATGACTTGAGGTGAAGTCAAATCCTTTAACCAGGTGTCCTAAAGACATTGTTCTTCTAGAGCAGTTTTGGGTTCATAGCAAAATTGAGCAGAAGGTACAGAGATTTCCCTATATCATCTGCCCCGACTCATTCATAGCCTCCCCCATGATCAACACCCCCTACCAGAGTAGAACATTTGTTACAATAGATGAACCTACATTGACACATCATAATCACCCAAATCCCATAGTTTACATTAGGGTTCACTCTTGATGTGGTACATTCTGTGGCTTTGGATAAATGTGTAATGATCTGTACCTATTGTTACAGTATCCTATAGAGTATTTTCACTGCCCAAAAAAATCCCGACTTTTTTCTTTTCTTTTCTTTTCTTTTCTTTTTTTTTTTTATAACACAACACAGCCAGTTGATTTAAAAATTCATCTGGGAGAGAATATTGTTAAAAATAGCCAAGGAACAATCGAAAGTGTAGGCAAGTATGTCTAAATAGCTGAGCCTGATTCCCATGTCTGGGTTCTAGCTGCAAGAGGACCTGGACAAGTGTGTATTTTGACTTCTTAACTTCTACAGGGTAAAGTGGACTTTACCTCCCACCAAGACATGCATTGTAGAGGATTCTTCTGTCATAGCATTGGCAGGTCCCCTCCACTTCAAAAACCAAGCACAGATCTCTAGCTCATTAGAATAGCTACTGCTTCCACATAGTGAGTAGATGGTTGGCTGGCTTTTGGACTTTCTTTCTTTTTTTTTCTTCCTATTGGGCTCCAAGAAATGAAACCTATTTTTTTCTAACATCTTTGATATAATTGCAGCTTATGGTTGCTAGCAGTTTGGGTTTTTTCTTTTAATCCTGGAGATAGTGGTGTCTTTCTGGAAGCATTAGGCAAGACCCTTTGCTCTCCTAGAGATAGTCAGTCCCTCTCCCTCTCTCTGTATCCCTCCCTTCTGCTCTCTGCTAAGCTTGAAACCATAGTCGTTTGCTCTCTCCAACTTCTACAGTTGTTTTGTTTGGTGGGGAAGTAGATCCAAGTTGAGGCAGAAGAACAAAGTTTGGTGAATTTCTAATTGAAGTATTGCCTCAATTAAAATATAGACTGATTAAGGAAGGGTTGCTTAATATGCCAAAATCATTGTTTATTAGTCTTTTCCTTTCAGTTTAATTATTTGTGTTCTTTTTTTTTTTTCAGCAGGGAGGCTTAGTTTGAAGCAATTTATTTAAAAAAAAAATAAAAGCAACACATTTGACCTTCACCTTTTCATCGTTAAAACCCAGCTGGTCGGCTAAGTGTGCTTGTAATGGTGTTAATTAAGGCATTGGATAGTCTCTAAACTTGAGTGTGTACTGAATTAATCTGTTAGCTTTGCATCTAATCCTTCACTTTGGCTTTGTAGTAAAAGGAAGCTGTTTGGCTCTAAAGTTTAAAAGCCATTGATGTGATTGTTAAATGTGGTATTTTAAGCCATTCCAGGCTGCAGTCTGGTTTTCAGTGGTACCTTCTAAAAATGCCTCCATACAAAGATGCTTTGTTTTATCTGGAAAATTTGAAGCTGCTTTTGATTATTCTGTGCTGCATTGCCCATTTTCTGTGGTTGCGGACTATTATTTAGGAATTTAGTGCAGTGACTGTCTTGCTGAGCTATGGATATTTGGTATCATGTTGTTAGCGGACTCCAAAAATATTTCCCAAGCAACAAAATAGGCAGAAATAGTTCATTCTAAAGGTATTGTATTTCTTTTACCAGGGCACATAAGTAAATTCTGTAAAATATTGGGACATGATATGAAAACAGAATGGAGGCCAGGTTGGTGTTTGGTAAAGTCAGGAATGTTGTTCTCTGGTGTGATTGGTCCCTTCGCCATTTTTTCTTTGTTGTCCTTACATGTCTCAAAGTCTAGAAGAAGCACAGACTTTGGAATTAGAAGTCACAGATTCAAATCCCAGTTTGATCACCTCCTAGTTTACTTTCATTTGGACAAATTTCTTCACTAAACTACCTTACAGGGATGTTGTCAGGGTTAAATAAGAGGACCTTTTTGCAGAAGTGTCTCACTTGACACATGGCTTCAGCTAAATATTCAGTAGAGCTTTGCTTTATTGAGAAAACTCTGTGGTGCCTTAAAGAGCAAACAAAACCCTTGTAAAACTTCTTTTTTTTTCTTTGAAGAGAAGGACTGCTCTCGGTTGATGTTCTTGAAGCTTCTTTCCATGACTTCCCATTTCCAAATACTGATTCTACCATCGTCTTTGCATACTGAGTCTTTTTGTGCCATCTTTACCCTTTCCCTCATAATAAAACTCAGAAAGCTCTGAGTCATTTGTCTGTTGTATGGTGGTTTATGCTTTGGAAGTCCTTTATTTTACCTTTAGGCCTATATCAAGTACTAGCATTTTATCCTTTTTCCCCCCTTTTTTTTGGGTGAGATTAAATGAAAAGTCTCTTTCCTTTAAAGAGATTTTGAGAGTCAGAGAGCAGCTTTAAGAATAGATTTCCAAGCTCAGTTTATGTAATTTCTGAGATGTTTCATTTTAACACATCTTTAATTAATGAAGGTCTTCTATGTAGAAGCCTTTACCTTTCATCCTCTTTGTATCTTTTCCATATGTTTTAGGGAACTATAAAGGATGAAAGAGAGAAGGAAGAGAACAAATACTTAGCATTTATCATGTGCTAGGTGCCTACACATAATGGACCAAGCTGGTTCATCCTGAACAGCCTGTTTCCTGCGAAGGGCATAATTAGTGAATGCTCTGGACAGAGAAAGTGAAGTCAAAACACCTCCTGGATCTCCTGTATTTTCTGTTCAATAAGACTTCCAAGTCACAGCCTATCCAAATCATTAAAAAGTTTGTGGCAGACTTCTCAAACAACACCTATTATGTTCTTGGGTCCTTCTTTGCATGTATACTTGACCATGAAACAATGTAGGGGTTAGGGACCATGACCCCCACATAGTTGAAAATCCACATAGAACTTTTGATTCTCCACAGCTTACCTACTAATAATTTATTGGACTGGAAGCCTTACCGATAACATAAACAGTCTATTAGCATATATTTCATATGAAATATTATATACTGTATTCTTAAAATAAGGTAAGCTAGAAAAAAATTACTAAGAAAATCCTAAGGAAGAGAAAATACATTTACAGTACTGACTGTATTTATTGAAGAAGAAAAATCTACATGTAAGTGGACCCATGCAATTCAAACGTGTGTTCAAGGGTCAACTACAAATGTGTACATGTAGTAGGAAACCTAATAGAGCAATATGAAGTAACATTTCAGAGTTCCATTTTTTGGGTCAAATCCCATTTCATTTTAAAATACCTTATTAAAATTTTTTAATGTTTATTTTTGAGAAAGAGAAACAGTACAAGGGGTAGGGAGGCAGAGAGAGACAGAGGGAGAGAGGGAGGGAGGGAGAGAGGGAGAGGGAGGGAGGGAGGGAGGGAGAGAGAGAGAGAGAGAGAGAGAGAGAGAGAGAGAGAGAGAGAGAGGCACCTAGAATTCGAAGCAGGCTCCAGGCTCTGAGCTGTCAGCACAAAGCCTGACACGGGGCTTAAAACCCATGAACTGTGAGATCATGACCTGAGCCAAAGTCAGATGCTTAGCAGACTGAGCCACCCAGGCACGCCTAAATACTTTACTTTTTATCTTAATTTTCTTAAATATTTATTTTGAGGTAGAGAGTGCATGTGTGCAAGTGGCGGAGGGGCAGAGAATGAGGCAGAGGGAGAATCCCAAACAGGCTCCACACTGTATGCAGAGCTCCACGCAAAGTTCAATTCCAAGTACCATGAGATCATGACCCGAGCCGAAATTAAGCCACCCAGGCACCCCTAGTTTTTATCTTTTTAAGTAGGCTTCCTGCCCAGCATGGAATCCAGTGCAGGGATTAAACTCATGACCCTTAGATCAAGAGGCAGATGCTTAACTGACGGATCCACCCAGGTGCCCCTGTACTTTTTTTTAAATTAAAGTTGTGTTTCTGTAAACAAACCTCAAAACAATGGTCTTACTTTCTGTATATCTAGTTTTCAAAGGGCCTTGTCATGTGTAGTTTCTTAATTCCCATAAAAACTATATTTGAATTTTCATGTGACCCAATTTGCGTTTTCTAGGAGGAAAATAACAAGGTTTTATTTCTATTCTACAAAAATATAAAAATCTTGATTTCATATAATCTAGAAAATAGTTTCTGAGGGGGGAGGTAGGCTACCAAAGGTTTGATCTAGATTGATTTTGGTTTTTTTTCTGTGAGGAATGATCTGAATTTACTATTCCTCTTAGGAGGATGAGGCTTGACCTTGAATTTGTCATGTAGCTGATGGATGGCCACTAGGTGTAGTCAGTTGGGTAGGCCTAGCCTTGGTGTAGAGCTTTAAATTGAGAAACGTTTATTCACATCTATAGTTATGGAATTGGAAAGTAGGGTCTGCGTGTCTCTACATGCCTCCACCCTTTCTCTTGCATTTCTCCCTGCTTTGGTGGCAGGCTAGTTAGGGTACATCAGCTATTAAAGGTGCCAGTGTATACTAGGTATTTATCCAAGGTATACATGTATGCTGTTTTGAAGGAGAACAAGCACCCCAATGTTTATAGCAGCACTATCAGTAATAGCCAAAGTATGGAAAGATCCCAACTGTCCATTGATGGATGAATGGATAAAGAAGATGTATATATACACACATCCATACAATGGAGTATTATTTGGCAATTAAAAAGAATGAAATCTTGCCATTTGCAACTATGTGGATGGAACTAGAGTGAAATTAAAGAGAAAGACAAATATCATATGACTTTGCTCTTACTAGGACTTTAAGATACAAAACAGGAGTGCCTGGGTGGCTGGCTCAGTTGGTTAAGTGTCTGACTTCGGTACAGGTCATTATCTCATGGTTCTTGGGTTTGAGCCCTGCATGGGGCTCTGTGCTGACAGCTAGTTCAGAGCCTGGAACCTGCTTCAGATTCTGTGTCTTCTCCTCTCTCTGACCCTCCCCTGCTCGCTCGCTTTCTCTCTCTCTCTCAGAAATAAATAAAACATTTAAAAAATACAAAACAGATGAACATAAGGGAAGTGAATAAAAAATATATAAAAATAGGAGGACAAAACCCAAGAGATTCTTAAATATGGAGAACAAACAGAGGGTTACTGGAGGAGTTGTTGGGGGGAGGGGTCTAAGTGGGTAAGGGGCATTAAGGAGTCTACTCCTGAAACTGTTGTTGGTACTATATGGTAACTAACTAGGATGTAAATTTAAGAAAGAAAAAAAAAGGTGTCAGTGTAGATTCAGAATTTTTTTTTAAAGTTTATTTACTTTTGAGAGAGAGAGAGAGAGAAAGGGAGGGAGGAAGGGGCAGAGAGAGAAGGAGACACAGAATCTGAAGCAGGCTCCAGGCTCTGGGTTGTCAGTACAGAGCCTGACGCAGGGCTCTAACCTAAAAACCATGGGATCATGACCTGAGCTGAAGTCGAATGTCTAACCAACTGAGCCACCCAGGTGCACCCCTAGACTCAAGAATTCTTAAGTTTTAGGGACCACAGCCCTACATTAAGGGTAACGAAAAGACTTGAGCCACTTTTAATTCTTTCGAGTTTATTTATGTCAAAATTTCCCATCTTTGCAACACCAAACTGCTAGATTTGCTACGTAATGACGTTCTTTATGTCCTGAGACTGTCCCAGAGCACAGAGTACTTAGGAATGATGATGTCTCTGATAGGGGATACATACATAGGTGGCTGTAATGGTTTGAGCTCTTGTCTGCAGTTTTTACAGATCATGGTGCTGACTGGCAAGCAGAGGCTCAGAGCCTGGATGCAAATTCCTGATTAAGGACAGGAGAGAGCCACCTGCACACTGCTGACTTCTGATGAGTGCACTGCTATTTCAGTTCTCAAATTTGAACATTTTATATGTTAATAAATTATACGTTTGGAGCTACTGGGTGGCTCAGTCGGTTCAGTGTCTGATTTCAGCTCAGTTCATGATTTCACAGTTTGTGAGTTTGAGCCCGTAATTGGGCTCTGTACTTACAGTGACAGTATGAAGTATGGTTGGGATTCTCTCTTTTCCTCTCTCTGCCCCTCTCCTGCTAACACCCATACTTTTTCTCTCTCAAAATAAATAAATAAACTTAAAAAAATATGTTTTGCCTTTGTTGAGGGCTTCTTTGTTCCTACCTCTCACCATCCCCTGCCGAGCAAAATTTCTAGTTCACTTTTGAGTTAGGTAGAAAATTTCTTTCCAAGTATCAGATATTAAAAAAATACGTATTTTTGATTGTACGTTTTCTTGTTGTCTTAGTTCATGCTGCCATAACAAAATACCATGGACTGAGTGGCTTAAACAATAGAAATTTATTTTCTCACAGTTCTGGAGGCCAGATGTCCAGTATTGGGGCACCAGCATTGTTGGGTTCTGGGGAAAACTCTGGCTTGTAGGCAGTTGCCTTCTTCCTGTGTCCTCAAATGGTGAGAGAGACCACAGCTCTCTGGTACCCCTTCTTATAAGGATGCTAATTCCATCAGAGGGCTCCACCCTCATGATGTCATTAAAACTAATTACCTCCCAGGGGCCCCATCTCCAGATACCATCATATGGGGATTTGGGGCTTCAACAAATGAATTTTCAGGGACACAATTCACCCCACAGCACTTGTCTCTATTCTAATTATAAATGTAATATTGTATTTCATTGATTATAAAACACACCATTATTTCATATACCTCTAAGGAAGGAAGACCTACTGTTGGTTAACTGACATAATACTTTATTACTTAAAATGTTCATTTGACTTAAGTTTTCCCCTTTTCAGATAATTATTTTTATGTATCTTAATCTTTTTCATGAAACTGAAAGAAAATATAAACAGGTTGGTTAAGGGATTTCTAATTTATATTCAGAGCCTAATTCTTAAAAGTTCTTTTTTTTTTAACCTGGTTGGTACCATCCATTTTTCTACACACTACATTATCTTATCTGCCTTTGAGAGCACTAATGATAGAATGTTTTTTGAATCTGTTATTCTCCAGGGCTTGCTTTCAAGCTGGAGATCTCCATTCTGCATATTTGATACCATCCTTTCATGATCTCCAAAGGAGATTTCAGTGGAAAGATTTCAGATAAAATCCAGGGTTCTTCATCATTCCACAGTTGACCCTCAATAGTTTGTTGACTGAAACCTGGAAAGGCTTAAAATTGTCTAGTTACTCTAGGTTTGCAGGCAGTGGCCTCTGCATTATAATCTCTGCTTGGCTGATAGTGATTTTTAAGATGCTATCAACTGTTACACACATTTTGGTAGTGAGGATAAATATAGGTCTTTGAATCTATGTCCAATATAGCATTTGTTCATTTTAAAAAATTTGGAAAATACTAATAAGAATAAAGAAAAAACCCCGGGATATTCTTTGTCTTTTGCCTTATCTTTTCAATGTCATTAGTCTTTGATCAATGCCCAATATATATTGTTCAATACCCAATATGGTATTGTACATATACAATGAGTTTGTTTTGGTACATGCTTTCCTCATTCATTAAAAACAGACAAAAACAAGCTCTGGAAAATAGGTATCTGTATACAAATCTCTGATTTTTTTAGTAGAATGATTCTAGGCAAGAAATTAATAGTGCAAGTAAGCAAACTTTTCAGAAGCTAGTGGTACCCCTTGCCAAATTGTTTTCCAGAAGAATTTCAAGAAATTGATTACCACCTGTGTAAGCAGTATGTGCGTGTGCTTGCCTGCATGACTCTTACTAGTATTGGGTATTTGTAGGTTAAAACTTGTATTTGCTTTTATTTATTTTTTATTAAAAATTTTTAAATGTTTTATTTATTTTTGAGAGAGAGAGAGAGACACCATGTGAGCAGGGGAGAGTCAGAGAGAGGGAGACACAGAATCTGAGCAGGCTCCAGACTCTGAGCTAGCTGTCAGCACAGAGCCCGATGCAGGGCTTGAACCCCCAACTGTGAGATCATGACCTGAGCTGAAGTCAGATCCTTAGCTGACTGAGCCACCCAGGTGCCCCCGTATTTGCTTTTAATTAGCTTTTTTTTTTATAGATTGGTAGACATTTTAAGTACTTGGTGCCCATTTATATTTTCTCTTCATTGTCTTTTAATGTCCTTGTATAGTCTACCCTTGAACAATGTGAGTGTTAGAGGCACCAACTCTCCACTTCCCGCCCTACCCATAGTCAAAAACTCGAGTATTACTTTTGACTCCCCAGAACTTAACTAATAGTCTGTTTTTGACTAGAAGACTTCCTGATAACATAAACATTAACACATTTTGTATATTATATATATTACTATATTCTTACAAAACAATAGAGGGAAAAAATGTTAAGAAAATCATAAAGAAGAGAAAATACATTTACAATATTGTACTGTATTTATTGAAAAAAATCTGCACTTAAGTGGACCCAGGTAGTTCAGACGCATGTTTTTCAAGAATCAACTGTTTATTTTTTTCTGTCGGGAATGTGAGATGCTCTTCATTCTGGTTCTTCCCTTTTCCTAGTATGGCCCCTGATGTGTCATAGTGGGATTTCTTCATAAAGTTACTCACAAAAGAATTTTTATTGAAGTTACTAAAACCTGCCTGTGTTCCATTGGTAGAAGTGTCCCCTGTGTTGTTAAAATTTTAGGTTTATGCTGAGGCTGGAGATATGTTAGTCTCATTGGCTCTATTTAGGAAATTTATTGAGAAACCAAAATAAAAGCATAAAACCAACTCCAGATGAGTCATCAGGTTTTTCCCAATACTTGATAGCATTCTGCCTCTTTGCACAGTCAAAAAAGTCTAAATACCTCCTACCCCCTGGATGTGCCTGAAGCCCAGCTTCTGGTGAGTTGCTAACAGCACACAGGGATAGTTCCAGATAATTAGCGTCTCCTTAATAAATTGCTATATTCTCAAGTGTAAAAGTTTTTTTTTTTTTTTTTTTTTTAAATCCATGGCTCATGATCTTAGATTGTTATGTATAGGGACTCTTTTTCAAACTAAGATAAAATAATGAAAAGATTTAGATCTAGAGGAGTCTTTAGAAATTCAGCATCTTCATTTTTTTTGAGGAATATTTGGAAAAGAGGCACTGAGCAACTGTCCAGCCATTATATAGCTAGTTAAAGCAAACATGGGGTCCACTTGTAGTTTTTGACTCCAGACTAGTTCAGTTTCTATTATGTCTCTGGTTAGTTCCATTATTTTTATTTCTAGCACTGAATAAATACCCCAGAGATAGAAGACCGTAGATTTCCTATGTATTTCTAATTTCTCTCTACAGGGCTTATTTTGATTTCTACCCTGCTCCAATCCCAAAGGATTATTTCTGAGTTTCTTACGTGGTCTTTATCTAGACTCAGTAACTGTGAGTGATATGTCTTCTTTTTCTATATCTTAAGGACCATTTTTGCTTGGTGTTTTTGAGACTGTTACAGATCAGTCCTATTTAGTTTAGTAAAGCTATGCAAACACCATAAATGTAATAGTTAAATATAATAGTTATTTTTTAAAAAGCTATACAGTGGTATTAGTAACAGACACCATCCTTATTTCTTCTCTGCTTTTTCTTTTTTACTCCCTAAAGGGAGTAAATTAATTAACATTAATGGTTTCTTATTTGATCTTGCTAAATATTTTCTGTGCATATGAGTGCATATGTACACACATATGTACATGTGTAGATCCTTAAGAAAATCCAGTGTTCTATTTTTTATTTAAATTTAAATAAAATCTATTAAATCTATTTAAATTTGTTGATTGTAGTTTTAAATCTTTTTTTATATTAGCACACATTAATATATACACTTAAAAAGTTGCTCAGTATTTATTACATTGAATGGATAGCCTGTGATTTATTTATTTATTCCCCTGTTGATGGCTGTATCTCTTTTGTTGTTATTGTTATCCTTAGTACTAGACTGAATTTCCTTGTACATACTGCTCGTGCTTTCATAAAAATAACTGTAAGAAAAAGTTAACAAGTTTGTTCATTCATAATATTCCTAGGTTTTTGTCAAATTGCCCTTCAAAAAGGTGGTATTAAATTTACAGTTCTACTTGTGGGGCCCCTGGATGGCTCAGTTGGTTAAGTGTCCAACTCTTGGTTTTGGTTCAGGTCATGATCTCACCATCATGAGGTCATCTGTGCTGGGTGTGGAGCCCAGCTTGGGTATCTCTCTCTCCCTCTCGTTCTGCTCCCCCCTCAAAATAAACAAACTTTAAAAAAATCTGTAAAAAATGTTTTGCAGTTCCACTTTCAATATATGAGAATGTCTATTTATGCACTTACCAAGATGGGTTGTAATCAAATTCTTTCATCTTTGCAGTGTGATAGGCACTCTTTGTATCTCCTTGTTTTAATTATGCAGTTCTTCAGAATGAATTCAGACACATTTTTATGTTTATTGGCTGTTTGAAATCATACTGCCTGGATTTGTATACTATACTGCCATAGTTTACCAGCTGTGTGAACATGAGCAAATTACTTAACCTTTCTGTGCTTCCTGGGTCACTTAAGAGAATTAAATGAGTCAATATTTATAAAGTGCTTAAATCCGTGCTTGACACATAGTATATATTATATTAGTACTTGTCATAAAGATTTAAATTTTTTTTCTGTCCTGCTTGTATGTTTACCTATTTTTTCTGTCGAGTTCAGTAGCTGTTTTAAAATTTGGGTAAGTGTTTAACCAGTAATTGTTTACCAGCTGGAGTTCTAAGCAAGTCACACATGTCATGTTTAATTTTGAATTATAAAACCTAAAAAGATTCATGTAAGTCATCCTTCATTTTTGGTAGGATTAAGTGAAGGATTTTGTTTTAATTCTGTAAGTTCAGTGTTGAAAACTGAGAGGTTATACATCATTATTTCAGGGAGGTCAGCTCTCTTTCTTTCCCTGCTTTGTGTGAGAGTTTTGATGCCACTAATCTGATTAAACCTTTTAAAGCTACATCTTTAGCTCTGAGATTGTTAAGATTAGAGATTCTCGAGTTTTTCCCCCTTTATCCATTAAATGGTTTCCATGGTTATTGGACTCCCCAAACAGTACTTCAAATCCCTTGTGATTTGTGGAAGCACCGTCTCCATGATGAATGACACTGCTGCTTTGGCTTCAGGAAACTTGGAGTTCTAGTTTAATGTAGCTGCTAGCTGTCTTTGAACAAGTGTTTCATTTTTCTGAAGCTCTGTTTTCTTGCCTGTAAAATGAAGGTGGTAATCTGTCATATGGTAATTGTAAAGGTCAAATGAAATGAAGTTGTGTGTGTGTGTGTGCTTTTTTTTTTTTTTTAACTTCCGGCATGGTAATATTGATGATGGGAATTCATTTTGTTTTTACTACATGGTATCCTTGGTTTCAGGGAAATGCCCATTAAACAAGAAAATAAAATACACTCGTATGAATATTTAAATTTATATCAGGAGTTTTTGATACCCAAATGTTGCGAGGGAGGGGTGAGCTATCTCTTTCTTTTCCTCAAATATATTAAAGAAATTAAGAAGTGAATCCCCTGGGAGAAGATGTGGCGGCACTGAGAAGTTGATCTTTGAGTATTTATTCCAAATCAGTGTGCCAAATGCTTATAAAGAGTTATACCACATCATGGATGGCTTATTAGTAGAGGTTAAAGAGCTGATTTAAGACTGTGCGGTTACTAGGTGGTAGAGCCAAGATTTGAACCCAGTTTGTCTCCAAAGCCCATTTTCTTTGTAGTATTGCAGCCAGGTTGCCTAAGTTCAGTTCCATTTTCAAATCTGCAAAATGGGAATAACAACAGTACCTGTCTCCCTTGGGTTGTTGGTTTCACTGATGATCCAGTTAGTTAAAGGGCTTAGAGCAGTGCCTGGACCATAGTGAGCATTTTAGGTTTGCTCTTACTGTAATTGATGATGTAATTGCTCTTACTGTACTTACTGTACTTTCTGTATCATTCTGACTCTCCCCCTCACCCCCACCCCCCATCTCCTCCTTTAGGCTTTAATAAATGACAGTGTCTTCGATATTTTTGTTTCCTTGCCTATGTGGCAGAAACAATTCTGGCCATTTCATCTGGTGCAGATGGAGGAGAGCCATGGTGATGGGCCTGGCCTTAGCGATGTGCTTTGGGGGCAGTTGCTGTAAATAGTCTGAGATGGCCTGTGCTGGCTAGGACGGGGAAGGGGGAAAGGATTTGAGCCATGAACACAAGTATCCACCACCAGAAGCCTCTATATCTGCCAGGAGAAGATGTGTGTGCATTGAAAGGTGTAGTGCCTGCGTGATTTAGTGTTTACCTTGCCTTTATAAGAGTGGACTCTACTGCAGTTGTCTAGAGCATTGATTGCTAAATGTGGCTGATTCACTGGAGGGATTCGTGAGTTAAATTCCTACCCTGTGTATTGAATCACTCCCCAGTGGTAGGGCCCAAGCATTGGTATTTGTAATTTGTTTTTCTTTTTTAAGTTTATTTATTTATTCTGAGAGAGAGAAAGAGAGAGAGAATGTGTGTGCGTGCAGGCATGCACGCATGTGTGTTAGCAGGGAGGGGCAGAGAGAGAGGCAGAGAGAGAACCTCAAGCAGGGTCCGTGTGTCCACACAGAGCCTGGCACCGGGCTCAATCCCACAAACTCATGAGATCATGACCTGAGCTGAAATCAAGAGTTGGATGCTTGATTGACTGAGCCACCCAGGTGCCCCTATAATGGCTTTTGAATGGGCAGCCAGATTTGAGAGCCACTAGGATGCTGTTTGTTTCTGAGTCTATGCAGGGCCAGCCCCAACCAGCCATGGCAGAAGTATATGTATGTGACTTTGAAAACTCTTGGGAGAAGGAACTTAGCCATTATCTAATCAACCCTGTTCTTGGCAGCCCTCTAAGGATGAATTGGAAATACAGATCTTATAAGCAGGTGAGTGGTAAGGGTTCCATTCCAGAAATATCCAGGGACAGGATTTCCTCAAGTTAATTTGTTAGTCATATTTTGTTTGGGTCTTGTGTTTATGTCGATGCCTCATCAATATTTGCTTATTCTCATGCTTCCAAGTTACATACACAAGAAGTAATAGCTATTAAATGTAATTTTGATGTTTAATTTACATGCAGCTTTATGGAAGTTGTTAGAGGGCTGTGTTTCCCAGTGCTATGCTCAGAGAATGAATGGAGTAGCTCACATTCCATTTTATAGTCGAGAAATCATGATTAGAGTGGAATGTGAATATGGTTAGCTGTGGTGAGACAATATTGACATTGTTGCTAAGATACTGTACCAGACATGTCATTGAGGCTGCCTCCCCCTCCCCCCCCCGCCCCAATTTGTGGTGCTGGTGGTGCTGGTGGAGCAGGAATATAGCAAATAAAATAACAGATGCAGAAAATGTCTTCTCGTTCTCTCTCTCCACTCCCTGCCCCCCAGTACAGGCCTGAAAAGGATTTTGTTAAACAGCCACATGTACACAATTGATTTAGTCTGCTTTTTTCTCAAATGTGTGCTGAATTGGCTATATTGCATTTTTAACATGTTTTTGTGGGGAAGAAACTTTCAGTGCTGCCTAGAAACTTGGAGGCATTTCCCCTCAAATGTTTGTAGATCCCATTTTCCTTGTAAGGAGTTGAAATGAGATAAACGGTAGCAGCTCCATCTTCTCCTTCCTTTCTTTTGTAACAAGGCCGGTTGGCAAGAGTGTGGCTGATGGGCCTGCCAGAGTTTGGATCTGAGTAGTCAGTGAGGGGGTGGTGTGCTGGTTATGGTATTGTTCTACAAGTCTTTTTCCCTCCACTTACTTTTCCACCCCCAAAATGTCATCGTGTCCAATATGACAGAATGTTCCTGATGATTATCATTCAGGGAAACATGACTTGCTAAATTATCTGTGGATGACAGTCAGAATTTCTTAAGCACTAAACAGCCTTCCATGCTTGGTACACACCTTGGTTAGGAGATCCATGGTGTACAAAGGCAGGCCAGTGTAAAGCCATGATGCAGAACTCGGACCGTGGGTCAGACTGCCTGGGTTCAAATCCACACGGATCACTTACAGGCTGTGAGGCCCTAGGCAGCTCACTTAGTACGCTCCCTAATTTTCTCATCTATAGCCCAGGGGCAATGACAGCAAATGGAATAAGCTGAATAAATAAGCTAATGTGTATAAAGTGCTTAGCAAGGTGTCTGGTACACAAAGTAAGGCCTTTACAGCTAACGTAATCACCCTCATTATTATCAGGACAGTTACATTTGATGAGGATGCATATCTAGTTAGAGCAGAGCACTCACTATAAATCCTGATGTGTTACTTGAGTACTTCCTGCAATATTAAATTCAAGGGTAAGTGAGCTCCAGAAGTCATAGTGGGACTAAGCGTGTAATTAAGATGGAGAATAGCTTTACGAGTTGGATATTCAATGAGTAGTTGGAATCCTCAGGGCTGCCTCCTTGCAGTTCCAGGGCACCATTCACATGGATGTGAGCTGTGCAGCACTATGATCTCACTGTCATCCTTCTCATGTCTCACTCAAGATCTACAGAAAAAGTGGGGTTTTCTATGTTATAAGAAGTCATATTCAGGATATTGTTTTTGAGAAAGTTGAATGTTAAGAGAAGGGTTAATTAATTGGTTGGAGATTGGAGGTTGTAAGCAGAGAAATCCGTGTGTAGACAGAGCTGCGGCAGTGAGGTTCCTATTAAGTACTTTGAAGTATGTAGAATAAGGAACTGGATTTTGGACTGCACAATGACTGTATGAGGAAGACAGAACAGACCTTCCCTGTGAGAACAGCCTATAAGGATCAATGTCTGTTAGACCTGGGGGAAAGAGGACTGTGGACAGTTGAAGCTACATGGATGAGGACAAGTCTGAGCCAGGTGGATGCATAGGCACGGTGGGAGGTGCATGGATAAGGGAAAGTAAGCTCCTGTTCCTGGGGAAGGGGATTCATGAGAACAGTAACATGGCAGGTATCCAGCAGGGGCTTGCTGGAAAACCTCCAGATGTAGAAAATGATGGTTATAAACTTACATTTCAAATAAATGTTCAATGGAAAATAAAGTGTTTTCTTTCCTTTTTTAAAAAAATTTTAAATGTTTATTTTTGAGAGAGAGAGAGAGAGAGTGCAGGGGAGGGGCAGAAAGAGTGAAACACAGAATCCAAGGCCAGACTCCGAGCACAGAGCCTGATGTGGGGCTTGAACCCAGAGACCATGAAGTCATGACTTGAGCCAAAGTCTGATGCTCAACTGACTAACCCACCCAGGTGCCCAAGTATGTTTTTCATGGTAAAAATGTCAGAACATATGCCAAACCAAAAATGTAAAAGGGAATAACCACTGCTACTTCCACCCCCTCAAGAATAATCATCAACATTTTATCAAACCTTCTAGCTTTTGGTTGTGCATATTATTTTCCCATTGTTATCATGCAGCATACACAAAATTGTGTATACTGGCTTAAATGTTTCTCCGTTTGTTTTTTAAAAATATGTTGATCATATGGTAAACTCAGATTTTTCTTTTTCATAATTTTAGTTCCTTGGCAATGAAAATGGTTTTCGTGGTGTTCTGTGATCCTCTGCTTGTTTAGGGAACGGTAGGGCGGTGGTGTGGGAGAGCTTTGTCTGTCCAGTGTCACAACCGTGCAAAAAAATGTTAGCCATTGTTAACAAGTTCTGGCACAGGGCATTATTGTTTTAAGAGGTTGCCAGATAAGGTAAGAGATTGTTTCTGCACTATGGGGTGAAGGATATGGTTCAAAAACCACATTTCCTGAATGAGAAGGGCTGGAAGCAGAAGAGGGACAGTTGAGTGAAGTGTTTGAAGGCTGGGCTTGGGCTAGAGTTTATTGCCTTTTTTTCTTTTTCTTTTTTTTTAATGGTAATGTCCTCAGCATTGAGTAGTTAATTTTGGTTCTTAAGTAACTGTTTTCTCAAGATGGATAAATGGGTTGGACGTTTTCTGAGACTTTGAGTATCTGATAATGTTTTTTTGTATTTGTTGGTTGATAATGTACTTAATGGAAAACTTCGTGCATTTTTATAGGGTTTGGTCTTGCGATTCCCTCCCTCAAATTCTGTGGTTTTTGGTTTGATGTCTGTTTTTTGGTATTGGTTGGAGAAAAGAAGTGTTGTGGGTTGAATTGTGTCCCCCTAAAAGATGCTGAAATTCTAAACCCCAATGCCTGTGAAGGTGACCTTATTTGGAAGTAGGGTCTTTGTAGATGTAATTAAGGTAAAATATGGTTATGTAGGACTCGGGTGGGCCCTAATTTACTGTGACTGTCCTTAGAAGGAAAGAAATACAGACACGGGAGGAAGCCCTGTGATGGCACAGGCAGAGATTGATGTATCTACAAGCTAAAGATAACAGGCAACACCGGAAACCAAGAAAGGCATGGGCTAGATTCTCCCCTGGAGCCTTCAGAGAGAGCCTGGCCCTGACCAACAGCCTTAAATTGTAGACTTGAAGCCTTCAATTTCTGTTGTTTAAGCTACCCAGTTTTTGGGTAACAGCCTAAGGAACTAGGATAAGCGGTCTGAGGGCAGTTGGGTTCTGGTTCCTTTGAAAGTCTCTGTGGTTTTCGTAGCCCATTACACTTTCTTAAAAAATTTTTTAATTTTTTTGAAACTATATTCTTACTTGGATGTTTGTGGTAGAGAAAGAATTATCAGCTCAACTTTGCCAGGATGAGTTAAGGTGCATTCCCTTGAGGGAAACAGCCTAGGGTATGGTGGGGTCCTTTTTATCTACATACATTAATTCAGAATATATATTTTTTTAATGTTTATTTTTGAGGGAGAGAGAGCCTGTGTGTGTGCATGCAAGTAGGGGAGGGGCAGAGAGAGAGGGGGCAGAGGATCTGAAGCCATCTCTGTGCTAACAGCAGAGAGCCCAATGCGGGTCTTGAATTCAAGAACCATGAGACCATTACCTGAACTGAAGTTGGATGCTTAACCGACTGAGTCACCCAGGTACCCTGTTTTTTTTTTTCCTTCTCTGAAGTTTGTTTGTTTTGAGAAAGAGAAAGACCACATGAATAGAGAGGGGCAGAGAGAGGGAGAGAGCATCCCAAGCAGGCTCTGCACTTACAATGTGAAGCCCTATGTGGGGCTTGAATCCACGAATTGTGAGATCATGACCTGGTGCGAAATTAAGAGTCAGATGCTTGAGGAGGGAGGCAAGATGGTGGAGAAGTAAGGAGCTCCGTACTTGCACTCGCGCCCATACATCACACAGAAAAGATCTGAAGCCATTGGAAACCATACAAAACCTGAGAGACTCTGAGAAAAAGGACGCAGAATCCACTGAGAAAGCCTTCTAACGTGAGTGCGAACCGGGGAAGGTAAAATCGGGCTGGGATCGGAGCCTCCAGGGTGGGAGGCGATCCCCCTCTACCCTCTACGGGGAGTGAGAGGGGAAAAGGAGAGAGTCCGAGACAGAAAAATCTCCGCTCGGTGCATAGAAAGACCGTACTTGCCAAATACCTGCACACCGGGTCCCCTCGCGCCAACTGGTCCTGGGGGAGGCTGAGCACACAAACTGCTTCTTTGTGCCGCTACTGGAGGTTGGTTTTTAAAGCGGCGCGGGCGTGCCAGCCGCCATTGTAGCTCCAGGGCTGCTGGGACCCCTGAAAGAGACGCGCAGACACCGGGCGTCCGCGCTCCTGGCTGGCTGGAACTCGAGAGGGAAGGCAAAGAGCTAAAAACTGGGAAATTTGCCTGTGAGTTCGTGTTTCGGGTGACGAGCCATAGAGAGACCCGGTTTTCCTCACTCCAGCAGCGGCGCGCCTGCCGCCATTGTAGCTCCAGCGCTGCTGGGACCCCTGAAGGAGACGCACAGACACCGGGCGTCCGCGCTCCTGGCTGGCTGGAACTCGAGAGGGAAGGCAAAGAGCTAAAAACTGGGAAATTTGCCTGTGAGTTTGTGTTTCGGGTGACGAGCCATAGAGAGACCCGGTTTTCCTCACTCCAGCGGGCTCAGGCTACGCGGACCCGGCAGGCAAGCCCCCGCGCATGCGCACCAGAGCCGACCCAGAGAAGGAAGCAGCGATCCTGACTCTGCCCCCAGAGCTCAGCAGGGAGCCTGGAATTGCCCGAGGGGGTTGTCTGGGAAGCTGTGTCTAAGGCAACTTCAGCGGGGCGCGGACTGGGATTTGGAGATTGGAACTGGTCTGGGTTGAAGAGTGCAACCAACTTCGGCTGCGTCCCCGGAACGGGGAGTTGACACGCCAAAAAAAAAAAAAAAAAAGCGAGCTGCAGCGCGGGGTTCAAGAAGGGACTGGAGCACCGTCACTCTCCTCCCCACAACCGCCAAGGCAGAACCCCCGCCTGAGGCATCGGATCACGCCACGCCCATCCCTGCCTGAGAGGTGCCCTCCTCCCTTTTTCTTTTTTTTCTCCTTTTTTTTTCTTCTTTTTTTTCCCTTTCTTTTCTCTTTTTTTCTTCTTCTTTCTCTTTTCTCGCTTTTTTCCCCAAAACACTGACCTGATTAACTCTGGTCGCCAGCTTGCTTAAACAATCACAAGTCCATTCTGTAAATGTAAATTCTACACCTACCGACTTTTTCAGCTATTTCTCTCAGGAGTAATTAGACTATATAGTTTCTCTGGATAATTCCAGCATCCTTCTCTCACCTATCCAACCATATTCTACCCTTTACCTCTTTGAAAAAAGTTTCTTATCCCTTCTGCCTGTTCATTCTATTTCAAAATCTGCCTTGTCTCACCCTGCCTTCTCTCTTTTTCTCTATGCTCTTCAACCAGCGCTGCATACACACGGCTATTTAACTGTAGCTGGGAAATCCAGGTATATGCTTTAAACCGTTCTTTGTCCATCGGTTTTCTTCTTTTTTCCTTTTCTTTCCCCCTTTTTGACCCTTTTATGTATTTTATACTCCCTATTATTCGCCCTCCCTCCTCCGTCTTTTCTCTTAACTTTTTCGTTTTCCCTCTCGCTTTGCATGTTAGTTGAATTAGCCTGTGCGTTTGTGTGCTCCTGCTCCCTGTGTGTTTGTCTGTCTGTTTTCTTTTCCAGGGCTACCTCAAGAAACAAGCTAGAGTACACAAGGTGAAGAGTCCCAAATATCACTACGAATAGGAAAATAAAATAACTAAGGTCCCAACAAGAGTGACCGAGGGATACCATTCAAAAAACAATCTCTGAAAGGATAGGCCCTGGAAAGTCAAAGAGTTTCTTGGATATAGCAGTGCTCATAGAAACAGAGAGCATAACAGGTCTTTAAAACCAACAAGAGCCGGAAAGCTAACTAAAATGACGAAACGAAAGAGCTCTCCTCCAAAGAAACTCCAAGAAGAAATGACAGCTAATGAACTGCTCAAAACAGATATCAGCAGCATAAGTGAACAAGATTTTAGAATAATAATGGTGAAATTAATAGCAGGGCTTGAAAAAAACATAGGGGACATCAAAGAAACTATGGCTACAGACAGAATGGAAAATAAAAATAGGCATGAAGAATTAAAAATGCGATAAATGAGATACATAATAAATTAGAGGCCTCCAATGCACGGATTGAAGAGGCAGAAAGGAGAATAAGTGATTTAGAAGACACCATTATAGAAAAACAAGAAGCTGACAAAAAAAGAGACAAACTGATCCAGGAACAGGAAAGAAGAATTCGAGAGCTCAGCGACACAGTCAAACGCAACAATATCCGTATCATAGGAATCCCAGAAGAGGAAGAGAGAGGGAAAGGTGCTGAAGGAGTCCTGGAACAAATTATAGCAGAGAACTTCCCCGACCTGGGGAAGGAAGTCAATGTGGAAATACAAGAGGCTCAGAGGACTCCTCTCAGACGTAACTTGAATCGATCTTCTGCACGACATATCATCGTAAAAATGGCAAAATACAAGGACAAAGAGAGAATTTTGAAAGCAGCTAGGGAGAAAAGGGCCCTCACATACAAAGGGAAACCTATCAGAGTGGTGACAGACCTATCTACTGAAACGTGGCAGGCCAGAAAGGAATGGCAAGAGATCTTCAATGTGATGAACAGTAAAAATATGCAGCCAAGAATCCTCTATCCAGCAAGCCTGTCATTCAAAATAGAAGGAGAGATAAAAACCTTTCCAAACAAACAGAAATTGAAAGAATTTGTCACCACGAAGCCAGCCCTACAAGAAATCCTGAGGGGGATGCTCTGAAGGAAAGGTTGCAAGGAACAAAGATTCCAGAGACACCACCACAAACATGAACCCTACAAAAGATACAAAGACTCTAAACCCACATATTTCAATAATAACACTGAATGTAAATGGGCTGAATGCTCCAATCAAAAGACATAGGGTAGCAGAATGGATTAAAAAACAAAATCCATCTATATGCTGTCTACAAGAAACTCATTTTAGACGGGAAGATACCTTCAGATTAAAAGTAAGGGGGTGGAGAAATATATATCATGCTACAGGAAATCAAAAGAAAGCCGGAGTAGCGATACTTATATCAGACAAACTGGACTTTAAATTAAAGACAATCACAAGAGATGAAGAAGGGCACTACATAATAATTACAGGGTCCATCCATCAGGAAGAACTAACAATCATAAATGTCTACGCACCGAATATGGGAGCACCTAAATATCTAAAACAATCACAAACAGAAACAAGCTTATAGATAAGAATGTGCTAATAGCAGGGGACTTTAATACTCCGCTTACAGCAATGGATAGGTCAACCAGACAGAAAATCACTAAAGAAATAATGGACTTGAAAGATACATTGGACCAGATGGACCTGACGGATATATTTAGAACTTTACATCCTGAGGCCAGGGAATTTACTTTCTTCTCAAGTGCGCATGGCACATTCTCCAAGATAGATCACATACTGGGACATAAAGCAGCCCTCAATAAATATAAAAGAATAGAGATCATACCATGCACACTGTCAGATCACAATGCTTTGAAACTTGAAATCAATTACAGGAAGAAGTCTGGAAAACTTCCAAAAACATGGAGGTTAAAGAACACCCTTCTAAAGAATGAATGGGCCAATCAGGCAATTAGAGATGAAATTAAAAAATATATGGAAACAAATGAAAATGAAAATACAACAATTCAAAATCTATGGGATGCGGCAAAGGCAGTCCTAAGAGGAAAGTACATTGCTCTCCAGGCCTATTTCAAGAGATTAGAAAAAGCGCAAGTCCAAAATCTAACAGCTCACCTAAAGGAACTAGAGGCAGAGCAACAAGAACGCCCTAAACCCAGTAGAAGAAGAGAAATAGTAAAAATTAGAGCAGAAATAAACAACATAGAGACCAAAGAAACAATTGAACAGATCAATGAAACCAAGAGTTGGTTTTTTGAAAAGGTAAACAAAATTGACAAACCTCTAGCCAGACTTATTCAAAAGAAAAGAGAGAGCACACAAATAGACAAAATTATGAATGAAAATGGACTTATTACAACCAACCCCTCAGAAATACAAGCAATTATCAGGGAATACTATGAAAAATTATATGCCAACAAATTGGACAACTTAGAAGAAATGGACAAATTCCTAAACACACACTCACTACCAAAATTCACACGGGAAGAAATAGAAAACCTGAACAGACCCATAACGAGTGAAGAAATTGAATCAGTGATCAAAAATCTCCCAACAAATAAGAGCCCTGGACCTGATGGCTTCCCTGGGGAATTGTACCAGACATTTAAAACAGAATTAATCCCAATTCTTCTCAAGTTATTCCAAAAAATAGAAAGCGAAAGAAAACTCCCGGATTCATTTTATGAAGCCAGCATCACACTGATTCCCAAGCCAGACAGAGATCCAGCAAAAAAAGAGAACTACAGGCCAATATCCTTGATGAATACGGATGCAAAAATTCTCAACAAGATCCTTGCAAATCGAATCCAGCAGCATATCAAAAGAATCATCCACCAAGATCAAGTGGGATTCATTCCTGGGTTACAGGGCTGGTTCAACATTCGCAAATCAATCAATGTGATACATCATATCAATAAAAGAAAAGATAAAAACCATATGATCCTGTCAATAGATGCAGAAAAAGCATTTGACAAAATACAGCATCCCTTCTTAATAAAGACTCTCGAGAAAGTTGGGATAGAAGGAACCTACTGAAACATCATCAAAGCCATCTATGAGAAGCCTTCAGCTAACATCATCCTCAACGGGGAAAAACTCAGAGCTTTCCCCCTGAGATCAGGAACACGACAGGGATGCCCACTCTCACCACTGCTGTTTAACATAGTGCTGGAAGTCCTAGCATCAGCCATCAGACACCAAAAGGAAATCAAAGGCATCAGAATTGGCAAAGAGGAAGTCAAACTTTCACTCTTCGCAGATGACATGATACTCTACATAGAAAACCCGACAGACTCCACCAGAAGCCTACTAGAACTGATCCAAGAATTCAGCCAAGTTGCAGGGTACAAAATCAACGTACAGAAATCGGTTGCATTTTTATACACCAACAATGAAGCAACAGAAAGAGAAATCAAGAAACTGATCCCATTCACAATTGCACAAAAACCATAAAATACCTCGGAATAAACCTAACCAAGGATACAAGAGATCTGTATGATGAAAACTATAGAAAACTTATGAAGGAAATTGAAGAAGACGCAAAGAAATGGAAAAACATTCCATGCTCATGGATAGGAAGAATAAATATAGTTAAGATGTCATTACTACCTAAGACACTCTACACATTCAATGCAATTCCAATCAAAATTGCACCAGCATACTTCTCAAAACTAGAACAAACTATCCAAAAATTTGTATGGAACCACAAAAGACCCCGAATAGCCAAAGTAATCCTGAAAATAAAACCAAAACGGGAGGGATCACCATCCCAGACTTTAGCCTCTACTACAAAGCTGTCATCATCAAGACAGTATGGTATTGGCACAAAAACAGACACATAGACCAATGGAACAGAATTGAGAACTCAGAAGTGGACCCAAAAGTATACAGCCAACTAATCTTTGACAAAGCAGGAAAGAATATCCGATGGAAAAAAGACAGCCTTTTTAACAGATGGTGTTGGGAGAACTGGACAGCAACATGCAGAAGAATGAAACTAGATCATTTTCTCACACCATGCACAAAAATAAACTCAAAATGGATAAAGGACCTGAACGCGAGACAGGAAACTATCAACACCCTAGAGGAGAAAGCAGGAAACAACCTCCTTGACCTCCACCGCAGCAACTTCTTACTTGACACATCCCCAAAAGCAAGGGAATCAAGAGCAAAAATAAACTGTTGGGACCTCATCAAGATTAAAAGCTTCTGCACAGCCAAGGAAACAACCCAGAAAATTAATAGGCAACCAACCGAATGGGAAAAGATAGTTGCAAATGACATATCAGATAAAGGGTTGATATCCAGAATCTACAAGGAACTCACCAAACTCCACGCCCGAAAAGCAAACAACCCAGTGAAGAAATGGGCAGAAGATATGAACAGACACTTCTCCAAAGAGGACATCCAGATGGCCAACAGACACATGAAACGATGCTCAGCATCCCTCTTCATCAGGGAAATACAAATCAAAACCACACTGAGATACCACCTCACGCCAGTCAGAGTGGCTAAAATGAGCAAATCAGAGAACTCTAGATGCTGGCGAGGATGTGGAGAAACGGGCACCCTCCTACACTGTTGGTGGGAATGTAAACTGGTACAGCCCCTCTGGAAAACAGTGTGGAGGTTCCTCAGGAAACTAACAATAGAACTCCCCTATGACCCAGCAATAGCACTGCTAGGAATTTACCCAAGGGATACAGAAATGCTGATGCATAGGAGCACATGTACCCCAATGTTCATAGCAGCACTCTCCACAATAGCTAAAACATGGAAAGAGCCTAAGTGTCCATCAACAGATGAATGGATCAAGAAGATGTGGTTTATCTAGACCATGGAATACTACATGGCAATGAGAAACAATGAAATCTGGCCATGTGTAGCAACATGGATGGACCTTGAGGGTGTTATGCTGAGCGAAATAAGTCAGGCAGAGAAGGACAAATATCATATGTGTGCACGTATAGGAGGATTAGGAGGAACTTGACAGAGGACCAAGGGGGAGAAGAAGGGCGGAAATGGTGGGGGAAAGGGAGAGAGGCAAACCATGAGAGACTCTTGAATGCTGACAAAACTGAGGACTGATGGATGTGGTGGGGAGGAGGGATGGGCATGGAGGAGGACACTTGTGGGGATGAGCACTGGGTGTTATGTGGAAACTAATTTGACAATAAACTATTTGTAAAAAAAAAAAAAAATAAAAAATAAAAAGAAAAAAAAAAAAAAGAATATTAAGAGTCAGATGCTTGACCAACAGAGCCACCCAGGTGCCCCAAGATTTGTTCTTAGTTTTTAAAATTATCATGTCCTTATTTCTTTTGAGAAACACCTTTTGTTTTTCATATCTATAATCTTTTTACACATCATTAAAATGTTTGCCCTTCTCTGCATCTGGGTAGACTTCCTTAAGCTTGTTCTTGATCGTTGAATGGATTTTCTGTAGTGTTAATTTTATTCTTTGTGTCTGAAATGTGGATCAAAATCTGGCTACTGCATTTTAAATTTCCTTGCTTTTTTCCTCTTATTTTTAATGTGAACCTAGTGTATAGGTAAAATAGTCAAAATATCACAGCATATGAAGGCATATATCCTGTATTCTACTTAGGGTACCACGCACTTCACTGAAATTTTTTCTTTGTCCTTTTTTGGGTGGGGGGTCTTCAAGAAGATACTCCTTTCCTTTTTCTCATAAGCATTCCTCAGAATGTTTCCTCATTCTGCCATCATCTATTATTTTGTGGGTGTTTGTAGGGGAGGCTTTTCATCAAAGAGAAAAGATCTAGTCAGCCTTGGTTGTTTTTTTTTTTTGATGTTTATTTTTATTTTAAAGAATTTTTAAAATATTTATTTTTGAGAGCAAGAGAGACAGAGCACGAGTGGAGGAGGGGCAGAGAGAGAGGGAGACACTGAATCCAAAACAGGCTCCAGGCTCTGAGCTCTCAGCAAAGAGCTCGACATGGGGCTCGAATGCACAGACTATGAGATCATGACGTGAGCTGAAGTCAGATGGTGAAATCATGACCTGAGCCAAAGTCAGGCTCTTAATCAACCGAGCCACTCAGGAGCCCCTAGTCAGCCTACATGTTTTCCTACGTGGATCTGTTGGTACCTGCTAATAAGTGTGAGGTAAAGACAGAAGCGGATGCCCAGGAAAGGGCCTGGATAGCTCCCTGACCTGGTGGGCTCAGTATGCTTAGGCCTCTGGTTGTTGCAATAACAACAAAGGATGCCCTGTTGTTATCCTTAACATTATTGGGAATTTTTCCTTTTTTGACACTCTCTTATCTTTACATATGCTTTTTGCATTTATGAGCTTGTCTCTTACTTTGTAGTTACAAGTATCTTATCAGGCTCTTGGGTGATATTTTAAATGAAACCGGAATTGATGCTTTTACCACCATTAGCCTCCCATCACCCCACCCCCTGTACTCCTGGCTGTTCCCCCTCTTCCTTGTGCTTCCATATTCCTTGGTCCTGACTGCCTTATTACTAACCCGTTCAGCCTCTGCTTTCTCCCCATTCCCTGTATCTTTCTGCCAAACCTGTCTCTCTTCCTTCCTGTCCTCTTCTTGGCAGACCTCTGGATTACCCTGTGTGTGCTGAAACCACAGGTGTGCCCATACTCCACCACCAGCAGCAGAGATGCCCAGGACCTGGAAGAGACCCGGAATGCTGGGTGGGCAGAAAAGAAATGAAACGTGTGCTTACACAGAGCCCATCGATGATGGGAGCACGTGTGTTCAGTGCTACCAAGAATCTGACCTTTTTCAGAGCAGGGTCCTGTACTGCATCCACTTCAGTCAATAGAACATAAGCTCACCTAGCAGTCAGCCCCATACATGGTCCCTTTGGATGGTCTTTGTGGAATAGATCTTCATTTCATTCACCTGCCAGGTCAGGCCATCATGGGTGGTGGCCCATTTAGGCCTAAGATCTTCATATTTATATATGGCTCAATCCTAGGGAATGCAAACATAAAATATTTACAGGAAACATATGCATATAAAATATAAACCATATGAAAGTATATACCTTCCATCCTTGCTCCCAGTTGGTCAGTTCCTTTTCCCAGAGACAGCCACTGCTGCTGGTTCCTGTGTGTCCTTCCAGAGATCCCCCCACATGTACAACTGTGTATGTTTACACAGATTTATATAAATAAATTTATAGTGTATAAACAGATGTGCATACAGATAGGCACACATATACACACACACTCAAGGAATGTACATTGTATTTTAATCATCTGTATGGTGTCCTCCAGTTTCTTTCCATCTCTCCCTCCTCTGTCTTGGAATAGGAGCGTAAACATTTTGGATGTCTTTGACCACCTTTCTGCCTTGTGGGTTCTCAATCCTGGCTGTCCCTGAGAATCACTTGGGGGAGAACTGTCAGTGCCTGAGCCATACCCCAGACCAGTTATGATAGCCTCACTTGGAAGGGCTCAGGTTTCCCTGGGTGCTGGGATAGGGCAGTGCAGCTTCAGTTGGCAGGGAGCAGGCCCAGCAAATATGCAGAATCTGAGTGAGGGGTGTTCCAGGGGACTCAGGAACCCAAGTGCCGACCATTCCTGACAAGGGGATATAGAATAATGGATTCCAAGCAGGTTGAAGATGCGCCCTGTCAGGCTGCTTTTGACCACAGCTGGCCCACTGCTTTCTTCTTCCTCTGGGCTGGGCAGAGTGGCCACATTCTTGGTTCAATGAGGCAAGAATGACACTCAGCACATCCGCCCTGGACAGAGAGGGCAGGCTCAAAGGCTACAAGAATTTAATGAATTTACAGTGCGAAGGGAAAGGAGAAAAAACTATCTAAGGTGCTTGGTGACTAAATATCTATCTCGGATCCACTTTGCTTGTATGATGACAGCGTAAGGTGTGACTGACTGACTGAAAGAAAATTAATGATCTGAGCCCGGGTTCCTCCCAAATGGAATGATCCAGGAGTGCTGTGGAGCTAATTAACCAGCCGGCACGAAAAAGTGAAAATAGATGAGGGAACAGGTTTCTTTGCACAGTGGCCTGGTACTGTGCATAGACCTACATCTACTATTTTTGGCATTCCCTATTAAGTATTCAAAATGATGTAATGGCGAAAGGTATAGCTCAGTAGCCTTTTTTCAGGGTAGTGGAATGGATTCTTGATTGGACTGCCTGGATTCACACTCAGCCCTGCCATTGGCCGGTGTTCTTGGGCAGGATGCTGGGTACCTTCTGTGTGGTGGTCTCCACTTCATGAGGTCGTTGTGAGGATGAGATAACGGGTATGAAGTGCCTCCAACAAACCGTCCTGACACATAGTACATTAAAGAAGGTGTTTATTGTGTCAAAATACACCCCTCTAGGGCTTGAGGTAGGAGTTTTTCTGAGGTCTTGTATTTTTTAAGCTTAGAAACTCTTGCCTGGTGACCTGCCTTAAAGGAGAATTTTGACAGTAAGAAAGGAAATGCCAGTTTCTTTCCTCATTGTCTGTGTCAGGGTAAAGTACGTCTGGTTCTGTAACCACTGAGTATTGAGAATAAAACTGTGAGGGTAGTATTTACTGGTCTCCACGTAGAATCTGCTTGGTGGATTTTTGAAGACAAAAGGATAAACTTGGTCTGTTGACCATGTTTTTCTGTACTGGGGAGTAGGGGTGGAAGTTAGCTACTTTGTTGCCTCTTAGCTGTATTGTTTGAGTCCTAGTCACGACTCTATGAATTTCTGGAAAATTGCTTTCTTGGATACATTTATCTTAACTCTCTTTTTGAAAATGTACATTAACAATCAGTAGCTCTGGCTGGTTACTTGGGGAGATCCTGTAAGACATGAAACAGTTTAAAATGCTTTCGGTTGCAGAGAGAGCCTTCCAGAGGCTCCCAAAATGATACTTGGATCTTGTGGGATGAAATCTTTTCCAATTTTCTAGGTTTCTGTAAATATATATGAGTTATGTGGTTATAAAACCTTATGATGGAAAATATGTTTAAGAAACATTAATGCGCTCCCAGGCGGAGACTGCACAAAAGATGCCCTAACACATTTAATGCCCTAGTTAAATGTATTGCACAAGTCCCGTTTTCTGGAACTGGATAAACAGAACATTCTTTCTATTCTGAGCTTCCATCCCTCCCCAGACCCCCCCACCCCCACCTAGTGACTTCAATGGCACAATAAATGGAAATCTTATTTCCTGCATCTGCAGACCTATTTACCTGAATGTCTGAGCTCACCCTTGCCTTTCTCGGGTCTGCTCTTTCTGAAATGCGATTTTGCTTTCATCTCCCTGGCTTCTTTGCCCTCGTTTTTTAAACCTTCTCTAATCCTGCACTCCATTTACTTTAATCTGTAATGTTGGACATTGCCATTCTTCATAGACACCTTTAAACATTCATCATCTCCCAGATTTGCATTTTCTTCCATTGTGAACTTGAATCCCTTTACACACTCTATAACAGTGAAAAAAATTTTTAACCAAAGCCATTTCTAGCAATTTAAAATGCCTTATTGGATGGCGTTGTCCCCTTTGATAATTCCATTATCTTGGCAAACTATGACTTGGATTGATAGTTCCTTTGTGTTGTGCATATCTGCATATGTACATATTTACTTATATTTATTACAAATAGGAAGAACCTTATGCCCCCCCCCATGCTATTTATGGTCCTTTATTTTTGCAACTCAAAGACATGATTATAAAATAAAAGTTTATGTGAGTTTGTGTGTGTGTGTGTGTGTACACGCGCATGTGCACATGCACTCATGTGTTGGAGGCTGTATGTGACCTGCAAAGCCTAAACTTTAAAAGCAAAACCATGCTGACCCTTTATAGACTTGTTATTTAAGGGTATGACTGTTTTGGAGACTTCCATATTTTTTCAAAGTATAGTTCTTTTTTAAAAAATTTTTTAATGTTTATTTTTGAGAGAGAGTGACAGAGCACAAGCAGGGGAGGGGCAGAGAGAGAGGGAGACAGAATCCAAAATAGGCTCCTGGCTCTGAGCTGTCAGCAAAGAGTCCAGCAGGGGGCTTGAACTTAAAAACTGTGAGATCATGACCTGAGCCAAAGTTAGGCGTTCAGCCAACTGAGTCACCCAGGTGCCCCTCTTTTTTCTTTTATGTTTGTTTATTTTTGAGAAGAGAGAGAGATTGTGAACAGGGGAGGGGCAGAGAGAGGGGGAGATACAGGATCCAAAGCAAGCTTTGCCCTGTGATCAGAGAGCCTGATGTGGGGCTCAAACCCACAAACTGCAAGATTATGACCTGAGCCGAAGTCATATTCTCAACTGACTGAGCCATCCAGGTGACCCGCAGACGTGTGCGGTAGTGTGTTAGAGCCTGAGCTGGCCAGTTTCTGGAATTGGGAGAGGAGGTCTTTCTAGGTGTTTGACCCTTGCTTGTCACTTTTAACCCCCATGTCCCAGCTTTCTGCCAGTGGAACAGGAGGAGACCTGATAGATCATTGGTGGTTAATAACATGGTCATCCTACCTAGCCTGGCATTTCTGGAGTGGCAGGAACGGTGATCAAAGTGCATCTTATCACTTAATTGAGGTGGGAATAAAATAGGTCATAGTTCAAAGGACACCAAGTATTTGGAGCTAAAGGAAATGTGTCCACAGTGCTGATTATTGCAGCGAAATGTTTTTAATTCCACTTAAAATCTCTGTAAGCATCTGTTGTGGAATGTTAAATCAATCAGAGAATTTCTGGTGTCCTGTTGCCCAGTACCAGTATTAATATTATTCTCATGTATGCCCTTAGGAGATTCTCACTTTCTGCCACTGGCGTTGTCTGGATCTTTGTGATGTTGTTGGATTTATTTAGACCTGAACCCTTTTGCCTGTATATCGTTAAAGCACCAGGCTCTGGAATGCTGTCTCCAGCTTCTAAGCTGCTGGATCACCTCACTTGTTTCATGCCGCCTATTCATACATAAAACTTCTCTCCCTGCTTTGTGCCTTTCTAATAAATGGAAGCTGGAAGTTAGGGGTCTCTGTGTCTGAAGAACAAACCAACAGAAAGTGTTTGGGACTGATAATAGAGTAAGATGTCCAAGTAATCTTGAAATAGAAACCCTTCCTTCCCAAGCCCCATCTCCAAGTCCCTTTATTGCAGACCACATAAAATCAGTGTCAGAGTACAGCTGCCTGGAAGGCTGAAGGTCCTCATGGACCAGCCTGCTTTGGAAACTCATCCCCACCATACTTGAAATTAATGAAAATATTTGCTTTGCTTGATATAAACGAAGTTTATAGGCACAGTTTGTAATTAGGAAACTCTTTAATTTTCTTTTATCCTTCACTCCCCACTTTGCTTGTAGCACATTGGAGAATACAAGTATTTAAGAAAATAAACCCTTTTTCAGTAAGGAGCTTTACTTTTTATTTCTGGTGGTGTTATAATAGATGCATTTCTCCCTAATTTTGTGTCCCCATCCAAATTAAGGGGCTTGAAGTCTGGTTTGGGTTTTGTTTTGTTTGTTGTATAATAGGTTAGAAATATTTGTGTGTGAGTAGAGAAGACCATACCTTGTCCCAGTGCCTGCTTCTCTCAGGCCAGTCTAGACATTTGACTACCAGCTTGGCGATTAGGATGGTATAAGCGCCAGCCACAGGGCAGTATAGCTCTTTTTAAACCACACGGACAACCTCTTCAAGGTCCCTGGCACATCCTGTGTGTGTACCCCTTGGGGCTGTGGCCTCAGCACTTTCCATGTTTTTCTCTGTCTCCTAGTTTTCTTGGTAAATAGCCAGGAGTCAGGTGACTAGGTGCCATCCTTGTGGGCATAGCACCTGCTTGCATACCCTAGATGAGACCAGTGTGGTGGTGGGGACTGGTCATGAGCACCAGATACTGAGCTGGAGAAAACAGCTCTCTTTCCCTCTGCATTCTCATATCTCCTCAATGGGGGAGGCACTTAGCCCCAGTGGGCGCTGGCATTGCAGTATACCCCCAGCTCTGCCTTAAGGTCTCTTTCATTGATAGATAGTTAAAGGAGAGGCAGCTGGGAAACTTGATATCCTGGCTTAAGACCTCAAGGAGGGATGGTTTCGAAAAGATTTCTGACTTTCTCTGCAGTGATGTAAGAGTAGCTCCTGGGTCCTGAGAATTGGTGGTGATGGTATCTTAACCGTACACATCAGGAAGCAGGGTGAACGAGGGTTATAGGAGGACCAGAGAGGGTGACATTGCTGTTCACGTAGATTTAGGATATAAAGATTTCCACTAATTCTTGCTTGCTTCCTTCCCTCAGGGACAGAACATTTGCATGAATGCTGTTGTTTTTGAAAATTCTGGTGAGAGTTTCCCGGTAATTCTGTTTTCTTCTTTAAATACCTGTCCCTTGGGAAACTCGAGATTTATCACTAAATGTCCAGGTTTGTTAAAATCTTTCAAGCAGAGCTGGCCCAAGTATGACTAAGATTACCTTTCTGATGTCGCCAGCTCATCCATTGTGGGACCCATGGCTTTTCTGTTCACAGCTCTGCTGGTTTTGAGCTGCCTTTGAGGGTCAAGCATGAGCCTGTCTGCTGGTTTTAAGCCCCATCCCCCCGCCCCCCCCCCCCCTGCCCATGTTTGGAGGGGATGACTATCTATGTTACTGTGTCTCCTAACATGAAAAATGAGCACAGCGATGCAATTTGAACTTGATGGTTTGGACCACATCCCTTTTGAGTCTTGTACACAAAGATCTACACAAGTTGAGTTCTGATTCAAATCCAGGCCTTGATTTTTCAGAGCCAGGAAAGCCTGTTAAGGAGCATTTGGGTAGTGTTTGAGAGACTAGTTTGCTAATGGAAAACTTTCTATATCTTTTCAGTACTGTCTATAAATTAGAGCTTGTAGATGTTTTAATCATCAGGGTAATGATTTACCTTCCCTCTTCTCCTGTCCTCAGTTGCTTCGTGTACCCACTAGAGGGGAGGAAGTGATGGGTGGGGGAGGAGTGGTAAGAGGAGAGCATATTATCAGAATATCTGAGGACCAGTTGTATTTTTCAGAGAGGCTAGTCCTAGCCAACATACTCCCCTCCTTTTGTACTCTCTATACTGTAATTGCATCCTCTGTATATTGTCATCATACCTGTTTACCCTTGAATATCTGATTTCATCATAATAAGCTTGTTTGTTCTTAGGCTGAATACCAGGGAGAACCAGCTTCATCAGTGAGCCATATTTCAGTCTCATGACTAAAGGTTGGGCTGGTTGAGTTGAAAGAGAGTGGGGGTGTGCCATGGGGAGCATGGAGTAGATCTAATGAGAGAAGAGATGTATGGTGCTGGAGAGGAACGTTGAAGTAGAGAGACCCTCTCTTGGGATCCCTTACTGAACAGAAGTGAGGAATGAATCCAGCTCTGGAATGGATCTGGGTGTTCGAAACTATTCTAAGATACTTGTGTAAGGCCAGTAATCCCCCATGGGGCACCTGGATGTTTCAGTCGATTAATCGACTTTGGCTTGGGTCATGATCTCACAGTTTGTGGGTTCAAACACTGGGTCGGGCTCTGTGCTGACAGCCTAGAGCTTGGAGCCTGCTTTGGATTCTGTGTCTCCCTCTCTCTCTATTCCTCCCCTGCTAGTGTTCTGTCTCTCTCAAAAATAAACAAACACTAAAAAAAAAAAAAAAAAAAAAAAGACCAGTAACTACCCTCCCTCCCCACTTCAGCTGAAATCATAGCTTCTCGTGGATCATTCATACTTAGTCTTAATCTCAGATTGGTGGCTCCCTCGACCCATTGTTAGGAGTGAAACTGGGCCAGTTGATCAGAAAGGCGTATGAGGTTGAGTTCATTGACTCTTATCTCACATAGTAAAAAGTCATAAGAATGGTAGAAGAAAAGAAAACATTAAAAAAACAACATACATCGATGATATATGGGAATTATATTCTAAGGATCTAGTTCTTAGGAATTAACCTGCTTGTAATGGATGATCTAATTTAAGGTTTTCTCTCTTTACTCCAGGAGGTGACTTTGGTCCAGAGACTTCTTCCCCAGTCTTGCCCCCTGGCCATGGTGGTGACTTTTCTGTGAGCAGCCTCCCTGTAGCAGAGGACACCTACAGGGTGAGCTTGGCCAAAGGTGTCTCAATGTCTTTGCCTTCATCACCTCTGCTGCCTCGACAGTCTCATTCGGTGCAATCAAGATCAAATAAAAAATCCCCAGGTAAATAAGCAAGAAAACAGCACCCTTACTAATTGTCTCAGTTATATATGTAATGCATGTATTGAAATTAAGCAAAACTAGTGCTTGTAAGAAATTTCCTGGGAGGTTTAACTTCTGAAAGAAGAAAATCTTCAAAAATAAAGTTTTGATTTGAATTTAGACTAATTTCTTTAGTTCAACCTATATATGAACTATTTTGATTGCCCAGATTAGACTTTTACAAAGATTCAAGATCTTGTTATCAATATCAATGTTAATTATTGGTCTTGTTTTCTTGATGGTGAATTAGGGAATGCTATAATCTAAACTCATTGTAGTGCATTTAAAGATTATGGATTTTGGCAAGTATAGTCTGACAGCAGTCCATTTATTACTGCCAAGTGTTATATACTGATATACTTTTTTGATTACATTACTCAGTATTTGAGCAGCTATACGATTTGTGAAAATTCAGATTCATAAGGGGCTGGGAGCAAAGGTGTTATGGATTACTTGTTTAAAGTATTTTGGCTTCCCTCATCATTACCAACTTTTTGCACTTAACATTAATAGTGAAAACACAAATGTTACTTAACTTTGAGAGGTTACGAATCAAATGTGAGGAAAGCCTTTCCAGAATGCTGATCTTCTTCTAGGTTTGCTAAGCATTTGTTTACTGAGGGCAGAACAGTTTGGGACCTTTATTGATCGATCGTATGCCAGTGTAAGGATTCTTCTCATTTACCATGAATATGTTTGGAATTGGTCTACAGTGTGTCTTGGGGTTATAAAATTGGTGTCTGTTTTTCTGGTTTCCTAAATATTTGTATTACTTGAGATGTGATAGGCATGATTCCTGAATCATTTGCAGTTTATGTGGTGACAAAATTAAGAGAGCAAACCTTGAGGCTTTGAATGTTAGAAATGGTGTTATGAATTGGTAAGTGTCCAAAATCTTTTATTGTCCTAGAGCTTTCTTATTTTGGACAACATTGTTTACAATCCAGTCATTAGCTGGAACTTGGAAACCTTTTGGTATGAAGCAATTTCCTGTGCCAAGGAATTTGACCTGTTTATCAGCATTTGGGGAAATTCCTGGAATGTCCTTCCTTCTCTTTGCCTTTCCCTACCACTATATCTCTTTGTCAAATTTCTTCTCTTCTTTCAAATCATGGTTCCCACACTGCCTTTCTTGCTGGTTACCCCATTGGAATCACTCTATAAAAACTGTGCAGAGTGTTATACTTTTTTCTTTATCAGCTACGTCATTTGTCTTTTTTCCTTGAGTCAGTGTGTTTATGTGCGTCCTGTGCCTGGTGGGCATGGATGCGCATGGTGTCTTCTTTAAGTATACCTCATCTATAAAAAGCATAATAGAATTCTGAACCCATCTGGATTCCTAAGGGAATATTACTTGCAAGTGCCAAGTACAGAGATATGACCTTTAGGAGAATTTGCCCTCCTGTATAGCCTGTGCTGCTGCAAAGGAATTGATGCTTCTTGGGCCTTAGACCTGGTGAATATCTTAGAGACTAGGGAATATGCATTTCACATAGGATTTTATTATTAACAAACTAAATGTTTGTTTTAGTGGAACTTCAGTCTTCCTTTTATTTTTTTAAATTTTTTTTTAATTTATTTTTTTTAATGTTTTATTTATTTCTAGGAGAGAGAGAGAGACAGCGTGAGCAGGGGAGGGTCAGAGAGAGAGGGAGTCACAGACTGAAACAGGCTCCAGGCTCTGAGCTGGCAGTCAGCACAGAGCCCGACGCGGGGCTTGAACCCGTGAACCGCGAGATCATGACCCAAGCGAAAGTCGGACGCTTAACCGACTAAGCCACCCAGGCGCCCCTTTAATTTGTTTTTTTTTTCCACTTCTATTGAAATACATTTGACCCATAACATTGTGTTTGTTCCCTGTATATAATATAGTGATTTTATATATGCATGTATATATTACAAAATGATTACCCTAAGGCTAATTAACACATCTATCACCTCATATAGTTATAATTTGTTTATTTTGTGAAGTTTTAGTGGGATGTTAGGCAGCAATGAATGGCATGGCAGGCATGGGAAGTATGGCTATCTAGAAGAGTCTCAGAGGCTATAGGCTCACTGGCCAGAAATCACTGGCCTGGTCTTCTGTGTCCTGACCAAATTTGATGTCCTTAGTGTTGAGAAAATATCCTATAGTTTGCCTTTCTCTGTGGGAATAAAATTTATTTCTGCCAAACTTTTTGAAAGTCCTTATGAATAGAAGGGAGTAGTTTTTCAACATTCAGCCTTTTAATGGATTGAAGAAAATACTCTCTGTTTAGATGCTTTGGGTCCAAATTAAATACACTAAGCAGATTCTTCTCTAACGGAGCCATGCTTGTGCATTGCCCAAATTTTATGCAGCAAATTAATGCCTCACAGTGGTAATTTGGCCTCATTATCTTGGCAATTTTAATTCAAAAGGGAAGTTAAGGGCATAGATGCTTGCTTAAAAATGTTAGTGACTCAGAGTACCTCAGACAATAAACAACGTTTTTCCACAGTGTCTAACACAGGCAGGTTTCTGTTCAAGCCATATTGTTAGAAAAGTATCCAGAGACCTAGTGTTCTACCTGCCTATAAAATTAGTTGACATATGGTTGTGAACGTGCACTGGATTTAAAAATAGCCATCTATTTAAAAAGCTAGCACTGTTGTTGCTAATGGTACAATAAACACGCTGTGCATGCCGCACCCGTAGATATTGAGGCCTGTACCAGTGGGCTATGCTTTAGGATCTTGTCATTTTTCAGACCTAGCTCTGAAATTACCTTGATGACTTCTGTTGTCATTTGTAACATAAGACCCCATTCTCTCTCTTTTAAGAGGATGCATTAAAAAAAAAAAAAAAAAGAAAGAAAACCTAAACATGTTTTACTTGTTTGGATAGAAACTCTTCACTAATTGATACTAATCAAGAAATTGTCAGGGTCTGAAATTATTTTAGCAAAGGTCAAATCCTAGAAACCCCTGTAATAGGCATTCAACGCAGCCTGTATTAATGAAAGTTTGTATTTTAATATAATAGGTGATTAGCTCCTGGGCCTTGGGAACTCTGGGCCAGAGAGTTTCATTAACCTTGCCGTAATGTGACCCTGGATTTTTCATTGTTGAGTTTCTTACATTTTACTTCTATTGCTAGTTAGTATTATTTAGTCTGTTAATACCTTCCTCCATATATTTATATTTTTTCCCTTGTTAGTCTGAAGATGCAGTTTTTGAGTATTGTTTCAATTTCTGGGTTTTTTTTTTTTTTTTCTGAATGAAAACTACATTTGTGGCTAAAGAAAACAAGGACCAGTCTCCCTTACAGTTTTGTGGTGGTTGCAAGCCTTTTTGGACTAAGAAGTCATTAATATTTGTAATGTATCCTTTTGTCTTCCAGAGAAGAGTAAAGCCCATTTCCTGTGGTTTATTTATTAGTAATATCATTAGTTACTTTATATTCGGATTATATTTCCCAGATGACTTTGGGCCCATTATGAAACACTCAAAAGGTAGGGCATGAGTGAGAAGCAAGCTTTTAAAATACCATGATGGGGGTATGGCAGCAGATGGTGGGAAGTGGGTGATCATGCTTTTTTCATCCTCACTTATATGGGAAGAGTGGATAGTGCAGGCTACTTGCACCTGTGCTACTTCTGATTCTAGTTCTGTCTCTGTTGACAGAGCTGATGTAGCAATTGTGGAAACCCCTCTGGCTTTTCTGTTTCTTTAAGAAACCTCAAAGCTGACAGCCTGTAAAGTAGAAGTCTTTCTACCCTTTGATTTTTGGACCATAAGTAATTGTCTGCCAAGGCCCTCCCTTACTCACCCTTTAGGAGTGTTTCTTGTAGAAAATTTGGAGATCCCAGGATACAGACAGAACTACTCTTGGCATTTTTATTTAAAAAGTTATTTTTATCTACTCCATCTAGACCTGAGACCACACATGTGGTGCCTTTTTTCACTTAGTATTATATCATGAACAATTTCCAATTTGCTTGAAGAACTTGAGATTTAATGTCTGTTATTTCAGTATTTCATGATTCATTAAAAAATTTAATGATTTATTAATTTAATTTATTTACATAATCTTTTATTTATTGAGAGACATGGGGGTGGGGGACAGAGAGAGAGGGATTCACAGAATCTGAAGGAGGCTTCAGTCTCTGAGCTGTCAACACAGAGCTCAATGCAGGGTTCGAACCCAGGAACCATGAGATCATAACTGGAGCTGAAGTCAACCAAAGTTGCTCAACCGACTGAGCCACCCAGGCGCCCCTGTATGAATGATTTTTTTTTTTTTTTTTTTACAAATAGTTTATTGTCAAATTAGTTTCCACATAACACTCAGTGCTCATCCCCACAAGTGCCCTCCTCCATCCCCATCCCCCCCTCCCCCCACATCCATCAGTCCTCAGTTTTTGTCAGCATTCAAGAGCCTCTCATGGTTTGCCTCTCTCCCTTTCCTCCACCATTTCCACCCTTCTTCTCCCCCTTGTTCCTCCGTCAAGTTCCTCCTAATCCTCCTATACGTGCACACATATGATATTTATCCTTCTCTGCCTGACTTATTTTGCTCAGCATAACACCCTCAAGGTCCATCCATGTTGCTACACATGGCCAGATTTCACTGTTTCTCATTGCCACGTAGTATTCCATGGTATAGATAAACCACATCTTCTTGATCCATTCATCTTTTGATGGACACTTAGGCTCTTTCCATGTTTTAGCTATTGTGAAGAGTGCTGCTATGAACATTGGGGTACATGTGCTCCTATGCATCAGCATTTCTGTATCCCTTGGGTAAATTCCTAGCAGTGCTATTGCAGGGTCATAGGGGAGTTCTGTTGTTAGTTTCCTGAGGAACCTCCACAGTGTTTTCCAGAGGGGCTGTACCAGTTTACATTTCCACCAACAGTGTAGGAGGATGCCCGTTTCTCCATATCCTCGCCAGCATCTAGAGTTCTCTGATTTGCTCATTTTAGCCACTCTGACTGGTGTGAGGTGGTATCTCAGTGTGGTTTTGATTTGTATTACCCTAATGAGTAGGGATGCTGAGCATCGTTTCCTGTGTCTGTTGGCCATCTATCTGGATGTCCTCTTTGGAGAAGTGTCTGTTCATATCTTCTGCCCATTTCTTCACTGGGTTGTTTGTGTTTCGGGCGTGTAGTTTGGTGAGTTCCTTATAGATTCTGGATATTAACTCTTTATCTGATATGTGTATGACTGATTTTTCACTGATTTCCAGTTGTTGGATATTTGTTATTTTTCAGGCTTATTTATTTATTTATTTTGTTATTGTAGTTTTTTTTTTTTTTTAATTATTTTTGAGAGAGAGCAGGGGAGGGGCAGAGGAAAGGAGAGACAGAATCCCAAGCAGGCTCCCAAATGTGGGGCTTGAACTCATAACCGTGAGATCATGACCTGAGCTGAGATCAAGAGGCGGATGCTTAACTGACTGAGCCATCCAAGGGCCTCCAGTTTTTTTTTTTAAATTGTATCATAAGTCATGACATTTTCCTTTATTCTTGCTATTAAATGCCTATGAATTCAAAATTGTTAATTGTGGTAAAATACACATAACAAAACTTACTGTTTTAATCATATTTAAATGTACAGTTCGGTAGTGTTAAGTACATTCACATTGTTGTGCACGCAGTCTCTAGAACTCCTAGTGTGAATGTTTGTCCACTAATTTTTATACACATCTAATCTCGCAAGAGTGGCACATTCCCAGAAGTGGAATTATTGAACTAAATGGACTACATTTTTAAAGATTCTTGATACATGCTGCCCAGTCACTTTCCAGAAAAGCTGTATTGATTTCACATTTACTCCAGCATTCTTTGAGAGGCTTCTTTTTGAAGTTAATGTCTTCTGGGAACTATCTTAGATGGATAATGCTGGTGAGGTGCTTTGTCCAGCCTAGCTGTGGACCACTCAGAGTTAGTAAGAAGGGTCTGAGAGAAGTCCTCTTGTCACTTTCCTCTTTTGAACTCCCCTTCTGTTGGCACTTTATAGACAATTCTCATTTCCTTTCTTTCCACAATACTGTGTCAGGGGAATTATCACAGCTGAATCAGATCAAGTTCATGGTCAGAAAAACACAAAGCTGGCTTCCAGTTTTAGCTATAGCCACGCTCCATCTGTTATGTAGGGAAGATCATAGACAGGTTAGAGTTGGATAGGCTGCCAGGCCACCTGTGAAGGCCCCTTTGCAGATACGGAAGGGATGCAAGGTCTAGAACTGGCCCCAATGGGCAAGTTATTAATAGAGTTTTGGCCTAAGCCCAGGTCCCCTGCTCTGTCCCCAGCACGTTCTCCTATTCCAGTCTGCATTGTTCTGCCTGTATGTTGACACATGAGCTGTAAATGACGCGGCTTTGTGTTCTAGTTGCATGCACACAGGGAGACCATAGGCTTATGTGCCCACATGCATCTGTGACAGGAAATGCACAGTCACAGTATGAGCCTGCTTTCAGAACCAGCTAGTGGTAGGCCCTGCTTTCACCGTATGAGGGCCACATTCAGCATTCTGACTTTCAGCAAGGACAGTTCCTTCTGCTGTGTGAATAGGAAAACATTGTTTGTTTCCTCCTGGAGACTTGTTATTTGATAGCCTCCTCCTAGAAGTAGGCAGCTGCCTGTGCCTTACTGCCACGCCCAGCTGTGACCCAGACACACATTTGCTGTTGTTCCGGTGTTTACGCATAGAACTCATGCGCATGCCTTTGCTCCACTGTGAGGACCTTTCTGCATGCTGTTTATTTCCCCATCCTTGATCCTGGTTTGTCTGTACCTTGGACTGACCCCAGAGTTTTAAAGAATGCTGATTCCTGAGTTCTGAGGTGTGGCCTGGGCATTGGGATTTAAAAAGAAAAAGCTTCCCATGTGATTCTAATATGTAGCAAAGTTTGAGAACAATTGATAGGGAATTAGATGAAATAATCATATATTCTTTTTTAATGAAGGTAAATACACAGATATCTTTATTTCCTAAATTTTAGAAATCATATTTGGGGAGGAAAATACATTACAACAGTGTACTAAAGATATAGAAAATCTTGGTTTCCTCCTACTCCCAGAAAGACCACCTCTTCTGACACTCGGTTGAATGTCTTTCCTGCCCTGTGTACCACATAATAAATGACAATGATGTATTTGTCCGTTTGCCTGAGCTCTGGACATGTGAAAGGTTCCCAGTTTTCCACTAAATAAAGAACAGTGGAAGACCATTCTTGTATATTAGTATTTAAAGGCATCTCTGATATTTTCATTGGATAGATTATGAAAGTGGGATTACTGGGTGAAAATGTAACGAACGATGAGAGCAGATTATATACTTGTCGTTTTTTCTCTTTGGTGGGGGGGATTTTTGTGGTGTTTGCCCTGTGTTCTATTTGGTTGATAGGTATTTCTTATCAAATCATCACAGCTTTCTTGTGTGTTTTAAGGCTATCTGTCATGTATGTCACTAAAACATTTTCCCAGATTATCATTTTCCATTTAATTAGGTTTATAGTGTTTTATGATCCACTAAAGTTTTTTGTTCTCTCAGTTCACATTTACATACTTTTACATTGTAATTTATCCAATTGCATTTTTAAAACACAGCTTTATTGTGATATTTCACTTACCCTATAATTCACCCATTTAAGGTTTAATGTTTTTAGCATTTTCACAGGGTTGTGCAACCATTGCCACAATCTAATTTTAGAACCTTTTTATCTCCCTTAAAAAAAAAAAAACCCATTCGCATTAGCAATTACTCCACATTCATCCCTACTTCCCTCTCCCTCTTCCTAATCCACCATCCTCCAGCCCTAAGCAAACAGTAATCTGCTTTCTGTGTGAATCACCCATTCCAGACATTTCATATAAATGAAATTTTGTAATATGTGGGCTTTCCTGAGGACTTACTTCATAGAACAGTGTTAGTTAGGTTCACCACATTCTATGTAGTATGTAACGGTACTTCTTTCCATTTTATTAACTAATAGTTTATTGTATATATGTGCCACATTTAAAAATCCATTCTTCAGCATGTGAACCTTTGGGTTTCTACTTTTTGGGTCTTCTGAATAATGCTGTTGTGAACATTTGTGTATACATTTTTGTGGGTATCTGTCTTTTCACTTCTTGAGTATACTCCTAGGTGTAGAATTGCTAGATCGTATGATAACTGTATATGTAGCATTTAAAAAATTTTTTTTTTAATGTTTTATTTATTTCTAGGAGAGAGAGACAGCGTGAGCAGGGGAGGGTCAGAGAGAGAGGGAGTCACAGACTGAAACAGGCTCCAGGCTCCGAGCTGGCAGTCAGCACAGAGCCCGACGCGGGGCTCGAACCCACGAACCCGCGAGATCATGACCTAAGCGAAAGTCGGACGCTTAACCGACTAAGCCACCCAGGCGCCCCTGTATTTAGCATTTTAAAGTAATGACAAAACATTTTCCAAAATGATTGCAACATTGTGTATTCCCACCAGCATACTGTGAGATTTCCAGTTTCTCCACATGCTTGCCAACACTTGTCATTGTCATTCTTTTTGATTATGGCCATCCTAGTGCATGTGAGCTCATGTCTCACTGTAGTTTTATTAATAAGTTGTAAGAATTCTTTTTATATTCTAATTACAAGTTCTGTATTATGCAAATTTTCTTTCATTCTGTGGGTTGTCGTTTTCACTTTCTTGATACCGTTGTTTCAAGTGCAATTTTTAAATTTTAATGTAGTCCAGTTCATTTTGTTGCTGTCCTTTTGATGCTCTAAGAAACCATTGCCTAATCCAAAGTCAAAAGACTTATGCCTATGTTTTCTCCTAAGAGAGAAAGGGGATCAAATCCCTTTTGGGTTAATTTTTAAATGTTTGTTTATTTTTGAAAGAGAGAAAGAGAGATCATGTGTGAGAGGGGGCAGAGAGAGGGGCTTTGGGCTGACAGCAAAGAGTCCAATATGGGGCTTGAACTCAGGAACTGTGAAAACATGAACTGAGGCCAAAGTTGGATGTTTAACTGATTGAGCCACTCAGATGCCCCGATTTTTGAGTTAATTAAAAACATTTTTTTAATGTTTATTTTTGAGAGAGAAAGATAGAGCACAAGCACAGGAGGGACAGAGAGAGAAGAAGATACAGAATCCAAAGCAGGCTCTAGGCTATGAGCTGTCAGCACAGAGCCAGATGTGGGGCTCGAACTTAGGAGGCTCAAGGTTATCAGCTTAGCTGAAGTTGGATGCTTAACCAACTGAGCCACCCAGGCCCGCCTTGAGTTAATTTTTTATGCATGATGTGAGGTAGGGTCCAACTTTACCCTTTTACATGTAGTTATCCAGTTGTTTCAGCACCGTTTACCCAAAGACAGTTGTTTACCCATTGAATGGCCTTTGACCAAGTCATTGCTATGCTCTAAACCAGCCCTGTTCTGCTTCTCTGCTTCCCCCTTTGCTTATTCCCCTCCTTGTGCCCGAGGTCAGAACTTCCTCTGTTAGAGTTGACCTCATGTATGATTTGCTTCTTTTGCTTCATCCAGCCTTCCCTTGGGTCTCTCCTTTTCCCTGTGTGAGAAATAACTTTGTGTTCCAAATACCTGTAGCACTGTGTTTACGCCTCCCTCTGCACAGCCGCTCATGGCATTTCTCTACCCTGACAGTCCATGAGCTCCTTGTCTTTGTTTCCGTGTGGAAGCCTTGAAAACAGGATATGGTTACTTCCGTTGGTTACCCTAGTGAGGGGGCTTAGGAATCTTCTTGTCAAAATTAGTAGGAATTTAGCAGTTGATGGTCATCAGCTCCATGTGATTGGTTGAAAATACTAATGGACACATAGGCAATTTCAGTGTAATGACCCTATGTTTATAAGGCTAGAAACATACCTTCCCCCATATTTATAGAGAACTGATTCTAATTCTTTAATGAAGGCCCTACCTCTCAGGGCTTTGCTATCATTAGGCAGTGAGCAAAGGGGAGTATGTTTTAAGCAGGGTTTGTCAGGGGCCTTCTCAATCCTACTTTTCTACACTCCTGTCACTCTTATATTTTCTCAGGCTCTTGGCATTTTTGCTGCATGTTTCCCACCGCCTGCGGTTAATGATGACTGGAGGCTTTATCCAGTCACACTTTACAGCAGTGTCAGCTGCACCCTGTGGTGGTGTCAGATGGCAGCTAGCACAAACCCGGTGCCATGCTCAGAAAGGAGTCTTTTTACCTCAAGAAAACAGATGGGGGCACGATCAGCAGTGGTGGGAATCTCTTCTTTTTGATCATTTCTGATGCTCGGAGAAACACAGAAGTCACAGAAGCTCATGGGACCTACTGTATTTGTAAGTAACATTGATGAACTTCATTGTAAAGTAGAAATCGACAGGAGGAAGAGACTGATGTTCCAGCCTGAATCCTCAAGCTTGTTGTGAAACAAGTCTGCGTGTTGGCAGGAGTGGCTGGCTGTGTTCTGAAGCCTGGCGTTGGGAAGCTGAAGTGAACATGGAATGGTGATCTTTAGGGGAGAGCTGAGTAAGAACCAGAGTGCTTACAAAGGGAAAACTGGGACCACAGGGAAAACCTACATTATCCAGACCTGGAATGTTAAACCAGTAAGCTTTGCCTCTGGGGGCTTATTGAGAGTAGCTAGTGAGAAGTCATATGTGGAACCCTTTCTTGGCACAAGTGTTCTGAGAAATAAAATTTAGGAAACACTTCCAAGGAGGTGTGACTTTCTTACCCCTTCTGTCACCAAGCTGGTCATCCTTTATTGGTCAGAGGTCCTAAGTGGCAATTAATGAGCTCACTTTTTAAAAAATAGAACTTTTAAAAGAGCATTTGTAGGTTCAGAGCAAAACTAAGTGAAATGTGCGGAGATTTCTCATACATCCCTAGCCCCTGCACATGCACAGCCTCCCCCATTACTGACATTTCTCATCACAGTGGTACATTTGTTACAATCTGTGAACCAGCATTGACATACCTTATCACCTAAGGTCCAAAGTTTACATTCTTGGTGTTAGACAGTCTGTGAGTTTGGACAAATGTTTAATGACCTGTGTCCATCTCTGTGGTATCATACAGAGTATTTTCACTGCCATAAAAATCCTCTGTGCTCCATCCCGTCCCCACCACCCACTGGCAGCTACTCACCTTTGTAATTCCTGTCTCCATAGTTTTGCCTTTGCTGGAAAGCCAAACAGCTGGAATCCTATACTATGTAGTCTTTTCATACTGGCTTTTTCACTTAATAATAGTATGCATTTAGGGTTCCTCCTCATCTTTTCATGGCTTGATAGCTTATCTTTTTTTAGTGCTAAATAATAGTCCATTGTCTGAGTGTACCGCAGTTTATTTATCCCTTCACCTACTGAAGGTCATCTTGGTTGTTTTCAGGTTTGGCAGTTTTGAGTAAACCTTCTGTAAATATCTGTGTGCCAGTTTTTTGTGTGGACATAAGGTTTTAATACCTTTAAGTCAATACCAAGGAGCATGATTGCTGGATCATGTGGTAAGAGTGTGTTTAGTTATATAAGAGAAACTGGCAAACTTCCTTTCAAAGTGGTTGTACCATTTTGCATTTCTACAAGCAATGAATAAGAATTCCTGTTGTTCTAGGGTCACCTGGTGGCTCAGTCAGTTAGGCATCTGACTCTTGATTTCAGCTCAGGTAATTATCTCACAGTCATGAGATTAAGCCTTACATTAGGCTCTGTGTTGGACACGGAGTCTATACTAAAGATTCTCTCTCTCCCTCTCCTTCTGCCTCTCCCCTGCTCACGTGTGCTGGCACGCCATGTTCTCTCTCTCTCTCAAAAAAAAAATTCCTATTCTATATCCTTATTTAGATTTGGTGTTGTCAGTTTTTTGGATTTTAGCTATTTTAATGGGTGAATGGTGGTCTCTTATTTTAATCTGCAGTTAGTTCCCTGATGACATATGTTATGGATCATCTTTTCTGAGCTCATTTTCAATCTGTATATCTTTTTTGGTGAGTTAAGGTTTGGATCATTTTAAAACCCAGGGTTTTTGTGTTCTTTTGAGTTTTAAGAGTTCTTTATATATTTTAAATTATAATTCTTTATCGCATGTATCTTTTTTCTCCCAGTTTGTGGATTGCCTTCTCATTCTCTTGACTGTGTCTTTTCAGAGAAGTTTTTAGTTTTCACAAATTTCAGCTTAGTTATTTCTTTCATGAATTGGGATTGTATCTAAACAGTCATTGCCATAGCTAAGGTCATTAAGTTTTCTCTTCCCTTCCTGTCCCTTCCCTTCCCGTCCCTTCCCGTCCTGTCCCGTCCCCTCCCCTCCCCTCCCCTCCCCTCCCCTTCCCTTCTTGGAGTTTCATAGTTTTGCCTTTTACAGTTTGGTTTGAGATTGATTTTGAGTTAATATTTGTGAAGGGTATAAAGTCAGTATCTACATTTATTTTCTTGCATGTGAATGTTCCTGTCATTCCAGCATTATTTGTTGAAAAGCCTTTTCTCCGTTACATTGCCTTTACTTCTTTGTTAAAGATCAGTTGACTGTATTTGTCTGGATCTTCTTCTGGGCTCTCTCTTCTGTTCCACTGAGCTATTTGTCTGTTCTTATGCTAATACTACATGGTCTTGATTCCTTTAGTTTTATAGTAGATGTTGAAGTAAGATAGTGCCCATTCTCTAACTTGGTTCTTCTCCTTCAAAGTTATTTTGGGTCTTTTGCCTTTCCACATAAACTTTAGAATCAGTTGGTTATTATCCACAAAATAACTTGCTGGGATTTTGATTGAAATTACATTGAGCCTATAGATCAAGTTGGGAAAAAATTGCCATCTTGACAATGTAGAGTCTTCCCTTCCATGAGTATGAATATCTCTCCATTTTAGTTAGTTCTTTGATTTCTTTCATCAGCATTTTGTAGTTTTCTTCATGTGGATCTTTTACATGTTTTGTTTATACCAAAGGATTCCACTTTTCAAGGTGCAAAGGCAAATGGTATTGTTTTTAATAAACCACTTGTTTATTACTGGTATATAGGAAGTCAATGGACTTATATATATGAACCCTGTATCCTACAAATTTGCCATAATCCCAGTTCCAGGAATTTTTTGGTCAGTATTTTAGATTTATTACATACATGAGCATGTCATCTGTGAAAAAAGTCTTATTTCTTCCTTCCCAATCTTTATGCCTTTTATTTCCTTTTCTTGCCTTATTGCATTAGCTGGGACTTCCAGGATAATAACGAAAAGGAGTTAGTGAGAGGGGATATCCTTGCCTTATTCCTGATCTTAGTGGGAAAGTTTGTTTCCACCATAAATATGATAGTAGAGTTTTTGTAGATATTTTTTATCAAGTTGAGGAAGTTGCCCCCTTTTTCCTAGTTGAGAGTTTTTATCAAGAATGGGTATTGGATTTTGCTGTGAATTACCTGTGTCTATTGATATGATCATCTGAGTTTGCTTTTTAGCCTGCTGCTGGGATGGATTACATTTTCTGATGTTGAACCAGCATTGTGCATCTGAGATCAGTCCCACTTGGCCATCATATATAATCTTTTTATACATTCTTGGATTCAGTTTGCTAATTTTTTGTTGAGGATTTTTTGCATCTGTATTTATGAGAGCTTTTGGTCTGTAGTTTTCTTTTAATGTCTTTGCCGTGTTGTGGTGTTAGAGTAATGTTGGCCTCATAAACTCAGTGAGTTAGGAAGTATTCACTTCATTTCTATCCTCTGAAAGAGATTGTAGAGAACTGGTATGATTTCTTCCTTAAATGTTTAGTAGAATTCACCAATGAACCTATCTTGGCCTGGTGCTATTTTGGGAAATTATTTGTGGATTTAATTTCTTTAACAGACACAGGCCTATTCAGCTTGAGCTCACTTTTTGAAAAGCCCTAGGAGAACAAACTATCCACCAGAAGTCAGAAACCTGTGAGACCCTGGTTTTAGTTAACCAAAATATTAATGATCTTGATAAGTGCAGAAGTCTCCATCTGCCCCAGTCTTGGACAGATTGGAACTGGATTCACCTCCCACTTGGTATACTTGGGTAGGTTATAGGTATTTCCTCAGCTGGGAAATGGGAGTAATAATGGTGCTTCTCTTTATAGGTAACTGAAATTTAAATGAGATGTAGACTGTGAAGTGTAGAGCCTGATAGACAAGCTCTTCTGTGGCGGTTGCTGTTTCAGTGTAGCCATCAGCCATGGAGCCCATCTTCATCTTCCTTCATCTGACTTCGTGGCCTTGAATGGATTCCCACAGTATCTGTCCTCTCAGTTCCCCATCCTTAGCCAGATGCCCCCTGGAGGGATTTCATCCTCACACATATGTGTTTTCTGGCAAGCGTATGTGCTTTTGATGTGCGGCAAAGCTTTATTGTCTGTGAACAGGACATGAAAGCAGCATGATGCAGTGGCTGACCCACTGTCTGGGTTCCAATTCCAGCTTTCCCACCAGCTTCCTATATTATTCATCTCTTGGTTTGCATGAGATTTCTGTGAAGTGATTAAAATGATGTCTGTAAAACTGCCTTGTAAACTGTGATGCAAGTGCAAAGGTTTAAGAAAGAAGTTTTGAGCAGAAAAGAGAAATTTGGTTAAGCAAAGGTAGGTTGGCTGGCGGTGCCCTGCCTCAATGACTTGTGAAACTCCTGTGAGCTCTTTATGGAAATGAGAGAGTGGTCCCTGAGGCTGATGGAGAGTAAGTGCTCCAAAGTGGTCCACACTTGCTCACTGGGCAATGAGAGCAAAATTTCAATGGAAGGTGAGTGAGCATTTACTTGTCCGAAGGTGTGCATATGAGCACAGTTACAAAGTTGCTCCTTACACAGGTAAGTGATAAAATTGGCATTTAATTAAGGCAGAAATCTTTGTATCAGGTTACCCTTGAATACCCCTTTAGCTGCTCATAAATGCCATCTGCAGACATACTGCCTCTGGATGGCACATTTTTCTTCTGCCATTGACACAGATTGTTGTTTATTTGGATGCACCAGATGAAGTAGGAAACTTGTACTCAGGTCTGCATTGTACCAGAAATGTGTACCTTACTTACCCACAGAATTCCATTATGTGAGGCCATGTAGGGGCCGAGAATGGCAGAGAGAACAATTGGTACATGTCTCTTCTCCCACAGAATCCTTCTCCTGCCTTGCAGAGCACATGCAGTTGAATGCAAGTGAAGTAATTGTGCCCAGGTTACAATTCCATTGTAACACTATCATTTTGAGACCATAGGAGGTATTATAGGTGCTTCTTTCTTGAGCATTTTGATATTTCACAAGGACTCTGGATGTGAGACTCTTAAGAACTCAAATTATGTGCGTGCTGTACACACTCTAGGGTCTAGTGTTAATATTTGATATGGAAATTAGAGGTCTTGAAGTGATGCTCACAGGCTAGGAATCTCCTGCTATTTTAATCAGAAGATGATTGTGGACTTCAAGATTTTTAGTAAAAATTCAATAGAAATTTTCTTTATTAAAAGTAATTTACTTTTACAAAATAATTTACAGTATTTTTTTTTTCCAGTTTTAGAGTTCTTATTAGAGCCAGGTGTATGTACTCTAAGATTTGAATGAATCTATGTATGCACTCATAATACATTAAAATTAGAGTCTATGCATATACTGAGAATGCATGATTTTTTAGAAGTGGTGAGATTTTAGCAGATCTTATCTACATTAGAGAAGATGAACTTGTGTATGCTTCTTTTCCATTGCTGCCTTCTAACTGGGGAAATTCTATCCAAGCCATGTAGTGCTGTGGTAAGTTTCTAGCCCTAAAAGGCAGATAGACCTGGGGTTCAAATCCAAAGTCCCTGTTCTTAGCAGCCCTGTGCACTTGGAAGTGACTTGACAAGCTCTTTGAGTCTTGGTTTCCTCATCTGAACTGGAGAATAAATTATCTACCATATAGTTTTTTGAGAGGATAGAGGGGATGCTGGTAAAGTGCCTGACTCCTAAAACACACTTAAGAAATTTGCTGTTGCCTGTAACTTCTGAAATCAGGTAACTTGCCCCTTTTCCCATGTGTTGGCTTCTCCTACTTCTTCCTCTTATGACTTCAGTTTGTCTGACCTGGTCAGTGAGGAAGACACCCCTGCCTCAGTGCAAGGACCTCTGAGGTCTTACTGTTGGCACCTGGATTTAGGTCTATAAGCAGAGGAACTGACCTGCACATAGCTTCTGTGAAGGGTCTGGTCAGATCTTACGTTGCTTTGCTTTTCACTTCCTGTAGTGGGTATTGCTCCCAGCCACATGCCTTGTTTGTTTATTCTTGGTCCTATTAAATTCTTATTGAAAGCTTTCAAGATCAAACAGTGAGCATGCAAATAGGTAAGATTTGGAGGACTGGGAGAAGCAGTTCACAAGGAAGCAAGCTGATACCAAAGTTTTTGGGGTGAGGGTAGGGAAACCACACAGCACCTCGAGGGGGGGGTTGATTCTGCCTCGCTATGAAAGATCCCTCAGAATGTCCACTTGAGCCCTGTGAGAGTCTCAGGAAGAAATGATGTCAACAGGCCTGGTCAAGGAAGCACATGTTAAACACTTACTGAGGACTTGATACTTACTCAACATTAGGTTTTGCTGCATATTTTTTTTTAAAGTTTGTGGTGTTTTTAATTTTTTTAATTTCAAAAATGTTATTATTTATTTTTGGGAGAGAAAGAGACAGAGTGTAAGCCAGGGTGGGGCAGAAAGTGAGAGGAAGTCACAGAATCTGAAGCAGGCACCAGGCTCTGAGTTGTCAGCACTGAGCCTGATGCAGGGCTTGAACTCACAGACATGAGATCATGACCTAAGTCGAAGTCAGACACTTAACTGACTGACCCACCCAGGAACCCCAAAAGTTTGTGGTGTTTTAATAAGCAGTTAAGGAATAACAGGTCCTGACAGGCTCCACCGGAAGCCTACTAGAACTGATCCAAGAATTCAGCCAAGTTGCAGGGTACAAAATCAACGTACAGAAATCGATTGCATTTTTATACACCAACAATGAAGCAACAGAAAGAGAAATCAAGAAACTGATCCCATTCACAATTGCACAAAAAACCATACAATACCTTGGAATAAACCTAATCAAGGATACAAGAGATTTGTATGATGAAAACTATAGAAAACTTATGAAGGAAATTGAAGAAGACAAAGAAATGGAAAAACATTCCATGCTCATGGATAGGAAGAATAAATATAGTTAAGATGTCATTACTATCTAAAGCACTCTACACGTTCAGTGCAATTCCAACCAAATTGCACCAGCATACTTCTCAAAACTAGAACAAACTATCCAAAAATTTGTATGGAACCACAAAAGACCCCGAATAGCCAAAGCTATCCTGAAAAATAAAACCAAAACGGGAGGGATCACCATCCCAGACTTTAGCCTCTACTACAAAGCTGTCGTCATCAAGACAGTATGGTACTGGCACAAAAACAACACATAGACCAATGGAACAGAATTGAGAACTCAGAAGTGGACCCAAAAGTATACAGCTAACTGATCTTTGACAAAGCAGGAAAGAATATCCAATGGAAAAAAGACAGCCTTTTTAACAGATGGTGTTGGGAGAATTGGACAGCAACATGCAGAAGAATGAAACTAGATCATTTTCTCACACCATGCACAAAAATAAACTCAAAATGGATAAAGGACCTGAACGTGAGACAGGAAACTATCAACACCCTAGAGGAGAAAGCAGGATACAACCTCCTTGACCTCCACCGCAGCAACTTCTTACTTGACACATCCCCAAAAGCAAGGGAATCAAGAGCAAAAATCAACTGTTGGGACCTCCTCAAGATTACAAGCTTCTGCACAGCCAAGGAAACAACCCAGAAAATTAATAGGCAACCAACGGAATGGGAAAAGATAGTTGCAAATGACATATCAGATAAAGGGTTGATATCCAGAATCTACAAGGAACTCACCAAACTACACGCCCGAAAAACAAACAACCCAGTGAAGAAATGGGCAGAAGATATGAACAGACACTTCTCCAAAGAGGACATCCAGATGGCCAACAGACACATGAAACGATGCTCAGCATCCCTCTTCATCAGGGAAATACAAATCAAAACCACACTGAGATACCACCTCACGCCAGTCAGAGTGACTAAAATGAGCCAATCAGAGAACTCTAGATGCTGGCGAGGATGTGGAGAAACGGGCACCCTCCTACACTGTTGGTGGGAATGTAAACTGGTACAGCCCCTCTGGAAAACAGTGTGGAGGTTCCTCAGGAAACTAACAATAGAACTCTCCTATGACCCAGCAATAGCACTGCTAGGAATTTACCCAAGGGATACAGAAATACTGATGCATAGGAGCACATGTACCCCAATGTTCATAGCAGCACTCTCCACAATAGCTAAAACATGGAAAGAACCCAAGTGTCCATCAAGAGATGAATGGACCAAGAAGATATGGTTTATCTATACCATGGAATACTACATGGCAATGAGAAACAGTGAAATCTGGCCATGTGTAGCAACATGGACGGACCTTGAGGGTGTTATGCTGAGCGAAATAAGTCAGGCAGAGAAGGACAAATATCCTATGTTTGCACATATAGGAGGATTAGGAGGAACTTGACAAAGGAACATGGGGGAGAAGAAGGGGAGAAATGGTGGGGGAAAGGGAGAGAGGCAAACCATGAGAGACTCTTGAATGCTGACAAAAACTGAGGACTGATATATGTGGGGGGAGGGGGGATGGGCATGGAGGAGGATACTTGTGGGGATGAGCACTGAGTGTTATGTGGAAACTAATTTGACAATAAACTATTTGTGAAAAAAAAAAAAAAAGGATAACAGGTCCTTTTAAGGCAGGAAAAACCTTACTGTAGCTTCATACCCATGAGTCACCTTGACTTTTTCACTGTTGCTTTTAGATTTCTTAATGGTACAGTGAAAGGTAAACAACAAAACGTATTGAGTCCAATGTTTTCCCTGAAATGAGAAAGAAACCTAGCAGACTGCGTAGGAGAATGATTTTTAATTTCCATGTGTATACTCTTATTATTGTGGTTTACTTTCCACATCTTCCTTTCAAACTGGAAATTCTTAGTTTGTGTGCCCTTTGGCCTTTGAAAATAGTTTCCTCTTTATGCACTAGTGCTCTCCTGAGCTCTTCCTTCCCCTAGCTGTCCTAGACTGGCTGGAGGCTGAGTTGGCAAGAGATTTTTCCAGGATACCTTTGATCATAACAGGACTTGTAGGTGGATATGACTTTTTTTTTTTTTTTTTTTTGGTAGTGACCTTTATTTTTCCAAATGGCCTCAGAGGCACTCTGAGTTACTTCAGTCTGTCTTTAACTTGGTGATTTCATGGCGTTCCACAAACATTTGTCTTCTAAAGGCTTGTTGAGCATGATCTGTATGTTGGGCTCTGAGGTAGAGGTGAGGTAAATAGGAAGGTAAATAAATACTTGGCCCCAAGCTTTAAGGACCTCCCAGTTTAGTGAAAGAGGTGCTAACTTGTAAAGCTTAGAGGTGTCTACAAATTTGTGAAGTCATGGAAAAGAACAAGAATCTCTGGGGGCAGCTGGTAATGTGCCAAGTGCATGTGACACTGGAAGGCACTCTTAACACATGAATTAGGGGATCCATAACTTAATGGGGTTTGAGTTGGCCAGGAAGACTGTTCTGTATGGAAGGGACAGCCCCCTGTGAGGTCTGGAGAGCATGCAGGCAGGTGAGTGACTGGAATGTACTGGCTAGAGCTCACAAGGCATCGTGGGGCAGCAGGTAATGTTAGAGAAGAGTGTGGAAATTCACTGAGATCCAGGAGTGATTTTAGTCTTTTGGCAGTGGTGTCCTTTAACTATTCTTTAAGTAGAGACATGGTATAGATAGAGGTTTTAGGACAGTAACTATTTTATATAGGACATCTTGGAGTTGGAGAGACTGGTTGGGACTCTTTTGTAATGATTCAGTTGAAATATAGTTACTAAAGCCTCTGCAGTGACAAGAGAATGGAAGGAGGGGGAAGTCTGTTTAAGAAAGTTGTAGGAAAAATAATTATAGGTTATGGTGACCCTTTTTTTAAAAATTTTTTAATGTTTTATTTATTTCTAGGAGAGAGAGAGAGAGACAGCATGAGCAGAGGAGGGCCAGAGAGAGAGGGAGTCACAGACTGAAACAGGCTCCAGGCTCTGAGCTAGCAGTCAGCACAGAGCCCGACGCGGGGCTCGAACCCACGAACCGCGAGATCATGACCTAAGCGAAAGTCGGACGCTTAACCGACTAAGCCACCCAGGCGCCCCCTGACCCTTTTTTTTTTTAAATTATTTTTAATGTTTTATTTATTTCTGAGAGGAGACAGCATGAGCAGCAGAGGGTCAGAGAGAGAGGGAGACACGGAATCTGAAACGGGCTCCAGGCTCTGAGTTAGCTGTCAGCACAGAGCCTGATGTGGGGCTTGAACCCAGGAACTGTGAGATCATGATCTGAGCCGAAGTCAGATGCTTAACTGACTGAGCCACCCAGGTGCCCCTGTGGTGACCTCTTTGTACATGGAAATGAGGGAAGGAAGACAAATGCAGAACCTCTCTGGGCCAGGGCTTGCTTTCTCTTTTCATACCATGGCATATAGGAGGTGTTTGTCTAGCCGTGGGGGTAAATGGACTGTTACTTGGGGTGCTACCCCAGACTGCCCAGCAGTCCCGACAGCTAAGGGATCCACATCTCCGTTCATGCTTCATTCATTCTTTGCAAACCAGTTGGGAAGCTTGCCAAGGGCTCTAGCTTGGTTTTCTAGATGGGTTCAGATGAAAAAAACTTATTGCATAGTGGCTTTACCCTCCCCTCCTATGTAATTATTAGGGTGTCTCCAAGGCGATTGTTATTCTTGTATTTTAGGTAAGACTCTGATGGTTGGAATTTCAATCCCAGTCGTGGAATTTAAAGTCATGCTGTTTCTGTCCTGCCATGGATGTAGCTGCTGTGTAATTAACTATGGTGTGGAATACAGAAACGGGTTGCTTGGGTGGGGTGCAGAGTTTGACTTTGAATAATGTGAGCCTTGGATATTCCATAGAGCCTTGTTTGTGAAGAGCACTGGGGAGTTGGAAGTGCAGAGCCAGAGCTCAGAAGAATTTCAAGACATGGCATCTGTGGCAGAGACTTGGAAGCATTAGTACAATAGGGAATGAAAAGTGTCGGTTCACTTTTGGAAATAGGGTAGTTGATGACAGAGTAGAATTTACAAATTTCTTCTGTCAAGAGCCAGATGTAAATATTTAAGGCCCTGAGGGCCATACGGTTTGTGTTGTTAACTACTCAGTTTTTTTATTGTAGCACAGATCAGCCATAGACAGTACATCAATGAACAGTCATGGCTATATTGCAGTAACATTTTATTTATAAAAACATACAATGGGTCAGATTTGACCCCTAGACCATAGTTTGCCTGCTTGAAGGAAAGGAAGTGAGGAGTGGAAAGTTAGTATTTGGTTAGTACTTAACTATGTGTCAGATACCTTATAAATATATTTAACCCTGAGGTATAGATAACTAACCCCATCTACTATTGATGGAGAGACCGAAGAGTTTAGATAATTTGCCTGAAGATTACAGAACTAGCTACCGCCTGGCTGGGATTTGAACTTCCATCAGCCTGATTGCAAAGCCCTGGACATGTCCATTTCACTTCACTGCTGACCAGAGCAGCAGTCTTAGGTTAGATGCCTCTCAGTAGGTACAGATGGTACAGAAGCCATCAGGCTCTTTATTCCCATGACCTTCAGTGATGCCATGTTTTTTGCCTCCGCCTGTATTAGTTTTCTAGTGCTGCCATAACAAAGTACCACAGAGTGGGTGGCTTAAACAATAAAAATGTATTTTCTCACAGTTCTGAAGGCTTAAGTTCTAAGATGAACGTGCTTGCAGGTTTACTTCCTCCAGTGGCCCCTCTCCTTGGTTTACAGATGGCCTCCTTCTCACTGTGTTCTCACATGGTCTTTTCCTTGTGCTTGTGCATCGTAGTGTGTTTCTGTGTGTCCAGATTTCATCTAAAAAGGACATCACTCAGATTGGATTAGGGACCTTGTCAGTGGCCTCTTTTAACTTAATTACCTCTTATTTACTTATCATTTTAAAAATGTTTATTTAAATCTTTTTTAAAAAGTTTATTTATTTTGAGAGACAGAGAGAGGGAGGGGGAGAGAGAGAAAATTCCAAGCCAACTCTGTGCTGTCAGCATAGAGCCCTATGTGGGACTCCATCTCAGGAACCATGAGATCATGGCCTGAACCGAGATCAAGAGTCAGCTTAAGTAAGTGACTGAGCCACTCCGGTGTCTCTTAATTACCTCTTAAAAGCCTCGTCTCCTAGGGCACCTAGGTGGCTCAGTCAGGTAAGCATCCAACTTCGGCTCAAGTCATGATCTTATGGTTGGGTGGGTTTGAGTCCCACATTGTTCTCTGCACTAATAGTGTGGAGCCTGCTTGGGATTCTCTCTCTACCTCTCTCACTGTCCCTCCCCCAGTTATGTTTTTTTTTTCTCTCTTTCAAAAATAAATAAACTTAAAAGAAGCCTAGTCTCCAAATACACTCACATTCTGAGATACGAGAAGTTGGGCTTTCAACATACGAAATTTAGGAGAACACCATTCAGCTTGTAACAGCCCTCTTCTGTGGTGAGTATCAATGAACTGTCAGGAACAGAGCCTAAATTCCTTAATACAGAAGATAAAGACATTCTCTTGTATGTGAAGCTATCTATTAGTTACCATTTGAGACTTGGGTAACTTTTTATTTTAGTTTTAGATTTATAGAAAAGTTGCAAAGATAGTTCAGAGTTCCTATATACCACATACCCAGTTTCTTATATTATTAACATAGTACATTAACGGTATTGTCACAATTAATAAACTAATACTAATACATTGTTACCAAGTAAAGTCAATGCTTCATTCACATTTCTTTAGTTTGTAACTAATATCCAGGATCTTCCTCAGGTTACCACATTACATTGATTTGTCGTGTCTCCTTAGGCTCCTCTTGGCTGTAACAGTTGGTCAGACTTTCCATGATTTTCATGACTTCAGCAGTTTTGATGCTTACTGTGAGGGGGCTTTGTAGGATGTCCTTCTGTTGGGATTTGTCTGATACTTCCCTCATGATTGAACTGGAGTCATGGGGTTTTGGGGAGGAAGACTACAGAGGTAAAGTGCTCCCTTTTTTCCTTAAGTTGATTTATTTATTTTGATAGAGAGATGGAGAGGGAGAGCACAAGCAGGGGAGAGCCAGAGAGAGGGAGAAAGAGAATGACAGTGCAGAGCTTGATATGGGGCTCTAACTCCCAAACTGTGAGACCATGACCTCAGCTGAAATCAAGAATCGGATGCTTAACAGACTGGCCACCCAGGTGCCCTGGTAAAGTGCCCTTCTTATCAAATTGGGTTGATGATGAATACTAACAAGGTGACTTACCAGTTTATGTTAACTGTGGTCACCTGGCCAAGGTAGTGATTTCCAGGTTTCTCCATAGTAAAGTTACTCTTTCTTCTTATGCCCTTCTCCATGTCCTACTCTCTGGAGGGGAGGTGCTGTGAACAGCCCACATAAGCAGGTAGGGGTGTTCTCCTTCCCCTCCTCGACAATGGGGTATCTGCATAAATGTGAGATTACTGCATGGGAGATTCATCTCTTTTTCCCTATTCAGTTACTTATATCAGTGTAGATTCATGGGTAGAAGGCATTTTAGATTGCACTGAGACAACCCAACTCTGGGACACTCCACCCTTCTGCCCCACATGTTGCCTTGTGGGCTGTAAGTGAAGTGAAGTTCTTTGCAAGGGGCCAAAAGTATCAGAATTCTGTTAGGTCTAGCCTTGGACAGAGAGTTGCAGTCCCACCAGTTTAATTACTTTGTATAGACTGTGAACCACATGTGTGTTCCCTGAAATCATCAAGAAGAAGCATTTCTGGGCTTCGTGCTTCTAACTCCTAATGGGTGCATGCATTATCCTGATGATGAAAAAAATGCTCTAGTGGATTTTGTCTGAAATCCGTATTGAAGCAGCGCCACCGTGTGGTAAATGCTGAAGGATCAGTGTGTTCCAGGAGCAATTTCTGTGTAGTCCTGGGACTCTTTGGGCCCATGTTCCTAAAAGGTTACCTTCTGACTTTGGCTTCGTACATGACCAGGTTTACATAAAAAGTAGACACTGGAAAGTTGGAATCCCCAATAGTTCTTTCTTTTGGCAAACTGCTAACTTTGGTCACCCAGACCACAAGGTATCTGGGTGTCTTAAGGTAAACTTTCTTTCATATTATTTAAAATTGTTTAATAGCTGAGGTATAAAAGTGTAATAGGTTGAAAACTCAGACTTCTGGAGCTGTTTTTCTTTGGCTTAGGCAGATTGGGGACTTACTTTAATAGTCATTTCATTCTTCTTTGCTCAAAGGTTTGAAGATGTTTGAGCCTGTGTGGAAAGCAGTCAGCGAGCCTGCTAATGCTCACCATGGTGTGTGGGAAAGTGAGGTGGGGTGGGATGACTGGAATGTTTACAGGAGGAGTAGTCTTTGGGGACGGGAGAGATGGGGAGTGGTGGGATAATTTACAGGGCCTTGTGGTTGACCTGGTGACTGTTAGCACATGCTAAGCTGGAGGTCAGTGTGACAGCCTGTTAGAGTTAGTTTAAAGAAAAAAAAAATAAGCAGCCACGCTTGTTGTAATAAGTCAGTATGGAATCAGGAGTTGTAAATTCAGTATTAATCTTGATCAGCTTTTGAGAATGAGATAAAATTGTAGTTGCTTTGATGAAGAAGAAAAATGCTAAAGAACCAGACTGTAACTCCATGCACAAACCCTGTCCCTGGGGTCAGGGCACAGAAAGTCAGATGTTGCTGGAGGAGGGTTGTGACTGGCTGGGTCACTGCAGGGGGCTGTCTGTCTGTGACAAGATGTGATCTGCCAGTGGCTCTTCAGCTGGCTCCTTGTCAGTGGTGTCATGGGTTACCTATGTCATCTCTGAGTGCAATTTGTCCTATTCAAACTCAAAAGAGATAACAGCTAAGCTTCTAGATAATCAGTCTGCTGCTGCTCTCTTAGGCTCCTGAGGGTTCCAAGAGGTGTTTCAGATAATGGCAGTCACATGCTTCCGGGCATGAGCTTCTCACCCCAGAGGTCAGAGAGGAATGTTTACCTCAGGCTCGTAAGTCCAGCCTCTGCTCTGCTCTGCTCTTGCTTTTTAGTCTCCAAGGACCCTGCCCTGGGAGTCTCTGGATCTTTAAAGGTCACTTGTGTGTGGCCTGACGCACCAACCTCTGACCTGTACAGCAGCACTGTGGGCTGCTCCTGACCTCTGAGGCTGTGTCTCAGAGCAGAGCCTGCCTCCTCTGTACAGACAGCAGGAACACGGAGGAGTGAGTTCTCTGGGGGATGCTAACAAGTACACCATGATGACTATGGGGGCTGTGGTGGCACATGGGAGGTTCTAGAATTCAGCTGAAGGACCAGAAATTAAGTGGCTTTCTTTGTTGTCTGGCTAAGGGCTGTGGGAGGGAAATAGGTGGTGGACTGTGGGAGACTTGTAGTTAAGGGAGTTTTTTTGGGTCTTTTTTCCCCTCTCCCTCCCTCCCTCCCTCCCTCCCTCCCTCTCTCCCTCCCTCCCTCCCTCCCTCCTTCTTTCCATCTTGAACTCCTTCCAGTGAGCATTTTGAAAGTGAGAGACTGACTTTATACTGTGGAGAGACCATTGTTAAAATGAGCCATTTGATGTCTGAGAACAGCATTTTGTATACTGAGGATGATAAGAGTTTCAAATTACTGTTCAAGGTATTATTGTTAATAATTTTAAACATGGCTTTCCATAGACTTTAAACTCAGTTTACAAATCTTATGTTTATAATCTAATTTAAAGTCACACATTTAAAATGATTTTCACTTAAAGCTAAAAATTACATACTTTGAATAGGAATCACAAAGCTGATCAGTCAGAAACTCCAATAGGCCATGTTTTGTTTTATTTATTTTTTAAATGTTTATTTTTTTTAATTTTTTTTAATGTTTTATTTATTTTTAGGAGAGAGAGAGACAGCGTGAGCAGGGGAGGGTCAGAGAGAGAGGCAGTCACAGGCTGAAACAGGCTCCAGGCTCTGAGCTGGCAGTCAGCACAGAGCCCGACGCGGGGCTCGAACCCACGAACCGCGAGATCATGACCCAAGCGAAAGTCGGACGCTTAACCGACTAAGCCACCCAGGCACCCCTTAAATGTTTATTTTGAGAGAATGTGCACACACACATACACACATGCACACTTGAGTGAGGGAGGGACAGAGAGAGGGGGGAGAGAGAATCCCAAGCAGGTTCTGCTCTGTCAGGGTAGAGCTCGAAGGGGGACTTGGTCTCACGAACCATGAAACCATGACCTGAGCCAAAATCAAGAGTCAGTTACTTAATCTACTGAGTTACCCAGGTGCCCCTATGTTTCAAGAACATAAGAAATTCTTTACTAGACATGTTTCCTGATTATACCCAGTGACCGCAAACTTTTTTTTTTTTTTTTTAATAAATGTTATTTTTGAGAGAGAGAGAGGCAGAGACACAGAATCTGAAGCAAGCTCCTGAGCTGTCAGCATAGAGCCTGATGCAGGGCTTAAGCTCACAAACCATGAGATCCTGACCTGAGCTGAAGTGTGATGCTTAACCAACTGAGCCACTCAGAAGCCTCTACACAAACATTTCTAAATGTAAAAACAGTTATATCAGTACTCTGAGGTTGACTTCTTTCTGACTATTTAATTCTCAACCTTGCCAAGGCCGCAGAGAACCAATATGATTGATCAGCTGAGGCAAGTTGAGGATGGGGCCAATAATTCATGACCATAGTACATGACTATATTAGGACTAAGTCTGGCTTCAAGGAAAAGCAATCAAATACATAATAGCTTAAACAAAATAAAAAATTATTTGTCTCTTGTTAATAGTCTGGAGTTAGACGTGGAAGGCTGAGGTGACTTCACCCTGTCTGTCATCAGGGAAACAGACCTCTGACTTGTGCCCATCCTCTGTGTTAGTTTCCTGGGTCTCCTGTAACAAAGTACCACAAACTTGGTGGCTTAAAACAATAGCAATTCATTTTCTCACCGTTCTGGAGACCAGAATTCAGCAATCAAGGTGTGAGCAGAGTTGCATTCCTCCAGAGTCTCTTGCTTGTCTGAGTTTCTGGGGACTCCACGTGATCATTTTTTTTGTGGTTGCATCCCTCCATTCTGCTCTGTCTTCACATGGCTTTCTCTCTGTGTGGTCATCTGGTTTCCCTCTGCCTTGCCTCTTTTGTAGGGATACTTGTGATGACATTTTAGCCCCACTTGGATAGTCCAGGATGATTCCTATGTCTCAGAATCCTTAACTTAATCACATCCACACAAACCACTTTTCCAAATAAAGAACATTAACAGGTTTCAGAGATTAGGTCATGGACATATTTTTGGACACCATTATCAGCCTGCGACACCTTCCTACCACAGGGTCACTTCATGGTCCACTGTGATTGTTAGAGTACTAGCTAGCTTGTCAACGTTTCCTCCCAGATGGAAGAAAGTGAGGCGAGTAATAGGGGGCCCCTCTCACCTGGGTTTGCTAGTGTTAAACACTTTCCTTGAAATCCCACCCAACACTCGGATTTCCTTTCAGTGACTGCACTGACCTAGCTGTCAAGGAGGCTGGAAAATGCACTCATTGATTTATTTAATGCCCTGTGCTGCTAAAGTATAATTTTCAAGAAAGCAAAAATAGGACATGTACATATAAAAGGTCATATGTCAACAGTTTTATTTAGCTCATTAATTAAGGAAGGAACGAGTAAGATGTTAAGACCAGTTTAAATGAGATTTTGGATTGCAGAGATTTATATTCTCTGCCACACAAAATTCATTTACATTGCTATGGACAGGAATCATTTGCATTGCTATTAAGTTCTTGGAAATGTGCAAAGCTGTAAAATAGTCCAGTTACTAGGAAGCCATTCAGGAATATAGAATGAGATAGTCCTGGAGAGTCTGCTTTACATGAAACAACCCTCACCACCCCACTCAAGGGATACTCTACAATCTCTTGGCCTCTTTCTTTTTTTTCTTTTTGAGAGTGAGAGCGAGAGAGCACCTGGACACATACTAGGGAGGGAGGGGCAGAGGATGAGGGGGAGAGAGAGATCTTAAGTAGGCTGCATGCTCACGTTGGAGCCTGATGAGGAGCTCCATCTCCAGTCTCAAGACCGGGAGATCATAACCTGAGCTGAAATCAGGAGTGGGACACTTGTGGCACCTGGGTGGCTCAGGCGATTAAATATCCAACTTTGGCTCAGGTCATGATCTCACAGTTTGTGGGTTCGAGCCCCACATCTAGCTCTGTGCTGATGACTCAGAGCCTGGAACCTGCTTCGGATTCTGTGTCTCCCCCTCTCTCTCCCTCTTCACTCTTCATTCTCTCTCTCTCTCTCTCTCTCTCTCTCTCTCTCTCTCTCTCTCTCTCTCCCCTCCTCCTCCTCCTCCTCCTCCTCTCTCTCTATCAAAATTGAATAAACATTAAAAAAATAAATAAAAAGAATCGGACACTTAAATGACTGACACCAGGTGCCCCTCTTTGCCTCTAAGTATTGGGGACGTTTTAAAACAGTGACCAGTTAAAATTTAGGGCTTTTTTAAAATATGAAAAGAGCCTAAGTGTCCATCAGCTAACGAATGGATCAAGAAGATGTGGTTTATCTATACAATGGAGAATACTACATGGCAATGAGAAAGAACAAAATCTGGCCATTTGTAGCAACATGGATGGAACTTGAGGGTGTTATGCCGAGCAAAATAAGTCAGGCAGAGAAGGACAGATACCATATGTTTGCACGTATAGGTGAATTAGGAGGAAGCTAATGAGGAGGACCATGAGGGAGAAGGGGGAAAATAGTTGGGGGGAGGGAGGTAAACCATGAGAGACTCTTGAATGCTGAGAACAAACAGGGCTGATGGGTGTGGGGGGAGGTGAAGGGAGGGAGATGGGCATGGGGGAGGGCACTTGTGGGGATGAGCACTGGGTATTATATGGAAGCCAACTTGACAATAAATGAAATAAAGGAAAAAACATATATAAAAGAAAAATAAAATAAATGTTCTCCCTCTAATAAAAATCAAACAAAAAGTTAGGATTTTTGGGTTTTTTTTTTTTTTTTTTTTTAACCAAGGTAGGAGGGGATGTGGTGGATGCTGGGACTAACCTCCAGCTGTTTCTGCCTCTCAGTAGGTTGGAGATATTTACCTCGAATGGAGGTGTCCTACAACTAGTGATAGTCCCCTGCATGATAGACACCCTGAGTCAGGCCTGCGTTTTTAATTTTCTTTTCAATTTTATAGCTGTGTAATAAAGTTCACTTTTTGTTGTACAGATCTATGGGCTTTAACAAATGCATAGAGTTGTGTTATCAGCACCACCACAGTCAAGTACAGAACAGCTCCCTTACCCCAGAATATTCCCACTGGCTGCTCCTCTGTAGTTAACCCTTACTTCCTGGGAACAACTAAATCTATGGTTTGCGTCTTCCAGAATTCCATATATATGCAACAATACAGTAGTTGGTCTTTTGAGTCTGACTTCTTTCACTGAGTATAGTACATTTGAAATTCATAACTTTGTAGGGATATCAGTACCCCTTTTTATTGCTGAGTATCCTTCTGTTGCATGGATATACTATAGTTTATTCATTCACCAGTTGAAGGACATTTCAATAGTTTCTATTTTTGGGTGATTATGAATAAAGTTGCCATAAACATGTACATGCAGGTTTTTGGGTTAATGTTTTCATTTTTCTGAGGTCCGTACCTAGTTGCAGAAGTGCTTGGTCACATAGTATGTTTAATTTTATGTAAAAATGCCAACTCTTTACTCTAGTGATTTGCCATTCTGCATCTCCACCAACAACAGAGGAGAGTTCCCCTTGATCTGCATCCTTGCCATCAGTTTTTACTCCTCATTTTTTTTTTTGTTTCGTTTCTAAATTTCACTATTCTAGTGTAGTGGTAGCTCATTGCCCAAGCTGGGCCTTTTTAGTGGTCTCAGTGCAACCTAGGTTATAACAATATCCATAGGTAATATTTCGACCTAATCTTATTAAGCTTATAAACCTTCTTATCCAGAGCAACAATTCTGATATTTCTCTATAGAAACTGTTGGAGTCTGCTTTCTTGCCTTTTCTTGCTCTTGATCTTGTCACCAGGAGCAAAGAAGGATTAGTTTTATGTGGGTGTGACAGGATTAGTATTACTGCAAGTAGGTGTGAGGATGGAGCTGAACAAAGTTTCAGGTGTTTCCTTCTGATGTCCTTATCTCTGATGTAGATCATGAAGGTTCATTTGTAGGATAAGGGTAGGGTGTGCATGTGTGTGCATCAGAGGTGTGTTTGAGGAGAATGGAGAGGTCTTGGCCTGGTCACTGTGGAGGAATGGGAGGGGGGGAGCTGATGGGTGAGGCATGGGACTGCCCATCTCCTGCCCTCTCCCAGGCAGGTCCCGCTGCCAACAGGTGTGACCTTTGGATAGACTGGGACCCATGCTTTTCCCTTTCACCTCTTCCCTTTCACCTCTTCCCTTACTCTTAAATTTCCCACCCTTGACAGAAGGAATGAATGGAGGTTAGAACAGGATTCCATAGTAGCTACTGTGGTGAATATTTGAAAAATAGCCCCAAATCAGGAAATTCCTTAGAAGTGACTAGTTTATAGTCAATAGTTATAATTCATTTAAAGAGCAGAAACTCTTTGTTGTCAAAATTAGTTACTTGTGCACCCCTTGAGTACACTGTAGTCTAAGGGAGCCAACAAGAGGCAAAATTGTCTTCCTCAAGCTGCTGTCATTTCTGTGTAGGAATGGGAAGAATAAAACACTCCCCCCTCCCCCGTTCACTCTCTGGTGTGATTGGTCCCCTCCCCCCCAGCTCAGGTCCTTCCTCTTGCCTCTACTTCTACTGTCCTCCCCAGGTCACTTAACACTGGCCATGGTGGCTCTTTCTAATCTTTATACTTGATGGTAAGCTGCTGTTTCAGGACATGGGCAAGGCCTTACATGGATACACAGAACTGGCTAACCCAGTGATTTTCAAACCCGAGGGTACAGCAGAAACACTCTAGTTTGGGATGGGGCTGAGAATTTGTATTTCTAACAAGATCCCTGGTCACACTGTTTTTCTTGGTCTCAGGACTTACTTTGAGCATACTGATCTGAACCTTTACGGAAAGAAAAGTTCTCAGGGATGCTTCCTCTCTCTCTTTGAAGTTGTTACTTCACTATGCAGGAGGGCATAGGGTTTGTTTCCTGCTTGTGCGAGTAACAGGAGAGCCCTTTCCCTTATGGGCTTTTTTCCTAGTTCCTTAGGGAAATTCTGAAATTAACCATTCGAGGAAGGAGTCAGATTTTTTTTTCCCTAGGGATGTCTTAAAACCAAGGTTGTGGTCAACTTTTATTTGTGATGCTTTGGTTAATGATTATTACCAGCATGACAAAATAACCTTCAGGCATTAGATCTTAATGGTAAACTATAATTACTACCAATAGAGGAGGTAAGGGCTAGAGAGGTCCCCCTGTAAACCTTGGTGTGAGTGAAAACAAGGGTTCTGTCTATACTTAGATTCGTTATCAGGCTAGTCAATGCAACCATATAACCTATTTTATATGCCCAGTAAAGTTCCAGCTCAGTTCTTTTAGGGGGCCGATGCCCTGACAGCACCTTGTATTCAGTGTTACCTGTAGTAAGTGTGAGAGTATTTCATAGACAATATGAAATTTTGTCTATTTTCCATAGACATTTTCCATTGTTGACCTAAGAAATTACTACAAATATATAAGCTTAAAACAAACTTATTTCTGTAGGTTAGAAGTCCAGGTACAGCATGGCAAAATTGGTTTCCCTGACCTGATTTCACAAGACCCACTGAAGATGTTGGCCAGGCTTCATCCTTTCTGGAGGGTGAGGGGATGAAACCTTCCTAAGCTCATTCATATTGGCAGAATTCAGTGTCATGTGGCTGTAGGATTGAGATCTCCACTTCCTAGCTGGCTCTTGGTTGGGATTGTTTCAACTTCTAGGGACTGACTGCATTCTTTTGTTTGTGGCTCCCTTCTTCCATCTTTACTGCTTGCAGTGTGTCAAGTCCAGAAGGGTTGAATCTTTATGTTTTGATTCTCTCTGACCACCTCCCCCAACTTCTGCCTTATCTTACCTCATACTCTTTATGTATAGATAAGGTCACATTAGTAATAAGTCAGTAATAAGATTACACTGATTTGTACCCCCCTTTCCTTACATAAGGCCCGGGCCCTTGTAAAAATGTTTCTGGAAGCCCCCCAGGGGCACATCACAGGTGCTGAAGAGCTGAAGATGGACGCTTCAGTCTTCTGCTTTTAAGAGCTTGTGTGATTACATTGGGTCTACCCATTAATCTAGGATAATCTCTCTAGTTTAAGGTCAGCTGATTAGTAACCTTAATTCTAAATTCCATCTGCAGGACCCCTTTCACAGCAGTACCCAGACTGTGTTTCATTTGGTAACCAGGGGACAGGAATCTTAGAGTGACCTCTTTCAAGGTTCTACCTACCACAGACAGAATTCCACTTATCCTGTCATTTTGCATTGGGGCCAAATAACTCTCTGGAAAAAGTAGGTTGACCTGGACCTTTTCCTTATTAAGCCTAGGCCAATTTTCTGAGAGCTTGCTAGAGTTTCTTCCCTGGGTCATACAAGGGCTAGAGTGTTTCCGAGATGTTTCTGGTTAATCCTCTTAACTTAATATGACTTTTACCACTGCAAATAAATTTCCAACAGCCATAATAATGATTTTAAAAAGTCAGGAATTTAGCCAGTGTGGAAGTCCATTTCTGACCTCAGGTGTGCTAAGTTGTGTCACTGTGTTGGCGGTGGTGGGCTAGCTAGCTGAGTTGTAGTGGTCTTGAGTGTGGCCTTATGATTAAAGGCTAGTTAACCTCTTGGGTCTGTATTCTCGATGAAGAGAACTAATTGCTTTTAGGCAGTAGATTAAAGGCACCTGACATACATTTATATCACATTAAGTATGTTGAAGTGTTTGGAAATAAAACTTAGGCAATGCGATAAAGAATGTTGTTCCCTCATCTGAGAGCTTTAGGAGAGCATGTCGACGTCTTGTTCTTACCCTGTGCCTGGCATGCAGTGGATGCCAGTGGATACTTGAGTAAATAAAGAAAGTGAATTAATGCATTTCCATGCTTTAGTATATAAAGACAGGTACAGTGTAGGAACAGCATGACAGATCAACCTGCATTGGAAGAAAGTGGAAACATTACTTGGTACATATTTTGTTGTACTAGGGGTTTACTTTACTCATAGTGCTGGGAACATGCACACTATAAACTGAGGCTTGAAAATCTTTGTCCATATTTATTTTAAAGCTGATATATTGAAAGGAACATGGCTTCATCTTGAAACACTGTTTTTCCTACTAGATTTAAGTGCCTGAATGGCAGTGCACATTTATATCACATAGCGCCTTGTGTATTGGGCAAATAAATAAAGGCTGTCTACTCTTCTCAATGCACTCTTAAAAAAAATAAGATATTTGAAATAAGAAAAAGGAGGCTTATTGAGAGTAATATTAGGCAACTCTTGTATTTCAAACACCATTAATTAGTAGGTAGCCCATTGTTTTCCTCTCACTTGTTTTTTCTTCCCTAGAATTAGTCTGCATTTCCCCAGACCTTCCCTGTCTTTTGAGGAAGTTATATACAGTAGTAACAACTCAGATTGCATTGACTTACTGCCCTTCTCTCCCTGCATAAGGCTCCAGGCTGTCGTAAGAGTGTTTCTAGAAGTTTCTGGAAGCCCCCTGAGAGGCAGACCAGAGAAGCTCTTGCTGTTGAGACAGCTGATGCACTTCTCCCGAAGTCTTGCTTCTAGTACCCGGACCCGTGGGATGGGGAGCCTCGTGCTGCCTTGTCCATCCCTGGAGTAGAGAAGCATTTGTCCCATCCAGCAGCATTTTAGGTTTTTAATGGTTTTTTTTTTTTTTTCTAGGAGAGAGAGAGAGAGAGACAGCGTGAGCAGGGGAGGGTCAGAGAGAGAGGGAGTCACAGACTGAAACAGGCTCCAGGCTCTGAGCTGGCAGTCAGCACAGAGCCCGACGCGGGGCTCGAACCCACGAACCGCGAGATCATGACCTAAGCGAAAGTCGGACGCTTAACCGACTAAGCCACCCGGGCGCCCCCATTTTAGGTTTTTATATGCAGTCTTCCCCTGCTTCTTGTAGGAGAAATCCAAGTGATGGACAACACGCTGTGCTTTAGATTGCCCTCACTTTGGGTCGAGGCTTCCTGATTGGGTTGGTTCATTGTCTGGCTCCTTCTTCTCTCAAAGTGAATCCTCCCAAAAAGCTCTCACCCCTCACGAGTAGGGCTGTGGGCAGTCCCACCAGCTCACCGGCCCTGCCTCAACTCAGCACAGGACAAAGCAGTAGGGAGGCAGGACAACCCTTCTCCCATTTACAGTGTTTGGTGTTCCAATCATGCCTTCAGGCCAGATCCCTCCCTTTCCCAGCCTCCACTGTGTCTCTTCCTCCTTCCAACACTTTCCTTTGGGGCACAGGAGGGAGAAGGGTCAGACAGAAGCTCTAAGCATTGTGCCCTTTAAATATCCTGACTGTGATCTGATAGTTTACCACAGTTTACCATTTGGGAATTGACTAACTAATGACATTTGCTTAAGTGATGAAGCTTCCCTCCCCCAAAGGAGATTCTCTTACTTACCCTTTTTATTATTCCCCTCTTGTGAACATTTCCCAGTGTAAAATGAAAACTCCAGACCACATAACCTTGACAGGAACCTTTTCTGTGAAAGTTAAAGGTGCTTAAAAAACAAAAACGAAAACCCTCTAAAAATGATTGATAACACAGAGTGCCACTTTTTCTAGTCTCCAGATGTTGTGAAAAATGTAAGACTGCTTTAAATGCAATAAGTAGCCTCAGGTGTTCCGTATCCCAAATATTACTTTCATATATATGTATAATTATTTTTAACTGAAACACTCAGAAATGAAAAGTAACCCCTGCCCTTCTGTCTTTCACTGCCTGGAGATAAAGCCCAGTTTGGTTTATTTCTTCCATCCCTTTTAAAAAATATTCCTTATATGGCAATTTCTAAGCAGCAGAGTAGTCAGCTATGTGATTAAAATGTCAAAAAGAGTAGGAAAACTGGCCTCTGGGAAAAGTATGTTTGGAGATTTCCATAAGGCAGAGGACTGAATGGTGAGAATGCCTGCGCCAGAGGTTAGAGACTGAAGTGGTTAAGGGTGGGCTGCCGACCCCCTTCCCAGACTGACACAGGTCCTTCTGGACAGTGAAAGGAGCTGGCAGGAGCCCTTCTTGTGCAGGCTGAGTACTGGGCATCTGTTTAACCTTTTCCGGGAACAATTTGTGTCTCTCTGTCATAAGCACCCTTCATCTTTAAAGTTGTGGACGCTTGCCTTGTATCACATAGTAGAGAATGGGGTTGGGGGTAGGGAATCTAGATGAGGTAAGGGGATCCATAGTTGTTACAAAATGAGTTATAATTGAGAACCATCCCCATTTATGATTGAAAACATTCCCCACTTATCTGAAACCTTGTAAACTGTTGTTTTTCCCCAACCACAACCGTAGACGCTGCTTAGACCTGAGGGGAGAAGGATGGTCTTCCTTAGGGGCCCTGCCCATGGTGGCCTGTTCTTTGCTACTTGATACCCTTGCTATTAAAGTATGACCATGGTCCCAGCCATACCTAGTAAGTATATTGGAGTCTTTTTTTTTTTTTTTTTAAAGTTCATTTATTTATTTTGAGAGGGAAAGAGAGCAGGTGAGTGGGTAAGGGCAGAAAGAGAGAGGGAGAGAGAGAATTCCAAGCAGGCTCCACACAGTCAGCATAGAGCCTGACATGGGGCTTGATTTCACGGACCGTGAGATCATGACCTGAACAAAAGTCAAGAGTTGAACACTTAACCCACAAAAGTCAAGAGTTGAACACTTAACCCACTGAGCCACCCAGGTGCCTCTCCTACTGTTTTTTGTCATATTATTTTTTTTTAAAGTAATCTCTATACCCAATATGGGGCTGGAATTTACAACCCCAAGATCAAGAGTCACATTCTGTATTGACTGAGACAGCCAAGGGCCCCTAGCTGATTTCCAAGCTGATACCTGACAGTCTTGCATCATATCATTTCTAAGGAACTCTTGCCTTAAAACAGAGTAGCCAAAGTACTATGCTTTCTGCATAATTGTTATGTAGTATTATATTCTGACAATTTGCACAGATTAACCTGATAGCGAGGGGCAAGGGAGATTACTTTAAGGTCGTTATGTTTGGGAACATTGAGCATTTAATTTTAAACAAAAAGCTGTGTGTAGGGGAACCTGGATGGTTCAGCTAGTTGAGCTTCTGGCTTCAGCTCAGGCCATGATCTCACCGTTTGTGAGTTAGAGCTCTGCTGTCCGCACAGAGCCTGCTATGGGTCCTCTGTCCCCTCCTCTCTGCCCTTGCCCTGCTTCAGTGCTCGCTCACTCTGATGTGCACGCTCTCTCTTTCTCTCTCTCTCAAAAATAAATAAACATTAAAATTTTTTTTAAATGCTACGTGTAGAAAGCAGCTGGGTAGTAATGTCCCTTGAGTAAGAGGGTAGTAGGGACATGGAATTATCAGTTTGGGTCTGTTGATAAGGAATATATGGCCACTTCATTTTGGGGGAGTTTTTCTGTTTCAGTGGCATAGAAATCAGTGTCATTGTGGTTTAATAGACAGCAGTTTAGGTGTAAGATGGGTGCCTGGTGATCACATAGCTCCTACTGGGGTAACCTCACTTGTCTTCATCCTTCAGTCATCCTGCTCGGTTGCCTACCACATGGACCGTAGGTCCCCTTTGTCATGGTAGCCCCTTGGGTAGTGGAAGCAGTAACTTCTCATTCTGGAGGGTGTGTCTCCTGCTTTTTCTGATTCCTCAGAGTTCTTTTCTTGTTTCAGTTGCTGTCTTTCAGGGCCTTTCCTTGACCATCTGATCCTAGTTTGTATATGTGGAGGAAAGAAGCTGATTAAAAGTGCTGGGTAGATGTTGAGGTGTCAAGGACAAGCTTTGTAATACAGTGATTGGTCAGGGATCTACCATTTCTTTTTTTTTTTTTAAGTTTATTTTTGAGACAGAGAGCACAAACGGGAGGGGCAGAGAGAGAGAGAGAGAGAGAGAGAGAGAGATTGAATCCAAAGCAGGCTCCAGGCTCTGAGCTGTCAACGCACAGTCCGACATGGGGCTCAAACCTATGAACTGTGAGATCATGACCTGATCCAAAGATGGAGGCTTAACCAATGGAGCCGCACAGGAATCTATCATTTCTTTCAGGGGATGTCCCCAGTTGGTTTCATACAGGTCTTTCTCTTGGTGACTTTCCCCAGAGATGAAGCCTCTAATGTCTTTCTGTCATGGTGTGAGTGCTCACTGCCTGTGTTCTCATGGCTGAATGCAGGGATGCATCTGAGGCCCAACAGTCTGCATGTGGAATTTTTCTTAATCCCAGTTTTTTAGTTTAGCACTTGTTTAGCTCTTGAGTCTCTGTGGTCTTGGCCTTCAGCCTTTCCAGAGGAAAATCTCAGTCTCCAGAATGAGATAGAGAGACAGAATGCTTCCTGATTCTGAGGGTCTAATTCTCCCTACAGTAGAGTCTCAAGACCTGATCTTGTGTGGCCCCATCCATTCCCTTGCATTCAGAAGTGTCTCATGTCCTTGAGGCTGAGTCCTCCTGTCCCCTCCCCCAGCGCTAATAACCTCTTCTAGTCTGCTCAATTCACTGTTCCTTGCCAAATGGTTTCCCACTTTCAGAAGTTTGGTTTCTTATCTGTTGTGTTCTCCTTTCCCCATTGG